>JAQSUU010000512.1:7200000-7800000 GCA_038087645.1 Saccharum hybrid cultivar R570
AGGCAGGTGCAGGTGCCGCTATGCATGCATATGGCGGGCAAGTCACCGAACCATGCATCTGACCCGGCGGGGGAGGAGCAGGGCAACAAGATAGGTCGAACGACCGCCCGCCGGCCGTCCGCTCGGCCGAACACGCAACGACCTAGCGATCTCGATCGGCTCATGCATGACGACGGCAGCACAAGGACCAGTCCAGGTCCAGTCATCGACCAGACCAGTACTGAAGCAACACGCGAGGACGTTGGTGTAGCCGTGTAGGTACCGTCGTTCGTGGGGATAAATCATCTACACGTGCGGATGGCTGATCGTATCACAGAGAAAGGGATTGCTGTTTTACAATACGCTGACGATACCATAATTTGCCTAAAACATGATATTGAAGGTGCCAAAAATATGAAAATGTTATTGTACATGTATGAATTGATGGCCGGGTTAAAAATTAATTTCTTAAAAAGTGAAGTGTTAACTATCAATTATGAAGATGGCTAGGTAAGGAGATATGCTGACATTTTCAATGGTCCTTTGGTTGATAAATCTGCTAATAAACTTGATATTTGGAAGGGGGACTATGTCCATTGCAGGGAGATCCACTTTGATTGGCTCCAGTTTGAACACTGCCCCCATATATCATATGTCCATGTACTTATTGCCAAAAACCATTATTAGCAGAATTGATAAAATCAGAAGGACTTTCTTTTGGCAAGGGGAGGAACAAAAAAGAAATATCATCTTGTTAAATGGACAAAAATATGCAAACACAAGAAAAAAGGGGGCTCGGAATCAAGGATATTAGGAAATTAAACATTAGTTTACTATGTAAATGGTGGTGGAGGCTTGACAAAGAAGAGGGGCTATGGCAAAAAATTGTGAAGTTCAAATATTTGAAAAATGATTCCATTCATAGTGTGAAGCATAAACAATCTGATTTTGCAGTTTGGGCTAATTTGCTGAAAATCATGGATATTTACTTGCAAGGGAGGAATGCAAGGGAGGAAAATTTTGGTTAAGAATGGTAAAAACACTTATTTCTGGAAAGATTCATGGCTGTATGAGAAACCTTTATTTATCTTATATCCTGACCTTTTAAAATTATGTGAGCAACCAAATGTGATTATATTTCAAGTTCATTCTAACATTGAAAGTGTTTCCTTCACCAGATGGTTGGCTAGTAATTTACTGCTGGATTGGAATAAGATCGTAGATGACATGAATAATATTAACTTCATAACTGATAATGATGTTGTTCTCTGGAGGTTTGGACCTCAAGGCAGATTTAATGTTAGGTCTGTGTATAATGCTATGACTAGGAATGAATCTGGCCCATATCATAAGAAAATCTAGAAAAAGCAAGATTCCTGCCAAAATTAAAAATTTTCTGTGGTTAATGATGAATAATGCTATTTTAACTAAGGACAATCTTTTGAAAAGAAAGTGGTCTGGTGATCCTTCGTGCTATTTTTGTGACAATGATGAAAATATTTCACATCTATTCTTTCAGTGTAGCACTGCTAGATCGGTCTGGGCTATCGTGGCTAAGAGCATTGGTGCAAACAATGTACCCAGGTCTTTGGCTCAGTGCTGGACATGGTGTGAATGTTGGCTTCCTAATGGGAAAAAGTTTCATTATGTTGGTATTGCAGCGATATGTTGGGCCATATGGAAAACGCGCAACAAAGTCTGCTTTGAAGGCAAAATGATTAATGATCCAATTTCTATATTGTGCTATGCATGCGCGCTCATTGGTTACTGGGTAGGGTTGTTTGCTGAGATTGACAAGGAAGCTTTGATCACCGGGGCAAATACAATGCTGGAGATAGCGACCAAGCTCCTGGAGAAGAAGAGGAAGATGGGTGATAGGCTTCTCTTGAAGGAAAGACCTGACGATGACGAGAATAACTGAAGATGGAAAATGTGCTTCCGTCTTGTTCTAGATGGCATCTTTGCCTGGATGTAGCTTTTGTTTCTGTTCTGTCTCAAACTGTCACTGTGCTGTATGCTGGGCGTTCTGTGTCATCTGCATTTATCAGGTCGGAGGGTATGCAGGCTAAATGTTAGTAGTAAGCTAGTTGGTCTTAACTGTCCCTTTCTGTTTTCTTAAACAGTCCCAAAACTCTGTATTTCCGTTGCTATAATGAAATGGGGGAGACGTCCGGTTTGAAAAAAAAAAAGGTACCGTCGTTCGTGTTCTCGATCGCTTCACCGGCGCGGCGTGGGGATTTCGTGGCCCATGCAGCATGCACGGCACGGCACGGCACGGCACGCACGCATGCACCTGGGACTGGGACGCTTGCAACAGAGGGAGACGGGACGGGAGCAAACAAAATGCCCCCGGCAGTGCGTCGTCTGCTCGCAGATGGAGATGGCCATAGCTTAGCCTGCGCGTTGGACGCGTACTGGGGCGCCGGCGGTTGCTTTCGGGGCGTCGTGATCGGCCGGATCCGTTGGTCATCCGCTCCCCCGTTTCGTCAGCGGACAAATCAAACAGCTGGCTCACATGCCAACTCCGCTCCGGATGCATGCATGCAGCTTGCCATTGTCACTGCACGCACGCTTGCCATTGTCACTGCAGTGGAAAATTCTCCTGCACAGACACTATCTGCCTTTTTCTTGCGATTCGTTTCAAAATTCAGGTCAGGTGGCCTTCGTGGTGCGCATGGTTGATCCGGCCCAAAGGAATCAATCAAAGGGTGTGTATAGTATTGTTTGTCCCTTGCCATCGCAACTGCATGAGAACAGTAGCCTTTCTTTGTATGGGTCGTTGCATGGTCACCGCTACACGCCTGTCTTTACAGGCGATAAAAAACACCGTACCTTTGTAGGTGTCAAAGCATCGATTGGTGCAGGATTACTGTAGCCGCCCATATATTTAAGCAAGCACTCATTTTTCGTGTCACCGCATCCGGTTCACCTGCACACCTTCTTAATTATGCCCATCGTCTAGTCTACATAAGACAACATAAATGAGTAGCCTGCAAGTCTGCATAAACTCATCAATCAGGCATTATGGCTGCTCGATCATCTGCAGGGACGTTTCTTCGTAAAGCGATGGCTCTACAAACTTTATAATAATCTAAACCATATTTACTAGTGCTATTTTGTTTTTTTAACATAAATGGCAGGTGCGCTGCCTTTTCATTCGGTAGGAAGCATGGTCTGAATATTTACAGGGAAAAGTAAAGAAACGAAGAAAGAAAAACTATACTCCCTCCGTCCCTTTATTTGAGTCGTTCAAGCTTCTTTCCAGGTGCAGCAGTGACTCAGTGAATGGGGACAGGGAGACAGTCCAGATACATGCCTAAAGCTGTGAATGCAGACATTTAAATCTCATGCCCCAGCGACAGTCAAACTGGGACAGAGGGAGTATGATCTAGCGAAGTCTTTAGGTCCAACAGAAATATGATGCTTTTGTGGAGACATGATCGTACCTTCCAAGTGTAGGGAGAAAGCATCTTCAGGTCAGTTAGAAAAGATGATAGCAAAGTGAGCAGCACACTCACGCACTCATTCACTCCACAGTGCTCCCACTCCATCACCCTTTTTCAAGCTACCTCCAGGGTTAAGGAGCTTTCTCCGTTGCAAAACTCATTGTCTCGAAATGCCACTGCAGAAAGCAAAGCTCCATTCTTTTCACCTCTAAACTATTTATGCCTTCCAAACAGATGGTAGCTTCCAAGAAATTCAGAGCATCTCGCTAGAACGAAGAATGCAAAGGAAGGGAACAAAGGAAACCGAGAGCGTGCAGAGGACCCAAGGAAAGGTAAGGAAGGTAAAGAAAAGGAAAGGAGGAAAAAGCAGCCAAGTCAGAAGCAGAGGAACCCTCACCAATTTGTTAAATGGATTTTACCGAGTTAATTGAAAAATTTAGTGTGGCATGTCCTTTGGCAAAATCTTGCATCTGCCACTACAAGCACAAGCACCCATCAGCAATACACAAAATTCATCCACCCAACACACAAATCTCTACCCTTACGCAATAACACTAGTGCCAAAATGTGTGGAAATGCTCTAAGAGTGCGAAAATGGTGGCCGAAGTTGGTCAGACAAGGCTCAATCCACACCCAAAAAGAGGGTTGGTGACAGTTGGACGGGAGCCCAAAATGTAGGGGAAGCACACCTCGTGACCAGGGGTCCACGGCCCGCGGCCTCGCTCGAGTTCTCGATGAGCCGCAGGCATAATAAATCAGGATGGTTGGTGTAACAAAAAACTGCGAGCTCTAACCCCTTACTCTTCTCCTATCTCTCTCACAGCTCTGGCTATGAACTCAAGGTAGCAATGGCGGCTTCTTCACTCATCGTGAAATGGAAGATCTGCAGCCCGCACTTTGCAATGATATTGGTGCAACTATGTTTTGCGGTCATGTCATTCATGACGAATGCCTCATTCAACGTGGGGTTGAACACATTGCTGGGGATGGTTGAGACCGGTCCGTGCGACAAACACATAACAGATGAATCGACGATGGTTGGCCGACCGAACGCGTGTCTAGCAGAAGGGACTATAGTAGGGACAGAGGGGGCATGCCCCCCTAGCTAAACACAACCATAATTTGTTTTACTTCATATCTATATTTTAATAGTTTGTATATGATTAAAATTCTTGTCATATTATTCGTGTCTTCTACACAGCAAATTACGCAACACATAATTATAATAAAATATTTTAATTTTGTATATGGGGGTTTTACTGCAGTACCCTATTACCCTTTAGAAGGTAAGAGGTTGAATAAATCACAGCCGTTGAATTTTACCTAACATATTAGGTCATTTAATAAACTTTTAGGTTCTACTAAATGTATACTTACATTTTATTATACTTTACATTTTACTAAATACATATTCAACTACATGAAGCATTTTTAGAGGCAGTTAGAATGGATTCTTAGACGCGGGCACGACATCTGCCTCCGGCAAATGTTCATCGTTAATCGGCCATTTTCAGAGGCAGCCGTCGTTGCCTTCTTTGTTTCTTAGCATTAACGGAGCCTGGCATGCCATTTCCCTCTTGGGCGCCCCGCGAATAATAGACTGGGCTTCCATTTATGCTCGCCTAATCAAGACGCTTGTCTTCCAAAATTTCTTTTGTGATAATGTGATTGGTTCGTCTGTGTATAATTTTTGGCTCCGCGCAGTGGTCGACCAATACAACGCAGCCCGACGAGACATCTTCGCTTCACTGCAGAGCACGGTTGCACTAGTGTTGTGTCCTGTCACCTATCTATATATGTATAGTGCAGTGACTACAGCCCAGGAGGGACAAGCCGACAAGGCCCAAGTTCGTTTCGAGTCTGTGGGATTCGACCGGCTAGACTGTGGCCTGCAGTTTCCACCACATGGTTCGAAAATTCGCGGTAACAGAACAATTATCTATTGTCTTATTATTATATTTGGCCAAAAACAGAACATTTGTGTACTCCCTCCGTTCCAAAATAAGTGATGTTTTAGGTTTGTCCTAAGTCAAACTATTTTAAATTTAACCAAATTTATAGAAAATAATATCAATATTTGTGACACCAAATAGATAGAATATGAAAATATATTCCATGATAAATCTAATAATACTTATTTATTTGGTATTTATAAACATTAATACTTTTTCGTATAAATTTTGTCAAACTTGATAGGCTTATTATTCTCTTGTTGCCACATAAGGCCTTAACAAAAACTTGCCTATAGTTTTTTTTAAAAGGATGGCAAAAGCTTTGCCGCAATTTTTATTAGACGGGAAAAGCCAAAAAAAAGGATTTAGTATAAAAGAGCTACTCACCTAAGCGCTTCAGCCGGGATTGAAAGAAACACCAGAACGAGATAAAAAGCCTAAAACCACTCCCGATCGAAATAAAAACCCACTGAAGCGCAACCCGCTAACACCTAACAATAACGAAGGCCCCTTAGGGAGCAACCGAAAATGATAACCAAGTCAACTAACTCGAGGACGTTCTAGGAACCATTGCCATGTTGTATTGGTTTATATCATCCTCGCATAAACTAGCTATTTCTCTTGGTCTTCTTGTCTTCTGTTGGAAAGTTCTTCTATTACGTTCCTTCCAAATATGCCACCAGAAATATATGATGATTCCAACAAACATTTTCTTTGTTGCCTTGTCAAAGGTGGCTCGACACTTTCTCCAGTAATTATAGACAGAGCCAGATTGATCGATATTCCTCAGATGAGTGATGTTGCACCAACTTTGAAGAATTGCCCAAGCCTCCTTTGTAAAACTGCAATCCTTGCACAGATGTTGAGGCGTTGCAAGCTCAGTTCCACAAAGTTTACATAAAAGGATCATTTGGCCAGTTCCTTTTGATTAAGTTGTTCGCCGTTAGAATCTTCCGATGTAGTAATGTCCAGGCAAAAAACTTACACTTAGGTTCAGTCTGTGCTTTTCAAATTGGGGTTAATCTTAGTTTGCTGTAGGCCCCTGCGAACTGCATATTGTAGGCACTACTAGTCGTATATTCCCCACTTGCTGTCCACCGCCATCGAATATTATCCTTGACTTTACTATTTATTGGTATTTGATTTATCGCCTCCCAAAGGTCGAGATATCCTCTAAGTTCATCAGCGTCAAAACTTGCCTATAGTTGTCCACCACCTTTGCAACTGATGAACTGATCCCAGCCAGGATCCCATTCCCATAGCAGCTACTACGTGCCTACTACGTACTACTACCTAGGAGTAGTTCACAAGAAACAGAGCACCTGCAGGCAAGTCTTTGTAATCGATCGAGCACGGTTTATTTCTTTTTCCAAGAACGTACGCAGGCATCAGGTTTTACACGGGAACGGGCCGGGATTGGCGATGACTGGCACCGTTGTCGTATAGGAGCGTGATTTCTTAAGCATGACAACATGTCAACATGGGCTACTGCAGGCCTGCAGCGTCGCCGTCGAAGTATATAGTAGCATACGGTGGATGGACGAATTATGAGGCGCGCAATAAGGCAGTTAGCTCATTAGCTGGGCTAGGTTAGGTTTCCTGTGCTCTGCGTACGTACGCGTCCCTAGCTAAGCTATCCCTTTCGTCTATAGTCGTTAGGCAATAGGCATATGGATGGCCGGATGGGGGCAGTTGCGTGCGTCTTGCGAGTGTTAAACGGCAGAGGCAGGAGCATGCAGCAAATGCGAACGATTCGTGAGGCGCTCACTTTCCTCCATCCCCTCTGCGTACGCACGCGCCTACTAGCTTTTACATTTTCTTTTCTCACAAAAAAAGAACTCCACGTATCATGGATATGGATCGATCAGCTAGCTGGTGAGCCTGTTTCTGACTGTGATGATGGAGCTGTGAAGGTCACTGTCTCCCCGTGTTGGCGAAATGTCACAACGCGAGCAGCTGTGAACCTGATCGATAGATGGCCAATAAACAGTACACACCTATCTCTGCCGGCATGCATTTGCGTTATGCAGAGACGATGGCTGCGCATATGACTGTGGCCGCATGTATGTGACGTCGGCGGCAGAGAGGCGGTTCTGCAGCTTGTCAAAGCTGTCAATTGCCATGCAGGTTGTTGCAAGAGCGCGTCTATCAGGTGCAGGTGCTGCGATGCTATACGGCGGGCGTAACTCACCAAACCGAACCATGCAGCTGACCCGTCAGAGGGGCAAGAAAGACAGGTCGAAACGACCTAGCGCGATCTCGGTTCCTCAAGACGAACGGCAGCACAACCTGGTCCAGCTCCAGTCATCGACCAGCATGTATGCATGGACCAGTACTGAAGCAACACGCGAGGACGTACTGTCCGCGTGTTCAGGTGTTCTCGATCGCTTCAGCGGCCGGCTTGGGGACTTGGTGGCTGACGCTGTGACTGTGATGGAGGCTGCAGCACGCACGGCACGAACGCACGCACCTGGGAAGCAACAGAGGAAGGAGGGAGACGGGAGCAAACAAAATCCCCCCGTGCGTAGATGGAGATGGCCAGAGCTTAGGTAGCCTGCGCGTTGGACGTACGTACTTTGGGCGCCGGCGATTGCTTTCGGGACGTCCTGATCGGCCGGATCCGTTGGTCATCGGCTCCCGTTTCGTCCAAGGACAAATCAAATCAAACAGCTAGCACATGCCAGCTCCGCTCCAGATGCAAATGCATGCAGCTATACTGCACGCACGCTAACCATCCTCAGTTCCTCACTGCAGCGGAAACTTCTCCTGCAGAGACACTGTCTGCCTTTTCTTGCGATTCGTTTCAGAATTCAGGCCTCGTTTTGGCCTTCGTTCCGCGCCAAGTGGTGTGCATGGTTGATCCGGCGGGCCCAAAGGAATCAATCGATCAAAAGGGCGTTGAACAGTGGCCTTCTTTGTATTGTATATGGGTCGCGTTGCATGGTCACCGCTACATGTGTCTTTACAGGCAATCAAACACCGTGCCTTTGTAGGTGTGTACGTCAAAGCATCGACAATTACAGGATTACTGTATCTGCCTATATATTTGAACAAGCACTCACTTTTCATGTCACCGCGTCCAGTTCACCTGCACACCTGGCAACCGCATCCACATAAATGAGTAGCCTGCAAGTCTGCATAAACTCATCAATCAGGCATTATGGCCGCTCGATCATCTGCAGGGACGTTTGTTCGTAAAGCGATGGCTCTACGAACTTTATAATAATTTAAACCATATTTACTAGTGCTAAATATATATGATGCTCCCTTTTCCTTTTGCGACTTTAGGTTCAACGGAAATATATATGATGCTTTTGTGGAGACACGATCGTACCTTCCAAGTGTAGGGACAAAGCATCTTCAGGTTAATTAGTTGGAAAAGGATGATAGCAAAGTGAGCACTGAGCAGCAGACTCACTCACTCCACAGTGTTCCCACTCCATCGACTTCTTTTTTCAAGCTACCTCCAAGGTTAAGGAGCTTTATCTTTCAGTTGCAAAACTCATTGGCTGGAAATTCCACTACGCAAAGCAAAACCCCCTTCTATTCAAATCTCTGAATTTATTCTTCATAAACAAATCAAGGTGCACACAGTATATTCGACCATGCTTCAGACCAGAAGTCCAGAATTGGATGATGGTTGCTTCCAAGAAATTCAGAGCATCTCGCCAGCATCAAGAATGCAAAGGTAAGGGAACAAAGGAAACGGAGTGCGTGTGCAGAGCACCCAAGGAAAGGTAAGGAAGGTTAAGGAAAGGAGAGGAGGAAAAAGAAGGTGAAAGCAAGCCAGAGGCAGGCGAACAACCAAATGGGAATGGAAGCAGTGGTAGAGGAAAAAAGAATCCCCTCACACCAAAGCAACTTTCCTCAACAGCGCACACCAAGCAGGTGCACTTCTAGAACCTGGATTCGCGCGGCGTGCTCCCGGTCCCCTCGACGATTAGTAAAACAAAACCAGTAGTAGTCTATTATCCACGCCATCATGCCAAGAATTACCGTTGGTAAAAAGCTAATCTGGTCCAATCCAACCACCGCCCGTCACCGATGATTGTTTACACTAATAAATAATAATATAATAAAGCTCGAAGAGGAGAGTGCGCGGATCTAGCTCAACTGCAGACAGAAACCATAACGGAACGGCTGGTCTGCATGCTCTGCCGTTGCAGACTTGCAGCGGGAGCCGGGAGGGCTGAGGCGCGGTCAAAAAGGCCGTAGTATTCAATGGAGTTGGCACGAACAGGGGGTGAATCGACTCGTCAAGCAATTATCGATGATTTCGTTTTCGGTCGGCCTCCGCTGTAGAGATGCGAAATGACCCTTTCCGTTCCCATTTCCACCTGCCTTGTAACCATCGCGGCAACATGGGCACTCCAAGCTTTATTAGCTGGTGATGTTGGCGTCGATCTGATCAAACCTATAAATCCTCTATGAGCGCTGTGCAGGTGCAAGTGCGACCCCACCACACACACTCATACACCTCCTTCCTCTACCTGCTCATCATACACCTCTCTGTGTCTGTGAGAGAGCCTTGCCATTTCAGCACAGAGAGGGAAGGGCGTAGTGCCACGGGGAGAGAGCGAGACAGAGAGAAAAAAAAAGAGGGAAGGGAGGGGAGCGTTGAGGCCTGGACGTACGCCATTGATGCGGCAGCAGAGTAGGGGCAGCTGCAGCTGAGGCCAGGCTCAAGAAACCGAGAGGCGAAGGGAAGCATGGAGCCTGCGCCAGGACGAAGAGGGAGACGCCTGCCGCTGCTTCTACTTCTGGGGGCTCTCGCCCTCGCATTGGCCGGCGGTGCGACCGCGTGGCCTCACCCTCACGGCGGCGGCGCCGGTCTTGGAGTTGGCGGTGCCGGCAGGACCATGGCGGCCGGCGGCGAGCGGTGGTACAGGGATCTCGCGCTCAGGAGGATGGAGAGCGTGAGATCCTCCTTCGGGGCCAGAAGAGATTTGGCAACGGTATGTCTTTCCTGTCGCATGCTTTTTCTTTCCTTTAGCTTTCGGTTCTTCGTTCTCGCTTGAGTGCGGTCGGGTGCGGTTCATAGCTCTTTGCTCCTACCGTCCTTTTTTTAAAAATTATTTATTGTTTTTTAATTTTCATCCTACGGTCCCGTCCTTTCCCCCTGCAGTAATGAGTTGTTTAATGGGCAGTTCGTAGTAGTCTCGTACAGTCAGTCAGTCCCCTCTGAATCTCCTCTGATCATGTTAAGTGTACGGGCACCAGCAAATTAGAGATAGAAGACAGATCAGATGCGTCGGCTTGCTTTGCAGCTAAGCTTTTACTGGGAGTAGAATAATTCTTGCATTTCGCAAGAAAAGTAACGGCCTTTACCACCAACCAAATGGAGCTTTGCAATTACAAGTAGATCCGCCGGCCGTCACTGTCAATGCTCAGCAGATCCAATCATCCGAAGCCGAATGGCGAAACATTACTACTCAAAACGTCATGCTCGTCGGTCACCCAAGCCAACCACCACCGACCCATAGGACAGGAGTCATACGCGAGCCGTTTCACCGCTGCGAGCCCGCCATTTTGCATTGCAGGTGCGTCAGGTTCTTGACCGCAGCAAAGCGCATGACGCCGTCCGTCTGATTCTAATCTCCCCCCGCCTGCATTTTCTTCGCACCAAACTTACGGCAGTTTCCCCGTGCGATTTCGTCAGGAAATGTTTGGCGTGCTCACACTCCGCGCTCCAGCGCTGGCAAAGCAACTTTTTCCCATCCCAGCTCTGTTTCCGTCTCCGGCAGCGGCAATGCCATGCCAACCACCAATACCTGCCCCGCGCCAAACGCAGCTACTCGTGCCAGTCGCACACGATTGACGCGTCCGTGCGGCACAGTCCTTAGTTCAGCGACAACCGGCAAAGTTTGTTTTTTTTTTCTTTTCACCTCTTCGGAACTGTATGTACTGCCACGTCTGTCTGACCTGGCGTGGATGCAGGCTTCCGCGAGCGCGCGGGTGTACCACGTGACGGACTACGGCGCGGACCCGACTGGCGCGACCGACGCGACGGCGGCGATCAACAAGGCCATAGCGGACGCGTTCCGCCCGCCGACCAACGCCACCATGACCGGCGGCATCCCGGACCTCGGCGGCGCCGAGGTGCACCTCGACGGCGGCACGTACCTCATCAAGGGGCCCCTCACGCTTCCGGCCTCCGGCGGCGGCAACTTCAAGGTGAAACTCGACACGTACCGATCGACATTTCTGTTTTTTTTTCTAATAGAATAAGGTTGCTGTTGCTGCCTGCCTGGCTGGCTGGCTACTTCCACTGCTGAGTGCTGACACGTGTGTACTGTACGTCGATACCGGCGCGTGGTGCGCAGATCCACAGCGGGTCGCTGCGCGCGTCCGACGACTTCCCGACGGACCGGTACCTGATCGAGCTGTCGGCGACCAAGAGCGCCCGGAGCTACGACTACGAGTACGCCACGCTGCGTGACCTGATGCTGGACTGCAGCTACCGCGGCGGCGGCGTGACGGTGGTGGACTCGCTCCGCGTCGCCATCGACAACTGCTACGTGGCGCACTTCGCGTCCGACGGCATCGCCGTGCGCGGCGGGCACGAGACGTTCATCCGCAACACCTTCCTCGGCCAGCACATGACGGCCGGGGGCGACCCCGGGGAGCGCGACTTCACGGGCACGGGCATCCGCCTCGACGGCAACGACAACTCCGTCTCCGACGTCGTCGTCTTCTCCGCGGCCACGGGGATCATGGTCACCGCGCCGGCCAACTCCATCTCCGGCGTGCACTGCTACAACAAGGCCACGGGCTTCGGGGGCACGGGCATCTACCTCAAGATCCCGGGGCTCACGCAGGCGTGGATCAGCAACTCCTACATGGACTACACCAGCATCGTCGCCGAGGACCCCGTGCTGCTCCACGTGTCCGGGTCCTTCTTCCTCGGCGACGCCAACGTCGTGCTCAAGGCCGTCAACGGCGTCGCCAGGGGCGTCCAGGTCATCGGCAACATCTTCAGCGGCCGGGATAAGGGCGTCGACATCGTCCAGCTGGACGGCAACTTTACCACCGTGGACCAGGTGTACGTGCAGCAGAACTCCGCCACGGGGATGACCATCAAGTCCACCTCCGCGCGCGCGTCGGTTGAGGGCAACGGGAGCTCCTGGACGCTCGACTTCTCGCCGGTGCTGCTGTTCCCGGACCGCATCGGCCACGTGCAGTACTCGCTGGTCGCCGGCGACGAGTTCCCGGGCCACACGCTCCGGAACGTGTCCGGCAACCAGGTCGTCGTCGCCACAGACAAGGCCGTGTCGGCCACGGTTCACGTGCTGGTGGACCAGAACAGCGACTGAGATGGGAATTAGATGGTGCGTCGAGGCACTCCAGCGTACGTGCGTGTGTGCGTGCTGCTGCCTGCTCGTGCGGCTGCTGCGAGCAAGGCGTTGTTATTCGTTCGTTTCTTCTTCTCGCATATTTCAGCCATTCACATTCATGTCGTCAGCAAGATGGCAATTGTTTGATCGACAAAATGCTCCAGAATGGATCTTTTTTTTTGCTGTCTGAAATGAAATAACCCAGAAATTCGATTAATATGCGCTTGAAGCTTGCTGGTTAGCAACTTAAACTTGCAATTAATTCTGGAAAGTGACAAAAAAGAAACAGGGAACCACTTTCACTTGCAGTAGTAGATCTTAGGTGACATGACAATGTCATGATCCATACCTGACAGTCTGTTTTCTGGTCACCAGTCATTCTCAGATGTACCAGAAAATGGCCCTCAAATCATGCAAACTTCAATCATTTTCTCCATTCCAATTCAGAAACGTAGCCCGGGACCAAGCTCTGAAAGTTCCTAAACCACATAGTTCACCTGCTTTTTGTCAAGGGACTGATAGCGTGGGACGGGTGTAGATGGCCAAATGGACGATCCGCTCTGGCAAGACCCTAGTACTATTAGGTACAACACTACTCAACACAATGACCTATTCATGCCATGCCATTGCCATGTTGGCACGCCCGTGCACCTTCTCAGCCTAGACACGACACTATGGCCCATTAGCTATGCGTGACGACAGTATTGGCAGGCGTAGAAACACCAATAAGAATTAAAACAGTCCTATGGAACCTAAAACATAATAATAAGTGTTAACTAATGCAATTTTGCTCGTTTGTCATGGTCATCTTTAAATTTCAAAAAAAATCATATGCCACTCACCTAAAGTCCATTGAGAATGTTGTCATGTCTATTTTACTTGGCTTACAAATTTAAGAAAAATTTGCAAGTTCTCAATAAAACCTTGAAAGGATCTAGTAAGGGCCTAGGAGGGGGTGGGGCGAGTAGGTCTGGTTCTAAACATCACGACTAACTCTAAACTGATTAGTAGACCACAGAGTGTCCGAGTATCCCCATGGAACCTCCGTGTCACTGAGGTTTCGAACAGATGCTCGGAGCCTCCGCGCAATAGAGCGCATAGCTTATAACATCAAAATACAATGAATGAAACTTGACTCGATTGTTATACCAGCCTTCCTGGAGGTTGTGTTGAGCTATCCAAACAAGTGATTGCACCTCAAACTTGTGGAGCAAGTAGATTGAGTCCAAACCCTAGAAATGCAATTGAAACACAAGCAATAGCAACAAATGCACAACACATGAGACAATATTTATCCCGTGGTTCAGCTCGTCACCAAGGCTTGCCTAAGTCCATGTTGTTGAGGGAGCCACAGAGGCTTGGAGTTTCTTCCAACTCCTACCTTTTCTCAAGACCACCACCGAGTAGTGAGCTTGAGGGTTCCACTAAGCAAATCTAGGAAATACAAACTTCCCAGAGAACCTCACAAAGCTTGGAGTGCTACACGGTCAACCTTTAGTTGGCTAGGAGCTTTGCTCCAAAAGTAACAAACACCACCTGTGGCTAGGGTTTCGCCAAGTGCTCAAATGAGGAGCTTTCTCTTCTCTTCTCAAGTCTCTCTCAAGGCCAATCACCACAAGGAATCACTAAGATATGGAGCTTGGTGGTTGGGAGCATCAATGGAGTAGAGAGAAGTGAGTGTTGGTCGGATAGGAATAAATGTTGGAGAAGATGACCATTGGGGAAGAGAGGGGAAGGTATAAATACCCCTCAACTCCCATAGAAACGGTTGACCAGGCAGAGCGTAGAGGCTCCGCCCATAATACACGGAGATTCCATGCTTGGGCATGGAGGTTTTGTGCAAGCTAGAAAAGATACGAAAGAGTAAGCTCATGGCTATGGTGGGCTAGATGTTTCTGTGTAATGTATAGGATTGTGAACACTTGGTTCATCCTAGCTTACCAGTGATATCCCTCTTTATAGTATGGCTTGTCCTATATATAATTTCAAAAGATAAAATGTATTGAAACTATTCTTCTTGAGTTTCCAAGCCATTCCTTTTGAAATGGGGATCTCTTTTTACATGACATGCACCCACAATGATTAATGTGTTGTCAAAACTTAACAAAAGTCATTAGTCCCTTAATTGTATGATCAACATCACGAAAACCCACATAGGGCTTCTTCAACGCACCAGAGTGATGTGCTGCCCCAACTTCCACATCAGCGCTAAGTGTCCATGTTACATCTGTTGGTGGTCTCGCAGGGTAGGATAGGTGCTTGCAGAAGCAGATGTGGTCTGATCCGACAAAAGGCTAAGGCTACCACTCAGGAGCATGGACACTTGTCATGTTGTCCATGGCTCACTTAGACCTATATATAGGGATGCTCCCCTCCCTTATACCATAACACACAAGTTCATAGGTAACCACCATGAGTTGGAGTGTCATGCCATGTACCCTGAAGGGTGTGGTAGATGTGTGTAGGATAGCCGCTTGAAGGACGAACATTTCTTCAACTCACAGTTATTATGCACATATGTATCAATGAATAGTATCTGTTTGCAGTTTGTCATTGGAGCGGAACACATAGGAACTCTTCAATTTCAAGCATCAATTAGGATCCTACGGCACTAGCAGCCTTTTCAATAATTGTTTGAATATCCAATCTTTTACTAGCTTTTATATTTGTGCATTGTTTGCCCTTTTCGAAATGCTTGTTTAGTTTTCTTTGACAATATACTCAAAGAATCTTTTAGATCTGGTTTCATCTTTGATTGTGAGGATGATACATGTACGGTACTTACTCTTGCTAAGGATTTGAAGGAGAAAAGAATTTTTTCAATTTGAGAATGGACAGTGTTTTGAAGAATTGACTATTTTTATGACGAGAGATCAAATCTTGTTGCTATAATAGTGATTGGTTTTAATTCTGAACACAACACTGATCAATATGAAGAAGTTATCCACATGGGTAATTTTGATAAATAAAATGCTAAGCTAAACTTTAGTAGTGGATCTTTTGGGTATGTATTTAAAACCTTAATTACTTCTAGGGCTAGACTAAAGGTATGTTATGTTGAGTAACACTGCTTTAATATAGCCTTGTACGTCATAAGATTCCCAATATACTCATCCGTACAAAAGAAGAGAAGGTTTTACAACATTCTTGTATTGTTGCTTTCAAAGACTACATTTGATTGGTGGACCAATTTTCAATTTACATAGTGAGGTTGTTGGATTAAACTATTCACAAAAGAAAAAGAAAAATCTTTTCTTCTCTTTAGACCTTAAGCAATTGCAAAGTGAGCT
The DNA here is from genome assembly GCA_038087645.1 of Saccharum hybrid cultivar R570. Classification (NCBI taxonomy): domain Eukaryota; kingdom Viridiplantae; phylum Streptophyta; class Magnoliopsida; order Poales; family Poaceae; genus Saccharum; species Saccharum hybrid cultivar. Next base: position 7,216,002 of record JAQSUU010000512.1, read on the forward strand.
GAAGAGGTTATCTTGTAAAAAAATATGGTATAACTTCTGAAGATGTTCATCTGATGGTTTTTGCAGCTAATAAGCCGACTAATATTGTTTTGTTGTGTGAGAAAAATATTGTACCATGGCTAAGAAGTTTAAGCAAACAGGGCTTTAACATGCTAAGGTTTATTTGATATAAATAATGTTTAAGTTTGGTAGTGTATAAAATATGATATTGTTTATATCCAGGAACAAATGACCAACCTCATGAGTGAAGTTGAAATCCTTAGGGCAAAGAGAAGGAAGATGCAATAATGGTAATTTTAGAGCTAGGTCAAATTTACATTTTGATGCTTTGTACGTAATAAGCGAAGTTATTCAACTGCCACCTCTATGGTTATTCCTATAATTGTTTTCCTCTGACGTGGTGACTCTTCTATTATTTATTTGTATAGTTGTTTTTCTCTGACGCGGTGACCCTTTGTTGGGTAATTCTTTGCCAGGCCTCGCCATCCTCTTCAACATAAGATGTTGCGTCACTAGCCTCTGTAGGTATAGCCTGCGTGGAGCGAGCGTAAGTGCAATAGAGCTTGGCAAGGGTGGTGCATGTTTGGAATTGTTCTGCTGTAAAGGAATCATCACATTTTTTAGAAAACACGACAAAAACTTTGCCGCGATTTCTATTAGACGAAGAAAGAAAAAGACAAGTGTCAGCCTAGTTTTTTTTAATAGAAACTAGACTAGAAAAACCATACAATTGAGGAGAGTGCCCCACTCATCCTGTACAACTTTGGTACAACTGTTACAACTCATGCCACTACTCGCAACTTGGTCGAATCGACCCAACTAATAACAGCTACCCAACTATCAACAACTTGGCCGAAGAAATGACCCAACTAGGACACCTAAACTAGAAAAGACAACTTGGAGAACCGAGCACCATCACCCTTGGAGCACCGAGCACCATCACCTTTGGGGAAGCGCAATGACAAATGACAAAGGGTCCACAGCGGTAACTAGATCGCCTAGCAAAGCCTTCAAGAAGGAAATAACGCCAAGAGAGTCGACAAGCTAGCCCATCGAGAGAAGGTTTTTACCTACAAAATCTAGCACTGTAGAGGGAGGGTAGAAAAGGATGCCTCCAAGGAGGGCACGGCGTCCGTAGACGTCGTCATCCAAGCTTTCGTCCCGACCTCATGCAACCTCCACACACCGCCCCCGTAGGAGACCCACCGAGGTAGCCTGACCCTAGGAAACCAGCCCAAGTAAGGGGAAGGCAGATGGAGAAGAGAAGAATGCAGGGATCAGAAGAAACCCTAATCGCATAACCCACAACCATCCTAACCCCTGCCGAGCAATCCCAGCATCAATTCCTTGTGGTGCAGAGCCTCCAGCAGCCCTCGCTATGAACTTTCACCGTCAGCATGCCGGATCTAGTAGAGGAGCACCGGTCCTGACCATGGAATCCAAGGCTGGCCACCACTGCCACATTCGGTCCTGGCCCCACCAGGCCTAAAAGGCGCCGTGGACTGGACCACCGCCACCGATGTTAGTGAAGGCACGGGTACTCTAACCTAGACTCGCTCCGGCTAAAACGCTCGGAGGGGATAGATCTGGGAAGGGGGAAGCTAGATCCGCCCGTCTCAGGATCTCGGATGCACCACCGGGTGAGGCCCCTGCGAAGAGTACGCCGGCCATCAGACGTCTCTTTTTTTACAAAGTGTTTTGACCCATGCATGTTGGATCTAGAATAGGTTCAGACTGAATGACCCCCTCCCCCTCCATTTTTTGTCTAGGGAGGCCAACGTACAGGGAAACATCATTGTGCTCATGGGAATATGGTGGTCTGCAAGAAACAAAGCAAATGATGGTGAGCTAGTGCTGCAAATCAGCAGTGCAGTGACATCTGACTTCACTTTGGATTCTGAGATCAACTGAAGCGAAGGAACATAATGCCGATGGATCAAAATGGAGGCCACCTCCAGCGAGCAAGGCTATAATACAACCAACTACTGGTTGTAAGGATCTTTGCAGTCTGCCTCTCAGCAGTTAGCTCTTCAGCATTAATATATGTCCCATTTATCTTTTTCACAAAGTTTCTCGGTTCTTATGTCTAAGCCGGCTGTAAGTTTATAGTCCGCTTCTCTTTTCTCTCCTCTCCTCTCTCTTCCATCTCAGCATTCAGCCTACTTACAGCATGCTATTATACTTGCTCTGATACGTGCAAGAACAACGTTGACACTACTCTCTATGCTAATTAAAAGGCGGATTGGATTTATGGGATAGAAATAGCGTCGGCGAAAGGCCAAGATGTATCAGCTGGTGGTGCTAGAAATTTTAAGCATATGACATCGACAATGCTGGCAGAGGCAACAACATTCAGGGTGCGCATGAGAGCATGGGAAGAAGTACGACTGTTGACACGTCTCACTGACTATTACTATCTGTAACAGAACCGACCAATTATACAAAATTAAGTAAGAAAATCATCGCCGGAGCAGATAACTTAGCAAACTTAAGCCCGTATAACCCGGTAGTCCGTGAAATCACGAAGGATTTCAAACCAATCAACATACAAACTAAAATCGTACAAGTTTAGCAACCACAGTCACATATTATATAAAATTTGTAACATCATTTTGAATACATCGGAGTTCAAAACATAAAGTTATTACAAAACAAGTTCATAATAAAGTAGTGGAAGCAAATAGTTTTGAGACTTCACACACACATACTTAGTTTGAACTATAGTGCCAGCTAATAGTCATGTCCAACAAAAGGATCAGGTAAGACATACAGAGCGACCATGCCCTTGGTTCTAGTTGTCGCCCATCGCGGGATACAAACAGTTGACGCAATATCCATAGTACATCTGGCCATCTACAACAACAATAAGAACAAAACCCTGAGTACGAGAATGTACTCAACTAGACTTACCCGCGTTAAACGGAAATAAGGTGACATCAAGGTGTATGCAAGGCTTTCTTTTAGTGGGCTAGGTGACTCATTTGTGAAAAGCATAATTTATCTTGAATAAACCATTATAAGTATTAGCATCATCTTTATTATAACATGTTACTCTAGGTAAGTACCTATGCTATAGCAATCACTTGATTAATCATTCATATCAAGTTACTATCTCAAGTTTAGTATTTTCAACATCATCCATATAACCATCCGTGTTCTATCATCACTACTACGATGCCGTAGCTCGAGTCAAGTGCTCACTATCCAGGAGCGATGGTGATTCGAATCGATTCTTAACCAGCTGATGATTTATTCCTCACACAAATCACACTCCTCGATCAAATAAGCTACATATCATCAATGACACTATTCCGGTAAACACCACGAGACAAACTGAGGCCGCGCTACCCAGGGACCGCCCGACAGCCAGGAGTCGGCTTACCCGTCTTGGACTCACTCTTCGCGTCCCTATCATATCCCCTTTAGCACCAGTCCGCGCACCCGTGTAAATCCCAGTCCAAATAGTGCCACTAGCTTCGCGGTCGAAAGGTACTTTATTCGGCCAGCTAAATATGAGGCATGCATTCAACATGACAAGAGGGATGAGCAATGATCAGTTCTTAACCGACACAGGCGGAAACTACAAGCACCCTAGAACCCTGTCTGGTTGGCCACTACTTGTTTCGCCCGGTCTCCTTTTATCCATCCATACTTGGTTATTTCTAGGATATCATCTATTTCATAGCTAAAGTATTCCGATAACCACCTATAGTTGCCGGTGACAGAAAATCGACTGCTACCGGTCTAAGCAGGGCTAAGCATTTAACGCGGTCTTAGACTTATCAGGGTATACAGATATAATAAGGTAATAAGGATATAATAAATGCATCAACGGTTTTCCTCAACTCCTATAACTTAATGCAACAATATATAGAACTTTTATAACTAATTGCTTTTATAAAGTATGAGACTTATAATGCTCTGGGGCTTACCTTTCTTGAAGGAACTAGGCTGATGGTCCACGCATTCGGGCAGATCCTCTCCTTGCTCCTCGGCATCGGGCACCTCCTGTGCCTGGATTTCCTATGGGTCGGCCTCGGCCGGTTCCTCTTGTACCGCTACTGGCACTTCCTCCTGCGATCCTGTATGATGCATTTGTATAAGTAATTATGTAATTGGTGCATCAGATGAGATAGCATATGATGATCATGATTGCATGCAATGTAGATGAACATGTTTAACTTTATTTGACAGAGTAGGTGTAAAACTCTTCTACCAGGTAGTCAACATCATCTAAGAACATGTGCCACAAATACATGTCATCTACTGTATTTTCCCCTACTACTAACTACCATCATGCACCGCTAACTACCAATAGCCACAACACAGGTACTATTATACTAACACCATAATGACTACCCTAACATGCCAAGTCATACCAGCAAGTCAAGATGCTTCAAAGATACACCAAAGCTAACAAATTAAACTAGTCATGCATAAAGAAGATTATTTTATTCTAATTTAAACTAAGGCTACAACAGCAACATATAGTTCTGGTATTTAGAAAATTATGAGAAAATTATAGTAGCTTCCTCATACAATAAGTAGCCTACCGTAAAATTTTCATTACATTTGGATAAGTATAACAGCCTACACAAAAATGGCAAAAAGCATGATATAAATACACATGAAAATACTTTGTACTACGAAAAGTATCAAACAATAGATTTAGTATTTTTCTCATGATCTACATGGTATACAACCACTGTACAAAAAGTTTTAGCTACATGTATTATTCATATTTTTGGCTCTAGCAATTTTACAAGAAATAGCAAATAAATACACCTAAATTACTTGGCCATATTTTTCCACAGAACATGCATGTCATATATTTTTCATAGAAATTACAACACATGAGTAGAGTAACAAAATTGGAACCATATTTTTCTGAGATATATATATGATTCATTACACATTTCCAAAGATAACGACATTTATAACAATTAAATAAAGCTATACAGAAAAGTACCACAAAAATGACATGCAACATTTTTAGCAGCTAGATCTAGTCATAAGAAACCTAACAAAACTTGCTTCATCCAATTTGGAGCTGTAGATCTCAGGATATGATTTTTGTAATCATTTTCACATTTTCTAGAAAAGCATTTTTAAAATCATTTCAAAAACCCGGCCGCTGAAATGCTACATGCACCCGGTCCAGTGCACCCAAACCCCACACAGGCGCCGACGAGCGGGCCCCGCGGTCAACACGGCCCCACCCACCAGCCGCGCAGGGTTATAGCACGCCGTTGACCGGCTATTCCTCGCCGTCGGTGAGGTCTCCAACGACGGGACCGCCACCATTGGCCTCCTTACGACGACACGAGCAAGGGGAGCTAGAAGATGGAGCCGATTGGGAAGCGGTGCAGGTACACCAGTGGCCATGGCGGGCGTGGCGGTGCTGCTCGCCGTCGACGGGCCTAGCCAAGCCATGGCGAGGCGCGAGGAAGTGCGGAAGAGTTCTGCGAAGGCAATGGCGACCTGCTGCGAGAGGAAGAAGGAGGGGCGAAGCAGGTGGTCGGCACGGCCGCGGACTCCGGCGAGCTCCGACGGGCACCAATGGGACATGCATGGCCATTCCGGCCCTACCTTGGCGAAGCGGCGGTGCTGGAGGCGCGTTACGTCGAGGCGAGGCTCACGCGGGAGCTTGCGGAGCTCGGGCGAGAGCAAGATGGTGCGGGCGAGCTTGGCGGCGGCAGCAATGGAGCGGCGGCCGCATGGCTTGCTCTACGGGTGAGAGCAAGGTGAAGGCGAGGTGGAAAAATGGCGAGCTAGTGAAGGAGAGCGTCGGAGCTGCGGTTTTGGAGGCAGGCGCGCGCAGGGTCCACCGGACCGCCACCCGATGAGCGGCGTCGACGTCGTACGGCCACGCGGTGGCCTTTCTCTGCGCTCGGTCGGCTCGGACGTGGGCGAGGAGGTGAACGCGCGGAGGCAGGCACGGAGCTGGGCCGGGCCGGCTTGCACGAGCGGGCCAGAAAGGTGGCGGCGGCCCGGGAGGGAAAAGAAAAAGAATTTTCCGTTTCTTTTTCAAACAAACCGCCCCAATTTCATCATTTTGAGCAAATAAAAAGCATTTTCACAAGTTGACCTAAAAACAAAAGTTGTTCTAAAATTTGTGATCTTCAACTTTACAAAAAGGAGCAAAGTCAAAATTTCAATAGATTTTGAAGTAAGGATTTAAAGTCAATTTTAAATTAAAACTCTATTTTTATAGATTATTTTTAAAAGCAAAATTTGAGAAAATTTTGAATGCAACCCTTGCTCCAAATTGTTTGCTAAACATTTTTAAGTTGTTCATTTACTCAAACAAACACATACAAGGCATAACAAGCATCAACATAATTTTAAATCTATTAAAACAACACAGTGCAACACGTATGTTTCGTTAACATGTTTCAAGTCTATATTTCATGTGATGCTTATCAATGCATGATTATGCTTATGCACATGATTTGCAAATGCTAATGCAAGTCTAACACTGGGGTGTTACACTATCTCCGTTCTTAAATATTTTGTTGGCCATTGATTAGTTGATTTTTTTCTTCAATGGACGACAATATTTTATTAATTAATAGTAGATTTATCTATTTTGCATACATATTTGTAGAACAGATGAATAGTTAAACAAAGAAAAAAATGACAATGGTGTTAGATATATCTAAGAACAATAGAACATCCATGACCATTCATACTTCCCCGAATCAAGCTGCACTGCACTCCTGCCGTTGCCGCGCCATGGTGGCAACGGCCAACGGGGATGCGATCTTCCGAGAGGTATGGTAAGTTTGATTGTAGAATGCTCAGACCGATCTAGGGCTTCGAATCAGACTTAATTCAAGTCCTAACAACCATTACACAGCTGCTCCAATGGTTATCAATCACACACAATACAATTGATCTTATTTAGAATCGATATCTATACACAAAACGAGGGGGAGAAACTAGAGATTCTCGTGTTGAGAGAGCCCGCATGGTTTCCATCTCTTCTCTGTAGATCCCGTGCACCGACCCATCTCTTCTCTGTAGATCTTGTGCGCTGTCGGTTGGTGAGAGCTCGCGTGGCCGCAGGTCGAAGCTCGCACGGGCGGCCGCCGGTGCGGAGCTCGTACGTCCCCGCACTGTTGGCCGTGAACGCCTACGACAGCGGCGGTGTCAACCATAGCCCGGTGGCCTGGTCGAGCAAGTAAAACTGCTAGAGCTCTCAGATCCGGTATGCCAAGAGCCCTTCAGTGCAGATGCCGCCGGCGATCTCTCGCTGGTCGGCACCCTGTCACCGCGGTTCAGTGTGAGGCGACAGGAGCTGGTGGTTGCCACCGGCCCGACCGTCTTTTTTTTGTTTTTTAGCCCTTTTTCGAAAAATTCTCTCAAATATGCCCCTGGCGGAAAGATTTCAAAAAATGGACCCTTGTCTTGGCGCCATAGTCGTCGGTGCCAAGATATAACGGCATGGCGCCAGGGTCACTGGCGCCATGACTCTGCCGTCATGGCGCTGACGTGGCAGGGAGCATGGAGCCATGGATCTTGGCGCCAAGCTCCCTATAAAAACGCATTTTTCTTCCTTTTCCTTTCTCTCTCTCTCTCTTTCTTCTTCGCCCGCGCCGCCGACCGTGCCCGGCCGCCCGCACCCGCGCCCCGGCCGCGCCCGAGCGCCGCCGCCCGCGCCGCCGCCCGCGCGTGCCCGCGCCCGCGCCCCGGCCGCGCCCGAGCACCGCCGCCCTTGCCGCCGCCCGCGCCCTGGCCGCCCGAGCCATGCCGCACGCTCGGCCGCCCACGCCGCCGCCCGCGCCGTGCCGCGTCCCCGGCCGCGCGCGCCCGTGCCGCCGGCTGCCCGCGCCCGGTCGCCCGCGCCGTCGGCCGCCTGCCCCTGGCCGGCCTGCGCGCACCCGCGGCCTCGCCGCGCCCGGCCGCCCGCCCGCGCCCCGGCCGCGCGTGCCCTGCCGCGCGCGCGCCCGCCCCGGCCCGCCCGCCGCCCGCGCGACGCCGCCTCGGCCGCACGTTGCTGCTCGTCGCTCGCATCTCAAGCGCCGGCATCTCCGCTTCTGCACAAGGTAAACTACTTTGTTGTTCTTACTTAATAATAGTAAGTTAGTTAGTTATGAAGCTAGTTAGTTAGTGTATTATAGATTAAGATTGATGGATACTTTATATAGTTACTTAGTTATTTAGTTAGTTAAATAGTTATATAGTTAGTTACGGAGATAGTTACTTGACATAGTTAGTTAGTAGTACTGTGCTATTAGTAGTAGTTATTAGTTATGAATACTTAGTAGTTAGTAGTATTTTGTATTTACTTTTTGTGTATATTGTAGTAAAGTAATTGTGCTTTGTCATGTTTGGGAACTAGATGGACAACCTAGTGAGCATATATCATGGAGGAACTGTGGAACGAGATCGCTATGGATATGTTGAGTTTGTTGACATGCAAAGTGTGCCTGTGCTATTCAATGAGAAGTCATCATTTAGTGAGTTGACTACAAGGGCTCGTGAGGAGGTACATTGCTATGGAGATGATGACATCATAGTTGAGGGTGTACTTCACCTAGGTTTCCCTCCCAACATGCTAAGGAAGATGATCCTAATAGGGTGTGCAGATCAGTGGGACAACTATGTGAGATCGGCTATGAAAAGCCAATTCCAAAGTTTGGACGTGGTTGTGCATCGGGTGCTCGTTGATCCCATCCCTCTTGGGTTGTCCCCGCCAATGGGTGAGCAGGCATTTTTTGAACCTCCCGTCCCAGAACGTGATGCGGATGCTGAGGTTTCGCCTACCGTTCCCGATGCGCAATCTGCCCCCAATGATGTGGCACATCCTCCTTAGGAGATCCCTTTGACACAGAATCATCCGAGTAAGTGTCACTTAGGCATCGTTTTATCTTTGTAGCTTAAGTCTCTTCTTCTCATCTAATTTTCTTATCATCTCCTCTTATTTGTGGCTATGTTATAGAAGACGTTCCCGATAATGAGGGCGCTCCTCCTGCTGATGCTCAAGTCTAGATTGGCGATAGAATCCGTGCCTCCAATAGTGTTGAAATTATGAATGATTCAGAGCCATATGAGATCGCAAGGGTTGTTGATTCTGACGATGATCGTCCCGTTGGAGAGCTCACGGAGAGTGACGTTGAGATGCTGAGGCGTATTTTTCCTGGCCACCGTGATCCTGTGGTTCATGAGTTCAGTGATCTTACTCATTCAGATCAGGCGTGTGCCGAAGGACATGAAGATAAGCTGCAGGAAGCTCCAGAGGCTGGTCCTAGTATGGAGATAGAGAAGGGAAGGGTTTTCAATGACCTCCCTGCATTGAAGAGGTGGTTGCAGGCGTTTGCAGTGATACGCAAGAGACCATACAAGGTCCTGCATTCCCATATGGAGCGGCGTTACACGGTTGTTTGTAACAAGGAACACTGTCCATGGAGGGTTTGTGCAAGGAAGCAAAAGGTCTCTAGAAAGTGGAAGATCACAAGAGTTGTCGGGCCACACACTTGTTCTTCACATGACCTCAGCACGAAGCATCGGCAGTTGACATCTACCCTCATTGCCAAGCGGTTGATGAAAGTATTACAGGGTGAGCCGAACATGAAGGTCAGGACAATTATTAAAATAGTTAATGAGGTGTATGGAGGATATGACATATCTTATGGCAAAGCCTGGAGGGCTAAGCAGCGGGCGTGGAAGATGATATATGGGGACTGGGAGGATGGCTACGAGCAGCTTTCAGTACTTCTCAATGTAATCAAAGCAGTGAATCCAGACATGCATTATAAGTACATCCCTAGGCCAGACGCATGGAAGGATGGGAGACAAATATTCTTCCGTGCTTTCTGGTGCTTCCCTCAGTGTGTCGAGGCATTTAGGCACTGCCGTCCAGTCTTCTCCATTGATGGTACATTCTTAATTGGCAAATACCATGGCACACTTCTCATAGCCATATCGTGTGACGTAAACAACAAGCTTGTTCCTTTGGCATTTGCTTTGGTTGAGAGGGAGAATAATGATAGCTGGGGATGGTTCTTGAGGCTAGTCTGGATACATGTGGTTGGGCCTGACAGGGAGGTCGGCGTCATATCTGATAGGCACCAGGGCATACTTAATGCTGTGCGAGAGGAGATAGAGGGGTATGCACCTTTGCACCATCGTTGGTGTACTCGGCACCTTGCTGAGAATCTACTCCGGAAGGATGGTGTGAAGGATAATTTTGATCTTTTCCAAGAGGCTGCTCGACAACTTGATGATAGGAATTTCCGGAGGAAGTTAGAGGAGGTCAGAACCGCATCTAATGCCGAAGGTAGACAATGGCTGACAGGTTTGATGAGAGATGTGGACAAATGGACAAGAGCTCACGACGCAGGTGGCTGGAGATATGAGTTTCAGTGCAGCAACATGGCCGAGTCTTTTAATAAGCTGCTGCTAGGGATTCGTGGTATGCCCGTGAACGCTATCGTTCAATTCATATTCTACAAGCTTGTTGCCTGGTTCAACGATCGGCACGCCCATGCATTGCAGTTGAAGAGTAAAGGTAAGATTTGGGCTCCCACACCATATGCATATCTAGACAAGGCGAAGGAAAGGGCTCGCACATATGAGGTCACATGTTTTGACCATGCCACAGGAAGATATGAGGTGAAGCATACCGGTGGTACTACATCTGATGGTGAGGTCCGAGAGTCGAGGATTCATGTAGTAGTCCTCCAAGATTTCTCATGCACTTGTGGGAAACCAAGGCAGTATCACTTTGTATGTTCTCACCTTATAGCAGCTGCTAGGCATCGCAACTATGATATTGAGGCTAGGATACCTCACGAGTTTAGTGTCGACACGCTTGTCCAAACATAGAGGCCCCGCTTCGTGCCTTTCCGGGACCCTAGAGAGTGGCCTCCATACGACGGTCTAACGTACGTTACAGATCCAGCTTACCGTTGGGACAAGCGGGGCTCTAGAAAGAGGACGAGGCACAGGATGGTTATGGATCAGATACCCAGTAGAACGCAACGTGGGAGAGCGACGCCATTTCTTAATGACCCAGAGCAGTACGAGTGTGGCAAGTGCGGTAGACTTGGCCACAATTCCCGCACTTACCATTGGCAAATTAGTGAGGTGCGACTTGTAGTTGTTTCTATTATTTAATACCTATCATATTTAATATACAATTCTTGCTTTATGTTTAAATGCATATTTATTTTAAAACTTACTGACTATATTTTTTTTGTAGGAAGGCGCAATTCCACCTTCTGGACCCGGCGTACGACGAGAGCCACCGAGGACGTCTCGTAGCGTGAGGGCAGGTAAGATTTTATACTCCAATATCATATACTTTGAATTATAAGTGCATATGTGTGTGTCAAGTAACATTTATATTTAGTTAAAATACAGAACCTTTCGCTCCTTCATTCTAGAGTACATGGAGGGTTCTTGGAAATGCAGTACGATGACAGGTACACACCTTACCTATCGAGAGCTGGCCTGGACGTCATATCTTTCTAGGTTCGTCGTGGCCTGCCTTTGTTCAACTCAGCGGGCTTGACTTCGTTGGTTGACAGGTATTTTATGAACACATAGGTTATATTAATAATCATTTGTTCACGCGGTTATATTTCTGAGGAGCATTATTGGTTTGGTAAAATTATAGGTGGCGACCTGAGACTCACAGCTTTCACATAGCGTTTGGGGAGATGACAGTAACGCTACAGGACTGTCAGAAGATGCTAGGTCTGAGGGTGAGGGGAAGGGCAGTGATAGGGAAGTGTAGGTCAGAGGGTTGGAGAGCTCGGGTGGAGGCCTTGCTTGGACGTCCGGTGGGTGAGCAAGGAGAGCGCACTTCTGGTGTTCTTCTCTCATGGCTTCGGGCTGAGTTCGCACAGTGTCTCCAGGGGTAGACGAGCAGACAGTCCAGTACTACTGTAGGACGTGGATCCTATACTTATTTGGCTATGTTCTCTTCCCCGACGGAACGGGGGACACTGCGTCGTGGATGTGGATCCACTGCCTCACAGACTGGGACCAGGCGGGTCAGTATAGCTGGGGCTCTGCAGTGTTGGCTTTCCTTTACCACCAGCTTTGCGAGGCATGTCGGCGGTCTTCACAGTCAGCCTCACTTGGTGGGTGTGCGTACCTACTCCAGCTGTGGATGTGGTCGCGGCTCCCAGTTGCTCGTCCCGTGGTGCTGGCTCCTCACGACTGGTTTCCAGTGCATAACGCACGTCTACAGCCGACGTGGGCGTACCTGTGGGACTAGGTGACTGTTCCTCACGCGAGGATGGAGTGGGCGTACAAAGAGTACACGAACGAGCTAGACAGGCTAATGGCCTCTAGTGTAAGTATAAAGTATTATACATGTTGGTTCGAAAGAAATTATTTATTAAGCTATCTAACTTCTTGTTTGGACACGTTGCAGGTGACTTGGGAGCCATACGTGGATGAGGCTGCACTTCCTTTTGCGGTGAGCAACGTGTGTGACAGCAACAGCGAACTCTACAGGGTGAGGTGCCCTCTTATCTGCTTCTATGCTGTCGAGTACCACTTTCCACATCGAGTTGCACGCCAATTTGGAGCAAGGCAGCATTGTCCACCATCTCTAGTGTCGACCGGTGTTGACTTGCACAAGTAAGTGTTCTATTCTTTGTAATTGGATATTTTTCCTGAATTTGCACTTATATTATTAGCACTTGATATATGTCGAATAAGATGGATGAAATAATTGTTGGTATGTTTGTATGTCTATGGAATGCATATAGGTGTGGTTTGTTTTAACAAACAAAGGAAACTCTGCCAAAATTTTTAAGTTTGGCATACATGCATGTTATACTCACACGATGTTGAGTAACTTGTGTACGTGTTTTGCAGGCTCGATCGTAAGAAAAACAGGAAAATCTTTGATTGGGCCCATCACCACAGAGACTACATCGAAGAGTGGGAGATGTTCGACGAGAACGTGGACGACAATGACGAGCCACACACAAACAGAGAGTACATGCGGTACCAAGCTTGGTACCACCAAGCAACTCGTCTGAGGCTTAAGCTACAGTGGACACACGATGACTACGCTGATATTGAGTCGTCCGAGGATGAGGACACGGCGTACGACCACTCTACTCGTGTAGGTCGCCAGGTGAGAGCAGGACCGATCTTGGACAGAGTAGTATGTTATTTGCTCTACTTTTATATATCGATTTGCGTAAAAAATAAATTACAACTTAAAACTTTGTTGTAGAGCAACTCCCTTAGGATGTCAGTCCAAGAAATAGAACGCTTTCGTCCGAGGGTGAGGGACGACGACACATGTAGCTTCCTTGACGTAAGCATCTATAAATATGCAAATATTAGATTACTAACACGTTCAATACATTCAGTTGACATGATTTTATACACCAGAGACTGGCTCGTTGTTTACGCCGTACCGCTGCACGCTGTGGTTGCAGGACAGGCACGACGCAGGACGTGCACGTGCCTTCTACACCCAGAGGTGGCGTAGGTTCGTCTAGCCACCCACCTACAGGGTCGCGAGGGGTTTGCACCGACGACGACGACGAGGACGACGACGACGACCACAAGGACGAGGACCAGGGGCATGAGGAGATTGGACCGTCTCAGCTAGACGATGCTCCCTAGACTCAGCCTACGCAGCAGGTCGGTACCAGGCGACGTCGACCACCTGACCCTTACACTCCAGGCACCCACGCTCTTGGACACAAGGGCAAGGGTAGGTCTAGGAGACAGTGAGGGACTGTAGCCGACTTGTGGACTATAAGGACTGTATGGACTATTATTATGGACTATTATATCCTATTATTATATATTGTATGAACTACTATGGAGTTTATGGATACTCATATATATTGTTTAAGGTGATTGTCATATATAATTGTTGATGACATATGTTACTGTGATATTTGTGTTTGGATTGAATCAAAAACAGGGAAAACTCTGCCAAAATTTCCTGCAACATGTCAAGTCATGCAGTACACCGATAGCAAGTAGCCTTTTCAGTGATTTATCATGTCACTATCCTATCGTACATCCTCTTTTTTTATAGATGAATTGATTGATCAAGAAATCTAGCCTTTACAGATAAGTTTTCAAATAGGCTTTTCAGGGATGGCATCTAGCCTTTTCAGGAGCATTAAAGCCATAATACAACGGCTCTCAACATCACTGCTGGCTATATATACACCTTCCTCCATACAATGGTAGTCACTTAAAACCAGAAGTTGGTTATCTACGAGTAGTAATGTCTGGAGGGTCATCGAGAGGGAAGGGAACGGGGGGACTAAGGGTACTCCAATTGTATGGGAGGGGTCTCTAGGTCCAGAAGACTTTGATGAACCAGTGTATCATTTTCCTATCAAAACCAAGAGAGATTTCACCAAAGAGTGTCCACTCCGAGGATATAATAACCGGAAAGAAGATTGGTCAAAATGTAGGCATGGTGAGGACTGCTTAGTGCAGATGTTCGTGGAGGGTTTGGATGAAGGTCGCCGATTCTTCAAATGTCCACGAGCAGAGGTAATTGGTTCCAAAATTTATTACTCAAAATTTTTTTCCTCCATTATTTTGCATCTCATAGGCGAAACTAACTGCATGTTCACTAAAATCTTTGAAATGCAGTGTTCAGAGTCCAAAGAAAACTGTGGCTTCACTAGGTGGGTCGATCCTAGACCAATCTATCCGCATGCACAGTACATCTACTACTTGCAAGACCGTATCTTCGAACTAGAAAGGGAAGTTAGCAACGGTTACAAGGACGACGAAGCAGACGATACCAGTAGTGGTGCCGTTTCACAGGACGGACCATGCCATGATCCATATTGCACCTGCCCTAACCACAAGAACAACGGGCCTCCGCCACCACCCCCACCACCGCCACCATCAACAATGAGAGGGTACTATGGAGAAGGGGCTACACAGTTTGCTATGTGGCCGCACTACTAGATAAAACAAATCTACCGTGTACACATGCCATGTAATATACTTGTTGTTCGCTCTAATTACCTAAGGCATGTTAGGATTAGTCCAGGACATATGTGCCCTAGTTTGGTATAAGTTCTGACATGCCATGTCCTATGTTATACGTGTTGAATTGTGAAATCCAGTACTTCCTTATGTTTTATGTGCACCTCAAGAACTACTTTCAGTAACTCAGTGACATTAAACCTGATATATGACAATACTATGCAAGGTCCAAAAACTTAAAGTGCATATGAAGTACATGACGGACGAAATAAATAACACAGAACATGCCCTAGGTACATGATTTACCTAAAGTACAATAGATTAAACACATTGCATACTAGATCGACCATATTGTTTATGATTAAACCATACAACTAGCATACTACTGAGTACAACGAGGCCACTTTTCCTTTTTCTAGGCATCGGGATTCTCCTCCATCGCTGCCTTCGCTCTGCGCACGTGCTCAAGCTTCTTCTCCCTCTTCTCCCTACACGCAGCAACACGCCTCATTTCCTCCTCTTCCTTGAGCTCCTTTGCTGCTGCCTCCTCTCTGCGTCTCTTCTCTAATATCTCCAGGCGCTCCGTATCCCACTCCTTCAGGCCTTGTAGAAGCCGCATGTCAGCCTCCTTGATCTCAGTGTCGATCCACTGCTCAAAATCACATAGCGGTGGAGGGGTCTACAGCAAATGCAATTGTTTCAAATCCAATTAATATGCAAAACTTCATATGACACAAATTAATTAATAAACAAAAGCAATTTCTCACAATAAATGTACTGCGGCGCTAACGCTCTGTAGGCTTCCATGCAAAATTAAAACGCATCCAATATCTCTGCTTATATGTTGCCTCATCTTCAGAAATATCTACCTTGCAAGGATCGCCACAGAAGCACATGGGTATTGGCACACCGCTAGAGAGCGGCTTTGGGACGTACGGACTTTCGGTCATCCGTCCATAGCTACAATTCAACAAATTCTAGTCTAATATAACAAAACAAATAACAATATGAAAAAGATCTACGCATACCTTTGTTTTCTAGTTTTTTCATGCCTAGGCATCCTACGGTTGTAAAATACATACGAATTTTAAAAAGCACATGAACAAATAACATGTGAAGTTCATAGGTTAAGAATATGATTTCATTTTACCAAATCGATTCGAAATAAATAACGAAGGGTGAGAGGATACCTAGCTCTCGAAGATCGACGGATAAAATCCAACTTCTCACGGTCTAATAGGTCAATTGAAGAGGTTGGCCGAAGTATACAAAGGAAAAACCCGAAGAGTGGGAGAAAGAAAACGAGAATGAGTCGGGGGGAAGGGGGATGGCTAAAACGTGTGTTCTTGGCGCCAAGATGCATGGCGCCAAGATCCATGGCGCCATGATCCCTACCACATCAGCGCCACGATGGCAGGGTCATGGCGCCAGTGACCCTGGCGCCATGCCGTTATATCTTAGCGCCGACGACTATGGCGCCAAGACAAGGGTCTATTTTTTGAAATCTTTCCGCCAGGGGTATATTTAAGAGAATCTTTCGAAAAAGGGCTAAAAGACAAAAAAAAAAAAAAAAGACGGCCGACCTGACGCTAGCGGGAAGTACTTGAACATACTGTCGCTGTGGGAGCGCTCCCTCCAGATCCGATGCACCTTGATGCTGCCCTGCTTGGGCATGAACGGTATGATCGACACCATCGACAGCGACATCCCCAGCGCCTACTGTTTCTGCCCTCCTTCCCTCGATCGCGAGTCGCAAGCAGCCTCAGCTCCTCGCTCGTCTTTCTACCCAAAAAATGCTCTTACCTCCAAAAAATAATATAAACAAAGCAATGCACGCGATAAATCCAGTAGCAAAAGAGGAAACTAGTGATATAAGAAAAACAAAATGACACAATTAAGATATCTGGACGAACGAACGCTTCTCTCTACTCCTTCCCGCACGTGCCGCTCACCCAACGATCTTATCTGCTCGTCCCGTCTTCGCACCCCGATGCTCGTGGCGTCGTTTCCTCCCTATGTCGCCGTGCACATCCGTCCAACCACTCCGCATTGCCGCCGTCGGTCCCCCGCAGCACCGCGCCCCGCATCATGCCCCATTCCCTACGGCCTCCTCCCCGCTGTCTCCCCACACTGACTCCTCCACGCCACATTTTCTACCGGGCCTAGTCTGCCTCGCCTGCCTCCACCGAGCTGCCTCCTCGCCATGGCTGGCCTGCTCGCCACGACCGCCTCCACCGAGATGGCGAGCCACGGCCACCTCCACCAAACCGGCGAGCCTCTATGAACGGTTGCTCCAGCAAGCATGCGAGGGGGATGAGATTCGTGTGACACCGCGCCCACTGACGAGTTGCCTGTGCCGCTGCTGCACAGCGAGGTCCATACATCGTTGTCGACCTCCGCGCCAGCATGCCTCCATTCGTCCAAGGATAGCCTATGTTACAAGAGTACATTTCAAATGTTTTAGATATTTCATCTGAATGTTGCAAGTGTTTATTCTTTATGTTGCAAAAGTAGATCGGAATGTTGCATATGTTGCAGTGGATATACACATATTTTAAGTTTATTTTCCAAATGTTTCATCTCGTTTTTCATATGTGTGTTTGCAAGTGTTTTATCTAGATGTTTCATACGTTTTCACACATATGAAGTGTTTTTAGGTATTTTTTGCAAGTGTTTTTATATACATGTTTCGAGTGTTTCAGTTGTTTCATACGTATGTTGCAAGTGTTTTATTTAGATGTTTCAAAAGTAGATCTAGTGTTGCAGCTAGTGTGTCAGATGCATGTTTCATGTGTTTCATCTGCCTTCAGACATACTCCCTCCATCTAAGAAAACATGCAATTCTAGAACAATGTCACATTTTAGTATCTTAAGTTTGACCAATTATAAATAAAAAATTATTAATATTTATAATATCAAATAAATATTATTAGATTAATTATAAAATATATTTTCATAATAAATTGATTTAGAGTCATAAATATGAATACTATTCATTAAAAACTTGCTCAAACATGAACTGCTTTTTTTGGCACGTAACCCATAGTTGCATATTTTTATGGACAGAGGTAGTATGTTGCAAGTGTTGCATCTATATGTTTCAAAAGTAGATCGGATGTTGCATCTCTGTCCTCGCTTTTCTGTTGCCTCACGTTCGCCTCGTGTCTCCTCATCCTCTCGGCGCCGTCTGCGCATCCGCCACCCGTCCCACTCTTTTGGATGCCGGCGTAGCCACCTACTATAGTCACCGTCCTGCTGGCCGCGTGCATGCGAGTGAGAATCGGAGGGGGCGCGAGCGGGAACTCCCCACGTGCAGTTAGGCGGCGTAGGCCCCGCGCATCGGACGCAGGATGCAGGTACGCGGGGGGAGACGGAGTGCAGGCGCGGGCGTCCGGACATCCAGACGCTAGCACTGCCGAAAACAGAAAGAAAAACATGGTCTTTTTTCTCCGCTCCAACAATGGACTTTTAAGCTAGTTTTAAGCATTTTTATATTTTAATAGAAGAAAGAGCAAAACTAGCTCTTGCACATATTTCGAGGTTACATGAGAGTGTCGTATAGGGCTGTCTATGTTAAAAGTTATGTGTTAAAAGTTAGCACTATTGGAGAAGTTATCTTGGAGCCAGTAACTAACTCTAACCATTGCGAGTGCCCTCATCAGTGGGCTAGGCAAAGCCATCGCAGGGCATGGAAGAAACAGCGCCCTGGTCACGGGAGCAGAGGATCTGAGGGAAGGAGGCAGGATGATTGTGTCGGATATATGGGCCGGGGGTACCCGCACCGCCCGTATATTCGACTGCGTCTACTTATCGGCCAACGACCACGACGGTTGAAGCCCACGGAAGGCCAGGCGAATCCACCAGCTTGGAGGACAAGGCGTAGCAAGAAATATCTAGAAGCTGATTCTATCCAGTAGATTTCCTTGTACTAACTAGGAAACCAATCTGTCAGACCGATCACTCTCATTGTAACCCTACCCTCTCTGCCTATATAAAGGGGGGCAATCGGCATCATCTCATTCCACCTTATTCCATCCCATCTACTACGTAGATAGGAGCAATAACCCTTGTACCGAGCATACGAATATAAGAGCAAGCAGCCCAACTGGAGTAGGGTTTAGCGCGTACCGCGCTCCAACCAGTATAAATCCTCGTGTCCGTGTGTTACCATCTAATTCATTTTTACGCGGATTAGTTGCTAGGTATTGCCGGAGCTAATAATCTGATAGATTGGAAAGACCCAACGGGAAAAAAAAGTAGTGTTGTGGAAGATAGTTTCTTGATACAGAACCAAGGACATAGATACTGCTCCTGATTTTTACATTGTAAGTATAATATATATAATATAATTATAACAGGTGAAAAGCATCACGTGACTTCTAAACCGGGCCAAGGATATTTTGCGGATATTTGCCACATTTAATATATTATTATACACAAAATGGATGGAACGAAGGAAGGATGACTAAACTCGATGTGCACAGACGAACCTATATCCGGAATGCCACAGGGTTTTTGTACACGGTCGACACGCTGATGCGCCACCTCATACGTGAAGGATGCGTAAGCGCGATGTCGGGTGGCAGCTACACACAGCCCTCCGTCCTTGTCGTACTTGAGGGAGAAGCAGGTCATCTTGAGCACGCGGGTGCGCGCGTACGCGTCGCAGTCCGGGGGCATCCGCCTCTCAACCACGCAGAATCTGCAATCGCCCATGTACACGAGCGTGGCGCCCAGATGTTGGCGGGTGTCCGTTTCTCGAACAACACGTCCCCGCCCGAGCTTCCAGGCGGGCATGCTGGTCTCCCCTCCGCCACACCGCCACTGGCGCCGTCGGGGGCCGGGATGTCGCAGCAGCAGACGCGCCCGGCCCCTTGCTTGTAGAGGCAGAGCCCGACCCAGGCGTCCAGCTCGCGGTCGTAGTGCGCCTGGCCTTTGAACGGCAGGAGCCACTCGCCGACGTGGGTCCACTCGTGGCGCTCCATGTCGAAGGCGAAGGTGCTCTGCCGGCAGTTGAGGTAGTGGGTGGGGCCACACCGCCATCCCCATCGTCTCGGTGTCGAACACGGGGATGCCGGGGCTGTACTCCGGGGGCTGCATCGCCATTCGCCAAGATCTTGCGCCCGTGCGCGTCGAAGGACCACGAGTGCGGGTGCAGCGCCTCCATGCGGACGACCGGGCGGGCAGTGTCCATGCCGCCGACGGCGTTCAGGTCCGGGCCGAAGTCGTCCTCGTCGAACTTGTGGACGCTGTAGCCTCTCTCCCAGTCGTCCACCACAACGTACAGATGCTGCTGCATTGCCGACATGGCAGATTCAGTTCAGACAGATAGGCAGAGCAGCGACCCAAACCCAAGCAAGGCCTATTCCCTGTTCCTAGCCTCTCAGGTTCGTGGCCGTCGTCGCCATGGGACTCTACGCGAGGCCGCTTCATGTTCGATTGCCCGTCGGCCTCGATCCCCTCCCCTCCCCTCCCCGCCCTCCTCTCTCTCTCCTCTTCTTCTGTCAGAACTCAGAAGATAAGGAAATCCGTCTCGGAATCGAATTATCCTCGATTCAAAAACGAAGGCGAGAAAAAGGAAGCATCCTAACCGACTCTCAGAGTCAGGTCGGGCTCGGACGGGACTGTATCGGTGGTCGAGCTCAGGGAGTTACCAAACTCAGGTCTCAGGTGACATGAAAAGAGACGAAAGGATGGCGCAGGAGATTGTGGCGCTATGCATACATCAATTCCTATGCACGGCCTACGGGGAGGCGAGCCTCATTGCCGCTGTTGTGTTGTGTCACTTGTGTGCCACGGGAGAGATGCCATGCGAGAGGTGGAGAAATTAAAGTGGCAAAAAGCTTAAACAAAACAAAAACTGATAAAATGACTACTCATCACCCAGTTGATAATTGATTCAGTTATCTTCCACTTTTTGAGCCAATCATAATTGAACACGTCATCTGTAGAGCAGGGACCAGCCACTCAGTTAGATCTCAAAGAAGCATCGGTCACCCCTCACGCCCGAACACGCTCCTGTACCCGTTCGCCAGTCGCCATCTTCCCGCGCCGGAGCATGAACGCACAACGGCACAAGGCACCAGCCAAGCCTTTTCACGCGGGCGGCGCGGCGGGAGACGGCATGAACGCCACATGCAAGCTTGAGCAGCGGGAGCCAAGGCCGGCCGAGATCTCATGCCCGCAGACTGAAAACAGAAATATCCACGTGGCCCATTTGAATTCTCTGACCACAGACTGAAAACACAAGACGAAGATGACCACAGACTGAAAATTGAACGTGACATACAAATACAAATGGGACACAACAACAGATGAAATTAAGCCCACAACACACAAACGGCAACCAACTAAAGCTGGATGAAAACACAAATATCCATCACTCGGATGATGGATAGAAATTCCGAAAATATATTTACAAAATGAATATTGTAGACATATACAACGAATATGAATCTAGGCAAAAAATAATTTTTTTGGCTTTGAGTTTTGAACACCCTTGATAATCCAATTGCCTAAAAAAGCGAACAGATGATTCATGACTCAATTTCCAGCTTTCAACAAAAAGTATGATACGAGGAAAGGAAACACGATACATCATCTCTAATCTTCATCACTAAATTTATGTTGTATTTTTCATGAAGCGATGAACCAAAGCTTCGTTCGTGTCTTTCATCGTCTCTTCTTTCTCTCTGCATATATAAGAACATTATACCAATAATGCAATGTGTTAAAAGAGTTACCTCATTCATACACGTGTATTGCTATATTTGTTAAAACTTTATTTTGGCTACAATGTTTTTGGTATATAATCCATGGATCATGTATGTGGTCAATCTTATGTTCATTGTTTCATCAAAAAAAATCTTATGTTCATTATTACACTTATTCAATATGATATAGAAGAGTATTTTTTGGCATGCAAGCTTGCCAAAAATAAATAAGGGGGTATATGTTCACGAGCAAAATTGACAAGTTGTATGCAATATGAAAATACTGGATGTTTCGGTATTGCATACTAGATGATTCAGTTTAGGGAATATTCAAATCATTGATTGGATTCCACCATTGTGTCGCTCTTGTCGAGACAATCGAAATGCATACCTAGAACGTCCAATTTAGAATCCGAGTGAAAGAATTACGACCCCTGGAAGATTGCCTCCCTGACAATATAGCGAATGGTCTGGTTTGGACAGTCCAGATCGAGTTTGAGTCGGTTTTAATTGTAAATCTTCATGTATTAACTCGAAGACAAACATCCCACCCTATAAATATGCCCCGAGGATACAGCAGTGGTGGTCGATATAGCGTACGGGAAGTTCGGTTTTCGCTAGGATGCTGCAAGGAGCGCCTCTACGAGGGCGTGCTCGTATGCAACGGTGTGTTTTTAGTGTCAACACCGTTACTGCTCTTCAACTCACTCAAGGTACTGATGCTTGGTAGCTAGTAGTGTTTGTGTTCAAACAGTTTCAAATTTCAGTTCTAGTGATCTAGGATGAACTGTGAGGCCTGTTCATTACTCGATGCTTTGCCATATTGCCATTGATGCTGGTCATTGGTCAACAGCGGTACAATACCTTGAACTGAAAATGCTTAGCCGCATTCTGTCTGAGTTCTTGCAGGTGGAGAACGCAAAATGAGGGCCACTGAGAGTATAAAGAGTTGCTCCTCTGTTGGTATAGTGTTGCTGGCCGTTGTTGCCATGTTGGCTACCATTGTTGTTTGACTTCCAATCCATGTGTTTTGTGCAAGCATGATTTGAGTGTGCAAGTATAATTTTGAAGTGATAGCCAATGAGCTGCCTCTAAGTGCATATATGACTAGAACGAGCCACAAACTAGTAAAATGTTTTTGAGACCGTTTCATGTGCACGGAGTTTATTGTAGCTTCGCTGTGAGTCTGTGACTAAAGTGTTTAGTGCTATAGGCCTGTTTGGTAGAGCTTATCTAGCTCCTGATTCTATGTAAAAAGTGATTCTGCACTGGAAATGATTATCTATGATTCTCTAAAATCAGGCGAAGATGTTTTTAGCTCCAGCCTCCTAATTTATTTTAGAGAATAATTTCACAGAATCAACATGAGTCACTTTTCTGTTAATAAGTGTTTGGCGCTGTTTTTTTTAGCTCCAGCCTCCTAATTCATTTTAGAGAATAATTTCATGAGATCAAAACAAAAATTTCTATGTTAAAAAGTGTTTGGCATAGCTTTTCTTATATTCAGCCCAGAAACTGCTCTAAAAGCTTTGTCAGATAAGTTCTTTTGCACTTGTGAGGAAAAACAATATGATTTATTCAAATAGGCCCTTTTGCACTTGCTGTGAGGAACAACAACATGACGTATTTGAGACGACGTGGTTGTCTCTATTAATGAGGATAGAAAAATCCCACTTATGTTCCGGCCAAACCAAACACAACTCATTTAGAGAGGGAGTCTTATTTTGACCTCCCTCAACTACCGACGTTGTTCGATTTTCCTCTACATCCTAAACCGTCTAATATTGGACAAATCACACTCAAAATCCATGTATCGCATAAGAAAGCAGTGAAAGCGCCCAGTATGAGATAATGTCATAAGGGTAATCAAATATAGCCATCTAGTATGTGTTTTATCTAAATTAACTGCCCTATAGCTACAATATACAAAGAGATATTAGTAGTATCGTGATTCATGTGCCCATATATATTCTATACATTTCCCCTAGGAACTACCAAGCAACTAGTCCTGGAGCTCATTCCATCCTATGAACAAGTGATGGCCTGTTCGCTTGAGCTGGCTGCTCGTTTGAGCTGGTTGCAGCTGTGGCTACGGCCGCAGCAGTTCAAGCTACAGTAGTTTGCAGTTCAAAAACTGCAGCCGCAGCCGCAGCCGAAGCTGCAGGGGACAGGTAGACCTCCAACGCCAATGCCAGTGGAACTATGTTCTTCCCGTTCCACAGCTTCCACCACGGCTTCATAAAGCTTTGTCCATGAGCAACCATCACCTGTTCCAACCACATTCCAAAACGTTAAATTGGGGCTCGGTGTGGCGACTACCATGTCAGCAATGCTGCCCACTTTCGCTACTGATCGTGGGAAGTCCAATGCCAAGTTGTCGACTTTGTGCTCGTAAATTTTCCCATTCCTGTCAACCTTGTATCTCGACGTCCCACTGAAGCAGCCATATGATTCCCATGGGACACGTGGAGTGCCCCACAGCTCCCACCGGACAACTATTGAAGTCTCTGTCAGTTGCCAAATGCGTGATACATCAAGCCCAATTTCTCTGAATAGTAGGCGCCCGTGGAATCTAAGTGCCCAGAAGATAGTCTTGTAGTTGTCAATCCCATGAAAAGTGTTTAGTGGGTCGACAAATGTGATGTCTTCACTGCAATAGATGTAAAAATTATTTTCAGTTTCCATTTTTACATGAGTGTAGAAGCATGCCTACAAAGAATAAGTTTGCAAGAGATTGCAAAATTCAGGCCTAGTGTTCTTATCAGAGATAATTAATAGCATAACTGTTGATGATGACTTGCATCTGCCTTTGTGCTGAACTTCGTTGTTTTGACAAAGAAAGGATTTTATTAATTCAAGGTCATTACATAGAGTTGATACAATTACAATTATCTTGACCACACTTCTGACCTCTGCAAAAAGGACACAGCCAAAAACAACCCTAATGGCTCTCAATCCTAAGACTAGATCGCCACCCATGTGCTGAATTGTCATTGCCACAAACTAGTGTGCCATATAGTCTGTAATTGTTTTCGGTGTTAGGTTGGTGTCTGTTCAGCTCTGGGCAGTAAGCTATGGCTTAACAGCACTTGTAAAACTTCTTCACTCTTAATGAAAAATGTGCCTTGATAGAGGGTCATGAAAAAAATTGATGACTGTTGCATCTCATTGCCCTCTAACAGCCTAGTCTTAGAACCAAGCAATAAACTTGTTGCTCATCTATTGCTTCTCAGTTCTCAATATTGCATATGAGTTATGACAAATTATCAGTTCTACTAGAAGGCTAGGTGAAATAAGCAAACAATTAGTGTACTTCATTTCTAGAATCATGACTGGCATCACTGAAAAATCACCATTATGTTTCATGGCCACTACTCCTGTATTTATGTAAACACCAAGTGACCATTAGCTGTTCAATTTCTATGTTTGACCTCAATCCCCCCCCCCCCCCCCCCCCCCCCCCCCCCCCCCCCCCCCCCCCCCCCCCCCCCCGCGAAATACCAAACTAGAATTAGCAGCACGGAAACTTCTCTATGATCAGCAATTAGCATACTAATCCAACTTAATCCAATTCATACAACAATCGCGATCGATTCTCAAAGGCCTAACCCAAAATGAACTAAAATATAGCAAACACAAGGGAAAATGGCTCTTTTTACCCACCGGTAGATATCGTAGTTGGGTTCCCGGTCGAAAACGTCGGGCAGGTCGTCCCGCAGCGTGCGCACCGCCGTCCCGAGGTTGAGGTAAAAATCCGACCTTTGCGGATCCCCGCCGCCCTTGCCCCGGTTCTTGGTTGCCGTGGACTTGGGCGCTGGGTCTGCTGCCTGCTGCGGGGCGCTGAGTAGGAGAAGGAGACTGAGGTGGCCCGGGGCCGCGACCTGCGCAGCGCCAGAGCCGGAGCCGGAGCCTTGGATCTTGCCGCCGCCGTGGCCCGGCTGGGCGAGCTGGGGCTTGAGGAGGGGACTCGGGGGCAACTTGCATGACGGGCCTGACGGCGTTGTGAGCTTAGGAAGGAGGAACGCCATGGCTCCCTGCTTCTTGCTTCCTTGCTCTTCGATTTCTCTGGTCTCCTCTGCTTCGTCTACGAGGCTCGGTGTCCCATGGAGAAGCTTCCAAATCCAATGGGGGATGCGTTCTTGGGAGCTTGCGTTCGTGTGTGTAGAGAAGGGGAAGGGGATTTTTTTTTTTTTTGAACATGAAGGGGAAGGGGATTTGAGTGGCTCTGAAAGCTGCAGCGAAGCCTGTGGGAGGAAAGATTGTGAGTTGCGAATCACTGGTCCGACGTGGTGTAGTCTGTTTTTTCTTCCTTCTTTTCCATCTTCCGTTGTTAGCCCTAACACACCACCGTGGACGGTGCACGTAACAAAGGGAGGTTGATCCCAATACTTGTACCAGACTCAAGGGAATAAAGCCGCATGCTTACGTTAGACCGAGCTGCATGTATTGGGAGTTTCATGAGCTCTATTCTACTCCTTTTGGCTGAAGCCAATAAACTAGTTACTCTGTATCATTGGTGAAGCCCTAAGGCCCAAATCTTAGCCTCGTGTATGGTGAAAATCTTATTGGCTTGTGACTCTGCGTTCTTACGTAAACATCATCATCTCATTTTCTATGTGGGCGTTTAGTTTAAGGAACGATGAGTTCATCGAATAGTTTTTCTAAATGACTTTGTACTAGTCTAGTTCATCTAATATATGAGTGGGAAGATGATAGTTCATTGAGTATCGGTACAGATTCAGCTAGAATTGTATTATTTAATTTCATGGAAGATGAGATAAACTTAGAAGATAGCCTACTCCTGAGGGCCAGGTGTGACTTCCGTTTATATTCAAGTTAAGAGCTCACATCTTCTTTTGTTTGTAGGATCAGTTTTTCAGGGCTTCCGGTCTTTTTAAAGCGAGCCCTTCTAGTGGAGTAGTTTTTTTTAGTGAAACTGAAGCACTTTGTAAAATAACATTTGATAAAATGGCTTCAGAGAGTATTTGTAAAAGGAACAGATAGAAGCTATTTTTTTTAAAGGGAAAATTGGTCCTATAACATCGAAAGATCACCAAAAGTTCGTCGTTTCATAAAATAGCATTGAAAGGTTGAACCGTTCCCTGAACTAGCATTCTGTCACGTTTGCCGTTAAGGTCGTCTGTTGGTCCGTCCAAGCCCGTGTTCAACGATTTCCTCCGGCTCACGAACGGACATGGCAGCTTCCGCCAGGGCCTAGACACGCGCTCTGCTACGGACTGCGGTGACTCCGCGAGGCTACTAGCACCCGCGCGCGCCTTCGCTCGTAGGTCGCGTTCGCTGTTCGCGGCTGCCATGCACGTGGTTTCCTGGCGCCTCCGCTCGACCGCTCGTAGGTCGCGCTCGCCATTCGCGCTCGCACCGGAGACCGCTCTGCTGCCCCCTACTGGAAGCAGACGCGACGCCGCGCGTGATTACCACTCACCGGCGCGAGGCACGCACAGCACGGCCATGACTTCCGGCGAGACGATTGCTGCACCGCCAGGAGGACGTACGGCCAGTGGAGCCGCCCTTGCGAGGTGCAGCTGTGCTGCCTATCGCGGCATGTAGCTTGGCCGAACGCCGTGCGGCACGAACACGACGATCTGCAAAACATGGAAAGATAATTATATACGCGACCTGCATCTCGGACTGGAGCTCTGGACCATGGAGTGCAGCGAACGCGACCTGCGCCTGGCGGATGCTGCCATGACCATTCGCTGACCCGCCTCGCTCGCATGTCGGGCGCAGGGAAGAAGGCCTCGGCGAAGATCGCCGTGGGGGTGGTTGGTGTCCTGCGGGCCACCAACATCGGTTGCGGCCTCCGTGTGGCCGCCCAGGTGCTCGCCGGCCTCTGGACGAGCGTCAGGTCCGTCGGCACCAAGAGCTACGCCGCCCTCGTGCCGTCAGAGCAGCCAGCCTGCACCAAGATCCACGAGCGGCACCTTCTCCTTCATCAGGAACTAGGCGGCGATCCAGGACTCTTTTCGGCGCGCCGTGTCAGCGGGCTCCTCTCAGTGGCCGTGCAGGAGGCGCGCGTCGCCAACGTGTGCCTACGATACACCGTGGCGTCCGGATCCAGGGAAGTCAAATCTGGCGCCTACGGCAGCCACTTGGGCGCCCATGGCCGCGCCGCCTCCATCGACGTCTGCGAGCTCTACGACGGCAAGGAAAGGCTGTTCCTGGTGCTCGTGTACGTGCCGAGGGCCTGGGCGACCGAGGAGGTCACCTGCCTCGTCAAGGCGAGCTGCACCTGCCGAGAGGCCGCGACCGCGACGGGCCAGACCATTCGCAAGGCGTAGCAAGTGGCGCTCCGACGGACAGGGACGGCGTTAACGGCAAACGTCATAAAATGCTAGTTTAGGGTAACGTTCATTCTTTCGGTGCTATTTTACGGAACGGCAAACTTTTGATGGTATTTTCTGAATATACCAATCTTTCAATGCTATAAAACCAATTTTCCCTTTTTTTTTAACTCTGGCTTCTAGTTCGAAGAGAGCTAATTTTTTTAACTCCGGCTTCTAGTTCGAAGAGAGCTGTAGCTCCTTGGTGGCTTGAGAGAGAAAAAAAACCGTTTTTTGGTGTCCCATTTGGTATTTTTTAGAAGTCGTACCAAACAGACCATAATCAAAATATAATTCTTTAGTTTAAGATTTAACCTTAACTTTTTATGTTTCAAGCTGAAATCTTGAAATCCAGATAGGAGGATTACTAGTAGCAGGAAAACTTGGAAGTTTCGATGCAAAATGAAGAAAAAGGTAATGATATCGAAGGATTTTACTGAACATATTCAGTTCCGGACTATTTCACTTCATGCATCCCAAACATGCCCCTTCAATGGGATACGAATATATTACTGGAGCGAGTAATTAATTGCTCGGTACCCTGGCCCTGGGAAACAAAAATTAATTACTGATTAATTAATTGTCATCTGAACAAATTAAGAACCGTCTACTTTGACACAGTACGCCATTAGAAAGACAAAAGCAACCCATAAACTGGTAAACACTGTGCTCGCTGAGAAATATAGCACACGCCGTACTCTTCTTTTCGGTATGCTTTCTGACGGCATCATCCGAAAGAAATTCAAGATCACGACCGATCGGCACAGCGAGAAAGCTTCACGGGACGTGTTCTTCCTCTGTTCTCAGGTTCTGAAGGGTCAACGCACAAGAGCTCCGATGCAAGAACACAAAAGCAGCAGCCTGCTGAGCTTGTTTCTACAGCATTACATGACAGGCGCACATCAGCTTAACTGCATATGACAATACCACACAACATTCCTATTTTTACCCCGGCAGAAAGTCAGACTACAACATACTAAGTTTCATCTGGACAGTGGCCAGATCATCTCTAGTTGCAATTCACTGAGTTGATGTGTTATTGCAGTGAATTGCAACTACTAGACTGCATATCATATTCCCATGCTCATGGGATCCATGCCAGGTTGAGGAGCTCCTCCCATGCCTCCACCTGTCACATTGTGCAGGAGCTGTTGGAGCCAGCGCCTTGTCGCTGGATCATCCTGTTGCAGTAAGTCGGTATATTTAGTATTTATTCAAAACATTTAATTTTACAGGCATTTGTCAGGGAAGAGTGCAATAATGAATTGGTGATAGCTGATGTAAGAGTGTGGCTCACCCTAAGACAGTTATTGAATGTCCCATCTTTGAGCATGTCTGGAAGGCAGCTCTGCAATGCAGCACAGGCCCTGCGTAGAAAGGGAAAGTTAAACAGATTGCATATATTGTTGGGGCACATGAGTAAAATAACTGCAGAATACGAGTGATAGCACAGACCTAGGATTATCTGACAGCCTGAGGTAACAACGAATGATGTGCTTCAGCAGCCTTGTGGAGGGCTGATCAGCAAGTGAAACAACCATGTTTGCTAAAACACTGCCTACAGCAAAGAAACGCTCAGCAGTGGCACAAATGTAGCGCAGCCCAACATCATCTAGAAGAATCTTTTGGACAATGAAAGTTGCCACCTGCATAAACAACAAACCTTTTCAGTCCCAAGCAAGCATGTGTGGTTGAAGGTTGTTGGTTCTTGACGAAATACATCAAGAGCCCCCACTGATACACATGGACATGAAAGTGAAACTTGATGTGATCTATGTTTCAATGCATGATACTATGAAAATTTAACAGTTCACATCTGATCTTAATTTAGATATTGATCTAGATCTAAGATGTTATGCAAATGTACAGGAAAACATTCAAACACAATAAAAGAGAATAAATAACCCAAGACACCAAGGACCTGTTGCTAGCCACTCACATATGCATATTTAGCTAAGTTAGTGACTGAGGGCTACAAATGTAGGTGAACAAGAAGAGCTTGTGTGGTCCATGAGAGTATGAGACATATTGCAGCCTTAAAACGACCATGGATCAACCGAATGGCCAAACAGTTTTTTAGGCTCCTTGTATGAGTCACCTTTTAGGCTTATTAATTGTACAAAGTTAAGCTTATCAGAGAGAAGGGCTGGTACAGGCCAAGAATATTCTAGAGATAACTGATGGTAGCAAAGTAGTAGTGCACCAGATAAACTTCAGATGACAAAATACATACTAAAAAACCTATTACACCTTTGCCAGTATTAAGCAGAAGAGATAAATGCTGATATTTGAATGAGAATAGATGGCTAGCTACATACAGTTTTGGATAGCTCACTACCCATCTCCATGGTTCGCAAGCACAGAGGAATTATTTCAGTTTGCAGCAAAAAACTGATGACTTCAGTATCGTCAACCTGCATTATTACCAAAATAAAAAGGGAAAATTTTCATTTACAGAAATGGTATTTTTAGAGCAAGTAAGTACTTCTTTTCTCGAACACGCAGAAGAGTTGTGTATCTTTGTATTAAGAAGAAAAAGGGGCAAGAGCCCTTACAACACACACCCACACTCCTAAGCAAGTAAGTACTGATTATATCATTATGTATTTTTGAACAAAATGAAGGGAACGGCCCAAAAGGTAGCATACATGTTGTTACTGCTGCATGATAAATTGACAATAAAAGAACATCTCAAATAACAAAGCTGCTATTTTGTCTTATGATTTCTCTCAGGTAATGATGTAGGTATCATGCTATGTTCAGATTCTCCATGATCAATTTCATTATTTAATTAAACTGAAGGCAAATACACTAAGTGGTAAGTGCATTGTATTGTGCTAACTACATAGCAGCACAAGAGAACTGCATGAATCTTCGCTGATAATTGTATTGAAAAATTAGCATATCTGTTTATCACATATCATGCACCTAGGTTCTCAAATAATGAAAAATTACCTTGACAAGAGCACCAATGACCCCCAAGCTAGTAAGCCTTAGGTACTCAAAAGGTCTCGTTTTGCTGGTAGTGTTGAGGAATGGGTACAAGTACAGTGGAATATGAGCTGAAAAGAATTTAAATTTTGTCAATAATAGTTATCATATACATAATTGAGACAATGAGGAAGGGAGGCAGGAAGTAGGTTTAATAATACACCATTTCCGTGCATTTAAACAATATTATGCAAGGGCATGGCTTGTTACCATTTAAGAAAAGGATCCTGGTCTCAG
This sequence comes from Saccharum hybrid cultivar R570, assembly GCA_038087645.1. NCBI lineage: Eukaryota > Viridiplantae > Streptophyta > Magnoliopsida > Poales > Poaceae > Saccharum > Saccharum hybrid cultivar. The sequence goes on from JAQSUU010000512.1 coordinate 7,247,227, forward strand.
GGTGCGATGCAACACACTGCAATAGTTAATGAAATCGATAAAAAAAAGTTAAACACAAAGGTATGCCATAAACGGGTAAGCTAAGAGAGCTAGTCGATGCAGCAATTAGAAGGCGTGTAAATATTCTATGCGTTCAGGAGACTAAATGGAAGGGCCAGAAGGCGAAGGAGGTGGAGGATACTGGCAAACTTTGGTACACGGGGACAACATCGGGTAGGAATGGTGTAGACATCTTGATCGATAGGAGCCTTAAGGATGGAGTCGTTGATGTTAGAAGGCAAGGCGACCGGATTATCTTGGTCAAGCTGGTAGTTGGAGATTCGGCTCTGAATGTGATCAGTGCCTATGCCCCTCAGGTAGGTCTTAGCGAGGGCACCAAGAGACAGTTTTGGGAAGATCTTGATAGCATGGTTAGTACCGTGCCTATCAGCGAGAAACTCTTTATAGGACGAGACCTCAACGGCTATGTTGGTGCGACTAATGTAGGTTTCGAGCGGGTGCACGGGGGGTTCGGGTATGGTAGTAGGAATCAAGAGGGGGAGGATGTTTTGAACTTCGCGCTGGCCTATGACTTGTTGATAGCGAACACCCTCTTTAGGAAGAGGGAATCTCATCTAGTAACCTTTCGTAGTGGACAACACTCGAGCCAGATCGACTTTATCCTTGCAAGGAGGGAGGATAGACGTGCTTGCTTTGATTGTAAGGTGTTACCTGGGGAGTGTGTTGTCCCTCAACATAAGCTTGTGGTGGCGGACTTTCGCTTTCGGATACGTGTCCACCGGGACAAACAGGTCAAGATTGCGAGAACGAAGTGGTGGAAGCTTAGAGGGGAAGCAGCGCAAACGTTTAAGGAGAGGATGCTAGACGAGGGGCCTTGGGAAGAAGGAGAAGATGCCGACGATATGTGGCTAAAGATGGTAACATGTGTCCGGAAGGTGGCTTCGGAAGTGTTTGGCGTGAGTAGGGGAGGCAAACGGGAAGCGAAAGACACATGGTGGTGGAATGACGAGGTGCAAAGGGCTATTAGGGAGAAGAAGGAGTGTTTCAAGCGTCTCCACCATGACAAGAGTGTAGCCAACATCGAAGGCTATAAAATAGCGAAGAGGGTTGCAAAGCGAGTTGTGAGTGTAGCAAAAGGTCAAGCGTATGATGGTCTTTATCAGCGGCTAGGCACGAAGGAAGGGGAGAAGGACATTTATAGGATGGCTAGAATCCGCGAGAGGAAGTCAAGGGACATCAACCAAATAAAATGCATCAAGGATGGGACAGATCGACTTCTGGTGAAGGATGAGGAGATCAAGGACAGATAGAGAGAGTACTTCGACAAGCTGTTTAATGGTGAGAATGAGGGTCCTGCCCTTGAGTTGGACGACTCATTTGACGATACCAACATACATTTTGTGAGGAGAATTCAGGAGGTAGAGATCGGAGAAGCTTTGAAGAGGATGAAGGGAGGTAAAGCGATGGGTCCTGATGGTATCCCCATTGAGGTGTGGAGATACCTAGGTGCCAGAGCGATAGTATGGTTAACTAAGCTTTTAACCTTATTTTTCGGTCTAACAAGATGCCTGAAGAATGGAAGAGAAGTATATTAGTACCTATCTTCAAGAACAAGGGAGATGTTCAAAGTTGTACTAACTACCGTGGGATTAAGTTGATGAGCCATACGATAAAGCTCTGGGAGAGGGTTATCAAGCATCGCCTAAGGAGAGTGACACATGTGACCCAAAATCAGTTTGGGTTCATGCCTGGTAGGTCGACCATGGAGGCAATTTTCTTATTACGACAATTGATGGAGAGATATAGGAAGCAGAAGGACTTGCACATGGTCTTTATTGACCTTGAGAAGGCATATGACAAAGTACCGAGAAATGTCATGTGGTGGGCCTTCGAAAAGCACAAAGTCTCAACTAAGTACGTTACCCTCATCAAGGAAATATACATGGATGTGGTGACGTTTGTCCGAACATGTGATGGCGACACCAGTGACTTTCCAATTAAAATAGGACTGCATCAGGGGTCAGCTTTGAGCCCTTATTTATTTGCTTTGGTGATGGATGAGGTCACAAGGGACATACAAGGTGATATCCCTTGGTGTATGCTCTTTGCTGATGATGTGGTGCTAGTTGACGACAGTAGGGCGGGGGTTAATAGGAAGTTAGAACTATGGAGGCACACGTTAGAGTCGAAAGGGTTCAGACTTAGTAGGACTAAGGCCGAGTACATGAGGTGCGATTTCAGCGCGACTAGGCACGAGGAGGGAGACGTTAGCCTTGATGGGCAAGTGGTGGCCAAGAATGATACTTTTCGGTATTTATGGTCGATGCTACAAAAGGATGGAGACATTGATGAAGATATTAGGCATAGAATTTCAGCCGGCTGGTTGAAATGGCGTCAAGCTTCTGGCGTTCTCTGTGACAAAAGGGTGCCTCAGAAGCTGAAAGGTAAGTTCTATAGGACGGCGATTCGTCCGGCGATGTTATACGGTGCTGAGTGTTGGCCTACAAAAAGGCGACATGTCCAGCAATTGAGTGTAGCAGAGATGCGTATGTTACGTTGGTGTTGTGGGCACACAAGGAGGGATAGAGTCCGGAACGACGATATTCGAGGTAGGGTTGGGATGGCACCAATTGAGGAGAAATTGATTCAACATCGGTTGAGATGGTTTGGACATGTCCAACGGAGGCCTCCTGAGGCGCCGGTGCGTAGTGGGGTTCTAAAGAGGGCCGATAATGTAAAGAGCGGTAGAGGTCGACCTAAACTAACTTGGGACGAGTCCGTTAAGAGAGATCTTAAGGAGTGGAATATCTCCAAGGATTTAGCTATGGACAGGAGCGCTTGGAGATTGGCAATCAACGTGCCTGAACCGTGACCTCTTTTTGTCTTGTGCCCTTTATGTCCCTTTATGTGTCTCCCTGTTTCTCGTCTCTTTTGGGTTTCATCTCTAGCCTACTCCAACTTGCTTGGGACAAAAGGCTATGTTGTTGCTGTTGTTGTTGTTGAAAGGTATGTCATAAACCTAAACGTGTGCCCCTACAGTAGAAGCAACCAGAAGCCAAAACATTGAGCTCTGATCCTGTTAGTTGAAAAAGCGCACCTGCAGAAGTGCAAGAGCATTGCAAACTCGGTTTGATGCTCCAGGTGACAGTGTGGGGGGTGAGAGTGACGGGTAAATAGATATAATCTCCTGCATATGTTTCCAGGTCACCAAGCATAACAAGTTAGAAAGACTGGGTTAAACCAGAAATATGTTGCACTACTTATGGCTACCAATGCCATCCTGATTTCTATTAAGACAAAAATGACTTAGCACAATAACAGATTCATCGCAGGGACGCAACAAAAAGTGTAAAGTATCCTCAAACCTAGCTACTAGTCCTTTGTCATTACAAGTATTAAAATCATATCTATTGAAGGGCCAGGAACTACGCATACCTGGAGTAGTGCAGCAATTGTGCCAAACGAGTGCCAAAGCAACGGGGCAAGATCTTGAAAAATCTCCCTTTTCTGAAAAATGGATACATTTAAATATCAAGTAGTTCTGCCTTGCAAAATGCTATTTCATGTTAACGACTGAACGTACAAATATACAATCATTTAATTTCAGTTTTAAGAACAAAATGGTACTCCAAATTTGAAGCCACTTATCTGGGCATCCATTCATAGTCTAACAACTAAGCTACTATTTTTGCAATAGCAACATAAGGTTTACGGAAGTACGGATAAGCTAATGAAAGCAAGCTCATTCAAAAACAAAAATGTGCCCCATAATGGAAATCTCGAATGACTGCTGCCCAAGATACTGCGTAAAAGCTGAGACCATGATAAATTCAAGACATGCAGCTAAAATTGAGGCCTTTCAATCAAGAAAAGCAATCATAAAATAATCAACGCATGGAATAATCCTTACACCAAATCACTAATAAACTAGGATAATCGAATACGACAAAATAGCATAACGTAACTAGGGTAACAAAACAGCATAACGTATCTAGGGCGACAAAACAGCATAACGTATCTAGGGCTACAAAACAGCACAAACGTAACTAGGCCAACAAAACTGGATAATGTCACAAGGGCCACATAATGTCCTAAAAGCTTCCCCGAGTTAGGCAGCTGTACACGTGTTGGATAACAAATGGAATCTGGCAAGTCCAATAGTGTTTTTGCCAATTCATAAACTGGCACCTGAGTTTGATTCCACCGACACCCGTAACGGAGTAACACTAAGAGCAGCAGTTACTCGGACATCCATGTCCTGAAAATCTTGTCCGATTCAGACAGCCATACACGTGTTAGATACAGACGGGTATTTGGCAATGTCAAATGTTTTGCCAAGTCGGACATCTGGATATGAGTATGGCTCTACCCTACACTTGCAACGGAGTAACGCTAAGGGCGGCAGTTACTCGGACACCTATTTCCTCAAAACATTGTCCGATTTGGACAGCCATACCCATTTTCGATTATGGGTGAATTTGGCATTGTCCAAAAGTGTTTTGCCAAGTCGGACACCTGCACCTGAGTATGACTCCACCCGCACCCGTAATGGAGTAACACTAGTCATGACAGTTCCCTGAACACCCATGTTCTAAAAACCTTTTGCCGATTCAGACAGCGTAAGCATGTCGGATTCCAAGTGATATTTGGCAGTGTACGAAAAGGTTTTGCCAAGTAGAAGACCTGCAGCTGAGCATGACACAACCCTATGCGACCATAATTCACAAGCACAAATCACACAAATCGAATTGCACAAAATTCCATCAACAATCAACAAGAGATAATTCACACACAAATCCAACTGCTGACGTAGAGATCACTATGCGAAAATCATCCCCCACGAGTGGGAGCTACAACAGCTGTGGAGGCAACCTTGGAGAGCTCAAGCAGCGCGTTCTCGCGCAGTTCAGGGTCGCAGAGCTCCAGGACCAGCTGCTCCGCCGACGCCATCTTCTTATCCTTGGCTGCCTGGCCCACGGCGGGGCCGCTGCTGCTGCCAGCCATCGGAGAGGGGGACGGCGGCGAGACCCCGGCGAAGGAGGGGGGAATGTTCGCCATCTCAACTCAACTGCACGACTGCAACGAAACATCGATCACCACACGACTTATCCATAAATCTCCAACACAAAACGAATCGGTGGAAAAGAACCGGCTGAATCGAATTCACAGGTCTCTAATCCGAGAAACCGATTGAACTCCAGGTGGATCTTCACTCCGCTGGACTTACCTCCGTGACTGCCGGCGCGGAGGCCAAGGCTGCTCGAACCCGAAATGGAAACCACAACCAGTTCCACCCCGGAGGAAGTCACTTCAGCAAACCCACCGGTGAGGTCGCTCGGGCGCCTCTAGCGGGCGAAGGAGGAGGAGGAGGAGGAGGAGGAGGAGGCGACGCCGACGGCGAGCCGGAGATATGCAGGCACGGACAGGAGGGGAACGGAGGGAGATCTCTTGTGGCCTTTGGCTTACCAGCGGACGGATGAGATTAAGCGGCCAGTGAGATCGGACAGTCTGGCGAAAGCTCGGGGTCTGCAGCTCCATTCATGGCGTCACTGCGAACGGACGCTGTAGTAACTGAAATTTAGCGGGCCAGGCCCACGGGAATATGGGCCGTGGGAACAATAGGCCGTTTGGGCTTGCTCTATAATCTATAGGCGTGTTTTTGCAAAATTTAAGCTTGTCAGGTATGAGGGCACGATAATGCAGGGGCTCTTCTGCAAATTTCGAGCCAACCCCTCACGCTCCGCTATAAGTTGCTCCCTAGGGTTTCCACCGCGCCGCCACTTCCTTCCGAGTCTCAGGTCCGCAGCCCCCGAGCGACGACGCCGCCGCCGCCGCCGCCGCTTCGCCGCTCGACGCCCACCGCGCAGCCATGGCGGAACAGGTAACGCTCTTTCTGGGCTACTTCCCGTGTAGGACCTCTGCTTCTCCGCTCGCCGTCACTGACTGGGGGCAGTTTGATATGGGATGCGCATTCGCGTAGATAGGTTTGCTTGTCCCCGATCTGGTTTGGTCCCGTGTGGTGAGCCTGCGCCTGCTAGCGTGTTTAGTTTTGTTGGGATCTATGTTATCGATCTTATCGACCTCTTATTGTTGCATATTTGTCGGCGTGTGGGGGTTGCAAATGGGTAGAATCTGATCATGGTAGAATCTAGTGATGCATCCTTTGTCAAGTGTTTGTCCAGGATTTATAGTTAAGGACACAAGAACTTGACGGGGGTTTCAAGGTTTCAGTTGGGCTAGATGTGGTAGGACTGTTTACTGACACTTGTCAATCTCACTTATCATTTTGTAGGGTTGCGACTCTGCTAGTTGGTAATTAGAGGGACGTGATTATTGTTGTCTTTGGAATTGTAATTTATGACCAACAACGAATTCGATACACATTGTGGTGTAAACTTCATCACTGCAGTCCTTTGTATGCGGTTTTAGCCTTTTAGGACTCAAAATGTCCCTTATTGATGGTACAATGTCAGTTCTAATAATTTTTGACCAACAATGAATTCGATACACATAGTGGTCTAAACTTTATCAGTGCAGTTCCATTGTATGCGGTTTTAGCCTTTAGGACTCAAAATGTCCCTTATTGATGATACAGCGTCAGTTGTAATTTCTAGGTTTAATGTGTTATTTTGATGTAATGCATTTATAGTTTGTATTGTCACTCTCTGATTATTTCAGAGCACAGTACTTACTGCATTTGTCAGGGATTTGCCAAGTTTTTTACTTGTTCATGTGTATAAGCAAGCCCAGTAGTTTCCAGCTAGTTGCAAAGTAGTTCTAATATTTTCTATCTATCCATTTTCCAGACTGAGAAGGCTTTCCTCAAGCAGCCTAAGGTTTTCCTCAGGTGAGAGCTTGTTGCCTCTTCCATGATTTCTATTCTCTGTGAGCAATATACATTTCATGACCGTAGATTTCTTCTTAATTTTATAGCTCAAAGAAATCTGGCAAGGGTAAGAAGCCCGGCAAGGGAGGCAACCGGTTCTGGAAGAGCATTGGCCTTGGCTTCAAGACTCCCAGGGAAGCAATTGAAGGTTTAATGGTTTCCTTCGTGCTGGAAGCTCTATCTTCAAAGTCCTAGTGTTTGAAGGCGGGCATTATTATTTGAGATAATTAAGGACAAATGGTTGTCTATTTATACTTTCAATCCTTTATTTTAAAACGCTAATAGGTGATTAGGTCATCATCCCTTGTGATATGATGTACCTTGTTTTAGATGGTGAGGGACAACATGTACCGTTTATACTACTTTTCTGTTCTGAATTATTTTTTTGTTCCTGCTTACTATAATTTTTTGTCCTAAATAATTAAATTGGTAGTCTGGCTCCAAATTTCATTTCCTATTTTGAAAACAATGAGGTTTTGATCCCAAGTACTATGGGTCTATGGCACATGAAAACATGCAATTCTTAGTGATTGTTCTTGCATGCTAACAGATCTTTAATATTTGTTTGCCTACAGGGACCTACATTGACAAGAAATGCCCATTCACTGGAACTGTTTCTATCAGAGGCAGAATTATTGCTGGAACATGCCACAGTGCTAAGATGAACAGAACCATCATTGTTCGCAGGAACTACCTCCACTTTGTTAAGAAATACCAGAGGTAATTGGACTGTTTGTGGAACCTAGAATTGTGTTTTGTCTTCCAAATGAACCTTGTTTCTAACATGAGCTACTCATGTGCCTTCAGGTATGAGAAGAGGCACTCCAACATTCCAGCTCACATCTCCCCATGCTTCCGTGTGAAGGAAGGTGACCATGTCATCATTGGCCAGTGCAGGTAATACTTGTGTCTGATCACTTGTTCTCTTTTGAGTCCTGCTTACCTGGTTTGTCAAGATCAATAAAATGGGCTGCAGATCCTTCTACATTCAACAATGAAACAAAACTACCACCATATTGAACATGATGTTTTCAGTTTAGTTGAAAATCATGTGCATAGACAAACATGATTCTTTGCTGAAGCATATGTTTCTATACTGTGAACAGGCCCCTGTCAAAAACTGTGAGGTTCAATGTTGTTAAAGTCATTCCAGCTGGATCTGCTGCTGCCGGCAAGAAGGCTTTCACCGCAGCCTGAGTTTAGACTATGTTCCATGAGTAGTCTATAGAATGATGTCTTTTTTGTTCAAAAAAAACCCTGCTAGGCTGGTGCTTTTCGACTATGGTTTGGAGATTGTTCCCATCTCAATGAAGTCCCATCATCTGAACATGTTACTATTTATTGTACCTTGTCGTGCAAAGTTTTGCTGAGTTCTGTATTGTTTCATGTCTGTTGATGTTGCTGGGCTGTGTTCCTATGCTTTTGACCTATGTTGACCATTGTTATCTAGCAATGTTTCTACAGCATTCATCGGGGTCTGGCAAGCAGTGGCAGTAGTTATTCTCTCAACTGCTGAAGTAGAGCTGAGGCCGTGAAGTTCTCGCAATTCGGCCTGGCATATTTTCATTTGTCGTCTTTACGTTGTATGCTGTGTGAATGTGATCATCTCTCCTGAGATAATGATGTGGTGCAGTGCAGCTAGGGCTAATGGTTAATTGGTCAGTTAGCGAGATCATTTGTGCCCGTCATGTTGTGGAAATAAGTCACCAGCCTGTAAAATTTAGCAGAAAAATCCTTATTTGAAACTAAAAAATTTCGCTCTTTTTTCAAGAAGAGTTGAGGGGACGAACTCTAAACGACGAGCCACAGACGTCCTGTTCATTTTTTTCCCTCGTACAGTTGGCAGATATAACTACTTTGAAAAAAATCCTTCATTATATATTTTTTTTCTTTAAAAATTAAAAAATAGCGACTGCATTCTAGTTTCGAGAAATGCAATTACATTAACACGTCTTCAGTTTTGAGAAATGCAATTACCTAAAAAAAAAAGGCGTACTCAGTGCAGGCAAGCGTAAGTTACCCCAAGTTCTGGCATATGCGATTAGCTTACTTCTTATATAATTGCTCCTTTCTGCCCAGGCACATTTACCCCAAGTTCTGGCATATGCAGGTTCTGTTCTGTCTGCATGGGTATATACAAATCTTCCACTTGGACTTGGGAATCAAAGAAGGTTGCATATGAGCTCTCCACAATATCTGATATCAGCCTAAGTTGAGTGGTGATGACAGTGTAAATGTGATCTGAAATGGCGAGGAACTGGTAGTTTCTTTACTAACATTGGGCCAGAGTTGGATTGGTAATCATGCTAGTGTGGTTCTTAGGTGTGATAACCGATACAGAGGAAACACCATAGTACAAGTGTACCTGTTATTGCTAATAATTGAAGATATGGAAATGGACCGTATCGGTCCCATGGTTTTTTACTCGTATTGATGAGGTTTCCACGTATGTTACTTTGAGTTCTTGTTGATCTTCTTTCTCTCGTCTGAATCTTTCTTGCACTGTGAGTGCAAATGGAAATTCGTAATTTGCTGATAAATAATAGAGGATTTGAAGATACGCCAACACCATATCAAAAGCTCCATGCAGTCACTTCAGACATCGGGCTACACTAGATCACTGCATATTTCTTTGGTCTGTATCCTTCCTTATTTCCTTTCATTTTTTTCTATGCTTGAGTTTGCATCATTTATATGTAGGGTCTTCCATGGTGTTGTTTCAGAAGAAAAAAAAAGGTAAAATAATTGACCTTCCATTTCTGTTGGACTTTCAGAACTGAATATCGACAGCTTCCTAAACTATCATGTGAGAATGAAGCTTCATGGTTCTTCTGTACATTGGTAATCTGTACACCTATACATTGCCTAGAACAGGCCTTGAGCAGACGCATATGCATTTCTGGTAAAGATTTGAAATAGAGTAGGGAAAAAAGTGTTCATCTCGATCAGTTAGCAAGACCATTTGTACCTGCCAATCTGCTATGTGCCATCCTCTCATACACTTTGCGCAACTTGCGGATCAGCCGATACGAAATCTTCTTTGGTGACCGTGGTCCGTGGCCTGCTTGGACGGACGGTCTTCCCGTTTTGAGCAGGCTGCTGCTTCTCTCCACATCTTTTTTTTTTTAATTTGAGAATTAACTCTGCTTTTATAAAGCAAACGGTAGCCATACCAGGTTCGCTGGGTTACCAGGGAAGAGCAAAAACAACTAGTCCTGAAGGACACTAATACAGGTCTGAAAAAACAGAATCAAACATCTGAAACATCAGATAGTAGAATAGCGTTGGGGCGGAAGTTCTTCATCCATGATAAGATATTCTCCAGAATAACCCGTTCCTTGTCCTTCCCCCTGAGCAGTTGACTCCATTTCTGCATAAGGGATATGGCAACGTATATAACATCAGAGGGAGCTTTAGGGAAAACTTTCTCAATGGCCATCTTGTTTCTTGTAATCCATAGTGCCCATGCAAAACCTACAAAAACAAACATTAACAGACTGCAGCTAAAATCTTCCAGAGATGATGGACAGTAGTCCAGATTAAACATATCATTGATAATGCTCCAAATTAGCTTCGACAAGTGGCATTTGAATAACAAGTGATCCACATATTCAATCAAGCCACAAAGACAACAGTGGATATCCCCTTTCCACCCTCGTTTGGCTAGACTTTTAGCAACTTGAAGTTTATTATTGAAAACTTGCCAAAGAAAAAATTTGATCTTGAGAGGAATTTTGCATTTCCAGATGTATCCAGCCACTCTGCTAGTAACCCCCCTATTGGTTATAAAACGATATTAAGATTTAGTAGTAAAATGTCCTTTACTCTCTAGAGCCCATTTCACAGAGTCAATATGATCTGGAACTAGACTAACACCCTGGAGTATGTTTTTCAGTTCAGTCCACCTGCTGAACTCCTGCACCGAAAGAGAGCGCTTAAACTCCATAAACCACTCCCCTCTTCTCTCCACATCCTGGACGGCATTGGTTTTTCAGTCCAGACTCCAGAGTTGCACGTTGAAGGGCAGGCCCGGTGCAGTTGGTGAGTGCTAGCTCACCGAGTCACCAGGTCCTGGGTTCGAAGCCGTCTCTCTACAGAATTTCTGCGGGGGTAAGACTTTGCTTCGGTTATTCCCTTCCCCAGACCCCACTCGTGTGGGAGCCTCTAGCACTGGGTCTGCCCTTTACTCCAGAGTTGCAGGTTCCGTGCAAGACTGCCTCAACTGCAGTCTGCAGATACGTGTGAATGGCCGGAGTCATGGACCATATGGGCATTCCAAAGGCTTTGTTGATTCCACACGGCCTCGAAAAGATCTACACTACACAGGAGCGACACAGGTGAACCAAAAATGGAACTGCAAGGAGATGAGAAGAAAACTCAAGATGAATTTGGAGTTCGAGATGCTACATTACAACACGCATAGAACATACAAGTACACAACAACCTGCCCATCCACATCCATCTCACGCCTAGAAGAAAACATGCGCATCCTGCAATCCTTTCCGTTTGTTTTACAGTTACACAACTGCTGCTCAGCTGCTGCCATGAACAGGCCTACCTAAAACGATATCTCACTCGGCGCATGGAATGTTCGCCCACGGCAGATTGCTTCCAGGTTCTCTCCGGCGTAGGAGGAAAGCGGAGAAACTTCGACGCCTATGAGTGGAAGCAAGAAAGCATCATCAGAGAAACGATACAGGCATAAGTCAATGTTGTTTCCATGTTCGCTATGAGTGCTTAATCACCAATATGGAAAATTACCTGTCATATACAAGGGCACAGAATGCGTCAAGAAGCCACCAGCGGCGACTACCCATCTGCTATGGAGGCGGAGCAGCATGAGCTTCGCGCTATCAGGGGTGTCATATGTTGCGCCGTTGGCATTCTTTACTGGTGCAAATTCCTCCTCCCGCATGACCTGAATTTTAACAGAAATGCACTGGTAAGTTTTTCCAGCTCTTGATGAGAAACAAAAATAAGACAATATGTGAACTATGGTTAGCTAAAAATTCCAACCTCAAAAAGTGCCGTGGATGGGGAATAAGTGAAAGCATCGAATATAAACTGTTCAAGCTTCAGGCCTGTTGTAAACCCATGGATGGAAGGAATCTTCTTCTCAGCTAGATGATACCTGGTCACAGGATATACAAATGTCAGGTTCTAGTGTTACCGTATAATATAATGTATCTTCGGACACGATCCTTGCCAGGTAAAATTACTTCCCATGACATGTATTTTACACATTATTAAAATGCCACAAAATAGAGTTCTATAAAATTATCGTGTGCTTTAAGTTTGGCACTCTCTCATGAAAGAGTTACAGAACATCATTGGAACTAGATAACTAATGCGGTTGCCTATTCTATTGTTGAGGACTGACTTGCAAAATTTTGAAAGAAGACTTCCTTCCAAAAAAAGTTTTGACAGAAGGCAAACTAGAGAATACTCACACACTGTCCTTCTCAAGGCTGTTTGCCACTTGATTCAAAAAGTCCAGAGTGAACATGTGCAGACAGATCTATACAAAAAGGGGGAAAAAAGATAATATGCGGCTGTTATACTTTGGAGGGAGGGAGGAGGAAAGGGAATGAGAAGCGAAGGATAGAATCATACATTGCTCCAACAATAACGAAGTCGCCCTGTTGATTGATTAATTTCAGTAGTCATAGCTGCATCCATTTCACTGTACTCAACCACTGAGAGAGGTCCACCACGACCTCGTTGAACAAATACCCCAACATTCTCTTGTGGATAAGCCTGTTGAGTATTCAATTGACTATCAATGAGGTGCATTGCTATATATGACAATGGTAGCCCACCAGTTTGAAGCATGAGACTGGACTGTACCTTCCTAACCACTTTGGCGGCAGAAGATACACCTTTGTCAATGAAGTACCCTAAGAATGTAGGATCTGCAACTCGAACCTATAAACATGACACTGGTCAGAAAAAGAAAAGGAAAACAAAACACAAGGATTTATCTCAAAACATATGTCCTCACCAGTGCGTTGTCAACTCCATAGCAATCTACATATTTCACACCCCGTGCAGCCATATCTTCCAACAACTTTTTGGACTTCAGCGCTGTGAGATGTTATGATAGCCAAATTAATCATTTAACAGGATTGTTTAGTAAATGATGCGATTGAAGTTGCATTTTTTATGGGGATTACCAGCATAAACTCCACCATTGCCGTCAGGAGCCTTTGCTACCTGGTTTTATGCACAGCATGGACAAGAAGAATGTCACAACTTAGCATTGGAAAATACTCAGTATAAAAAAAACATTGCAAAAATGAAAATCTGAATTCAACAATTGGACTCCGAGTCAAACTCGTAGATCAAGTTGCAAACACAAAAAATTATGGCTCCTGACTATACAAGGTCAAAACAAAATTTGGAAGTCGAAGAAGATTTTTTCTTCAAAAGAAAAAAGTCGAAGAAGATTGTACCCTATATGGTGTCTCCATAATAAATCTACCATCAGCAGAAACGCATGGAAGTGTGCCTTGTTGGAAAAATGTCACCTGCCAAGAAAAGGTTTAAGCCTAATCGGGAAACAAACCTCTTACTAATGAATTGGGAGTCTTGTGCATTTTGTTGAAATGCGATGGAATATTTAGCACAACAAATAACTTTCAGTAACACTTACTTGCTCAGGGTCTAAGCCAAAATATCTACGGGTTTCAAAGAAATTGCGAGTGGCAGCATCTGTAAAGGGGCTTGTCATTATATACCAGTGGATCGGCACAGTGTTACTCGGACCTGCAAGTTATTATCAATTTGAGTGTGATAATCTGAAGCGAAGAAAGGATAAATAACTAGAAGATGACGGATTAAAAATTATTACTTTCACTGGATTGAGAAGCCAGCTTTTGAACACACAAAATCCGTTCAGCTTGGAGCTGGAAAAGTGACTTTCCAGATGGAAGTCCAATATCTGAGGCAAAAAAAAAAAGTTACGTTGTCCATCATACAGAATGGGACATCATATTATTAGCAATGAACAAAGATGAGGAGGTAAATACAACTTTTCCCATTTTAATAAAAATACATGGCATAAATAGATGCAAAATAGACAACCCGGGAAATATAATGGTCATCATTGACCAAAAAATACATTACATATGAAGCAAGAAATAATTCACAGCAGCAATAGCATGCATCTCTGTAATTCCAAAATAGGAAAAGAAAACCCATAACACTGCACATGTGAGATATGAAGTTAAGTACTAACATACAAGGATTCAGCAGGTTAGACCAACTTACTGAAACATCCCTTAGGATCTGAGCTTCCCAGTCGAGTACCCTGTGCACAACATTTCAGGAGAAATACCATGTACACATTATTTTCCAATTCAGTGCATAACTACACACACACACACACACACACACACACACACACACACACACACACACACACACACGATAGTAGACAGCATAAACTTATCAAAATTCAGAGTACCTGACCACCAGCCAAAAGGACAACAGCCAGCTTCCCCTCCGAGATGGCTTTCAGCCCCTTCTTCCACCATCGTTCTTTCTCCTCAGGAGACCTGTCCTCCACCTTGGACACACTAGATTCCGGCACGGGTTCCACAGCAGGCAATGGGATGCCTGTGATTGGGATGAATACCACATAACTCTAACTGAGGATGCCAGTTAAAGATTCACGTGACAAAGCCTTCTACATTGGAGCAACGAATATTCGTCCACCTCTCACCTTGTGATCCAAGGGACCGCCGGATGATCCGATCGATCCTTGAAAGGTCTAGACTCTGAAGAATACAGCACAGAATGTAATTTAACAACTGTCAGAGTGTTATGATGAAAGAAGAAAAATGCTGCAGATTTCCATCTGCCGACAGAACAAGAAAAACAGTTCAAGGACATTGGTGGAACCGGGAATTGCCCAGAAACACATATTGAAACTATTAGTACAACGAATCCTCTTATCCAAAAGTATTAACTTAACTGCTTGAAACCAAATCAATAAAACATTCCTGAAGAGTTCCAACTTCCAGCTTAGAACGAAATCTATATGCATGAACTCCAACGCAGAATCAAGCCGTTACACAGAATTCGTACCCCGTAATAGTCCTTAATAGCTGGATAAAAAACAAATAACAGGAATCTTCGCCGTGGCGTCGACGAGGGGAGAAGAGTTACACAACAACAACAGGAATCAGAACAACAACCGCACTGATAATTCCAACGCAAGAACAGACCTTCACGCGGAATTCCAACTAAAAACCAAATCTTTGGGCCCGGCACAGCCGGAACCAGAGCGCATTGCAGCCTCACCTCGATGTCCCGGACGAGGAGCTCCCGGTCCTCGGGCGAGAGATCGTCCCAGAGCGCGAAGGCGCCCTCCTGGCCGTAGTCCTTCATCCTCTCGAGCATCGCCTGGGGCGGCGCGGCGCCCCACCTCCCCACCAGCCCCGGCGCCGACAGGCCGACCACCATCTCCTCCTTCATCCCCTTCACGGCTTCACCTTCCTGCTCCGCTTCTCACCGCCCGCAGCGCCCACCGCACAAGCAAGCAGCAGGAGCAGGTAGTGGGAAATGAGGGAGAAAGAGAGGGAGAGGAGATCTGTGATTGGGCAATGATACTGGTTTGGCCAAAGATGCCAACTCGGACGACGGATTGTTCTCGGATCGCCGTCGCCGGTGGGTGGGCCGCCTGCGTGTTTATATACCAGGCGTGGCCGCGTGATCCTATGCAAGTGTGCATGTGTCAGTCTCACACTCTTATCCTCCTGGATTAATTTGGACGCGAGCAGATTACAGCGAATGTCGTTGGACTGTTCCTGCAGCAAGAAATCTAACCCTGTCATCTTCTGTGGCGGATATGGTTATATATTGATCAAGATTATTATAAACCCTCTCTAGTAAGTACTGTACCAATCAGTTCCCCATTCATTTTCAGCAGATTCAATTTCGCATCGCGATGGATCTTCAGGAGAAGAATTCAGGCAGTTCTGGACTTCTTGTTCTGTGCAGAATTCAGGCAACTATTAATACTAAAGCTTTTGTTATAGGGACTGTTTAGTTGCAAAAGTTTTTACAAAATGACACTGTAGTAAATTTCGTTGTTATTTAGCAATTAGTGTCCAATCATGATTTAATTAGACTTAAAAGATTTTTCTCATCTATTTCATCTAAATTGTGTAATTAGTTTTATTTTTTATTTATATTTAATGTTTTATGCATGTGTCCAAAGATTCGATGTGACGGGGAATCTGAAAAATTTTGCAAAAAATTTTTGGGAACTAAACAGGGCCACATGCCGTGTTTATATGCCCAAAAAGAGGCAAAATTTTTTGCATAGTACCTGTCACATCGAATCTTGGATGTATGCATGGAGCATTAAATGTAGGTAAAAAAATAACTAATTGCACAGTTTGTCTGTAAATGTCGAGACAAATCTTTTGAGCCTAGTTAGTCTATGGTTAGACAAATTTTGTCAAATAATAACGAAAAGTGTTACAAGAATTTTTTCCCAAAAAATTTCGCAACTAAACGGCCACAGTAGTAAAATGTACGTGCAGGATTCAGGCGACTATTAATTTTGAGTTGTGACCTCCGAGGACGACCAAGGACAGCTAAACGAAGAACATCCATCTCGTTGCCAGTGCCTGCCCACTTCCTCCCTTTTTTTCAAAAAAAAAACAAATGCCTGCCCATTTCAGGGCCCTTCTGTTTTTGTCTTTCTTAATCAGTTAATCACATGATACAAATAGGATAAACCATCGCCTACCCAGGCCTTGTTTAGATTACAATTTTTTTCAACTTTAGCTACTGTAGTATTTTTCGTTTGTATTTGACAATTAGTGTCCAATCATGGACTAATTAAGCTTAAAAAATTCATCTCGTGATTTACTACCAAACTGTATAATTAATTATTTTTTATCAACATTTAATGCTCTATGCACGTGTCTAAAAATTGATGTGATGGAAAGATTATGAAAAAACTTAGAAGGGAAAAGAACACGGCCCCACCCAGGCCCAACCCACTGTTTGACTGACATGGTGGAGGCCTGATGGAGCATGTCCCGTGCGTGGGGGTTCGCGAAAATTTTCATGCACGACTGCACGATACGAGCATGACTGCCTGACGACGCATCGGTCTGCAGCCCAGGCTCGTCATGCATTTATGCCCTTGTTTAGTTTCTAATTTCTACCTCTAAATTTCATTATAAAAAAGAAGATTTATCACATCAAAACGTCGACATATGCATGGAGTACTAAATGTAGATAAAATTTAAAACTAATTACACAGTTTTATTGTACTTTACAAGACGAACATTTTAAGCCTAATTAGTCAAAGTTTGAACAATTTTTACCAAATACAAACGAATTGCTACAACGCACTGTAGCAATTTAGGGTGTCCGGATTCAGGAACTAAACACGGGCTATGCTCGCGTCGCCCACGTTTGCATTTACATGACTGTCTGCCAAGCGCCAGCACCAGCAATACAAACTTCCACGATCCATCCATCATGGCGGACGATCAGTACTTGTCGTAGCTATTCCATGCACGCATGCTCCAGCCCAGCTCAGCTCAGCTCAGTTCAATCCGTGGCCGACAGTATTTGCTCTTGTTTCTTTCCTCACTTTTTTTTCCAAGCTTGCCCACGGACTCAAATTGCGAACACAAGGTTGACAAGTATCCTTATGTGTTCGTTTTATAATGAGTGATTGTCAATGTGATCCACGAAGTAGGTTGAGTGGTGACTAACCCTACCATGGCGAAAGCCTTGTGTGCGACATGTCTCTTGGCTTGTGTTGTGCAGGTGTGGAGCACAGAGACGGTAGCCAACGGCGAGGTGAAGGTTAAGGAGGACGTGCCGTGCCGATGGACCTGAGGGGTGAAGGACGGACGTGAGGCTTGAACCGAGGGACCCGAAGGCTGGGTGGCTAGCCGCGCTGGCTGACACTTGGGACATCGACAAGCGCGAGAAGACATGAGAGTGACCGTGTTGACCGTGGAGGTGACACGCGTCGGATGGCGGAGGACGCGTATGGAGTACGCTACTCACGGAGCGGTTTAATGGTTTGGGCCTCAAAACCATCGGAGGCGGGTTTACGGGTTTGGGCCTCAAAACCCGGGCGGAGGTTCCGAGGTGGAACGGACGACACGTGGCGGCATCGAGGAGTTCGCGTTGAGGCGAAGCTACCAGTGAGGAGGCGCGGTGGCCGTCGGATCAACATGGAGACCGAGTTGGACCTCTACGCCTTTGGGCTTGATGGTTTAGCTCTTATGTATCCAGGGGCATTTAGGAGAATGTGTAATAGCCCTGATAAATAGGGGATGGTAGCCCCAAGCCATCTTCACCTCTCTCCCACTCCTTCATTCCCCCCTTCTATCTAGGGTTTCATTTTCTACTTCTTGAGAGAGGTCCACGACTGAAATTCATGGTTGTGTAATCTGTGACTTTGCCGTTGGAAGAGAGGCCTGAACCTCTCGGTGTCCTCTAGACGTGGAGATATGCAGTGGCTGTGTTCGTGACTTTTGTTTTCGTGAGTTACTGTTCACCAGTTTTTTCTTCTTCTTGATTTGTGCTCGATTTGAATTTTTCTGTGAGATTTGTTTGGACCGGTTGATGCTTTGACGAGTGATGAACAATTCTACCAAGTGATTTCAATCAATTCCACTTGTGCATCAAGATCCAAGCCGATCTTCTTTTTGGAGGAAAAACTCGTTCTTGCTCGAATTTCTTCGATTTACGGAGTTCCAGTTCAAATTGGGCGATGATCTTCTGGGAGTAGCTCGACATCTCTGTTGTGATCCTCTGTGCGAATTTTGAGAACAAATCATGGAGTTTTGGGTCATTTTTCGTGGATTTCTTGTCCGTCTCTTTTTCTGTTCATGAGTTCGTTCTTCTCTGGTCGTGTGTTCGTGGCTGTGTTGAAGAGGAGCACCTGTCCAGCAACCCAACGGCACCACTACCAGCACTAAGTACTTAGGTACTAAGTATGCTTTCTTGAGCGGTGATTGTTGTGGGTGCTCGTAGCTGGCTGCTAGCTTTTCTCCCTCCATTCTTTTGCTGTGATTTTGCTTGGTGGCAGCTGAGAATGAACGGAGCAGACCCCGTCGTTCTCTGTTAGCTGTGCCAGCACGTCGGAGTCTTCCAGGTCCAGTTCGTCGTGGAGTGCAGCCCCTTCACTTGTGATTCCTTTTCTGCTGCTTGTTCTTCCACCTTGCGGTTTTAGTCATTTGCAGGGCACCTAGGCAGCAGGGCCGAGCAGCTTCAGCGCGTGGTGAGCAGCTCCACCATTTGCACTTGTTTTTCTGACGGTGAGCAGTATCCTCTGTCCAGTGCTTGCCTGCTAGCTAGCAGCAGTAGTACCTGTGCTGATGTCTCTTGCAGGTGTTGGTTAGTTAGCAAGTGCAGCAGTTCGTGCTTCTGTGATTGGTTATTGCTTGATCGAATGATTTTCTCTTTGCAACAGTGAAGTACTACTTCAAGCAATCATTAGCTCATCTATGGAGAATTAAAATTAATTCATTCTGTTTAGTGCAGTATTCACGGTTGTAAGTTCATCTCATTTGCTCTCTCTGGCTGCTGGTTTTAGTGGGCAAAGTGCAGTGCACGAGCAGACCCGTGCCTTGCTTTTTCTTCCGTGGTTTGTGTGTTTGTTCTCCGATTTGTTTTCCATCAGTTGCGTTAGACTTCTACAATTGCGAGAAATTCATCTAAGTGCTCTTGTCACCAGTTGGCTTGAGTAATTTAGTTTCGAGAACTCGTTTGTGTTTGGTGGTGTATTGGGACAGCGGCCAAAAATATTTCGAGAGAAAATTTACGGCTCTCATTTACCCCCCCCTCTGGTCACCGTTTCCGGTCCTTCAATTGGTATCGGAGCCGGTTAAGGATCATTCCACCTTAATCGGTCCGTGATCCACGAAGGCGACATGGAGCGTGGTTCCGGCAAACCACCGTTCTTCGATGGAACAAATTATCCCTATTGGAAGATCTGCATGTCCGCGCATCTCCAGGGGATTGATTGGCTTGTTTGGGAGATTTGCGAGGATGCTACTTACGTTGTGCTTGAACCCCATGCTCGTGTCACACAAGATCAAAAAGATCAGCACAACGCTAATAGCAGAGCTCAAGCAGTTCTTTTCTCGAGTCTTTCGCTTCAGGAGTTCAAGAGAGTCTCTGATTGTACTACTGCTCGGGAGATCTGGGTGAGGCTTCAGAGCTATCACGAGGGGACCGCACAGGTCAAAACCAGACTCTACGAGACGTACAAGAGGGAGTACGAGAACTTCACTCAGCTTGATGGCGAGTCCATCGATGCCATGTTTTCTCGCTTTCAGACCATCGTCAACAAGATGCGAGCAAACAAGGCACAGTTACCTTATGATGATCATGAGAGGGCACTCAAGCTTCTATATGCCCTAGATCGGAAGGTATGGGATGTGAAGGTGACCGCCATCATTGAGTCTTCGGGGTATGAGACCCTCACTGTGGATGAGCTTTTCAGCAAGCTCAAGTCCACCGAGATCGACTACCAGACCCAAGCCAAGCTCAAGAATCCCTCTGCACCGACTATGGCCTTGGTCTCAGGTAATGTCTCAAGTTCTTTGGCTATCCCTTCACAGGTGTCTTTTGCCTTGTCTTCTTTGGTGTCTGTCACAGAGGAGCAGATGGAGAGTCTTGGGGACGACGAGCTGGCGTTGATCATCAGCCGGTTCTCGCGGTTTCACAACAACCGCTTGAATCGCCGGCGTGGTGGTGGTCCGAAGGAAGGATGCTACGGCTGTGGAGATTCCGACCACTTCGTCGCTCACTGCCCCAAGAAGAACAAGCACTCCTTCAACAAGTACGACTCCAGCAAGCGCAAGGACAAGCGCGAGTACACCTCCAAGCACAAGTCGAAGGGAGGACTCGACAAGGAGGCGCTGAAGAAGAAGTACTTCAAGACGGCCAAGGCTCAAGAGCGCGCCTTCCTCGCCTCCCTCAGCGACCTCGACAACGACACCGACGACGATCGGTCTTCTTCTCCCTCGAGCGATGATGAGTCCGAGAAGAGGCATGAGGATAAGTTGACCGGGCTTTGCTTCGTCGCCAAGTCCATCCACGGAGGCTACTGCACCATGGCCGTGGATGAAGGTGTGAAGCCCAACAAGGACGTGCTTCCCAGCGACGACGACTCTACCGAGGTAAAACCCTCCGTTGACGCTCTTATTGCCGAGCTTGATATCATGACCGATACTTTGATGAGTCAAGATAAGCTGCTGAAACGTGCTGCTCATGAGAGGAAACAGTTTAAGGACAAGCTAGAAGTTGTGGAGAAAGAGCTTGAGGAAGCTAAGAAGCTTGTTGTTCATGTGTCTGACGAGGTTGAGTGCGATGAATGTGCTGTTCATATGACTAACTTTTCTGAGTTGCAATCTAAGTATGCTGTCTTGTTAGATGAGAACGATGAGTTGAAGGCTAGGTCTAACTTGTTGGGTGCGTGCAAGTCATGTTTAGGCTTGCAATCTGAGCTGGCAGAGAAGAATGCCAAGATCCATGCTCTTGAGAAGGCTAGTTCAGATAGCACTATTGTTGAGTGTGCATGTTGTGAGAGTTTGGTGTTGGAGCTTGAGTCTTGCAGGCATGACAAGATGAGATCCGAGGAAGACAACACATACCTTCGGTCCATCTTGAATTGGGTGTCTTGTAGTGAACCGCAGTTGGGCATGATGATGAGCCAGTTCAGACGGGGAACTGAGACATCGGGAGTAGGCTTTGCTCTAGGTAGGAAGGGTGAAAATGTCTATGGCAAAGTTGGTGAGTTCAGTGGTTTGAGCCCAAGTGAGAAACCTTCCACTACTCTCAAATTGATCAAGATCAGTCCACCTAAGCCTACCGAACCCACTGTGAAAGATGGAGTGTTTGAAGAACCTCCAAGAGCTCCACCCCAGAAACAAGTTTGGGTTCCAAAACCGAACCATCTCAGAAACCCACTTAACACTCTACCGAACATCTCTGAGGATCCCTTTCCTAAAGCCAAAAAGCTACCAAGAGTGAACCATATCCACAAGAGAGTGAGCCAACAACCACCTAAGAGAAAGGTGAGGTATCACTGTGACTATTGCCATAGGGATGGCCACCTTGTTGAGTTTTGCTTCAGGAGAAAGAGAGATGAGCGGTGGGAGTATGAGTTGAACAACCAGAACTTGTACCGTCCGCCCCATGGCGTACATGTGCCTCCTGTTCAGAGGCGCAATGCTAGGCCAAGAGGTGCAATGCCTCAAGGTGCTAGGCCTCAGGTTGCTAGACCACGCGGTGGTCATGGTGGTCGTGCTCGGCGTGGTTCAGATCATGATCAATATGACTTTGGACCTCGTGACAGTGGCTTTCAGTCCTACAGCTCTAGCGGACCACGTTTTCCCCCACATGGTGCCCGCTTTCCTCAAATGGGACATGGCATGTTTGGTGTTTTCCTAACACTTTTCCAGGGCAAATGAGCCAACACTGGTATCCTTCACAGTTTACTAACCCCAGTGTTGTGCCATTTGCTCATCCTATGTCTTTCTATTGATGCAAGACGGAGGTCTGGAGAACACATGGCTCATTGATTCCGGATGTTCGCGCCACATGACCGGAAGTTCCAAATGGTTCTCCAGCCTCAACCCCGTGCAATGTAAGGAGTACATCACATTCGGGGATAATAGCAAAGGTAAAGTGCTTTTTTGTGGGACCATTCGGGTCAATGAGAGTTTTGTCTTGAAGGATGTTGCTTTGGTTTCAAACTTGCATTTCAACTTGCTTTTTGTTTCGCAACTCCTTCAAGATGGCTTTGAAGTGCGCTTTAAGACCGGCTTGTCTCGAGTTCTTGACTCTCAGGGAAATCTTGTTTGCCATATTGTTCCTTTTGGCCGTGTCTTTCGAGCTGATTTTTCTTATTTCTTTGGCTCTTCTCAATGTTTGGTGGCCGGATCCTCCTATGAGCTTTGGAAGTGGCATAGGAGACTTGGTCACTTGAGCTTTGACTTACTAGCTAGGTTGAGCTCACTTGATCTAATCCGAGGATTGCCCAAGTTAAAATTTGAGAAGGATTTGGTGTGTCACCCTTGTCGTCACGGGAAGATGGTTGCCGCTTCTCACCCACCTGTGAATCAAGTTATGACCAAGAAACCCGGCGAGCTACTTCACATGGACACAGTTGGTCTAGCTCGGGTTCGGTCAGAGGGTGGGAAGTGGTATGTTCTAGTGATCGTGGATGATTTTTCTCGCTACTCTTGGGTGTTTTTCATGGAGGGTAAGGATGAGGCTTTTTCACATGCTCGAGATTTGATTCTTCGGTTGCAAAATGAGTTCCCTAAGAATGCCATGAGAGCGATTCGCAGTGACAATGGCATAGAATTCAAGAATACTCACTTTGAAACCTTTTGTGCTTCTTTGGGCCTTGAGCATCAGTTTTCCTCTCCCTATGTCCCTCAGCAAAATGGTGTTATTGAGCACAAGAATCGGACCCTTGTTGAGATGGCCAGGACGATGCTCGATGAGCATAGGACTCCTAGGAAATATTGGGCCGAAGCTATCAACATCGTGTGTCATGTTTCTAATCGCATCTTTCTTCGAGCCTTCATGAAGAAAACTTCTTATGAGCTGCGATTCGGTCGATTACCCAAGGTGAGCCACTTTCGAGTGTTTGGATGCAGGTGTTTCATTCTGAAACAAGGTAATTTAGATAAATTTGAGTCTCGATCCTCGGATGGTGTCTTTCTTGGTTATGCTTTACATTCTCATGCATATCGAGTACTTAATCTTGAAACTAACCGAGTCGTAGAGACTTGTGAAGTCACTTTCGACGAGACCATGCCTTGTTTCATTCCTATCTTTGAAAGTGCAGGTGATCAGGAGATTGGTGAGAGCATCTTCGTTGAGGAGAATGAGGAAGATGCTGATTGGGGAGTTTCAGAGCCGACCTCTTCGGCTGTTCTAGTCGAGTCTACGACAACTACTTCGGCTCACGGACCAGATCCATCTTCTTTCACTACATGGGGTCCGCACGAGCCACCTCCTCAGCCAACGTCGGCTGCACCTGAGGAGGCTCCAGCAGCTATTGAGGGGGAGGCAACATCTTTGAGGGAAGCCCCTCGGCACATCCAGCGTCGTCACCCGCCTCAAACCATGATCGGCGACATCAGTCAGCGTGTTACACGCTCAAGGTCATATGAAATCTCACATTTCGCTCATTCCGCTTTTGTCGCTAATTTTGAGCCACAAAATGTTGGGACACGCACTTTCTGATCCCCGATTGGGTCAATGCTATGCACGAGGAGTTACAAAACTTTGAGAGGAATGAAGTCTGGGTCTTAGTTCCACCTCCACCTGAGTGTCACCCTATAGGTACAAAATGAGTTTTTAAGAACAAGCAAAGTGAGGATGGAGTGGTGGTGAGGAATAAGGCTAGGCTAGTGGCTCAGGGGTTTTGTCAGAAAGAGGGAGTAGACTTTGAAGAAACCTTTGCTCTTGTGGCCCGTATCGAGGCTATAAGGATGCTCTTAGCTTATGCAGCTTCGAAAAGGGTTCAAGCTGTATCAAATGGATGTGAAGAGCGCCTTTTTGAACGGGAACATAGAGGAAGAGGTGTATGTGAGACAACCCCCTGGCTTTGAAAATTCCAAGTATCCCAACCATGTTTACAAACTCCACAAAGCCTTGTATGGATTGAAACAAGCCCCGAGAGCCTAGTATGAGCGTTTGAAAGCCTTCTTGCTTGCTAAGGGCTTTAAGATGGGTTCTGTAGATAAAACTTTGTTTCTCCTCAAGCAAGGCACTGACACACTTTTGGTTCAGATTTACGTGGATGATATCATTTTTGGTGGTTCCTCTCACGCTCTTGTTGCAAAGTTTTCTGAGACTATGAGCAGGGAATTCGAGATGAGCATGATGGGTGAATTGACATTCTTCCTCGGGCTGCAAATCAAGCAAACACATGAAAGAACATTCGTGCACCAAGGCAAGTACACCAAGGATCTTCTGAGGAAGTTTGATATGGGCGAGGCCAAGCCTCTTTCGACGCCCATGTCGACCACGATGACCCTGGACGAAGACAAGGAAGGAGAAGCTATGGACCAGAAGGAGTACCGAAGCATGATCGGATCGTTGCTATACCTGACGGCAACGAGACCGGACATCCAGTTCGCGGTCTGCTTGTGCGCGCGCTTTTAGTCTTCACCGCGCACATCGCATCGTCAAGCCGTCAAGCGGATCATGAGGTACCTTCGGTTCATACACGAATTTGGTCTTTGGTTTTCGGCTTTCTCCTCTCTTTCTCTTTGTGGTTACTCTGATGCGGATTATGCTGGCTGTCGTATTGAAAGGAAGTCCACTTCTGGGACTTGTCAGTTTCTTGGGTCTTCTCTTGTGTCTTGGTCTTCTCGCAAGCAGTCCACTGTAGCCCAATCCACCACAGAAGCTGAGTATGTTGCTGCTGCTGCTTGCTGTTCCCAATTGCTTTGGATGGTTGCTACTTTACGAGACTATGGCTTAGAGTTTAGGCGAGTGCCTTTGTTCTGTGATAGCACCAGTGCCATTTGTGTAGCCAAAAACCCCGTTCTTCACTCCAAAACCAAGCACATAGAGGTCCGTTTTCACTTCTTGCGAGACCACTATGAGAAAGGGGACATTGACCTTATTCATGTTGACACCCACAACCAGCTCGCAGATATCTTCACTAAACCCCTTGACCAAACCCAGTTTGCTCGCTTGCGAGGAGAACTTGGGGTTTGTTATCCTTTTTAGAAGAGGGAAGTTTGTGGTTCTTGTACATTAGTTTTGGTTTTGTTTTTAGTTTAGCTTTTGATTTTGCTTTTGTATCATATTTGCATATCATATCATCATGTATCATATTGCATCTTGAGCTTCATCCTTATAGTAGCTAGATTGATACTATGCTCTTGTTGGGGATGTTATGGATATAGAGTCTTTTCCATGTATGCCATTACAAAAGTTTGCAGTTCCACACAAGCCACTATAAAGTTGAGCCGGTCATCTGTGTCATCGCTCGAAACTTTTTTACCACTCATGCCATTCCGTCCATAGCGACCACTAATGGTGTCAAACAGAGCTGTGAAAAGACATAAATGCCCTTCTTTCCATTTTCTTTTCATTTTTTTTCCTCCTTCCTTCCTCTGTCTTCCCCTTGCCCGCCGTTCTTGGCCCCCGCCGCCCGCTTGCGCGGGGGAGCTCGGCCCGGCCGCCGCAGCCGCGAGCGCTGGGAGCTCCGCCTGGCCACCGCCTCTAGCACGCGCGGGGGAGCTCCGCCTGGCCACCGCGAGAGCAAATGCAGGGGAGCTCCGCCCGGCCGCCGCCGCCGCAAGCGCGGGGAGCTCCGCCCGGCCACCGTGGGCGCGTGCGCGGGGGAGCTCCTCCCGCCCGCCCAAGACGCCGTCCCTCCACGCACTCTTCCTCCACGCCGTGGACCCTTCCCGCACCTCGTCATGGTCCACGGCCGCCGCAGACCTCCTCTCCTCCTGTGACCCCATCACCGCGCTGGCCGCATTTGCTATCGCCCTCCGAGCCAACCTCGCTGCTCTCCGGCCGGCCCTGGCCCCAGCCCTCCATGCTGCAGCCGCCACCAGACCATCCATGGTCTACGTGACCTCAGCCTCCGCCGACGGCAGTGGCAGCGGCAACTCTGTGCCCGCGCTCGCATTGAGCACCTGCGTCACCTCAACCTCTCTGGGAACAGCCTCAGTGGGCAACGACAGCCAACCGCCTCGCCGGCGAGCTCAGGGGGGGCTCCGTTTTTTTAGGGGGGCTCCGTTTTTGTTTGGGAAGGAGAAGAGGAAGGAGAGGATAAGGTATGGAGACAGAGGGGCAAAAGTGACTACTTAGCTGGCCGGGTCCACATGACAGGGGTGTTAAATGGTGAAAATGTGACAGAAGACCGATGGAATGGCTTGGGCGGCAAAAAAGTTCAGAGCGATGGCACCCATGACCGCTCCAACTTTTTAATGGCTTACATGGAACTGCAAACTTTTATAATGGCATACATGGAAAAGACTCATGGATATATATGATGTGCTTTGCTTAGGCTCACTTTGATCTCTTGATATGAGCTAAAAATGCCTCTTTCAATTGTGAACATGAATAACACTTGAAGAAACTTGAAACATGTTCACCACTACTTGTAGCAACTGGCATGCATAGGTGTGTCGAGAACCCTTTTTGCTTTGTATATATGCTTAGTTGCTACGGCTCATACCTTGAGTTACACACTTGCTTGAGAAACTTGAATTTGTGCTAAAACTTAAAAAAAGCAAGGTATGAAAAGATCGGGATGGGTCTTTGCTGTCCCATGTCAGAGTATCGAGACAGCTCCCTATTGCACTTAAGGGTGAACTTGAGCTCTGTAATGGATACCGAGATCACTGTCTTAAGCTTCTAATTGCTTTTGGCATAGGCTTGACATGATCGATAAGTCAGGTTTTGATGGCATCGATAACCTCCCGCACACATTTGTTTGACAAACATTGGTGATAAGCTGCATAACTCCGATAAAATTAAATTGATTGAAAATTTGATCAAATCATAAGTTTGTCTCATGACATGATGTGTGAACTTTGTTTGGGGTAGTTCACTTTGCATACATGTGTAGCACAAGGTTGATCTCCTATCTATATTTGCTATGTGCTCATTCGGTGGTGAACCCTCTTTTAAACTGCTCAAACTTGATCAAACTTGCTAAAATGCCATATTTCATCTCATTTGGTCTTTTTGAGCATTTGCTAGCACTTGTATTTGTTTCTATATATACATGACAGCATCAGCTAGAGCATCTTTTCAATCTACTTGCTATAATTTTGAAGCTTCTGCATTTGTGCATTTATGCATTTATAGCATGTTTTGAGGGGGAGTTGCATTCCTTGGGCTCTAACTTGATAAGTGCATGTGTCAACAAGGGGGAGAGATATGTCACACTCACCATGTTAACAAGGGGGATAAGTTATCAACAAGGGGGAGAAGTCTCCATTTCGTGCATTCATTTGAGAGAGATTGCATTTGTTCAGGGGGAGTTGCATTTGAGTTGCTTTTGCTAGATGTGTTGAGCCTTTGCCTCTTCTGGAGGGTCTAGCAGGTTCTCCTTTTCGAGCTTTGCTAGTGGTGTTGAGCCCGTTGCCTCTTCTTGAGGGCTAGCTTTGTTTTACTTGGTTGTGTCGAGCCGTTGCCCATGTCTTTGGGGACCAAGTTTTTGCTCATTTTAAATGACCTGTTTCGGCTTTTCTTTGGCTTTTGGTCATTTGGTTGAGCTCTTTGTTTTCTCTTCTTCTATTTTTTTCTTTTGCTCAAGCTGTTCGTGTATTGGTGTTGACAATGCACTCATCAAGGGGGAGATTGCGAACACAAGGTTGACAAGTACCCTTATGTGTTTATTTTGTGATGAGCGATTGCCAATGTGATCCACGAAGTAGGTTGAGTGGTGACTAACCCTACCTTGGCGAAAGCCTTGTGTACGACATGTCTCTTGGCTTGTGTTGTGCAGGTGTGGAGCACGAAGACGGTAGCCGACGGCGAGGTGAAGGTCAAGGAGGATGTGCCGTGCCGATGGACCTGAGGGGTGAAGGACGGACGTGAGGCTTGAACCAAGGGATCCGGAGGCTGGGTGGCTAGCCGCGCTGGCTGACACTTAGGACATCGACAAGCGCGAGAAGACATGAGAGTGACCGTGTTGACCGTGGAGGTGACACGCGTCGGATGGCGGGGGACGCGTATGGAGTACGCTACTCGCGGAGCGGTTTGATGGTTTGGGCCTCAAAACCATCGGAGGCGGGTTTACGGGTTTGGGCCTCAAAACCCGGGCGGAGGTTCCGAGGTAAAACAGACGGCACGTGGCGGCATCAGGAAGTTCGCGTTGAGGCGAAGCTACCAGTGAGGAGGCGCGGTGGCCGTCGGATCAACATGGAGACCGAGTTGGACCTCTACGCATTTGGACTTGATGGTTTAGCTCTTATGTATCCAGGGGCATTTAGGGGAATGTGTAATAGCCCTGATAAATAGGGGATGGCAGCCCCAAGCCATCTTCACCTCCCTCCCACTCCTTCATTCCCCCCTTCTATCTAGGGTTTCATTTTCTACTTCTTGAGAGAGGTCCACGACTGAAATTCATGGTTGTGTAATCTGTGACTTTGCCGTTGGAAGAGAGGCCTGAACCTCTCGGTGTCCTCTAGACGTGGAGATATGCAGTGGCTGTGTTTGTGACTTTTGTTTTCGCGAGTTACTGTTCACCAGTTTTTTTTCTTCTTGATTTGTGCTCGATTTGAATTTTTCTGTGAGATTTGTTTGGCCCGGTTGATGCTTTGACGAGTGATGAACAATTCTACCAAGTGATTTCAATCAATTCCACTTGTGCATCAAGATCCAAGCCGATCTTCTTTTTGGAGGAAAAACTCGTTCTTGCTCGAATTTCTTCGATTTACGGAGTTCCAGTTCAAATTGGGCGATGATCTTCTGGGAGTAGCTTGACATCTCTGTTGTGATCCTCTGTGCGAATTTTGAGAACAAATCATGGAGTTTTGGGTCATTTTTCGTGGATTTCTTGTCCGTCTCTTTTTCTGTTCCTGAGTTCGTTCTTCTCTGGTCGTGTGTTCGTGGCTGTGTTGAAGAGGAGCACCTGTCCAGCAACCCAACGACACCACTACCAGCACTAAGTACTTAGGTACTAAGTATGCTTTCTTGAGCGGTGATTGTTGTGGGTGCTCGTAGCTGGCTGCTAGCTTTTCTTCCTCCATTTTTTTGCTGTGATTTTGCTTGGTGGCAGCTGAGAATGAACGGAGCAGACCCCGTCGTTCTCTGATAGCTGTGCCAGCACGTCGGAGTCTTCCAGGTCCAGTTCGTCGTGGAGTGCAGCCCCTTCACTTGTGATTCCTTTTCTGCTGCTTGTTCTTCCACCTTGCGGTTTCAGTCATTTGCAGGGCACCGAGGCAGCAGGGTCGAGCAGCTTCAGCGCGTGGTGAGCAGCTCCACCATTTGCACTTGTTTTTCTGACGGTGAGCAGTATCCTCTGTCCAGTGCTTGCCTGCTAGCTAGCAGCAGTAGTACCTGTGCTGATGTCTCTTGCAGGTGTTGGTTAGTTAGCAAGTGCAGCAGTTCGTGCTTCTGTGATTGGTTATTGCTTGATCGAATGATTTTCTCTTTGCAACAGTGAAGTACTACTTCAAGCAATCATTAGCTCATCTATGGAGAATTAAAATTAATTCATTTTGTTTAGTGCAGTATTCACGGTTGTAAGTTCATCTCATTTGCTCTCTCTGGCTGCTGGTTTTAGTGGGCGAAGTGCAGTGCACGAGCAGACCCGTGCCTTGCTTTTTCTTCCGTGGTTTGTGTGTTTGTTCTCCGATTTGTTTTCCGTCAGTTGCGTTAGACTTCTACCGTTGCGAGAAATTCATCTAAGTGCTCTTGTCACCAGTTGGCTTGAGTAATTTAGTTTCGAGAACTCGTTTGTGTTTGGTGGTGTATTGGGACAGCGGCCGAAAATATTTCGAGATAAAATTTACGGCTCCCATTCACCCCCATCTGGTCGCCGTTTCCGGTCCTTCACAAATTCACTGCGGTTTTATTTGGATGCGCATGTATTTATCTCAATCCACGTGGGTGAAGTGGATTAGAGTGGAATAAACATGTATCAAATAAGGCCATCGTGAATGAAGAGATTATTAACCCCAGGCACATCACATCCACTGAACATCTGTCTGGCCGCGTTCCAAGCGAGTTCCTACTTCCTACCCAGCGAAGAAGCATCACCTTTTGTCTCTTTTCACCCCCCCCCCCCCCCCCCCCCCCCCCCCCTCTGGTAGATTGATTGATCCGCAGTGGTAGCTTTTACAGCTTCGCTTTTCACCCATCGTTTGTCGGTTGCCATCTTTAGACTTTGCTCTGGAGAAAGGCATAGACGAAAAAAAAAACTTAGGCTCTTCCGTTTGGTTTCCACGTCTTAAAGTTTAACTCTCATCACATCAATGCTGTGGCAAATGTATAGAGTACTAGATGTAGATTAATTGCATGCATGTCAGCACAGATTAGGAGTAATTTACGAGACGAATCTATTAAGTCTAATTAGTCCAAAATTAAAATTTTTTTATCAAATAAGACGAAAGTACTACAGTGCTTGTTAAACTTTAACGTCTCTAACCAGGCCCTTAGCTTTTCTGTCACTCAACCTCAACAAAAATCCATGATGTCAAAGCATGAACGAACACACGGATAGATAGAAAGCAAGCAAGAAAGAAAACTGCCAATGTACATCTGCAACTGCAAGATCTTGTGTTAATCAGTTGGAGGCACCACCAAGGCACCAACCGTATCAGATTACCAGATGGTATGGTTTTGGTTTGGTGACATGTCACTGGTTCTCGAGCTAGCAGGCCAGGCCATCATCAAGTGGCGAGGGCGCTGCTGGTGCTGAAAAGGAGCCTCATCCTGTCAGTCACCGGACGGCAGATGAGATGAGATGAGATGAGATGGGATTCAATTCAACCGCGCTGGCGAGCACAACCACCAGCCGGTAGTGTAGTGCTGAAGACACGGAAAGATTTTTCACGTCAGAGATGAGGCGATCTGGGATCGCATTCGCATCAAATCAGGCTGCCAAGCACAAGAAAAGTGCCAAACGATTTGGTCATGGCTTCAGGCTCTGCCTTGATGCTCTGCAGACACGCAAGCATATATGCCAGCAAGCAGAGCCTCAGGAGACGCAGCAGCTCCTGCATTCTTCTGATGTTCCTCACACAGCTTCTGAAGGAAAAAAAATCGGAGTACGTAGTACCATTCATTGGTGTTCATCATTATATTACAACTGATCATCATGGACCACAAAATGCCAGATTTGCCGGCCTTATCATTGCCGATTTGGGGGTAATAAAGCGTCTGGTTTCTGGTGCTCCTAATCGGCTTTAGCGACCGCATGCACTGTGCTGTAGGGCGAAGGACACAGTAGTGGCTGCCGCTGTACTGACTCTGACTCGTGAACTCATCACTGTAGTGTGATTGTGCCGTTCATTCATTCATTCATAGGTCTGGAGTCGCTGTCGTGCGAAGGAACTCTACCCTAATCCTATGGTTGCAACAAACTTGACCTCTGAACTAGAGGGCCTTGCTCTGGTTTAATTTGACATGATGTGTCCTGGCTAGAATTCGGTTAGCATCTTCTAGGAGAAGAGCTAAAAGGAATGCATGTGTGTAGGTAGGCATGAACTTGGTCTCACTCTCAACCACCTCCATCCGTCCATGTTGGTCTTTTCCTTTCTTTTCTAGCCTGAAATTTTGTCTAGAAGCTTTAAATTTTTGTCCAGGAGCCAGCGAGTCATAGAAGTTTATCCGATTCTTTTGAATCAATTCTGTTCTTCATCCAAACTGATGTGTTCAAGATAAACTGTAGATAATTACTTAAAAATAGACAATTTTGATTTTCTTTTTATCTGATCTTTACTACTGGTGACCAGAGTTTTCAGTACTTTGCTTGATCTATTTGTTCTGAATGAGGCCAATTCTGCACTGCACAGCAGAAGTTTCACATGTCTCGAAAGAAATATCGTGCCAATTGTTTCTGAAAAGCATCTGTTTTTGAAAAATCTCCTGCCAATTGTTGGCGTGCCAGAAAACTATAGGGAAAATATATTTGGATCCGTGACAAAAAAAAATGTGTGGTGAAAATTTGACAGCTGATCTAGAGCAACTAACAAGAGATGTCCACTTGCTAGCAAAAGTCTTTTGGCTTTGCACGTACCACGCGTATATGGGATTTGTTGCGGTACAACTAAATAACTGTGAGCCGTTCATTTATTTTGATCCAATAGTCACGATCAACTATTACCTCTTAGGAGGTAATATATGAAATATATATTTATTTAATTTTTAATTTTGGAAAGTATGATAAATCAGGAAAAGTTTTAGAGATAAAAAATCA
Organism: Saccharum hybrid cultivar R570; assembly: GCA_038087645.1. Lineage (NCBI taxonomy): Eukaryota > Viridiplantae > Streptophyta > Magnoliopsida > Poales > Poaceae > Saccharum > Saccharum hybrid cultivar. The sequence goes on from JAQSUU010000512.1 coordinate 7,280,025, forward strand.
TTTTAGATCTAATTGATGCATACATGATCCATTGGATGTGGTAAATCTTTTTATTTTTTGCAACTTTAGATATAGCATAATTTAATTAACATAAACTACATGTTTTTTTATTCAAGTAACTCGTACTACACGTATATGCTCAAAGAGACGTGAAATTGATGTGTGTATGTGCCCAACGTGCACGAAAATTTACGTGCATACATGAAACTTTACATGGCCATCTTGCATGCTCAATATACGTAAAGGCCCTCTCAACCAGGGGCAGATCCAGGATTGGCCGGACTAGGGCCATTGCATTAAACATTAGTGTTAATTGTGCTTGATTATAGAAAAAATGATAATTTATGCACTGAAATTAAGGGCTAAGACTAGGGCCATAGCCCTAGTGGCCCAGTGTTGGGTCCGCCACTGCTCTCAACTATAAAATATAGTTTTATTCAAGTTAGTATAATACACACTCGATTTGTAACGTGTCAACATATAACATGTTTTAGATCAGTTCACGTCTCAATTAAAATGTTAACTATTGATATTTTTTATATATGTAACTAACTTTTAATAACTGAATAAACCGTGGTACCTGTTGTATACATGTTAATATTGGCCGTGTTCCGTTGCCGAATTCGGCCGGCCGAATCGGCCACTGACAGCTTTTGTTTTTTAGTGCAAAAAATTATCTAAAAATTGATTAATTAGACTCAAAATGTTCGTCTCGTAAAGTACAACAAAACTGTGCAATTAGTTTTTAATTTCATCTACATTTAGTACTCCATACATTTACTGACATTTTGATGTGATGGGGAATCTCCTTTTTGCATAGTAGAATTTGGGAGAGAGAATTTGGGATCTAAACAAGGCCATTATATATATATATATATATATATATATATATATATATATATATATATATATATATATATATATATATATATATAATATAATATACTAAAAGGAAGGCCACGCAATCAGCAAGGAAGGGCCGCGCGGCCGGCCGCCGCTTCTGTCAGTCCCGTGCATGAGGGGATTTGAAGATGTTTTTTTTTCTTTTTTTTCCTTTTCTTAGGTTAATTAATTGATTTAAAGAATCTAAAAATCAACGGCTCAAATTTATTTGAGATATTACCTCCTTGGAGGTAAATGATGTACCTTAGTATTGTCCTTCTGTTAAAAGTTGCATCTCATCATGAGATGGCATGGGATCAGATTACCAGGCCGAACCTTCAGCTTGGAAGTCTTTGGTGATGGTTGAGTTCTCTTTGGACATATTCATTCTATTCTGTTGGGCAATTTGGATGATAAGAAATGATGTCATTTTCAGAAATAAAAACCCCACAGTGCAAGATTGCAAAAGATATTTAACAGTGGAGGCACTCCTCCGGCATAGATGCAAAACTAGAATCAGCCCCCTCCTTCTCCTGCACAATGCAAAGCTAGAATCAGCCCCCTCCTAGAATCATGGATCAATTTCCAATTTATAATTGTTTGGCCTTTTTTTCACTCCTTTACTGTACCTTAACTCCCTCAACTTCTTTTTTCCTTTGCTCTCTTTGTAACTGCTCTCTGTAACCGCACTTTGTGTTCTTTTTTGGGCTTGTTTAGATACCAAAGATAGGCTTAAAATGTTCGTCTCGCAAAGTACAATAAAAATGTGTAATTAGTTTTTTATTTCATCTATATTTAGTACTCCAAACATGTGCCGGTATTTTGATGTGACGGAGAATCTTCTTTTTACATAGTGGAATTTAGGGATGAAATCTGGTATCTAAACCAGGTCTTTAATGCATTTGCAGGAGGAGCCTCTGGCTCCCCTGATTCCAAAAAAAAAAAAAACTTCAGCTTGATCCTATCATTGACCACCTTTGTATCTGCATACTCCAATTGGAGGCGCAGTCTGCTTTGATTGCACTTTGCAGTATCTACAAGATTTATGCAGATGATGGGCTTTGTTTAGTTTCTCCCCCTAAAGTTTATTCCCTATCACATCGGATGTTTGGACATATGCATGTGTATTAAATATAGAATAAAAAACTAATTGCACAGATTGTGTCTAATTTGTGAGACGAATCTTTTAAGCCTAATTAGTTCATGATTTGACAATGTGGTGCTACAGTAACACATGTGCTAATGACGGATTAATTAGGCTTGATAAATTCGTCTCGCAGATTACTGACAGATTCTGTAATTTGTTTTTTATTAGTATCGGAACACCCCATGTGACACCCCTATGTGACACTCAATATGACACCCCAAAACTTTACACTCTGGATTTAAACAAGACCGCCCAACACCACAGGACAGCCTGCGTCATTACAAGATCATCTCTCAAAGATTTCAACTGAAAAAAACATGGGAAAAAGTGCAGCATATAAAATTTACATGGAAGCCACAAGTCAATGCTTGGACCTCTCAGAACAGAATTTTTTTAGCTGTTCTGATTACTGTTCCGAAAATAGTTCCAAGGACCAAGCATACGGAGATAAGACCTGTGATCTGTACTTGAGTACTTTCCATGGCATCCAATGCATCGCCCAACAACTGATGTTGGCTTCAACATTATAACCACAATGTGGTAACCCAAACAAAGAACAAGCATAGCTGCCATCCACATTCAAGTACTTCAAGATTCAATGACGAAAGTATTCGTTTCGCTGAAATTTGGCTTATGCTGATTCGTTGTGAGAGAAAAACACTATTCGTTCGTTGAAAAGTACTGCTAAAGTAGTTCCGAGCCATTTTGTCGTGCCTGCAATCTCTTGTAACGTGGCCGACGTTTTCGCCACACACGAAACAATATGGGTGCCTCTGCCCTCTGCCTCTTCCTCTGCCATCTTGTCCGCCTCGGCTACCGCGGCCTCCTTGGCCTTCTCTGTCGAACTGGTCAAATCCCCTGCCTTGTTGACATTGAGGAAGATTGTTTGGGGTGTGCTCTGGCTTGGGTTACCCTGATTCTTCTTGCAAATTATTGATGGAGCAGAAAGGCTTCACATTTCGCTGGGTTGTTGCTTGGGGTGCCCTTAGTATTTTGGCTGCTTGTCTTAGACTTTTGCGTGCCACTTTTCGTCGCTTGCAATTGTTGTCTGACCTTGCATAGCGCCTCATTGTTTCGAACAATTCCTTAACGGTGGTGGGTGGCTCTCTTGCGAAATGAGCAGCACACTGCCCAATTGCCAGGTCCTCAATTGTTGCTGCTACTACCGTTGCCTCCGGCACATTCGGCACTTGTGCCTTGAGCTGAATGAATCTTTCCAGATAATATGATAAAGGTTCGTTGTCTTGCTGGACACGGTTAATGAGATCTCTTGTGGTTTTCCTGCCCAGTTAGTATCCCTGGAATGTTGCCAAAAACTCTGCTTTTAACTGCTGCCACGAATTTACCGAAAGGGACTTGAGGGTGTTAGGATTGATCTCCCATCTAGTTAGGCCCAACGGCCTAAATGGGCCTTGTTCTCGCGCCCTGATCGGGGGCGCCCAACCCTACATGGTTGGTGGGCCCCCGTCGCACAGCGCTATAAAGGAAGGTGGGGGGCCGGGGCTCGTAGTACGAGGTTGACCGCGCCGCCAGTCACCCCACCAACATCCAAAACCCTAACCCGATCAAGATAGGGGCGCTGCCAGCGACAGGAATCCTCATCGACGCCGGCAACGCCACCCCGACGCCACTTCACCGTCTCCGTCTCCACCGACCGTCGCTGCCGGCGCGCAGATGGCACCGCCGGCGAACGAGACGTCCAACCCCACTGCTACGACTCCGGCTCTAGATGGTTTGCAGTTTCCTACTTCTCTCTCTGTTTCTCTCTCCCTTTTCCTCAGTAGATCATGAAGTAGGAAATGTTGTTCCATATACTTTTGATGAATGCATACCCGATCTAATAAACCCTAAGAAGATAGAGATACAACAATGGTATCAGAGCCGATTTTTACTAAGTAGAAACCTAGATCGGGGCGAACCGATTTCAGATCGGCAAAGAACACTCACTGGAAGACTAACCCTAGATGGGAAATGAGTAAAAGAAAGGTAGAACTCATCCGATCCGCTGCGGATCAGGAAAGAAATCGGCAAACCCTAACCCTAATCCCAGTTTTCCATTCGGATGAACAAAAAGAAAGAAATGAAAGCAAAGAAAACAAATCGGCAAGAACGAAACCTAACCCTAACCCTATTTTCCCATTCGGATAAACCCAAAAAGAACAACTCAAATCAAAAAGGGGAAAGTAGGGCTAGGGTTAGGGTGTGTCGGATGAATCTTCACCGGCGCAGGAGAAGAAGCGCCGATTCGGCTCGCTGCTCACTGGGCTCGGCCAAGGGGCGCCGCGGCCAGGCCGCTCGACGGCGGCGTGCTCACCCGTTGGGGAGCACGCGCGCCGGCGAGAGGGCCAGTGACGGCGCAAAGGACCAGCTCGCTCGTCTGTTCGCTCTCGGTTGTGGCTCACTGCTGCCGCTGGAGAGAGAGAGAGAGAGAGCGGCGAAGAAGAGAGAGAAAGGGAAGGGACGAATGGCTAGGGTTTTCCAGGGAACGACGGCCGGTGACTTTTTAATCAGCCGAAACGGCCGCTCGGTCGTCGGTTCGAGACGGACGACCGAGATTCGATGGGCCAACTCGCCGGCCCAGGCGGGCGCAAGCGCGCGCGGCGCTTTGACGGCCCAGGCCCAGGTTGCGGCCTGGGTGTGGCCTGTGCACGCGAGGCAAGCCAGGCCGAGCCGGTTTCAGTGCGTCTTGGGCCGCACTAGGCTGAAAATGAAAAGAAGAAGAAAATTTTTCTTATTAATTTCCAGAAGCAATTTTAAATGCATATTTTGATGAATTTGAATGATTTTGACACAATTTTTTGTGCAAATTTTATCTAACGATATTTTGCTCAGAAAACAGTGAATCTTTTAGTGCTTCTGAAAATTAATAATATGAAAAGATTATTAATGTTTCCGCTGTGCATAATAATTATTGTTCTCTTTGATTAAATTTGAACCAACGGGATAATTTAATTTTAAGAGAAATGAATTTCTAAAAATTTTGATGAGATTATGATATTGTTATTTTCTGACCAACGTTGTTAATAACAATATTATAATTTTGATCCATGAGAATTTGTGCATTAATTTTACTTCTGCCCAACGGTGATGTAAAATGTTTGCATGGATGAATTATATGTTTTAATTTGACGAACGTTAAGTTAAAGCATGTGATTTTATGTATAAATGTTTCTCACTTACTCTGGTGTGGTTTCAGGAGGCAAATGTATTGTGAACATCGCGAACATCCTGACACTCAACGGGAGCAATTACCGTGTGTGGCGGGAGAAATATGAACTGGAACTTGCGTTGGGAGAGGTCGATTTTGCCATCATCTCACCATGTCCCATTGAACCAGAGGACCCGGTGAGAGACGAAAATGAATCTGACACTGATTTTGCTACTAGAAAGCGTGATCATGCTGAGATAAGAATGAAATATGATCTTGAACATAGGCAATGGACTCTCTCCAACCGCAAGTGCCTGTTGGTAGCCAAGGCCACCATAGAAGAACATATAAGGGGCTCAATCCCTGAATGTGCTACTACCACAGAATATCTTGATAAAATCAAGAGTCAGTTTACTGGGTCTACCAAGGCCACAGCAAGTTCACTGATAAAGAAGCTTGTGAATGAGAAATACACAGGTGGTAGCATAAGAGAGCACATTTTGAAGATGAACACTATGACATCTAAGCTAAAGGAAATGAATTTGAAGGAAGATGATTTTCTGATTCATTTAATTTTTGCTTCTTTGCCAAAAGAATATGGCACTTTTATTGTGAACTATAATATGCAGCCTGAAAGATGGGGCATAGAAAGACTTATTTCAATGTGTGCTCAAGAAGAGGAGAGGATTAAGTCCTCACAGGGTGAATCCGCTCACTTTGTGAAGGATAATAAAAGAAAGAGCTTTAATGACAAGAATTTTAAACCACAAGGAAAACCCAAGTGGGATAAGGCCTCTTCCTCAAATTCACAGGGAAAGAAACCCCAGGACTCTGAAAATCAGCAGAACAACTCCTATGGTGGAGCTGAGAAAGATCAATGCAAGCACTGCTTCAAGAAGGAACACTACAAGAGAGAGTGTCCAGACTTCCTGAAATCTCTACTAAAGAGAGATGATGAATTTGTTATATTTATAGATGAATCCCTGTATTTATGTTATGCTAAATCCACTTGGTGGGTTGATTCAGGAGCAACTACTCATGTTACAAATTCTTTACAGGGGTTAAGTGGGACGAGAACCTTGCAAAGAGGAGAAAGAACGATTAAAGTTGCAAATGGAGTACAAGCCAATGTTGAAGCTATTGGAGATTTATCTTTAGAATTGAATAATGGCTTTGTACTTAGACTTAAAGAAGTACTTTATGTTCTCTCTTTGCGTAGAAATTTAATAAGTGTTTCGAAACTTGATGATGATGAAATTGATTGTCATTTTGGTAATGGCAAATGTAAGATACTTGTTGATAATGAATGTGTTGGTCTTGCCTTCCGACAAGACAAGCTTTATTTATTATCTCTTGATGAGAATGCGAATAATGTATGCGATGAGAATATGAATGATTCCCCATCTGCGAATGTAACTAAGAAGCGAAAGCGAATTGATGATGCCTCTTCAAAATTATGGCACTGTCGATTAGGCCATATTTCGAGGGGAAGAATAGAACAGTTGATTAAAGAATCAATTCTTCCGCACTTAGAATTTTTAGATTTAGAACAATGTGTTGATAGCATCAAAGGAAAGTATGTCAAGAAAATTAAGAAAAATACCAAACGAAGCACAGGAACTTTAGAAATAATCCACACTAATATATGTGGTCCATTTCCTGTGAAAAGTGTGGATGGTTATGATTCGTTTATAACATTCACAGACGACTACTCTCGTTATGGCTATATTAATCCAATTAAAGAAAGATCGGAAGCATTGGATAAATTCAAAATATTTAAAGCTGAGGTTGAAAATCAGCACAATAAGAAAATAAAGATAGCACGATCAGACCGAGGTGGAGAGTACTATGGGCGACATACCCCATATGGCCAAATTCCTGGACCGTTTGCAAAGTTTCTACAGGAAAATGGCATAGTCGCTCAGTACTCCACACCGGGGGAGCTTCAGCAGAATGGAGTGGCTGAAAGACGTAACCGTACCTTAATGGATATGGTAAGAAGCATGATAAGTTACTCCACATTACCGATTAGTTTATGGATGGAGGCACTGAAAACCGCCATTCACATACTTAATCGAATACCAAGCAAATCGGTGCCTAAAACACCGTATGAATTATGGACAGGAAGGGAACCCTCACTTAACCATTTGCGTGTGTGGGGCTGTCCGGCTGAGGCAAAAGTGTTTAACCCAAACATAGGAAAGTTAGACTCCAAGACAGTCAGCTGCCATTTTATTGGCTATCCAGAAAGATCGAAAGGATATCGCTTATATTGTCCTGATAGACATACGAAGATTGTAGAAACAAGACACGCTGTGTTCTTGGAGGATAACATGATCAGGGGGAGCATGATAGCACGAGAAATAAGCCTATAGGAGAAGCAGATATATGTACCCACTCCGATAGTTGAAGAACCATTCTTTACGCTACCTGTTGCTGTTGCGCCGACAGTGCAAGAGACTGTAGTACCAACACCTGTTGCAAGTTCTCCCGTGGCGACAATGAATGAACATGAGGAACCTATCCTTGAGGAACCTGTCCTTGAGGAACCTATAGAACCAAATGTCGCGCATGAGGAAGAACAGCAACAGCCTAATGTGGAACAAGTGCCAGAGGCACCTAGAAGGTCTCAAAGAATAAGAATGTCAGCTATTTCTAATGACTATGAAGTTTATGAAACAGAAGAATTTCAGATGGGGGATGATCCCACCTTATTTGAAGAAGCCATGAGAAGCGACCACTCATCAAAGTGGCTTAAGGCCATGGAAGATGAAATGAAATCAATGAGTACCAACAAAGTTTGGGACTTGGAAATTATTCCTAAAGGAGCCAAAACAATAGGATGTAAATGGATCTACAAAACAAAATATGACTCCCAAGGGAATGTAGAAAGATTTAAAGCGTGACTTGTGGCGAAAGGCTTTACGCAAAGAGAAGGGATTGATTACAATGAGACATTTTCTCTAGTCTCATGTAAAGATTCTTTCAGAATTATAATAGCACTTGTAGCCCACTATGATTTAGAATTACATCAAATGGATGTAAGGATGGCGTTCCTTAATGGGGATTTGGAAGAAAATGTTTATATGGCACAACCGAAAGGTTTTGTTGTAAAAGGAAAAGAAAATATGGGATGCCGCCTAAAGAAATCAATCTACGGATTGAAACAAGCCTCAAGACAGTGGTATTTGAAATTTGATAGAACAATAAAAGGTTTTGGGTTTAAGGAAAATGTTGAGGACAATTGCATTTACGCAAAATTCAAGAATGGAAAGTATATATTCCTGATTTTGTATGTGGATGATATTCTGCTTGCTAGTAGTGATGTCAATCTACTAATGGAAACGAAGAAATTCTTGTCCTCAAACTTCGATATGAAAGATCTCGGTGAGGCCTCGTTCGTTTTGGGAATAGAGATTCACCGAGACAGAAGAAAGGGGGTTCTAGGATTATCGCAAAAGGCATACATAGAAAAGGTTCTAAAGAAATTTAGTATGCATGCGTGTAGTCCTTCACCTGCTCCTATTGTCAAGGGCGATAGATTTGCGGTACCGTATGCTTCAGCAGTTGGAAGTTTACAATATGCTCAAGTGTGTACACGTCCTGACTTAGCTTTTGTTACCGGGTTACTTGGCAGATATCAAAAGAATCTAGGAATAGAACATTGGAAATTAGTGAAGAAAGTCCTGTGTTATTTGCAGGGTATGAAAGGCCTCATGCTAACGTATAGAAGATCTGATTCCCTGCAGATAGAGGGGTATTCAGATTCCGATTATGTGGGAGAAGAAAGAAAATCCACGTTAGGATATATATTTACTCTCGCGGGAGGGACTATATCGTGGAAAAGCTCCAAGCAAACCGTAACTACATCCTCGACAATGTATGCCGAGTTTGTAGCATGCTATGAGGCAACGGGGCAGGTGAATTGGCTAAAGAAATTTATACCCGGATTGAAAGTGATTGATAATATCAATGAACCACTAAGGTTGTATTGTGATAACAACCCAGCGGTACAGTATGCTCACAACAATAGGTCAAGTGGTGCTGCCAAACACATTGACATAAAGTACTATATTGTGAAAGATAAAGTTCGGGATCATATAATAAATCTTGAGCATATAAGTACAGAGAAAATGCTCGCGGATCCGCTCACAAAGGGCTTATCACCCAACGTGTTCAGAGAACACGTAGCCGGCATGGGTTTAAGGGAAAGCCTATGATTCCCGAACATATGAAGGGCACAGAAGAAAGTTTCATTCTAAAACGGAGAAATGTGTTGTGGTTGTTAGTCTAACGGCACTAATTGTTGTGACGATGAGACAGTTTAATGCACTAATCTGTAATGGAATAGGATAGAAGCAAGAAAAACATGAATCGAAAGTTTTGAGTATGAAATTAAAGAACGAAGAATATACGAGAGATCAAGGGGGAGAATGTTAGGATTGATCTCCCATCTAGTTAGGCCCAACGGCCTAAATGGGCCTTGTTCTCGCGCCCTGATCAGGGGCGCCCAACCCTACATGGTTGGTGGGCCCCCGTCGCACAGCGCTATAAAGGAAGGTGGGGGGCCAGGGCTCGCAGTACGAGGTTGATCGCGCCGCTAGTCACCCCACCAACATCCAAAACCCTAACCCGATCAAGATAGGGGCGCTGCCAACGACGGGAATCCTCACCGACGCCGGCAACGCCACCCCGACGTCACTTCACCGCCTCCGTCTCCACCGACCGTCGCTGCCGGCGCGTAGATGGCACCGCCGGCGAACGAGACGTCCAACCCCACTGCTATGACTCAGGCTCTAGATGGTTTGCAGTTTCCTACTTCTCTCTCTGTTTCTCTCTCCCTTTTCCTCAGTAGATCATGAAGTAGGAAATGTTGTTCCATATACTTTTGATGAATGCATACCCGATCTAATGAACCCTAAGAAGATAGAGATACAACAGAGGGACGTATACCACTTGTGAGCGATGCCTTCGACTGCCAGGATGAGGGATTTCGCTAGTGTTGTGGTGTCTCCGCCGGCCAAAAACACCGCGGTTTCGTGGCTTGCTATAAATTTCTTTGGGTTGGTTTTCCCATCAAAAGCTAGGATTCTTGGCTTGTAATTCTACGGCCATGGGTGCCGCTGCAGCTCTTTTGATAGGGGAGAAGTGAGGTCGAAAGCCTCTAAATTTTCGTTCAACGGATCCACCTCCAGCAGAATGACGTCTTCGCGTGCTCGCTAAAGCTGCTGGATTTCTCTAATTAACCTTTCTCTATGGATTTCAGCCTACTTGATAGCGCTTTGCGTTTGCTCAGCTTTGCTGTGAGTTGCCGCATGTTGTAGTAACTGATCTCTTTGTTGCTATAACCTTTGAATCTCCTCCTGGTAATCGTCTAACCTTTTTAAGTTCCTGGCATGTTCGGTGATTTTGCCATCTTCGTCTTCGTCTTCGTTTCCATCTTGGTCAAATGGCACGTCCTGGACGAAACCCTCTGGTGTATTCGCCCGTACCCCCGGCTCTACCGTGCCACCGATTTGCGACTGTGATGAGGGTGGTTGTGCTTGCTGTAAGGTCCAAATAGGCTAGAGGGGGGGTGAATAGCCTAATTAAAACTTCTACAAGAATTACTTAACCACGAGTTAGTACGAAAGGTGGCGAGGCAAAAGCACTAGCTCTAACTAATTAAGCAAGCCACCTACACAAGTCTAGTACAAGGCTATTCACTAAACACAACAACAACTATAAGCTAGAAACGAGAAGTAATACGAGAGAAGAGCTTCGAGTGATTATACCGCCGTGAAGAGAAGAGAAATACCAATCAATCAATCATACAAGAGAAATCCTCGGGAAGAGAATGACACAAGAATTTATCCCGAGGTTCACTTGCTTCCCGGCAAGCTACTCCCCGTTGTGGTGATACACCCACTTGTCGGTTCGCGAGCTAATCGACTATTAAGAGTCGAGCCCTCGGCGGGCGCCGCACAACCGCACACAAGATGGGGATCCTCCAAGCCACGAGCTCCACTAGAGTATCCAATTTGCGAACTCCCGCGGGGAAGGATCAAGAACCCCTTACAACACTTGGTGAAGGCTCCAACAATCTCCAATTGCGAGCTCAATCACCTCCGCTGCTCCAAGCCGTCTACCGTGTCGGGAAACACGGAAGAGTAACAAGAAATCCGTAGCAACTCAAAGATCAAGTGCCTCTAGAATGCAACTCTCAAGCAATGCACTTGAATCTCACTCAATCTCACTCAAGATGTGCAACTATGCAAAGAGATGAGTGGAGGGGTTGTTCTCTAGCTCAAAGTATGTCTCTAGTTCTCAAAATGTGCAAGAGTTACCCTCAAACCCCTGCCAACCTCTATTTATAGCGAAGGGGTACGCAGCTAGCCGTTACAGACGACGCAGCGAAAAACGCACTGACCGGACGCTCCGGTCAGGGTGACCGGACGCGTCCGGTCACTACACGACAGCAAGAAACAGTGCGTGTCAGAACTAGCCGTTGCCGTGACCGGACGCGCTGAACCGATTGACCGGACGCGACAGTGCCCGCGTCCGGTCGCATTCCAGTATGCTCCCGTTGAGACCGGACGCGTTGTTGAACTGACCGGACGCCACAGTGCCAGCGTCCGATTAGAGTCCAGTAAGCTCCCTGGATGACCGGACGCGTCCGGTCGACAGTGACCGGACGCGCAGCGCGTCCGATCATCGAACTAAAAACCGCGCAGACGCTGAACACTGACCGGACGCGTCCGGTCATACCGAGACCGCGTCCGGTGCAGCGTCCGGTCGTCACAGTGACCTCCGTTCGCCTCCGTTTCTTTTCCGACTTCCAGCGCAATAGAAAATAGGCATTTCGCTTCTCCAAAAAGCGCCGAATCCCGCCTCGCAAGCTCGGCGGGAGGGAGAGAAGAGCCCAAACCCCTCTCTACCGCCTGAACTCCACCGCCTTTGCAAACGTGCTAACACCACCAAGTGTACACCACCATGTGCATGTGTGTTAGCATTTCACAATCATTTTCCAAGGCGTTATGTTAGCTCTTTACTAGATCCTAATGCATATGCTCAAGACAATGATCTAGTGGCACTTGATTTCCGAGCTAACCGTGATTGCCCCTCTTGATAGTCGGCTATGTATCCTAAACCCGGTCAATCACTTCTCTACTCATCTTAGACCGGCAAAAGGAAAACCCTATGATTATACCTTTGCCTTGCGCTCTTAGATTTTTCTCTTCCACTTGATCATCATGTCCTTCCTTTTATGTGCATCTCCACCATAAACATCATTTCATATTCATGCACTATCTCTTTGTGATCTTGTGGCCACCACTCCTTGCCACATACACCTTCATCACATGTGTTGCTTATGCCTAACTCAAAACACTTAACACGTGGCATTAGCAACTTGATGTCATTAATTACCAAAACCAAACTTGGGCTTTCACTTGCGGTATAGCCGTCATGGCCGTGACAGCTGTCGCGTTTGCCTCCGCTTCTACCTCTGCATCTGTGGGGGCTGCTTTGGATGATTCAGTCCTTTCATTGACCGTCTTCGCTCCTCCCTTTTTGGGGGGCATGGAAAGCTCGAGCGACAACCACGGTGGGCACCAATGTTGTTCTAGGCCTAGGCCTTCAAACACCGGGGGTGACACTCAAGCTGCGAAGCGCGAATAGTGGAACTGACAATGAAGAGATGGATAAAACGCTGGACACAATGCTCTCTAAACATTAATGTTTCATCCTCCCGTTACAACCTCTCGGGAAAACTATTTATACACGCTCGTAGGCTTTTACGTGACGACAGTGCCCCTGCAACGACTACATATCCCAAGAATATTCTGCCCTTGAGGAGGATACTGTAGCCAGACCGCAGCACACACCTCCACCAGCTCTCGCCTACTCTCATGTGGCCCCCGCACATGTCTTCCTTTTCCGTGACCTTCCTGGCCCACCTGGCGGAGCTGTCGGCGCCCTGTCCAAAGGCTCTGGCGAAACCTGCGAAGGAAAGACCCTGGGCGAAATGCCGATTTGGGCACCGCAAACGCAAGCGAACAGATTTGTTAGCCTCAAGTAAAAGTGATAGTCCACGTAGGTGAGGAGTAGTTAAGGCATACAGTTTCATAGCGGTAGTCCACCCTACATACATGCAGCGTGCAGCTTTTGTCCCTTCACTTTGCTACTTTTCTCCGCTCAGTCTGGACCGTAGCAGGCCAAACGCTCTACGTTTAGGGGCTGTTTAGTTGGCAAAATTTTTGGCAAAACGCTAATGTAGCAGTTTCGTTGTTATTTGGTAAATACTCCCTCCGTCCAACAAAACAAGCAATTATGGGAAGCGTGCCAGTCAAACTGACTCAAGTTTGACCAAGTTTATAGTAAATAGTATTAACATTTATGTCTCCAAATATATTTATTAAAAAAATATATTCTATAACTAATCTAATGATACTTATTTTGTATTATAAATATTAGTATTTTTTTATATAAATTTAGTCAAAGTTCAAACTGTTTGACTTCTCGAAAAGCGAGAATTGCATGTTTTTATGGACGGAGGGAGTATTGTCCAATCATGGTCTAATTAGACTTAAAAGATTTGTCTCGTCCATTTCGTCTAAACTGTGTAATTAGTTTTATTTTTTATCTATATTTAATGCTTCATACATATGTTCAAAGATTCGATGTGACGGAGAATCTGAAAATTTTGGCAAAATTTCTGGCATCTAAACGGTGCCTTAGTTTGCAAAAAAAACTTTTGAAAAAGCACGGTAGCACTTTTCGTTTGTATTTGACAAACTTCGTCCAATCATGGATTAAGTAGGCTCAAAAGATTCGTTTCGACATTTATAAACAAACTGTGCAATTAGTTATTTTTTTACCTATATTTAATGCTCTATACATGTGCCGGCATATGCGATGTAACGGAGAATCTTAAAAACTTTTTACATTTTATCCTCAACTAAACATGGTTCCTTTAGGCTGTCCGCACTGGGGTGCTGTAAAGCACCCTGCAGGATCACTTGCCGGATGAAACGACCGCAGCGGCTCCTGCAAATGCTCCGGTATGTAGTTCCTGTACGCCAAATATAGAGAAGCTAGAGCGGCATAGAGGATGAGCGGCTGCACAGTAGGCAGGCCCTGCCATGCGCGAGAGGAGAGAGGAGAGGTGGGAGCATCAGTGGTGGGCTCTACGTTTTCAAGTTATTAAAAAAATATTATAACTCACAAACTAAAAAACCAAATTAAATTTCGATTGCATTATTAAATTCGTTTTAATAAATTCTTCAAAATAAGATCTTACATGGATATATTTAGATAAAGTGACAAGTGGGCCCCACAGTGGATAGAGGATGATATAGAGAATGGATGAGTGCGGGAGAATTGAGTATAGATGAGAGAATCTTGATGATCAGGATGTATAGAGGATGGATGAGTGCGGATAGTGTTAGCACTTTGTCAGATGAAGTTGTAGGCGCTTCTGCAGGATACACTGACATACTGCGAGGCTATCATCCGGCGAGAGATGGACAAGTGCAGATGTGGCACTAGAGGCTACAGTACAGTGGAGCGTTGGGAACGGCCTTAGACTCGCTTGCCCTCGGGCACTACAACTGCCCGTATCATTTCGCTATGGCGAAACGTTGATCCCGCGCGGCCTAACGGCCCCGAAAGAATGACCCTGGGCGAAATGCCGATTAGGCCTTCTGCAGTGTGGGCGGGGAGTGATGCCCAAAAGAGGAGAGAGAGTGTTTGGGCATCACTCCCAACACTGCAACAAGTGGTGCTTGTTTTCATTGACGCCAAAAAAGTTGGGAGCGGTGAATGAAGATTCACCCGGTGCCCAAAGCATAAAAAATAATTATTCACTGTAGCGTTGTCAGAACGGTTACAAGGCCGTTGGCACACAGACCTTCACAAGGCCGTTGGCCACACACGCACACAGACCTTCAAAGTTCAAAACACATAGGCGCCGGGCACACAGGCCTTCAAATTTCAACATACACATGCGCTAGCACACAGGCCTTCAGTACACATAACCGTTGCCAAATGTCTATAAAATACAAGGAACTACCTGCACATAAACACACAGATCTCTCTCTATTCTCTCCCTCCGTAGCCATGGAGAACACAGCTTCATCTTTCACAAATATGGTGAACTCTGCAATAACAAGTGGTGAGCCACAAAATCCAGCTAGGCAGCAACATCATTTTCCTTCACCCCAATACCCCATGAACTATCCACCACAATTTCGTACCTCTTTCCAACCCCAGCATTTTTTGGTGTTGCTGGGTCAAACAATGATATCAATGTCCTTAATCGATCACCTTTGTTCACTGATGTAGTACAAGGAAGAGCTCCAGAGGTTCATTTCACAGTCAATGGCAATGAGTACAACATGGGATACTACCTAGCAGATGGTATTTATCCAGAGTGGGCAACGTTTGTGAAAACAATTCATTTGCCTCAGTGTGGAAAAGACAAATTATTTGCAGAACACCAAGAGGGAGCAAGAAAAGATGTGGAACGTGCCTTTGGTGTTTTGCAAGCTCGATTTGCCATTCTACGAAGCCCAGCACGTATGTGGCAAGTGCGATCACTCGCTGAAATTATTTATGCATGTATTATATTGCATAATATGATTGTGGAGGATGAAAGGGATTCTTTCAGAGTTCGATATGATGACAACTATGAGCATGAGTACCACGAGAGTAGCTCATCTGCACCATTGTTAGGATATGGACATGGGCCCGTTCATGGATTTGCTAGGGCTCTAGAGATAGAAGAAGACATACGTGATCGAGATATGCATCGTCGTCTAAAGGCGGACTTGATTGAGCATATATTTCAGCGCTTTGGAGGCGGCCAAGCTTAGATTTATCTTATCTCTTATCAAAATGTCTGTACCAGTTTGGATTGTACTATGTTAGTTTAAATTTCTATTGTAATCTCAAGTATTGTAATCTCAAGTACACCGTTTGGATTGCGTTGTGTAGAGACTCAAAAGTATTCATTTTTCTTTGTGTCCACTAAACAAAACGAACTACAATCACTAGATGTTAAGATTTATCACGAGATGAAGTAGTACCTGCAACAACACCACGAAGCAAGGCAGCAGCAGTAGCCTGCGTGCCTTCCTCCTCCAGCCTCCGCTTCGGACACCTGCACGCGCCATCGATGCCTCGCACGGCCAGACCGACAGCGGCAGCGAGGGAGGCGGGGGCTGCGCCGTGCATCTGCCGGAGCGTCCCGATCCGCCAGGACGGGCCTTCCCGCGACCGGGGCCTGCTGCCGCGAGCGGGGGGCGCCACCACCTGGCCCGATCTGCTGTTGCCATCCGCCTCCCGCACGACCACGGCCTTGGCGGCGGTGCCAGACCCGACGGCGACGCCATCGACCAGATCGGCAGCTGCACGCGCCTCTGGATCGGCAGTGCCCACCCTCCGGGTCAGACAACTGCACGCGGATCGGCACCGATTTTCACAGGAGAAGCAGGATTTGGAAGAGCACGGTTGGATTCGAGGGAGATCCATGGCAGGAACTGGGAGATCACAGAGGAACGGAGGAAGAGAAAGGGGAATTTTCCGTCGCGCGAATGAAGAAGGCAACGAGAGTATTTTTATTGGATGTGGGTCCCAACCGTACCGGATGGCTTCGCTCCCAAAACTTGTTCACATTACAGCTGAGTGGGCATCGGTGCTTAATACTGTAGAACGGGCCCATTTATTTTCTGGCACCGCTCCCACACTACAGAAGGCCTTAGACTCGCTTTTTTCAATCGATGACTGGCCTGTCAGTTCGCTTGGGCGAAATGGCCGTCACACGCACCACCATGCGCTAGGCTCGCCTTTGAGAACGCGGGGCACATCTCACGGAGTCGGACCGCCCCGGTCAAGGCCCTGTTTAGTTTCCCAAATTCATCCCCAAATTTCACTATGCAAAAAGAAAATTTCCCATCACATCAAAATACCGGCACATATATGGAGTATTAAACGTAGATGAAATCAAAAACTAATTGCACAGTTTGATTGTACTTTGCGAGACGAACGTTTTGAGCCTAATTAATCAATATTTGAACAATTATTAGTAAATAAAAACAAAAGGCTACAGTAAATCGGAACAGTAATTTTGGAGCCGAATCTGGCCATCTAAACACGGCCCAAGCCACTTCGCAGCAGCGAAATGGCGAGCGAGACCACGCGCGACGACTTCACCACTTCGCACGAGCGAAACCATGCACGTACTCTGCTTTGCCTCTGGCCGGGCGGCGGAGGACCGCGGTAGGGGAGGCCAAGGGTTCGACCCTGCCCCCAACATATACCAAAGGCATTAGGCGAACTTAGCTAGCGTAGATAGCTGAACAGGTCCATGTTCCATGGTAAGCCCTCCATTAGAAAGCTGTTGCGAGAAAATAAAGGTCCGCCAAAGAGTTTCTTCGATTGTGAAACAATTCCCTCCACCGTAATGTCCATCACTGAAACTACTAACCAACCAGGAGGAACTGTTATAAATGGAAAATAATTGGGATATTGTGGACATGTGGCAGTAACACACTTCAAATAATGCATTGTAACACTTTTGGGGGCTCAGATTTCTCTTTGAGGAAGCTATTTTAGTGACATGCTAATTTGTGGCATCCTGAACAAAAAGATGCTTCATGTAGACAATGGAACCTAAAGTCCAAATATATTTAAGGAGCTACCAGATGCAAGTGTAAGTAGGTGATAAGTTGCAGATTTCAGTAGCCTTGAGTTGGAACCTGTGTTGCTTGTTTAAAAAATAATATAAATCAGTTCAATAAACATGATGAATTAAAACTTAGGCAAATTAAGAGGATGTGAACTCACTCCGTATAGGGTGATAAGCTCCTGAAGCCCTTTGGGCAGCATCATCCTTCCCAATTATTAATACTTGCTGACAACAAACCTGTAAAATAATAACGACAACAAAAGTAGTGGAATCAGGTCCACTTGAATCATATGTTTGTGCAATGTGTTTTTTCATAGCTTGGTATTTCCTAGATAAAGGCGTCGTTGTTTTCCATACTATGATACTACACTAAGTAGTTTATTTTGTAAATAAGCAGGGGATTACAGAATTGCGAATCGAACCTTCGGTCATTTGGCCAGCAGCGTATGAGAGGTTGCCGCTACGGGAAAAGGAGGCTACTTTGCCAGCGTGGGGAGTCAATCATGTGTTTTCCGGTGGGATGCCACTCCAGCTCGCCTTGCTAGCAGCGACGGGGCTGATCGGCTACGATGAAACATTCAGAAAACAAGGTTCACATTTAGGGGAACACAAAGCCATTAATGTACACAAGAAATATATCTCATAATCACCAAGCAAGCATACAACAATTACATGTTGAGCAGGTAACGAATATGAAGAAACCAATCTTTGAATCTAGTAGACTAAACGCTAAAGATCAAGCACAATTAGGGTGGGGAAAGCTGCCACCTAGTGGCTGAGCTGCTGTGCACCGGGAAAAAGGCGAGGAGTAGGGGATGACCCGGCGCCACAGCCGCCGCGGAACCCCGGGTGGGGGGTCAGTTACCACCACATCCGGTCGCCGATCTGAGGCGCCGGCGCCACCGCCGAAGAGGAAGACGCCACACACAGCCGGGGCCGTCAAGCACAAGTACCTAGGGTTTCCTTGAGCACAGGCACCTAGGGGCCGGCCGCACGCGGGGCACATCGGGAGGGAGGGAGAGGAAGGGGAGGGCGGGCGCGGGCGGGGGTGTGAGCGGCGGCGGCGCGCTGCTGGAGGAGCGTGGGAGGACGAGGACGAGATGAGGCGGAGGCACGGTGCTTTTTTTCTCGCTGGAAGGATCGGGAAGGAGAATCGGAAGCCTAAGTATATATTTGTTGGCCCGGCTTCAGAGGAGAAGCCGCATAGCACGAAGAGAAGTAGAGAGGAAGCCAGTGGATGGTAAGAAGGAGCGGCAGAAGCTGCTTCCAGCGGAAGCCGCTCTGAGCGATCTAGGCCACAGGATGGAAGATCCAACGGCAGAACGAATTGGAGGCAACGTGGAGTAGTGTTCTCTTGAGGAGCCCTACGGGTATTCTAGGGGTTAATTAATTAATATCAGAATCCTGTTGCACTACTTAATGACTTCTGGATGAACTAGTCATCAGTGTTACGAAAGCAATGGCGAAGGCCAACAAGTGCATAAGTTCATCTCATTCCTTGTTTCATCTATTTCCAGTGTTCCTATACTTCCAAAATGACAGTAAAGGCAAAATGAAACGAAATACTGACTTAAATAATGCCCCTCCAGTCACATATATGTGATGTTTTGGATATCGATCGATGTCCGCGCAGCAAACTTGATTTTGGCTAAAGTTTTGGCCATACAATGTTTACAGAAGTAGTAAAAGTGCACTTCTAGTACTTTTCAAGACAAATATACTGCAGCAGTGAGTTCGTGGCACAACTTTCAGCACTGGGTGACCTGCCATCACCAATCCCACTCGACTCCTCATTTGCGGAGTAATCCTCATCAGTTCCATTGTATTGTAATTTTGACACTTTCATCAGCATAACAGCGTAATCAAGTTTGAGTATTGAGATCACCACCAATACATGATTATAGGCTGGCTTACGTCCTAGGCCTCTTCACACTGTCAGTCACTGATCGGTGGGGGTGTCGCGGAAGTAGGCATTGTTGACGAGCGGCACATAGTAATACTCGACAGCATCTGGGTCGATCACGTGCCGCCCAGGCTGGTCATCAGGAGCCCCAGTTGCGTTCTCCTGATAGTGAATGCGCATTGTCCGGACATCACCTCCTGGGCAGTCGTACGCATACGCGGTGACACATTGATGAACTCTTTCAGTGTTGCTGTCGAAGAGGCCGAAGTACCACCATGGCTGTCTGTTCGTCTTCACATAGTGGTGGTTGCCCTCAAGCCGGCAATAGGGCTCCCCCTCCTCCCGCCGATTCTGATAGTGTTTCTGAAGGGGAAAGCAGATGACAACTGGACATTTGTCCAAGATGTTGCACAACTCGCTGCCCATAACGGAGATGTCGGCGAGGGGGTTCTCAACCTGGTCACGTCGGTCTCCCACAAAGTGATCAGGGAGAAATCCCTGCAGTGGAATTCCATCATGGGAGTTGTTGACAAACTTCTTGAGCCTCTTGGGTGTTGTACCTGTGGCTCTGAGGACCCCGTTCTCCACACACACCTGGAGCAGTTTTGGGAGGTCAACACAGATATCGTCCGAGACGACTAATCTGCGCAGAATCACTGTAAGCGTCTCGGAATACGCGTGCAGTGCACACGACCCCTCTGCATACAGAAAGCAGTGTCAGGAGAGCTGGGACAAGCCGGGGTGCATAAGGAACAGCATAGATCAAACAAACTCACCGAAACTGTTGGGAAGGAGGTGGGACAATTGGGCCGAAGGAGCTGGCATGAGGTGAGCCCAGCTCGCACCGTTACAGGACCTCCACTCACGCCTTGGGAGAAGCTCGTTCCAGTTGATGCCCTCCATTGACCTAGGCAACATATAAGCAAAGTGCAGAGAAAAGTGACAAATGAGATTAACGCTATGCTTGTGAAAGAGTTTAGATTCGATGAAGTAAAACAGGCACTCGACGCAATTGGTGATCTGAAGGCTCCAGGGCCTTATAGGATGCCGTCACTCTTCTATAAAGAATTTTGGGATGTGATTGGGTGGCCCAATGCGAGAGGGTTGGAATGACACAAATATTGTCCTAATCCCAAAGTGCAAAAACCTGAAGTTATAAAAGATCAGTGACCCATAAGGCCTTGTTTGGATGCACGTGTATCCACCTCAATTCACATGTGTCGGAGTGGATTAGAGTGGAACTTAAACTAATTTATACTCCAATCCACTCCAACACACGTGGATTGATGTGGATTAATATATATCCAAACAAGGCCTAAGTTTGTGTAATGTCTTGTACTAGATTGTCTCAAAAGTTCTATCAAACCGTCTGAACAAATACCCACATATATTATTTTCCCCTCACAGAGTACCTTTGTTCTAGATAGGCTAATCTAATCACATATGATTTGTACCATTACATGCGAGGGTGGCGTCTGATTTCTGGAAGAAACTGTGGAAAGTGGAGTGTCCCGGCAAGGTGAAGCACTTTCTATATGACAATTATTGCGAAAGCTAGATATTGAACAGTATGAACTCCCAACACAACACTAGAAGAACCCTGATGAAATCGCACTCTGCTAACGATCCCTCTGAGCAATTTGCTTCTCCTCCCCCATCTGGGCCTCCCACCTCTACTGCGTCTGCGTCAAATGCGGTTCGGCGAGCCCGGGGAGGCGTCCAAGCTCGCCGCCTCGCCGCACTCCAAAGAGAGAGAGAAGGGGGGTTTTGTGGGGGTTTATACCTAGTCGTAACCGACGATCAACAGAGTGCGCGAGGACGGAGGAGGGCGGCGGCGCAGGGCGGTGGGCTCGTCGTCCGCCTCTCCACCCACTTCCGCACTTCGCTGGGAAAACGGCGAGGAAATGCAGAGGAGAGGAGTATAGCGAGGCCGCCGAGGCGGAGGAATTTTATTTTTCACGAGGTGGAGCCGTGGTGGAAGTAGGAGAGAGGAGGAAGGAAGAAGATTTCGGGCTTCGGGGTCCAGGCTTTGGTGGAGAAAAGAATGTGGGCTCGTCTTCGTCCCCGACTACCTCGTCGGCCCGCTGGCGCTGCGCAACCATCTGAGCTTGGGTTGGGTCATGGCCTCATGGTCATGAGTGGGCTGTCTGTTTGGGCCGTCTCCGGTCCGTTTTATTTAGGAGAGATAATAGGAAAAAGTCTATTTTTCCTCCCCCAACTATCACAAAAGTCCACTTTTCCTCCCTCAACTTCAAAATCGGACAAACCACCTCCCTCAACTTTTCAAACCGTGCATTTTACCTCACTCGAGCGGTTTTGAAGGCGGTTTTGCTACAGTAAACGGCGGTATGCTACAGTGTCCAGTGGTTTTGAAGTCTTTTGTCTAATTTCCTTTGTTTCTATAGTGTTGCCATGTACTTTGTCGACCCTATGCTTTGCACAAATCCTATCCAATTTGGCTCCATCTATGAGTTTCAGGCCGATTCTGATAGCCTGAACTTGCAAGGCGACTACCTGTGAGTAACAACTTGTTAAATAAATCGGTGGTGAGAACTGAGAAATTAAACAAAAAAAAAGTTTGGTTGGTTTCATCATATAGCATAAACTGTATTTTAGATGCATTCTTCACTGAAAAAATCAGCATGTATTTTAGATGCTTGAATGCACATTTCAACAAACACCTAAACTACGGCCACTTTTAGATTGTGAAAAAATTTCAAACCGATGAATAGTATCATTTTCGTCTTATTTGACAAATATTGTCCAATCATGGACCAACTAGGCTCAAAAGATTCATCTCGTGATTTTCAACTAAACTGTGTAATTAGTTATTTTTTTACCTATATTTACTACTTTATACATGGGTCCAAAGATTAATGTGATGGAGAGTGAGTGAAAAAATTTCAACTTTCTAAACAAGGCCTACATGTCGTAGCAAGCTCGCAACACGAACACGAAGCTCAAAGTATTTTTTTTTTAACGAACGAAGCTCAAAGTATTAGCCACAATCAGAGGCAAATCATGAAAACAACACCCACAAGCAATCACATCAACACCTGGTCCACCTGGTTGACCAGGGATTCCATGCCGCAAGGGCCAAAGGCGGAGGATGGCCGGCGAGGACGACCTGTGCTTCAACATCTTGCCGGACCCAAATGGCAGGGCGGTATGCAGCAGCATCTCTTGGAGGGCGTCTACGTCCGATGACTACGGCTGTCGAGCAGCTTCCACGACGGATGGGTCCTGCAGCCTTGCCATTCCTCATATCGCAGCCGGTGGCAACAAGCGTAGCGGCGCTAGGCTCGACGCGGCAAGGAGCAACGCGGCTGGCATGAAGAGGAGCGGAGCACCATCCCGTGCGCAAACCACAATCCGCGAGTGCCCCCACGCGGGATCCGAGCAACGCGGTCGTACAACGCAGCTCTCCCCGTCGATTGGGCCTCGGAGCACGGGCCTTCAGCGTCGTCTCGTGAGGCGACGGGGAGTCCGTCTCCAAGTGGAACAGAGCATGGAGACGGAAAAGTGAGGACCGTTGTACGTGCCCTACACCGTCGTCTTTATCCCCTCCCCCGGAGTCGTCGACTCGCACGGTCGCACCGGCCTAGCCATAACCCTAGCCACAGCCGATCGGATCGGAGCAGCCATGGCCACGTTCACGGAGACGGAGACGGAGACGGAGACTACTCCCCTCTTCGTAGTCGTGCCACCGCCGGATGCCATGGACCGCCGCGCCGCCGCCGTCGCCGTCTCCGCGGCGTCTTCAGTCGTGCCACCGCCGGATGCCATGGACCCCCGCGCCGCCGCCATCGCCGCGGCGTCCGTGAAGGTGGAGGAGTTCCGCCGCAGCATGCTCGAGTTCACCGAGACGATGACCAGCCTTGGAGTGAGACCCTCGCGGCCGCCACCCAAGCGGTGGTTCCCGGGCCTCGCTAGGTGCTTCCGGCGCCTCGCGCGGCTGTGGCGCCTATTCTTGGTTCGAATAAATCGGTAACCCCTTGTTCCATCCCCCTCCATCCAGATCCTGTTTTCGATTTCGCCTGTGTACTTCAATGTCGTTCTCTTCTATTGAAGACGGGAATTGCTGGGCTGCTCCGAGGATCGTAAGCTTGTCAAGGATTGTCTGGACCACTACAACCGTCAGCATCCGGTTCGTGCCTTGCCTCACCCTACTCTGCATCATCACACGCACGGATTATTAAATGTGTCAATGTACGATAAACTGCCGCTCTGAACTTGGGTTGTACTCCCTTCATTTCAAACTGTAAGACAGTTTGGCTTTTCTAGATACATAAACTTTTGATATGTACTTAGATATACACTATATCTTCATACATAGCTAGAACAATGTATCTAGAGAAGCCAAAACATATTATAATTTTGAAAGGAGGCGGCAGTACCATAGTTTTCAGTTTGACACACGGAAACCATTTACTTGATCTTCCAGGGAATTTACTTCCTACTATTCCTATCTGTATACTTGCGGCTTTTTCCCCTTTTATTTAATAACTTGCTATATACACTTGCTCCTTACCCCGTGAATGATTGGATTGGTTTTGAGTCAGGGCAATGAGTATGAGCCTGTTCTTGGCAACGTGACCCAGAATCCCCATATGCACAATGGCATTTGCTGGATCCATGGGAACTTTGTGGCTCGGAAGAAGGGCTCTGGTGTCTTCTCGTTCCTTACTGCTCCACGGTCTGTCTTCTTCTACGAGCTTGCTTACATGGATGGTTTCGAAGGAGTTGTCACATGCACCACCGTAGGTATGGTCTACTTCCCTCTAGCTCGATGCATCTTCTCTTCTAGTTTCTCATATGTGTTCGCTGGAAGATCATGTGTTTCGTTTGCTAGTGCCAAGAGTATGTAAAATCTGGGAAATACCATAGCACTAGCACCCTCCTGCCCGCTGTGGATCCACCTTTGTGCATATTTTAGGACCCGTGCTATCATAGGTCATGAATGAATATGATGATGCATTCGATGGTTATAATCTATGGTGTATTTATTTGGTATATAAACCTCATTAGTGACATTCTAAGGCTTTCTGTTTTTTTTTTTTTTGCTGATCCTTCTGTTTTCAGAGGAACCAGCCTACAGTGTCTTGGGTTACCCTCTTTGGCGGGCTACACGTACTAGTGGCAAAGGTATGAACTCCACCCCTCCCTCCCAATCCTCCTCCCACACACCACAGAGACCTCAGGATCGTTCACTATACTCATTCTTTAGATATTGCTTGCATTCCTGTGTTTTCTTGCAGTGGATTCCTTCTGCAAGACATGCTACTGTCGATTTGGTATTCCACGTCCTGGCGTACAGAAGATATCTGCTTGTGGACATAACAATGTGGCGGAAGTCTGTGAAATGTGCTATTGTCGCTCCCATACGCTGCATCCGGACCCTGGACAATTTGCGTTTGGCTATCACCATCCTTACCACCCCTACCCTAAGCACTAATATTACCGATCGCAGTGGATGGGAAACTGGCTTCTTAGCTTGCTACTTGTTTGGTACTTAAGATGGACTTGTTGGTATACTCTTGTATATTTAGGTTGCTGGTTGGAATGACTGTGTGTTCAAGGAACTTAATGTTATGGCCTCTTTCCATATACTGAGTTACTTCAATGCTATATTAATTTGCTAAGTTTCTATGTAACATGGAAAAACGTCTGTGCTTCTGCTGGAGACATGGAAAACCATTGACATTTGTCAGTTGTGGAGAAGAGATTGTTGCTGCAGCTCTCAGCTAATTGAATAAAATAGAATGCTGTTTGTTTTGAAATTATTGAATAACTGTTACAGTCAGGGGGGCTGTTTGTTTTGAAATTATTGTTAACTGTTACAGGCATGGACTTGGTCTTACTCTCAATCATCTCCATCCGTCCATGTTGGTCATTTCTTTTTCTTTTCTAGCCTGAAACTTTGTCTAGAAGCTTTAAATTTTTGTCTAGAAGCCAGATTTTCTTTTTATCTGATCTTCACCACCGGTGACCAGAGTTTTCAGTACTTTGTCTTGTCTATTTGTTCTGACTTCTGAATGAGGCCAATTCTTTCTTTTTTTTCTTTTTTTTAACACAAGATGAGGCCAATTCTGCACTTCTGAACAGCAGTTTCACATGTGTTGAAAAAGATCTCCGCCAATTGTTTCTGAAAAGCATCAGTTTTTGAAAAATCTCCTGCCAATTATTGGCGTGCACGAGAACTAAAGGGAAAGCATTATATACTTGTATACGTGACAAAAAACAAATTTTAAAATAAAAGAAATGTATGGTGAAAATTTGACAGCTGGCCTAGAACAACTAACAACAGGTGTCCAACTTGCTAGCAAAAGTCTTTTTGCTTTGCACGTACCACGAACATATATTATATTACATACAAAGAATATGCTTCTTTTTGGTGAGCCTTAGGACATCATTCTACCCTAATGATGTGAATTAGGCCAACATTATTCTGTTAAAAGTTGCATCTCATCTTGAGATGGCATGGGATCACATTACCAGGCCGAACCTTCAGCTTGATATGGCATCTGCAGCTTCAGTGTAAGAACCAATCATTGACCAGCTTTCTATCTGCATACTCCATTTGGAGTATCCACAAGCTTTTTACAGATGATAAAGCCCAGCACCACAAGAGAGCCTGCATCATTTACAAGATCATCTCCCAAAGATTTCAACTGAAAAAAAACATGGGAAAAAGTGCAGCACATCAAAATTTACAAGGAAGCTTTGAGCCCTAGTCTCACAAGTCAATGCCTGGACCTCTCAGAACACATTTTTTGTAGCTGTTCTGAAATTCCAAGGAGGCAAGGACCACAAGCAAATGGAGATAAGACCAGTGATCTGTACTTGAGTACTTTCCAAGGCATCCAATGCATCTCCCAACAACTGATGTTGGCATCAACATTATAACTCAACCACAATGTGGTAACCCAAACAAAGAACAAGCATAGCTGCCATCCATATTCAAGTACTTCAAGATTCAATGAAGAAAGTACACATCAAAACAACATTTTCAACTGGAATAAAAGCGAAACTCTGAACAGTGCAGAAGAAGCCAAATACAGGTACAACTTAGTCCGCTATCACAATGCACATTAAAAGTCTACCAAGTAATACACAGATGGCTGCTCGTAGACACAGTAGTACAGTACAGTCCAGATCATTTCCTGGGATATTGAGGCTGCTCTAACAAGTAACAATGCAACAAGTGAATGCATGATCAAGTTGCTACAAAAACACAAACAACAGAAAGTATTGCCAAGTCTACCACCAGACAGCTTCCTGTGAATTAGACTGATCCCATCAGCGCAAGGTAGAATATGACAACTATATTAGACTATTAGTTATGGATCCTCTACACAGTTACAACGAGCTGGAGTCTTGCTTGCAACATGCATCCTTGTTGAGGCAAGGGCCAAAGAGAGCTAAAACTAGGATTAGGACTAGGACTTGAGTTTGCTTGTGCTCTGTCCTTGCCAGGTAAGAACTTGTTTTCATATTTCCAGACTGAATTCACTGGGGAGGGAACCAACCACTGCCGCAGAACTTATCTGATGACCTTGGCATAACATTATTGACTTGTGCGTGGTTTCTGTTACCATCATAAGCCGAAGCAGACCAGTTGGCTGCAGTGTTTTTATTCATGCTCTGTGGTGGAAGGCAGTAGTCTGTATTACCATCATAAGCTGAAGATTGATATGCTCGAGCATCATCAAGAACAGGAATATCACCCAGAAGAGTCCTGAACGCAAACACAAGGCATGGGTCTGACCAGACATGTTGAAATAGTGACGACAGGGCAGATCCAGATAAAGCATCAGATGTTTCACCTTGTCCTGCTTGTTGTCGCAGAACAGGAGCCTCAGCTGGTGCATTCTGGCATCCAGCATCTCCTGAAGAGTGTGGGAAGGATGCTCCCTGTGTTTGATTGGGAACTGAAGGAAGGTTTTTTGCTGAACTCCTGGTAGATTCTCCATCTTTCCTCTCAGGAAGTACAGAAGAATTTGTCTTTCGCCTAGGTTTTTGGATTTGCTTTGGTTGTGGCTCATTAGTGATGTCTGCCTGTGTGCCACTATGTCCATCTCTGGGTGTGTTATTTGCTTCCTGGCTAATCTTCAGTGCAGCTAACCGAGGTGATGATCTCAGAGGTACAGCAATCCCTTTGACAGGTTTGGTTTTGTACTTCTTTTCCTTTGGTTTCTCCTCCACATTTGCTCCTTTCCTAGTGACAAATTTAGCTTCCCCTGGAGTCTCTTCTATGAAGCCTGATTGGATGCTCTTACCTTCTGAAGCTTCAACCTGATCAGCTTCCCTTTGGATTGAGTTTATATCATCAGGCTTACACAATGTAACATTTTCAGCATTCTCTCCACTTTTTGGATTTAGCAGAGCATGTCCCAGTGCATTGGTACCTTTCAGTAGATCATATCGATTAGACTTGTCAGCAGTATCCAGTGGTGTATGATCTGATAGTTTTCCTGTCTGAATTTTACAGAACAAATCAATAGTTGGGGTAGTAACAGTCATTTATGAAAGAGCAATAGCAACAAGAAAAGAAGTCCTTCCAATTCACTCAGTTAGAGCAATGTTTTCATATTGTATTATCGAGGCTAGTCATATGACCACCGATCAGACGACTAATCGCGATTAGTCGTCGATCAGGGTCGATTAGTCGGTCTGATCGGCTAGTCGGACCAATTAGTCGTCCTCATGCCTGGATGACCTGATCGACCCTATATATATATATATATATATATATATATATATATATATATATATATATATATATATATATATATATATATATATATATAGGTAGAGGCAAACAACCAAGCACAGTTTGACATGTAATCATGTCTGTAGCAGATTGGAGGCAACAGGCACAACAGCAGAGTAGCAGAGGAAGACATAGACACCAACCTTCAGAGGAGGCAGAGTGTCGGCTCATCTTGAAGCTTCAGGCCTCCCGCGTCCGTCCTCCAAGCGTCGAGGTCTCGACGAATGGAGGAAGCATCTTAGAGCCTAAGAGGAGGCGGTGGAGCTGCTGGGGTTGCGCATGGGAGGACATAGACACGGGCGGAGGTGGAGGCGCGGACGGAGCCTTGGACGCCGGCGAGAGGCACGAATGGAGCTGCCGCGGACGCCGGAGAGAGGCGCGGACGTAGCTGCGGACGCCGGCGAGGAAGATCCAGAGAGGTAGGCCGCGGTCGGAGGAGACGCAGTCCTCAGGCGGAGGAGACGCGGGCAGAGGTGCCGGCGGCTGCGAGGGAGAGCAGAGCCAGAGCGGGAAATGGAATGTGTCGAGCGGGAGCTGGAAATGCGGCGGCTGTAGCTGGTTCACTGATTCACTCACTCCCCTCACTCAGCACGTCAGCACTCCTCTTCTTCTAACCCTAATGGGCTAGCCAAAGGTGGGCCGAATTCTATCTACATCATGTACCTGTACTGGCCCAACTTATCGTCCAACTAGCCTTATCGGACGACTAATCGCGATTAGTCGTCATTTATCGGACGATAAGTTTTCTGATCGAAAAAAAACTAATCGAGGGCCCTTATCGAGCACCTATTTACGATAAGGACGACTAATCGCGATTAATCGCGATTAGTCGTCCGATCTGAAAACATTGAGTTAGAGTACAAAATGACAGCCCACACCAATACAAGATGCATCTTACATCAAGCATAACAGAGGTGCATTGCAAATACACATTCGACAGACTCAGAACCAGTGTGTATCAAGAGCAATGCTTGTGTTCAGGAGCCTATAGGATTTTTTTTCTTTCCAAAAGGACGGCAAGGGATGATTTGCCAGTACATATAGGAAATATGAAATGAAGCTTTTTACAGTCCTCGGGGAAGGACCAAAATTACAACTAGGGATTCGGTACCTCCCAAGTTATAATTTGTGGAACCTCTTCATACTTCTCAAAGGATGGTAAAATAGTTCATATGAAATTCATACACCTGTGTCTCAAAAAGAATCATAATACCTTAAGAATGACTCCTTGTTGATTTGCATCTAATTGTCAATTCAATATTCTAGCTAAGACAAGGTATCGAGCGGAAGTTCAGATGTGGGTCAAAACTTGAAGATGCAACTTACATGATGAGATTGGTCCCCTTCAGTATGCAGGTCCCCAATTTTTCTCTTGTTTGGCAATCTAAAACATTGACTGATGTCTCCAGATTCAAGATAGCAGTGCACATCCTTGAGAGAGTGAAATTTATATCCATTGACTGGATCAATATAGAACTGCGGATCGAAATGAACTGACTGATTACAGTTGAGGAACAGATGGCTTATAGAAAGTCAGGCATCACAATGAAGCCTTAAGTAGGAGTACGAGATAACATCTTAAAAAAACAAGGTCAAAAGAAACTTATCAGTTTGAGATATTTTGGCAATCGAATCAGGGGATCGACAATATACCGTGTCACCCTTGACTCTAGATCCATATTGGTTCTTTCTAGGTCTGTATTCTTTCAACCAACCATCAGGCAACCCCTCTCCAGCAGGCTCATTCTTGCCATCAACCTAAGCAGGTAGTAGCAAGTGGAAATGTAAGCAAAACTGTTAAATAGAACGGCCACATAAAAGAAAAAGAAAAAGAAAAGGAGAAAGGGAAGGACCTTCAAATCTACATACCAATGCAGCAGATTTTGCAGGAACAATCTTGCTTTGAGTAATATAATCATCAGAGCCCTCACAAGAATCCATAGTTACGCCCTGTAGAACAACAGAAGATCCTGTTTAGCTCAGCGACAACGAGACAATGTTAAGTCACACAAGGAAACATAGGCTTGTTTGGATACAAAAGTATTTTTGGAGTTTTAGGAAAATACCATGGTTTTGTAGCGCCATTAAGTGTTTGGACACAACATTATAGTTTTTTTTAAAAAACATAGTATTGCTAAAACTGAATTCTGTTTGGAGTTTTAAAAACTCCACTCTAGACCTCTCTTTTTTTTTCTAAAACATGGTTTTGCATGTCTATGGGTTCTAAAACTGCAGTTTCTTAATACCAGGGTTTCTTAATTAAGAATGAATCCAAACAGGGCCCTATGCTATTATTAATAAGGAAGTATGAATGGAGTTTGCTTTGTATTTATGTTCTTGAATGAAATGCATTGCTTTATGTGTTGCGCTAAGAAAACCAATGGAACAGGCACAAGGCCATGGAGGGATGTAGCAGTAGCACTAGGCTCAAAACAAACCTGAGAACCTGAAATTGTATTTATCCATTCCTAACTCGAATTCACTCATTCGGTCTGGAACGTGACAATCTATGCCCATGAGAAGTGAGCATCCCAGCTGTCAAAGAAAAGTGCGCATCCCAACTTCAACGAACCAGTTCGCCATACAATCTCAGATTCTAAAACAACCAAAACACTTTTAACTATGAGTGTCAAATATTAGTATTATATAACCTGCCCAGCAAGTTGCTTTGAAGATTAACTGAATAAAAAAGTTATAAAATAAAGCTCCAAATACCTAAGGTAACCAAAAAAGGGCCTAACTGAAAGGTCCCTTTTCATAGAAATTGCTTTTTTCTCAGTTGACTGTCCAAATCGCGCATTAGCATGGTGCATGTGCAGGAACTGAAACAATTTAAGTACGAGTCCTAGTCTTGAGCAATTTTTAATTCACAGAAACTAGCGAACTACTGGACCAAGCTACACACGTCCGTCAAGAACCTATCTTTTTGCACAGTTTTTTCATCCAGATCCATAATCTCACACACATGCATATCACCAAACCAAGCAGCACAGAAGCCACTGAAAGAGTTGCACATGATATCTCCAAAGCACCCGCTCGTGTTCTAAACAACAATCCAAGCTCTAAGTTTCGGAGACCCAAAGAGCCCCAATAGCGCATAAAAAAATCAGCTAAAATACAACCTGTATTACGCATACAGTGACTGGCTCAAAATAGCAGCGGCAGCAAGAAACGAGGCGTCGGAGCAAGAAAGAACTCACCAGGCGGGGCTACTGCCTGGCTTGGGACGGCCATGGATGGAGCTCGGTTTCCGCGGAGATTGCCACCGACAGGACTACAGGAGGAGAGGAGGAAGAGGAGGAGCACACGGCAAGGTAGCTGCTGTAGCGCCCCACTGCTCCACCTCCACGCACTAGTAGGAAGGAGCAGGAGGAAAGGCAGCAGCTTTCTTTCACCTGTGGCCAGTGCCCTGATGCCGCCGCGAGCCCGCGACTTTTGTCCGCTCCTCGGATACGATACGATGAGGTGCTGCGTGGTGGTGGTGGTGGTGTCATGCGTCGACTGTGACACTGTCCTCTCTCTGCGACATCAACCTCTTGCGCTGCTCTCCCTCTGCTCTCTGATCGGGAATCCTGTATGCTGCAGCCTGCAGCCGACCATTTTCTTCCTCCTCCTTGGCCTTTGGGTTTTGCTTACCACGTACTCATCAGCTTTGGGTGTGTTCACTTCGCAAAAGGATGTAGAACTGCAAAGCACTCACTGATCAGGCAGCGTAAAATGCAGAACTGCAAAGCACTCTGATCAGGCAGCGTAAAATGCAGAACTGCAAAGCACTCACTCATCAGCTTTGGGTGTGTTCACTTCGCGAAAAGTAGCTGAAAAGTTACTGTAGCACTTTTCGTTGTTATTTGGTAAAATTTATCCAACTATGGATTAATTAGACTCAAAAGATTCGTTTCGAACTTTACAGACAAACTATGCAATTAGTTATCTTTTTTACCTACGTTTAATGCTCCATGCATGCGTCGAAAGATTTGATATGATGTGTGTAAGAGGAAATATTTTGGGTTGGGAGGGGAAGTGAACGCGGCCTATGCTCCAAAAAGAATATACGTACAGAAATTACCAGGCACCTTTTTCTCTTTTCTTTTTCAGTGGTGGTGATGGTGTAGTCTGAAGATTAGAGTTCAGTCAATGCTGTTTCTGCATCAAACAAACAAACTGCATGGTGTCATTGGTGTGGCAGCTTTGTAGCATCACTATGAGGCTGTTTAGTTGGCAAAATTTTTGGCGAAACGCTACTGTAGCAGTTTCGTTGTTATTTGGCAAATATTGTCCAATCATAGTCTAATTATGCTTAAAAGATTTGTCTCGTCCATTTTATCTAAACTGTGTAATTAGTTTTATTTTTTTATCTATATTTAATGCTTCATACATACGTTCAAAGATTCGATGTGACGGAGAATCTGAAAATTTTAACAAAATTTTTGGCATCTAAACTGTGCCTATCACGATCACGAGTAGTACTCACTAGTATACTGGTACTACTGGTACTGCTGATCTACTACCATAAAAGAATGTAATCATAGAATGCATGTCAGTCAAAAAGCTTAAGTTTAATCAAATTTATAGCAAATATTATTATTATTTATGTATCTAAATAAATTTATTATAAAATTATATTCTATAACTAATTCAATGGTACTTACTTTATATCATAAATGTTTGTATTTTTTATATAAATTTAGTCAAAGTTTAAATTGTTTGACTTCTTAGAAGCGAGAATTATATACTTTTATGGACAGACAAAGTATTATTTACTCACTCCGTACAATTCTGCAGTTGAGGTCTAGGTCACATCAATGGCCATCCCATAACCATTGCCAGTTCTGTGCCACTCCTCTTGGCTGGCTCAATTATTGGCCTGCACCGCCTCAGCACCCACCACTCACGCGGCCAGAGGTGAGATAAAAGTCACAGTTACAAGTGCGGCAGAGGACGATGGGACGAGCAACCAAGCAGATTAAAGACAAAATTACGGGCCATGGGGTCAGCGTCACAAAGTTGAGATGATTGAGGGCCCGTCTGAATTGAGCGTTAAAGTTTAACAAATACTGTAGCACTTTCGTCTTATTTGATAATTTTTTTTAATTTTAGACTAATTAGGCTTAATAGATTCGTCTCATAAATTACTCCTAATCTATATCGACATGTATGCAATTAGTCTACATTTAGTACTCTATACATTTGCCGTAACATTGATATGATTAGAGTTAAACTTTAACACGTTGTAATCAAACGGGCCCGGAGATAGCAAGAGTTCCCGATCTGAATGGCAGAAGAGTCAATCAGAGGAATTCATGAGAGGGGGGAGCGCAATGGCAGACAGTAACAGGAAGGGATCCGTTTCGCTGACCAATGTAGGATGCAGCTTTATGTAATGACAGATCAGTACAGAGGTGGACCTGCCCCTTGTTTAGATGACATCAAAATTCCAAGTTTTTTCACTCTCTCTCCATCACATCAATTTTTAACTGCTTGCATGGAGTATTAAATGTAGGTAAAAAAAATAACTAATTATACAGTTTAGTTGTAAATCACGAGATGAATCTTTTGAGCCTAGTTGGTCCACGATTGGACAATATTTATCAAATAAGACGAAAGTGGTACTATTCATCGGTTTGAAATTTTTTCCCAATCTAAACAAGGGCCTGAGAGGATAATTATGGCTGTTTACTTTAAAAAAAAGTACTGTGCAAATAAAAGATTCTCCGTCACATCAAACTTGCGATACATGCATGGAGTACTAAATATAGATGAAATCAAAAACTAATTGTACAGCTTGGTTGTACTTTGCGAGACGAACGTTTTGAACCTAATTAGTCAACGGTTGGACACTATTTACCAAATAAAGCCAAAACGTGCTACAGTACTTTTTTACACCTTTTCGCGGAACTAAACACACCCTATACCACTTTCTGAAACGTGGAAAACGATGGATTCTCACGGTTCCTGTCACTGTTACGTTCACTTGTTAAGCTGCACCTTCTTTCCATCTGAATCCCCAGATTAATAAATGTTCAGAAACGGATTCCACAAATCGGTCCCTGCTCGGTTGTGTGCTTGTTGCGGCCACGTCCAAGCAGAAGCGAAGCAAGTCGTCAGTGATCGAGCAGCCGAGCAGCTATAGACCTACAGTTAATGCAGACGTTAACCCAGACAAGGACGACCTGCTCCTCGGGCAGGAGCACCGTCCACGTCTTCCGAATTTTTTTGTGCCGCTGGATTTTGCATCGTATGGTTGTTAGTGCTCGGAGTGGATTCGGATGGAACCGGCTTCTTCCGCACTCCTTGGTGCCTTCCATCGGATTCGTCTACTTCCCTCTGTGTTTGCCGGCTTTCTGATCCGGAGTTGGCAACTGAATATATACAGGGCTTCTGATTCTCCTATCTGATCCTTCCGGTAAAAAAAAGACTCGGTAAAAAAAACGCCTCCACCTTATCTCTTCCTCGTGCTCCTCCCGAAGCTCACCGCGACGCCGTCGCCGCTCGCGCCCCCGCCCCGCCCGCTCCTCCGCTTCCTCTTCCTCTCTCCATCCTGATGCTCTCTCTCCCGCCGGCCGTAGGCCGACGCGCCCACAACGCCGTACCAGGAAGGAAGGGCCCCGCCGCTGCCCTACGCCCGACGTGGAGGCTGCCGGCGCGGGACGGTCCAGGCGCGGTGCCTCAAGCACGGCCGGGCGGCGACGACTCCGGTGCGACTACCCCCAGGTCAAGGCATCCTCTCTCCCTTGCTCCTCTCTTTCACTCGCCGCCGCCGGGGTCAACCATCAGTCTATGGTTGTCGGCCCCCTTTCCTATGGTCGATCCGGGCCTCCATGCCTGGATCCGTTCGTTCCCCCCACCGGATCTGCCCTGCTGACGTCCTCTCGCACCGTCTGGTGACGAGGGATGCGGCATGGGCGCATCCTGTGGCACTGTGGCTCCTCCGCTTGCCAAGCGCCGCCCGCTGTCATCCCCTTCCCTCTCCTACCTTTCCCTTCTCTCCGCGCGTGCGTTCCGGAATGGAGACCTACGCTTATTGGCGCATGGCGACCTGTGCAGCCTTGCCCGCTCATTAGCATGCGCGTACAGGGGCGACAGTTCCGAGCTGCCGCGTCAGCGGTGTAAGGTCCAAATAGGCTAGAGGGGGGGTGAATAACCTAATTAAAACTTCTACAAGAATTACTTAACCACACGTTAGTACGAAAAATGGCGAAGCAAATGCACTAGCTCTAACTAATTAAGCAAGCCACCTACACAAGTCTATAACAAAGCTATTCACTAAACACAACAACAACTACAAGCTAGAAACAAGAAGTAATACAAGAGAAGAGCTTGGAGTGATTATACCGCCGTATAGATATGAGAAGTACCAATCAATCAATCACACAAGAGAAGTCCTCGGGAAGAGAATGACACGATAATTTATCCCGAGGTTCACTTGCTTCCCGGCAAGCTACTCCCCGTTGTGGCGATACACCCACTTGTCGGTTCACGAGCTAATCGACTATCAAAAGTCGAGCCCTCGGCGGGCGCCGCACAACCGCACACAAGATGAGGATCCTCCAAGCCACGAGCTCCACTAGAGTATCCAATTTACGAACTCCCGCGGGGAAGGATCAAGAACCCCTTACAACACTTGGTGAAGGCTCCAACAATCTCCAATTATGAGCTCAATCACCTCCGCTGCTCCAAACCGTCTACCGTGTCGGGAAACACGGAAGAGTAACAAGAAACCCGCAGCAACTCAAAGATCAAGTGCCTCTAGAATGCAACTCTCAAGCAATGCACTTGAATCTCACTCAATCTCACTCAAGATGTGCAACTAAACAAAGAGATGAGTGGAGGGGTTGTTCTCTAGCTCAAAGTATGTCTCTAGTTCTCAAAATGTGCAAGAGTTACCCTCAAACCCCGTCTAACGTCAATTTATAACGAAGGGGTACGCAGCTAGCGTATGACCGGACGCGCCCTAGCGTATGACCGGACGCGCCTCTCCTGACGTCCGGTCAGAGTCCAGTAAGCTCCCATCACGACCGGACGCGTCCGATCATCACTCCTGCGCTCTTTGCCCCTCTAGACGCCTGACCGGACGCGCCGGTCCCATAAAGAACCGGACGCGCCGGTCGCGCGTTATGCTTCTGCGCACAGGTGAACTGACCGGACGCGCTGGTCAGGCCAGACCAGCGTCCGGTCACTCACCCTAGGCACGCTGACCGAATGAACTGACCGAACGCGCTGGTCAAGCCGTGACCGCGTCCGGTGCAGCGTCCGGTCACCACAGTGACCTCCGTTCGCCTCTGTTTCTTTTCCGACTTCCGGCACAATAGAAAATAGGCATTTCACTTCTCCAAAAGGCGCCGAATCCCGCCTCGCAAGCTCGGCGGGAGAGAGAGAAGAACCCAAACCCTTCTCTACCGCTCAAACTCCACCGCCTTCACAAATGTGCTAGCACCACCATGTGTAAAACACCATGTGCATGTGTGTTAGCATTTCACAAATCATTTTCCAAGGCATTAAGTTAGCTCTTTACTAGATCCTAATGCATATGCTCAAGACAATGATCTAGTGATACTTGATTCCCGAGCAAACCGTGATTGCCCCTCTTGATAGTCGGCTATGTATCCTAAACCCGGTCAATTACTTCTCTACTCATCTTAGACCGGCAACAGGAAAACCCTATGGTTGTACCTTTGTCTTGCGCTCTTAGATCCTTCTCTTTCACTTGATGATCATGTCCATCATATTATGTGCATCTCCACCATGATCATCATTTCATGTCCATGCACCATCTTTGTGATCTTGTGGCCACCACTCCTTGCCACATACACCTTCATCACATGTGTTGCTTATGCCTAACTCAAAACACTTAACACATGGCATTAGCAACTTGGTGTCATTAATTACCAAAACCAAACTTGGGCTTTCAATCTCCCCCTTTTTGGTAATTGATGATAAACATCACAAAGATATAAAATGAAATTAATTTTCAATTTCGATAGTATTAGCTCTCCCTACATATGTGCTTTCATGAGTTTGGTTCAATTGTGCACATATGTATGGATTTGAATTTTGGGAGAGTTACTACTATCAAAATGATGCTAAGGTATATAGAATGGACCTTTGAAGCGTGATACCAATCGGAGTTGCCTTTATATACCACCCTTAGCATCGATGTAGCTAGACACCACTTGTAATACATCACTTGTATAGATCTCAAACACTAAAGTACCCTGTGAGATCAACATTATAAGCAAAGGTGTCTAGATACCGCTTGTAAAGCTACTCTCAACAAATCATCATTCAAGTTCTATTTCTAGCAATCACCATACAATCATGAATATGAATTTAAGCTTTGCAATGCAATAATTCATCATGTTAATGCACATACGAATGCAACAAATAATTCATGAGCTTGCTCCCCCTACTTGTGTGCTTAATTTTAATTGATCCCTTTCTCCCCCTTTGTAACTTAACTTTTTATCTTTATGACTTTTCTCTTTCCCTTATTATATCTTCTTTTCTTTGCAATATCTTTGTGACTTTTCTCTCCCCCTTTGTCAACAATCACCAAAAAGGTGCCAATTTTAGTGAGAGATAAGTCAATCCATATGATAGAGTCCAAATTATGGTTCAATCTAGATTACTTGCCTAGAATATGTAATTCGGTTTGATTCAAGCACAAGCTTCTTCACACCTCATAAAGTATAAGGGTTATCTTGAGCATGTTGAATTACACATCATGAGCTTATTTTCTAGATTCAACACTAGGTTTGCAAGCTCACAAACATGTCATATGCTACCACTAGATCAATCAAACATAGAAGCAATAGTGGTACCATATATACATCAAAATTATTTGATTTTCATAACTGAGCTTATCTTTTATGCAAATATGTCTATATGTTCTAACCATGTCCTTAGCAAAGTATGGATGATATGACAAATAACTTTACCTTGCTATTTTGGAGGAGAGGCATGTCATATAAGAATGTGGGGGTGCACTCATTTCAAGTTGGAGAAGTCAAGTATGTTCAATTCATTCTTTAACTTGTAAAATCTCTTTTCATCAAGTGGCTTTGTAAAGATGTCGGCTAGTTGATCTTCGGTGCCAATGCTCTCAATGCTAATATCACCCTTTTGTTGATGGTCTCTTATGAAGTGGTGCCTTATATCAATGTGCTTAGTTCTTGAATGTTGAACCGGATTTTGAGTCATCTTGATAGAACTTTCATTGTCACAAAACAATGGTACATTCTTGAACTTGATTCCAAAATCATTCAAGGTGGCTTTCATCCAAAGCAATTGTGCACAACAACTACCGGCACTAATATATTCGGCCTCGGCGGTAGATAGTGCAACACTATTTTGTTTCCTTGATGACCATGAAACAAGAGACCTTCCAAGCAATTGACAAGTGCCACTTGTGCTCATTCTATCAATCTTACATCCACCATAGTCGGAGTCCGAATATCCAATCAACTCAAAGTTAGATCCCTTTGGAAACCATAATCCAACATCATGAGTGCCCTTAAGATATTTTAATATCCTTTTGGTTGCTTTCAAGTGACTTTCTCTAGGTGAAGTTTGATATCTTGCACACTTGCACACACTAAACATCACATCCGGCCTAGAAGCGGTGATATAGAGCAAACTTCCAATCATGGACCGGTATTGCCTTTGATCTACCATGTTTCCACTATCATCAATACCTAATTGATCATTAGTGCCCATTGGTGTACTCATTGGCTTAGCATCGTGCAATCCAAACTTCTTGATCATATCCTTGATGTACTTGTCTTGACTTACAAAAGTGCCATTTTTCATTTGCTTGATTTGAAGTCCAAGGAAGTAACTAAGCTCTCCAATCATAGACATCTCAAACTCATTAGCCATCATATTTCCAAACTCTTCACAAAAGTTTTGGTTAGTTGATCCAAAGATAATGTCATCCACATATATTTGCAACACAAACAAGTCATTTCCAAGTTTCTTGGTGAAGAGAGTGGTGTCAACCTTTCCCATCTTGAACCCTTTAGAGAGAAGAAAGTCCCTCAACCTCTCATACCATGCTCTAGGTGCTTGCTTCAAACCATACAGTGCCTTCTTTAGCTTGTAGACATGGTCGGGCTTATGGTCATTTTCAAAACCGGGAGGTTGCTCAACATAAACTTCTTCGTTGATGTAGCCATTGAGAAATGCACTCTTGACATCCATTTGATAGAGCTTGATGTTGTGTGCACAAGCATATGCTAATAAGATTCTAATTGCCTCCAATCTTGCAACGGGTGCATATGTTTCTCCAAAGTCAAGACCCTCAACTTGAGTATATCCTTGTGCTACTAATCTTGCTTTGTTCCTCACAACCATGCCATCTTGATCTTGCTTGTTTCTAAAGACCCACTTAGTACCAATCACATTGTAGTTCTTCGGTCTTCCAACAAGTTCCCAAACTTGATTTCTAGAGAAGTTGCTTAGTTCTTCATGCATGGCATTTACCCACTCGGAATCTTTCAATGCATCTTCAATCTTCTTTGGTTCTTCTAATGAGACAAATAGTAATGCTCACAAAATGATACTAATCTTGATCTAGTTTGAACACCACTTTGAATTCCACCAATGATTTGATCCAATGGATGATCTCTTGCAATGTTAGTAGGTTGGAGTATTGGGAGTTGATTGTTTCCACTTGTTTGACCTTGAACTTGAGCTTCATTATAAGTACCACTAGAGCTTGCTTCATTTGTATCAATTTGCACACTTTGGTTGATTACATGAATATCATCATCATCAACTTGCCTTGGTCTAACATCACCAATGTCCATGTTCTTCATTGCATTTGACAATTGATCTTCTCTCACATCATCAAGGTTTTGAGCTTCATTTTGAGACCCTTGGGTTTCATCAAACTCAACATCATGAACTTCTTTTAAGGTGCCATTTGTGAGATTCCAAACTCTATATGCTTTGCTTGTGGTAGAAAAACCAAGTAAGAACCATTCATCACATTTCTTTTCAAACTTGCTCAATCTAGTGTCTTTCTTGAGAATATAGCATTTGCAACCAAACACTCTAAAATATGCAATGTTGGGCTTTCTTCCATTCAATAGCTCATATGGTGTCTTTCCAAGCTTCCCATGGCAATAGAGACGGTTACTACAATAGTAAGCCGTGTTGATAGCTTCACTCCAAAATGAATGACTAACATTGTATTCACTAAGCATTGATCTAGCCATATCAATCAAAGTTCTATTTTTCCTTTCAACTACACCATTAGATTGAGGAGTGTATGTTGGTGAAAATTGATGTCCAATACCAAAATCATCACACAAATCTTCAATTCTTGTGTTCTTGAACTCACTACCATTGTCACTTCTAATCTTCTTGATGGTAGTCTCAAACTCATTTTGCACCCTCTTGACAAAAGACTTGAATAGATCATAAACATCACTCTTGTCATAGAGAAAGAACACCCAAGTGTATCTAGTGTAGTCATCCATAATCACAAAGCCATACTTGTTCTCACCAATGCTAGTATATGTTGTTGGCCTAAACAAGTCCATGTGCAATAACTCAAATGCCTTTGATGTGCTCATTTCACTCTTACTAGGATGTGTATTTCCAACTTGTTTGCCGGCTTGACAAGCACTACATGGTTTATCCTTTTCAAAAGTCACATCTTTTAAGCCTCTAACTAAGTCATGCCTCAAAAGTTTGTTCAATTGTTTCATCCCAACATGACCAAGCCTTCTATGCCATAACCAACCCATACTAGATTTACTAAGCAAGCATGATGTCAATTGTGTCTCACTATCATTGAAGTCAACCAAGTATAAGCTACCATGTCTAAATCCTTTGAATATCAAATTTGATCCATCAACACTTATGACTTCAACATCATCACTACCAAATATGCACTTGAAGCCAAGATCACAAAGTTGTGCCACCGATAAAAGATTGAAATCCAAGCTCTCAACTAGCAACACATTAGATATGCTCATGTCATTTAAGATAGCAATTTTACCAAGCCCCTTGACCTTGCCTTTCTTGTTGTTGCCGAAAGTGATAGCATCAAAACCACCATTTTGACTTGTATCAATTGATTTGAACATACAAGAATCCCCGGTCATATGTTGAGTGCACCCACTATCAAGCACCCAATGCCTTCCTCCGGCTTTGTAATTGACCTACAAGACAAGATCAATTCCTTTTAGGTACCCAAACTTGTTTGGGTCCTCCAAGGTTAGTGACCAAGTTCTTTGGTACCCAAATGGCTTTCTTCTTTGAGCCCATCCAAGGTGCACCAATAAACTTAACATGAACACCATTTGTACCCTTGGTAAGTATATAGAAAGAATCAAACTTAATTGAGGATACATTAGCTTTGGATTTCTTGTTCATGCATTGTTGCTATATGTGACCAACTTGCTTGCAACTTTTACAATAGCTACCATTGTTCTTCACAAAACGAGTCTTGTGAGGAGCAAAAGTGGCCTTGCCTTTCTTGGGGTTATAGCCCAATCCCTCTTTATAGAGAGAAGCCCTTTGGCTACCCAAGCACATAAGCAAGCGGTCCTCACCACCATAAGCCTTAGCTAAGGTGTGATTAAGCTCTTTTACCTCCTTCTTGAGATTTTTATTCTCAACTATTAGTGTGGAGTCATAAGTGAAACCGTCACTACTAGATGAGGATGATGTAGATGAGCTACATGAAGGGTTAGTGGGAGCAACAATAATAGGCTTATGAAAAGTTTCATCAATTATATCACATGATATGCCTATGTTGCAAGTTTTAGCTTTCTCAACATTAGTTGGCATATTTTCACATTTTTCAACTAGAGAGGAATGAGCTTCTTCAAGCTTAGTGTGAGACTTTTGAAGCTTCTTATGGTCTACCTTTAGACTCTCATAAGATGCTCTAAGCTCATCAAGTTCTTGCATAAGGTTTTTCTTTTCCTTAAGCAAGCCCTTGCATTTCTTTCTAGATTCTTTAAAATGTTGAGTACAATCTTCTAGCATAGTGATTAGTTCATCTTTAGTGAATTCTTCTTCATCACTATCACTATCACTAGCATTATTATGATCACTCTCATCGTCGGATGATACCTTAGCGGCCTTAGCCATGAAGCACGATAGAGTGTCGAAGAGGGAGACCTTCTCTTGGATGGCAATGCTAGCATGTCCCTTCTTCTTGCTCTTGTTGTCATCCTCATCATCACTTGAGGAATCATCACTATCCCATATAGCAACATGAGAATCATTCTTCTTATAAGAGCTCTCCTTCTTCTCTAGCTTCTTCTTTTGCTTCTTCCTCTCCTTCTTGATAGCATCTTCATCATCACTATCATAAGGACACTTTGCAATGAGATGATCCTTGCTATGGCATCTAAAACATCTCATGGTATGCTCATTCTTCTTGGATGAGTTC
Source organism: Saccharum hybrid cultivar R570 (assembly GCA_038087645.1). Classification (NCBI taxonomy): domain Eukaryota; kingdom Viridiplantae; phylum Streptophyta; class Magnoliopsida; order Poales; family Poaceae; genus Saccharum; species Saccharum hybrid cultivar. Next base: position 7,322,952 of record JAQSUU010000512.1, read on the forward strand.
TTCCTCCTTGCACGAAAGCCCTTCTTCTTCATGAATTTCCCAAATTGCTTGACAAAAAGAGTCATTTTCTCATCAATGTTATCACTATCACAAGAGCTTGTGTCTTCATCACTTGATGATTCAATATTAGATTTGCCCTTAGATGTGGTGGCTTTGAATGCCACACTCTTCTTCTCATCATCCTTCTTCTCACTTTCCTTCTTCTTTTTGACCAACTCCTCTTTCTCATCATCTTCTCTATATGAATCATCGGTCATCACTTCTTGAAATATTTGTTGAGGAGTTGAATCCTTCAATGTAGTCCTCACTAGTACGGTGATCAATGTATCAAATCTCTTGGGCAAGCTTCTCAAGAACTTCATAGAGAATTGGTTGTCCTTGACCTCCTCACCAAGTGCCTTGAGCTCATTAACAATGACTTGCAACCTATGAAACATCTCTGGTATACTCTCATCATCTTGTATCTTGATGCTTGAAATTTTTTCTTGCAAGATATATGCTTTAGCGGTCTTTGTGCCTTTGGTGCCCTCAAATGTTTCTTCTAGCTTAGCCCAAGCATCATGAGCAATCTCTATGTTCTTTACTTGCTCAAATGTCTTATCATCTAATGTCTCATGAAGAGCACTAATGGCAATGTCATTGCATTGGAGCTTCTTCTCTTCCACCGGTGTAGGTGCTTTCGGATTAGCAACCTCAAATTTTGTTTCGGTGACCTTCCACACTTCTCTATTGATTGACTTTAGGTGTGCGGTCATCTTAACCTTTCGATATACATAATTTGTGCCATTAAAGTGAGGTGCCTTCTTGGTGTTGTTGATGTGCAAGCTTAATTGAGCCATTTCTTTTTCACCGTAGGTTGTTAAGCCTCAAATAAACGGTGCCTCGGCTCTGATACCACTTGTAAGGTCCAAATAGGCTAGAGGGGGGTGAATAGCCTAATTAAAACTTCTACAAGAATTACTTAACCACACGTTAGTATGAAAAGTGGCGAAACAAATACACTAGCTCTAACTAATTAAGCAAGCCACCTACACAAGTCTATAACAAAGCTATTCACTAAACACAACAACAACTACAAGCTAGAAACAAGAAGTAATACAAGAGAAGAACTTGGAGTGATTATACCGCCGTGTAGATATGAGAAGTACCAATCAATCAATCACACAAGAGAAGTCCTCGGGAAGAGAATGACACGAGAATTTATCTCGAGGTTCACTTGCTTCCCGGCAAGCTACTCCCCGTTGTGGTGATACACCCACTTGTCGGTTCACGAGCTAATCAACTATCAAGAGTCGAGCCCTCAGCGGGCGCCGCACAACCACACACAAGATGGGGATCCTCCAAGCCACGAGCTCCACTAGAGTATCCAATTTGCGAACTCCCGCGGGGAAGGATCAAGAACCCCTTACAACACTTGGTGAAGGCTCCAACAATCTCCAATTGCGAGCTCAATCACCTCCGCTGCTCCAAGCCATCTACCGTGTCGGGAAACACAGAAGAGTAACAAGACACCCGCAGCAACTCGAAGATCAAGTGCCTCTAGAATGCAACTCTCGAGCAATGCACTTGAATCTCACTCAATCTCACTCAAGATGTGCAACTAAGCAAAGAGATGAGTGGAGGGGTTGTTCTCTAGCTCAAAGTATGTCTCTAGTTCTCAAAATGTGCAAGAGTTACCCTCAAACCCCGTCCAACATCTATTTATAACGAAGGGGTACGCAGCTAGCCGTTACGGACGACGCAGTTCAAAACGGGATGACCAGACGCTCCGGTCAGGGTGACCGGACGCGTCCGGTCACTACAGGACAAGCGTGAACAGTGCGCGTCAGAAGTTACCGTTGCTATGACCGGACGCGCTCTAGCGTATGACCGGACGCGCCCTAGCGTATGACCGGACGCGCCCTAGCGTATGACCGGACGCGTCTCTCCTGGTGTCCGGTCAGAGTCCAGTAAGCTCCCATAACGACCGGACGCGTCCGATCATCACTCCTGCGCTCTCTGCCCCTCTAGACACCTGACCGGACGCGCCGGTCCCGTAAAGGACCGGACGCGCCGGTCGCGCGCTATGCTTCTGCGCACAGGTGAACTGACCGAACGCGCTGGTCAGGCCAGACCAGCGTCCGGTCACTCACCCTAGGCACGCTGACCGAATGAACTGACCGAACGCGCTGGTCAAGCCGTGACCGCGTCCGGTGCAGCGTCCGGTCACCACAGTGACCTCCGTTCGCCTCCGTTTCTTTTCTGACTTCCGGCGTAATAGAAAATAGGCATTTCACTTCTCCAAAAGGCGTCGAATCCCGCCTCGCAAGCTTGGCGTGAGGGAGAGAAGAACCCAAACCCTTCTCTACCGCTCAAACTCCATCGACTTCACAAATGTGCTAGCACCACCATGTGTAAAACACCATGTGCATGTGTGTTAGCATTTCACAATCATTTTCCAAGGCGTTAAGTTAGCTCTTTACTAGATCCTAATGCATATGCTCAAGACAATGATCTAGTGGCACTTGATTCCCGAGCAAACTGTGATTGCCCCTCTTGATAGTCGGCTATGTATCCTAAACCCGGTCAATCACTTCTCTACTCATCTTAGACCGGCAACAGGAAAATCCTATGGTTATACCTTTGTCTTGCGCTCTTAGATCCTTCTCTTCCACTTGATCATCATGTCCATCATATTATGTGCATCTTCACCATGATCATCATTTCATGTCCATGCACCATCTTTGTGATCTTGTGGCCACCACTCCTTGCCACATACACCTTCATCACATGTGTTGCTTATGCCTAACTCAAAATACTTAACACATGGCATTAGCAACTTGGTGTCATTAATTACCAAAACCAAACTTGGGCTTTCAAGCGGCCGGTGTCGACCTGTAGTTAACCGCCTCTACTCAAGCGTAGAGCAGTTGCAGCCATGACGATGCTACACTAGAATTATCGTCTTGTTTTACCAAAAAATAAGAGTTCTCCATAAACCTGTTGCCCTGTTATTTTAGTTCATTACAAGGAATTTTTCTATCCTTAGCTGCCGTCATGTATTATTGCAGACATACAAATAGTTTTTCATAACCTTTGTCACATGCCGTTCTCAGCTTCCGTATGTTTCAATCATACATGAGGTTCCTGATGATGGTGCCTATTTGTATGGCATTGAGGTTGAGTTGCCTATATTATTTGAGCGACACATACTACTATGCCTCTTTTTTAGTCATACTCACTGATAGATTGTTCGGTCGCTTATGAACAGTACAATATTTTCTCTCTTCTTTATATTTGTTGCAGACCATATGTTCGCATCTCAGTTTTGTCTCATGCAGCCTCATCTTTCAGCTATATTGTAGTTGTTGTTTATATAACTGTTAGTGTCCTTGTGTTTGGCAGTGTTTTGTTGCTTATACTGAAAAATTCCTGAGTTATACCTTTATATATCCATACATATGCCTCTTTCAGCAATATTTTTGTTAGATAAAATTGCTTTTCTATTCAATAGTAGCTTTAGCTGAACTTTTCTACAGATTTCGCCTACATGGTTGTTATTTGGTTCGTTAATGATTTTTAGTAGTCTCAGCTGTCTTTGCTTCAGAAATAAGGTCCACCTCCTATGGTGACAGTTCGTCAGCTTCATTCTTCCGAAGAAAAGGTTAGGTTACCTGATAACAAAATATGAATATCTTCAATGTCATTAGTGGCGCTCCTTGCAATTTGAGTTCTACTGCGATGATCTATTCCTAGGCTCACCTATTGGGATCATGTCTCATACTGCATTTTTTAGCTTCTGCTTTAGTGGCCCCCTTGTTTCTATTAGTAAGAACCAGGTTATTTTCCTTCAAAACAGAGCCTACACAGGCAGATGTAGCTAACAACCATCCAAAAGCCTTAGATTGGTGATCCTGTTGATTTAGGTGCAAAACATAAAATCATTTAAGGCACAAATCCATAATTTCTGTGTGAATTTTCCCCTATATGTCTTATTTATTTTTGATCGAACATTTCACGCCATTTTTTCTAAGAATGGCTCCATGTTTTCTACTTTTCATACATTATTGATTTTGCTATTGTCACACCAGTTCGTTCGCCCTTCATCCAATACTTTTCTCTTCTAGCAAATGGTGATATGAGAGTAGCCCTCTAACTAGGGCCAACATGCTGCTGCCATGCCCTTCGAATCCCACCAGAGTTTGCCAGTGTGTTTATGCCCTCAACTCATTTGATTTGATGCCTTGCTGCCCTGGTTCTATTGGTACACAATCCTTGCAACCTTTCCACAACACCACAATATATCGGCGCACTAGAAAGATATGTCAAAGGTTAAACACTCACTTTTCTGTTCTTTTTCCTTCCTTAATATTTGAAATAGCAGAGATTGGTTGATGAACTGAACTACTTAGGTTGATCTTTCTGTTTTGCTCTATCGACGATTTGTAATACATTTTGGTACAACGAATTTCGATTTAGTAATATTTTAATTTGTTCAAGCGCAGCCTGTCATCCACTATGATTATGAAGTCAATCTGATGGATTAGTATTAGAAAACTGAAATATGGTGTACCCATACCTCTATGTTACTTCTTTGCCCAGGTTCTTAGTGTTAGTTAAATTAGATGATAAAACTGCTTACTGTTATTGAATCATAGGATTTTTTGCCTCATGGAGTACCTTGGTTTTAGCATGTCCATTTGAGCAGCAGCTTCCATAGGAGGCCAGGTAGAGGGCAACCACATCTGAGGAAAGGTAATCCATCCTTGCATGATTTGTTCTAAATAGTTAAATACAAACTCAGACAACAGTTTATCCCTCCTTTCTTTCATTAGCTTATATAAGAACTCTGTATTTGTTGTCTCTTCTCTTCGTTTTCTTCTATTCCAGAACATTATCTATACTGTTTCTCTTATTTTCTTATGTTCATTCATTCCATTAAAATATTTGATTGATTGCAGGAAATACAGACCCATAGTCAGCTCTCAATGACATGAATCATGCATTATCTAAAATTTAATTTGGTTTCAACCATAGTCCTGTATATGGCTCACAAATTTGTAAATTTCATATATGATGGTAACGGATAGTATTAAAAGTTCCAATATTAATTCAATGAAATAATGTTGCCTGGTGTCATGGCATGCCTCTTACTACACAAACTGCATGTTACACGCTTCCCTGTCAACTAAACCAGCTATTACTATCATAGATATAACGAGCAAATATGTTCAATTTAGCCCAACTAACATGCAAGACACTCCTGATTGTTAGAATGACTCTTCCGGGCTGTCTTTTGGGAAGTGAATACTGTTTTCATTGCTCAATTCTTCTTTTATCCATATATGTGTTATATACATATGGTGTTCTGTTCCTGCCACCAGCCAATGATTCTGTGGTGAGTATCTTTTGATGTAGTCTATACCAAACTCAATCTTTTTCTACCACTACAGAGTTCTTTGTATAGGCTTAAATCTCAACATAGTGTGTACGAACCCCTAGCGTATAATGATGTTTAGTTTTCTAGAAAAAATTATATTCTTTCTAAAAGGAATGAACACCTTCACGCTATGACATACCACCGTCGTCTTTCACCCTCAGAAAAAACATATACATAAAAGACAGAACGCAACTTGCTAGATTTATGGTAACAATTCTCTCTGTGTTAGGTTTCTTTTTTTTACATTTTTGTTATGGGGGCTTTCATCATACATTTTCCTACTATTTTAGGTTCCAATGTGCGGTTTTAAAACAATTAGGATGTTGCTGACGTTGCTATTGCAGCAATGCTTTCTGGGATACAGGTTTGTGTTCTCCCTGCCATTTTCTTCTTTTACAATGACCATGATGCTACGGTGTGCTCTCGCTGATGTGATTTATTGTCAATGTTTTCTACCCCACATTCATAGAGATATCTATCTTCTGATAGAGTAAGACATCTTATGTACCTAATCTCCCAAGTGAACTGCACTCATCCATTTCTGCTACCTTAAGGCCAAAAACTTGCTGATTGAAGTTATGTGAGATATGACTTTTCAATTTTGTTTCGTTCATCTACTCCGTAACTTTTGTTCCACTCTGATGTATACACAACATGTTTTGATAAATATGTTACTTTTTAAGGTTGAAATATGCACATATATCTTAGTCCAATTAAGTATCTTGATTTGTTATTGGAACGGTTAAATTCTATCTTACCCATAGTGCTTACGTTTTTGCTTTATTTTCAGAGGTATACTTATTCAAGGTTCGATCTGCAGTTATGGCAAAGTGTAATCATCCAAACACGTCGCAACGGGCTAAGGTAAATTTTGCCTCCGACAAAATGATTGCCAATAAACACACTGTACAAAATGTGAACTAAATATGAAACATTTTTTTTATGATTTATAGACAAAGGATTTGTCAACTGTCTTCCCCTTTTGTTACAGATGAATTTCATAAACGTGTTCCTCATTTTCATTCAAAGCCAAACTCTACTTGCTCACATTTGATGCAGAGTGTGAACTCAAAAAAAAACAAGCGACAATGTGTTGTCACGTCCAATTTGTTTCTTAAATTTAGGAACCTATTTTCGTTTTCCAAGCTACTGTTTCCAATCCAAAGTGTAAATCTTAAAAAGACAAAACGGCTTAGGTTAATAAAAAAAATTGGTGTTTATACATATGTTGGCAGGTACACCATCAGTCAGCTCACTTTTATTCTGTGGACATAACAGATAAAGAAGCCAAAATGGGCTTTGTTTGTAGAGTTCATTCAACTGCTAGAAATATATTTAAGGTTTGTTGCCAACCTCAGCCATCTTCTATGATCGTTCGCCCATATAGCTGCTATGATCCATCATTTATTGTGTTTCGGTTCTAAATTTCATGTTCCACAGGTAAATATTTTTTTTCTTCTTACAAAATTGACCATGTATCTTGAGTATGTCCGTTCACTAATAGGCATCGTCTTCTTTTAACTGTAGTATTTCATAAGCAACCTATCTGGTTTTTATCTACCGGATAAGTCTACCTTTTTAGTGGAAAATATTACTTCACTTCCATTGTTACTAAATTATGGTAGTCGTTAGATGCTTACCTAATTCTTTTTAGTTGTGCATATTGTCGTAGCATAGAACGTTTAAATATGTACCCTGCTGCCTTTTTTTCCCCAAAACTTTTATTATTTGTAAAAAAAGGAAAAAGGACAGAAAGACTTTTGTCAAAATCATGTTCCAGTATTTGAGATATACACACTGAATCAAGATAAATACACTTCTTCCTGCTTCTTTACAGTCATACAAACACAGCATCATTACACCCAAGTTCATAGAACATGTTCATGTGTCTCCAGACATTGCCACAAATTCGTCGCTGCACATCTCGGACGACGATGAATATAGCTGGGAATCTGACCATAGCTGCAAGTTCTGATCATCCTTCCATCCATGTCGAAGGAGCCCAACAGAGACTGCAGCCCACTGCCTCCTAACCTCATATAATATTTGTACTCAACACTCTGATGCTTTTGGATACTGCGGCTAATAGAGCATACAGTCCGCATCCTACTAATCTTGTATAATATTACTACGTAGTACTCTAATGCCTTGTTGTAGGCATTGAAATTTGCCATCTACCAAACTTGGTAACCATGTAATATTCAGTATATATAGTTATGCCTGCTACATAGTACTTCAATCTATGGGCACTATCATGCTTATCACCATCACAGCTGTCATGCGTTTTAAATTACCATACTGATGTTACATATTATTATCGCCACCGTGAGGCAATCTAGAATGCTTTACTCTCGCGCGCAAGGGGGCGCGCCCTCCACTAGTGGAAAACAACCGGATCACACGTTCTTGGCAGCTAGCATAGTGTTATGAGTGCTCATTTTTAAGCTGCTCACCCTCTTTCTATCTGAAACTCCAACGTCCAGAAATTTCCACGTATCCAGCTGCAGTAAATCACAAGGATTTCGCTTGAATAATGTCACGCGTACCTATCAACTGAAGGAGAAACAAACGACCCCTGCATGATCAGTGCAGTAGACAAGTACTACCTCCATCCTGAAAAGTGTCACGAGAAGTGGTCCACGTTTAACCAAATTTTTAGTGAATAATATTCACAATTATATTTTAAAATTAATTTATTATAAAAATACATTTCGTAATTAATCTGATGGTATTTATTTGGTATCATAAATATGGATATTTTTTTATCTATAATTAGTTAAATTTAAGTTATTAAAACATGATACTGTGCTAGAATTGCATTATTTTAGGATAGAGATATAGCTCACTAAATGAAGCCTACGCGTCAGAAGCATCTCCGTAGCCTGCAGTGTGCACCAAAACCTACTATGCTTGCCTCCAGCCTCCTTGTTGCAACTAGAGTCTTTCAATCTTACAATGGCGTTCAGGTTCAGAGGCTTACTAAGAATCCTCTATTAGTGGGATTGATTAAATCCCTCCACTATGAGGATTGATTGGGCTATTAACTTCTGTGTCCTGCATATAAGAAGACCATTATGCATCTATTCCTATCCAACGAGAATTGGCTCCTACCTTCTACGTGTTTCTGTGTCTTATTTCTTTTGTGTGTGCTCGTGAGAAAGTAACGCTGCAGGAAATGACCCCATCAAATATTTTGTGACCTTAATTTATTTGTTATCCATTAACTTTCCATGGCTCCATACATGATACAAATCCCATCTAAGCACACACTTATTCATGCACGCACCTTCTACTTATGAACTCTCATGAATGTTTCCTTGGTGGGCACCAGTGATGAGAGCGGAACGGTCCAACCTGACACACGAAATTCATATCATATTCTATTGTTCACATTACATAATTAGACTATACAGTGGCGGATCCAGGAATTAAAACCTATGGGGCCAGCCAGCAGAAGCTGTGGGACCAAACCATATATGCTACAGTAAAATTATACTAGATTCGTCAAAACCTATGGGGCCGGGTGGCCCCACAGGGTGTACCTACGTCCGCCACTGAGACTATATATGCAAGAATAGTTTGAACATGTATTGCGCTTCACAAAAAAAGACAGTGTAATTAATAACTTGTTTAAACGAATGGTTAGTATATCGTACTTACTTCCACATCTGCTTCCACTTGGTCATGGCTTGCGGCAATCACGTGCAAGTCGTACAAGTTTAACCGCACTTACGTGAACCTCATCACGAGGGTTGAGAAGGCGACAGATGCAAGCCATGTCTGAACGTCCCACAACTTGACGACGGCCGTTGTGGGTTCATAGTCACCATTAATTTTAATACTGCCGATGCAGTACTTCTCAACATCTTCTTTCTCATCATGACAACCCTGCTCACCCCAAGCTTGATGTGTTGTAAATATGGCAAAAGCCAAAGCAAACATAAGGATTTGGAAAGTTACTTTTATAGGCATCCGAGATGTTACAAAGCCAAGTATTACTTCATGCCTAGTAATCCTCATGTACACCATTCTTCTCTAGACACTTCTATTTATAGCATATGAGACTCTAGGTTTGATTTATATTAAATGTGCATGAATCTAGAAAATGGAAGTTTTGCATTAAATTTATCTATCTATTGTTCCATATCATAAAAAGAGTCGCTATATGACTCATGCTGATCAAACGTTTCTAAGTCTGACTAGGTTTGTATATAGCAATATTTATATCACCAAATAAGTTTATTATAAAAATATATTCAATGATATATCTAATGTTACTAATTATGCACCATTAGTATTAATATTTTTTTATATATTTGGTTAAAGTTTAAAATGTTGACTTCTTGCAAGCGAGAATGACTCTTTTTACAGCACGGGAGGAGTACCTATCTATCTATCTATCTACAGTTACTGCAAACATGGAAAATGATGGATCACACGTTCTTGTTGGCAGCAGCTAGGCCGCCAAAATCCAACGCCTGGGAATCTTTGCCTGGGCCAGATAAATTCTCAAGACACCAGAGTGCTCATTTAAGCTACCACCATGTTTCTATCTGAAACTCCAACATCTAGAAATTTTCCACCCGTCCAGCCTTAGGTATTCAGCTGCAATAAATTATAAATCGCAAGAATTTAAGCTACCACCATGTTTGTATCTGAAATCTCAAATAGCCATATTGTTTGAAGTCACAGATATTTCACCAATAGAAGCTAAAGTTTACATAATCACTAACGAACTGTGGCGAATCTACGTTACAAAAATTTGGAAAACTACTATTAGAATAAAATTTTTACCGTAATTGCAGCTTCAATTTTCATATCGAACTGCACCATCCTCTAATTTGCTCTGTCTTCACCACTGCTAACGAATAATGTCGCACTTAGGCCCTCTTTGGTTTCGCTTCTAATCGGATTCTGCATCACTCTCCGCGGAAAAACGCTGTCTCTCGCGGTCGTCTCCCTCTCAGCCACCGCAAGAAATAACTGCACAGTCGATTTTGCGTAACGTGGCTTCTTGGCCGCGGCTCCGCTGCCGCACCGTACGGTGGACAACCCCGTAACCAAACACCCTAGCTATCAGCTGAAGGAGAAACGTTCCCTGCACGATCAGTACAGTGGGCCAGTAGCTCACCAGACAAAAGCCTACGCGTCAGAAGCGTCTCCATAGGTCCCGTTCGGCTGTGCTGATAAGCCGGCTGAAAAATACTGTTGGCTAATTTGTTGTGAGAGAAAAACACTGTTCTGGCTAAAAAAACAAGCTGAAAAATACGGATTATAAGCCAGACGAAGAGGTAGCCTGCAGTGTGCACCAAAACCTACTATGCTTGCCTGCAGCCTTCTTGTTGCTTTCAATTTCAATCTTACTTCAGAGGAGCTCATTAGACCGTTTCTTTCTTTTTCTACATATAAAGTTAGGATGAGCTTGGTTAAAAAAAAGGTTAGGATGAGCTGACTGCTATGGGATGTGCCATCCTGACCTGCTCCGCCGTGGTTTTCTCCGTGGGGAAGCGGCGGCAACCGAGGTAGAGCGGGCGAGCGCACTGCGGGAGACGGTCGCGGCCATGGCCCATGGAGGCGGGCAGGCGGGGTGGCCGGCGATGAACACGCTGAAATCCTGACGAGTGACGATACAGCGCATAAACCTCGCTTCACTACGTTGCTCTGTTTGGGCCTACATGGGCACAAGGGCCACACATGATACAACAAGCTCAAAGTCGCAAGAGCCCAGGAGCTCTAGTGTCAGCTGGCACCCAACTGTTGCTCAAAAAAAAAAAAGCACCCAATAACCAGTCAACATTGTTTCCATTATCTCACTCGTCCTGCGTTTTTTTCTATGAAAATAAACAGATTTGTGCGAAATTCCTGTGTGCCCTGCGTTCCAATTCCAAAGGGATTTTATTGGAGCATGCATACTTAGGTCAACATAACATACCGCGCGCCCGCACAACATTGTCTAACCACCAAAAGGAAAATTCAAGTTCTTCAGGAATGTCATGGTTTTGTTTGCCAGAAACTCAGAATATTTCAGTTCTATATCCGAGGACATTCTGAAACATTCAGACATCCAAATATTCAGTAATTAGATAGTGCTATTGCAACTTGCAAGAGCTTGGGATGGGTTCAGTTGGCACTAACGACACATCCACCAGCTTATTCGACACCAGGAGAAACTTCCCCCACGAGCTCACCGAGCAAAGCCTACGCCTACAGAATCCAAAATTTGCAGTATACCGTGACGAAAGCTACTCATCAGGGCAGCTCTAGAAGCTGCAGCCTCCAAAACAGAAGAGCTTCGGCTCTTAATTATTATGACATCTCCCGAGCTCATTTTACTAACTCCCTAAAAGTTAAGATGAGCAGCCATGGGCATGGCTGCTAATGCTTGAAGTGCCTAACGCCGGTGAGGACGAGCGACACGCCGTACTTGTTGCAGCACGCGATGGCGTCCTTGTCCTTCTTACTGCCTCCTGGTTGAGCGATGATTCCGATGCCGTTCTGGCACGCCTCCTCAACGGCGTCGTTCCAGGCTGCAGGAATTGACGGCCAAGTCACTCGCCAGAAAACCAAGAACCAAATAGCCTCACCAAGGGACTAACAAAACATGAAACCAAGAATTGTGCCGCCTCTCACCAAAAGGAAAGAAGGCGTCGCTAGCCAATGCAGCTCCCTTGGCCTCTTCTCCTGCCTTCCTGAAGGCGATTCTGACGCTCTCTCGTCTGTTCGGCTGACCACTGCCCATTCCCAGCATGCAGTTGTTCTACAGACACAGCATCAGGTGGGGGCCATTTGGTGGCTTCAGTGATTAAATAAGTAGTACATATTAGCTTGCAAATTCACTTTGATAACAGAGAGAAAATCACAAACCTTGGCTATCACAATGGCATTGCTCTTGACATGTTTTGCACAAAGCCAGGCAAATTTGGCATCGGCAAGCTCGTTTTCTTGCGGAGACCTCTCAGACTTTGTGGTAAAGGTGATCTCTTCAGGGGTTAGATCATCCGACTCCTGAGCCAACCACCCACCACTCACCTGCCTAAGTGAAAGCATCCCTTTTCCACTTCTCTTTGCCTCGAGTATTCTCAGCGTCTTTGACTTGCCTCGGAGAATCTCAAGACCCTTGTCTGTATAGCCAGGAGCAACCACTATCTCATAGAACATCCGTGTCTGACCATCTGTAGGACTCCTGAACTCACGAATTTCCTTCGCAAGATCCTAAACATATAGTAGCATATATAAATAGAAGTGGCCAATGATATTAGTAGTGAGTTAATAAGATGCAGTATGCTGAATACCTCGTCAATTATCGTGTTGAATGCAACTATCCCACCAAATGCACTGACGGCATCTCCCTTTACAGCTAACCTGTAAGCTTCAAGAATGTCCTGTCGTGAAGCAACGCCACATGGATTTGTGTGCTTCACCACAACACAAGTAGGACTATCAAACTCTGATACGCAGTTCCATGCAGCATCCGCATCCAAGTAGTTGTTGTAAGACATTTCCTGCAAAAGAATATTAGTTATTAAAAGCTTCTTCAAGATATGTAGTAGGTTATACAATATAACAGGATTTTTAGAATACACATTAATGGACAACTAAGCAGTGTATCTAGCAAGTTAGGGCCTGTTAGGCAAATTAAGTTTTGTACCATCCTAGCTGTTCTAAATGTATTACAACTGCTTAGCTGCTTGAATAACTGAAGCTAGCCATACAAATCTTACCTTTCCATGGTGTTGAATAAGATTGCCAATGCCACCAGCACCGACACGAGAAAGGCTCTTGTCAGTATAGAACGCAGCACTCTGATGAGGATTTTCACCATACCGGAGTGTAGACTTCAGCTCAAGTGGCACAGTAAAGCTTGGGGGAAACATCTCTCCTACCGAAACATAACATGCATGCAGTCAAATAGCCATATAAAAAATTCAATCCGTGTAGTAACCACTAGTGAGGAAATAGCAGGTTATACCAGGAAATAGCAGACTATAGCGACACTATCAGCGTTTTGAGAAGGCTGCCACTAAATCCAATAGCCAGCTATTTACAATAATGAATTCAATTATTCAGCCTGTTACTGAAGCAGTACCTTTATTCGATTGCTTCCAGAACCATTCTGACACAGCAGAATCGTAAGAGGCGACATGCTGGAAAGCTTTCCATGCCAACATCCTGCGGAACTGCTGATCCTCTTGATTTCCTTTAAGGTACTCCAGTAAAGCAGGATAATCATTATGATCCACCACAATAAGAACATCCTTATGGTTCTGTCAAAACATAGAGCAATAAATTTAACAGAGTCATCCATAGTTAAAGTATGCCAACCAGTTTATGTCCCAAATGCAAAAATAAAGCTGCAATCATGTAGTAAGAGTTGCATGGTAAATGGTCCCAAGACCAGAAATAGTTACCTTGGCTGCAGCTCTGATCATTGTGGGCCCACCAATATCAATAGTTTCAATGCCATCCTCAAAAGAGATGTTACCAGAGGTGACTTTGTCATAAAAGGGATACAAATTAACCACAACCACATCAAATGTCCCTGTGCCCCAAGAAAAGAGTTTTTAGTTCATATACAGTTTGTAGGCCTACAAAGTTAGCAGAAAGATTGAACCTTGTTATGTGACAGTTAAAAGTCATAAGCAATGTTAAATAGTGGAATAATAAACTTCACCAATTCCATGATCCTTTAGTGCCTTCAAATGATGCTCCTGGTCTCTCCTGGCAAGAATACCACCATGTACACTTGGGTGCAATGTTTTCACTCGTCCATCAAGCTGAAATAACAAGACAGGCAAACAATATGTGAACATGAGCAAAGAATCATGTTCATTACCACATTTTGTAGACGTTCATACCATTTCAGGGAAATGTGTGATTTCTTCAACTTTTGTTACACTGACTCCTGCGGCTTCCAGGCTGGATGCTGTTCCACCAGTGGAGACGATGGAATACCTATGGGGACAAAACATTGTTTATGAGATAGGAGTACTTCATTGCTGAGTTAGAATTTTACCTTTTTTCTCCTCGAGCTTGCACCTTTTTTAAAAGTACTATTACATGGGTAACATATATCACCTACAAGTAGGAATTTATCCAAGGTATACCTAAAATACCCTGGCGAAAAAATTCAGGAAACACGTGATGCTTCTTACCCCAAGCCCTGAAGACCGTTGCCAAGATAAGCCAAGTCTGTTTTGTCCGAAAGCGATATCAATACTTGTTTCTTTCCTGAAACTGTAGGATATCGCCATTAGTTAATAAACCCAAATTAAGTCTCCCACAGTGAGTTATAGTGAGTTAGGAAATAACGGGGATCAAAGAAAACACGCACAACTTATGAGCAATTGAAGCATAGATATATTCATAAACATAACCGATCCCTTAATGAATTCAATTGCCAGAAAAGTGAAAATAGCTGTGACTGTGAGAAGCATCCAATCTAGGATATTAGAGATAAGCGACTAGACGAAATCATCCCAATAAGATATCTTCAGTCACGCTACACGAAAGGCAATCTTTTACCCATACAGCTCTACGACAAACAGGAGAGCACATGAACAAAGAAAATAAATGCTTTGCTTACCGCTGAGCTCGGTCTGCGCCGCTGCCACGGCGGGGCTGGCAGACCGTGCCGCCACCGAGAAGGACGACGCGAGGGCCACGCGGTCCTGCAGGAAACCAGCAGAACGCTCATTAGAAAGTTATTAAAATCCCGAAGCGAGCAACGGGGGAGGGAAGAAAGCAAGCAGGGAAGTAGCAGCAAGGGCGGCAGCGCGGAGTACCGTGTGGCGCGGCGCCGGGGCGAAGCTGTGGCAGCGGCGGAGAGGCGCCAAGCGCAGGCCTGCGGAGAGCTTGGCGGCGGCGGCCGAGGACGAGAGCAGGTGGAGCGGCATGGCTGCGTTGTCCGCTGGGCGGGGCGTGGCGGCGGCGCACCGAGGGGAAACGGAAGAAAAGGCAGGTGCAGGGTACAGGAAAGAACGGCTGCCTTCAAAGCGTTAGAACAAACGCCCTGTTCGCTTGCATGTACTTTTTCCAGTGGACAGTGTTTTTCTCCCCCTCAATTTAGTAAACGGTACTTTTAATCATGACTTTTTAGCCCAGCGAGATTTTCTCACCGGAAACTTTTTTTATTTCTATAATATTTTTTCTTGCTTATTAAAAATAAACTATTTTTCATGATTTTTTTAACATAATCCATGAAAAAGCGTTCCAAAAAGAAACTCTAAAGAAAGTTGATCTCCAGCCAAGAACAACGGGATCTAAATCTAAATGTGACCAAAAGGGATATCAGAATTTTTATTATACACGTAGTAAAATGTCGAAATTTCGGTAGATCAAAATCGTCTTGCTAATAACAGAGAGTCAGCTTAATGGGCCCCGCTAATACCAGGGTCAGCTTAGGCTGTGTTTGATTTTAGATTCGGTTGTGTCTAGTTGAGTGGAAAAGAATATGCATATTCCGTGTTTATTTTTAAGAATTAGGGCATGTTTGATACACCAGCTAGCTGCTAGGCATCTAAACAGCCTAGCTAAAAGACCAGTTAAAGTTTAGCTACTTTAACCTAGCTAAAATTTAGCCGAGTCTATTAGCTGGAGCATCCAAACACCTAAGCTAAAGTTTAGCTAGAAAACTTTTAGCTAGCTAAAGTTTTACTTTGAAATTTTAGCTAGCTAAACTTTAGTTGTGTGTGTCCATATATTTCCTAAGAAATGAATAATACAGTTACCATTTTCTATCTGTTAGACAATCACCGGTGAGGTCTATATGCGAGTTTCTTCCATCTTCTTCTCTCCCTTCCACAAGTCTAGCCTCCGTTCCTAATTTGTCAGCAAGTGTTTCTGGATCCGTCCAAACCCATCCACCAACGGCTCCAGACTTGCACATCTTGTTCACCTCCTCGCCCTCATCTGACCTACTGTAAGGTCCTAGATGGCTAGAGGGGGGGGTGAATAGCCTATAAAAAATTCTACAAGCACCACTAAGCAAACTTGTTAGAATAACAAACGGCGTAAAGCGAGTTTTGCTTAGCCAAAGGTTGTGATGCAAGCCTCCTATCCACAAGTCTAGTAGATTATGATCTCTAGTTCACACAAGTGCTAAGTCACTCACTTACACTAGTGAGCAAGCTAACAACTACTAGAAAAGGCTACCACTAGAGCTACACAAGATAATCTAGTAAAAGTAAATGCGAGAGAGAGGATTGTGAATCTTATACCGACGGTGGAGTGAAGATGTTGCCAATCACCAAGATGATATACAATCAATTAATATTGACAACAACACAATATGTAGACCAATCACCGGGAGACAAGAGACACAATATTTTTGTTCACCCGGTGTTCACTTGTGCACCGACAAGCTACATCACCGGTTGTGTCGACCAACACTTAGATGGTTCCTCGGTGTGACCCTCAAGTCACTTGCCCCTCAAGGCACGCCCCGCAAGGCACCGCAAGACACCACTCTCAAGTGAGGTAACTCAATGACACGCGCAATCCAATAGAGTTGCTTTTGGCGTCCCGCCGAGGAAAGCACAAGAACCTCTTACAAATAACCGGAGGTGGCCAAGAACAATCACCTTCTCTTGCCAACGCCTCCAACAATCTCCAAGCCGGCTAGGAGCGGTACTCTCCAAGAGTAATAAGAAATCCACCGGCTAAACCACCCACAAGTGCCACTAGATGCCCTCAAGCTATGCAATGCACTTTGGGATCACTCAATCTCACTTTTGATTTGCAATCAAGCAAGAGAGATGAGTGGGAGGAGTAGCTCTAGCTCAAAGGATGCACAAGAGTGTTAGAAATGCCAAGAGACCTCCCCAAGGGCCGGCCAACGAGTATTTATAAGCATCCCAAACAAATAGAGCCGTTGCCACTCCACTGACCGTTTTTTTCGGGACGACCGGACGCGCCGGTCGAAACTGACCGGACGCGCTCAACCGCGTCCGGTCGCCCTGCGACGTCCACGTGTCCCTCAAATTTCAAATGCGACCGTTAGATCCTCCAATGGTCACTGCGTGCCAACGGTCAAACGCTACGACCGGACGCGCTGCTCAACCGACCGGACGCGCCGGTCACACAGCACCGCGCGCGCGAAGCAACGACCGGACGCGCCGATCCACACAGCACCCGCGCCCGCGAAACAACGACCGGACGCGCTCCTCGCAACGACCGGACGCGACAGTGCCAGCGTCCGGTCGGAGTCCAGTAAGCTCCCTCGACGACCGGACGCGTCCGATCGTCCTTGTGAACCGCAGTTCCTTCTGGGCACTTGACCGGACGTGCCGGTCCCGCGAGTGACCGGACGCGCCGGTTGCAAACCCTAGCCCGCGCGCCCGATACCGCGCTGTACTGACCGGACGCGTCCGGTCACACCGTGACCGCGTCCGGTGCAGCGTCCGGTCACCTCAGTGACCCCGTTCGCCTCCGTTTCTTTTCCGACTTTCGGCGTAGTGGAAAATAGGCATTTCATTTCCCCGAAATCACCAGAATCCCGCGCTCACACGCTCGGCGGGAGGGAGAGAGGAACCCAAACCCCTCTCTACCCGCAAACCACAGCGCGACCAACGCCACCTTTGCAAATGTGCCAACACCATCAAGTGTACATCTCCATGTGCTTGTGTGTTAGCTTTTTCTCAATCATTTTCAAAGGTTTTCCAATTAGCTCACTAGGCCCTACATGCAATGCACTTCATGAATTCACCTAGTGGCACCCGTGCATCGAATAACCGATAAGACTTCCCCTCTTAATAGTTCGGCTATCGATCCTAAACCACTCACACCCTCTATGGTGTCTTGAGTGTAAAACAAAATGGCCCTATGGTTATACCTTTGCCTTGAGCCCATTTTGTTTCTCCAAATGATATGATCCACTTCATATCATCACATGACCATCTCGATCCATCGACCTTGACTTCACTTGCTCTTCACCGTTGCATTGGTCCGTCGGCGCTAAGTCTTGCTCAAGCTTCACCATCGCATGGTCCTTCGCTTCGAAGCCTCGACTTGCCCTTCACCTTCACAACCGGTCCATCGAGCCAAGTCTCATCTTGGTCTTCACCATCTTGGTCATATGAGTCAATGTCATGTCTCATATGCAATGACCACCTTTATCTAAATCATCCACTTAGATACAAAGGTTAGTCCTAGGTTTCATCAATTAGCCAAAACCAAACTAGGGACTTTCAATCTCCCCCTTTTTGGTAATTGATGACAACCCTCACAAAGATGATTTTGATAATAAAAGTTTTAAACTTGTCATACTTGTCCAATCATTTTGCTCATAAGTAAAGTTTGGACAATTATCACAAGCTCGATTTTGGTAGCATTAGCTCCCCCTACATATGTGCATAGAGTTTGGATTGAAGGCTTTGCACATACGCAAGGATAGAAGTGTTGGGAGAGTAATTCTACCAAAATGATGCTATGGTGTAAGAAATGGACCTTTGAAGCGTGATACCAATCGGAGTTGCCTTTTACACCATCCTTAGCATCATGAAGTAACTAGACATCCATCAAAACTCAAGAACCCCATGAGATCAACATTATATGTAAAGGTTCTTGGACCACTTATAAAGCTAACCACTTGTAAAGCTTTAGGCAAGTCTAGATACCACATGTAAACTATTCCTATGCATGCTAGTAGATCATTTCATCATCTAATTTCTATACTAGCATTGCACCACACAAGCATGTATATTGAATTTAAATACATGTGTAATGAGCAAGTCATATGAGAATGCACAAACAAATGCAACAACTTTGTTTATGAGCTTGCTCCCCCTACTTGTGTGCATCAACAAATTTTATTTACCCCTTTATCAAGTTGAATCATCTTTTTCTCATCATAAATTTTATTTACCCCTTTATCAAGTTGAATCGTCTTTTTCTCTCCCCCTTTGTCAACAACTTACCCAAAAAGGGGATCAAATTGTGGAGAGAAGGAAAAGTGTTTGATGGAGTATATTGAAATTAATTCGATACCACATGTAAGGTTAAAAAATTTATCAAATTTGGTTTAACCTAGAATACTTGCCAAAGATATTTAATTCGATTTGAACCAAAGACAAGCTTCTTCACTCCTCAAAATAAGGGTTATCTTGCCTATGTTGAATTAAACACTTATAGCAAATCTTCTAGATTCAACACTAGGTTTACAAGCTCACAAACATGTCATATGCCACCACTAGATCAAAATAAGCATAGAAGCAATAGTGGTAACATATATCCATCAAATTCATTTGATTTATCATGAATGCTTATGCGTACCACTTATTATGTCTATATGCTCTATCAAGTCCTTAGCATAGGATGAAAGACATGTCAATCAATTTTACCTTGCAATGTCGAAGGAGAGGCATGTCAATAAGTGGGTGGGGTGCATTCAACTCATGTTTGAGAAATCAAGAATGTTCAATTCATTCCTTAGCTTGCAAAACCTCTTTTCATCAAGTGGCTTAGTGAGAATATCGGCAAGTTGATCATCGGTGCCAACACTTTCAATGGCAATATCTCCCTTTTGTTGATGATCTCTAATGAAATGATGTCTTATGTCAATATGCTTTGTTCTTCCATGTTGAACCGGGTTTTGTATCATCTTGATTGCACTCTCATTATCATATAGCAACGGCACATTCTTGAAGTTGAGGCCATAATCCTTCAAAGTTGATTTCATCCATAGCAATTGTGCACAACAACTCCCCGCACTCACATATTCGGCTTCGGCGGTAGAGATTGACACACTGTTTTGTTTCTTTGAGGACCATGACACAAGTGATCTTCCAAGTAATTGACATGTGTCACTTGTGCTTTTCCTATTGATCTTGCAACCCCCATAGTCGGAGTCCGAATATCCAATCAATTCAAACTTTGACCCCTTGGGATACCATAGTCCAACATTTCTTGTTTGCTTCAAGTACCTCAATATTCTTTTTGCCGCCGTGAGATGACTTTCTCTAGGTGAGGCTTGATATCTAGCACACATGCAAACACTAAACATGACATCCGGCCTTGATGCGGTGACATAGAGTAGACTTCCAATCAAAGACCGATATTCCTTTTGATTCACCATTTTGCCATCAAGATCACTATCCAAATTGCCATTTGTGCCCATTGGAGTTGAAATTGGCTTTGCATCTTGCATTCCAAACTTCTTCAACATGTCCCTTATGTATTTCCCTTGACTCACAAATGTTCCATTCTTCAATTGCTTGACTTGGAGACCAAGGAAGTAGCTAAGTTCACCAATCATAGACATTTCAAACTCTTTGGCCATCATAGCACCAAATTCTTCACAATAAGCTTGATCGGTTGATCCAAAGATGATGTCATCAACATATATTTGCACTATGAATAGATCATTTCCAATCTTCTTGGTGAATAGAGTAGTATCAACCTTGCCCATTTTGAATCCCTTAGAGAGAAGGAAATCCCTTAGCCTCTCATACCATGCTCTAGGTGCTTGCTTTAAGCCATATAAAGCCTTCTTCAACTTGTAGACATGGTTGGGTTTCTTGTCATCTTCAAATTCGGGCGGTTGCTCAACAAATACTAACTCATTGATGATCCCATTGAGAAATGCACTTTTGACATCCATTTGATATAGTTTGATGTTGTGTGCACAAGCATAAGGCAATAGAATCCTTATTGCCTCCAATCTTGCCACGGGAGCATATGTCTCATCATAGTCAAGACCTTCAACTTGAGTGTAACCTTGAGCAACTAGTCTTGCTTTGTTTCTCACTATAATGCCATCTTGATCTTGCTTGTTTTTGAACACCCACTTGGTTCCAATCACATTCTAGTCATTTGGCCTTTCTACCAACTCCCAAACATCATTTCTTGTGAAATTGTTAAACTCTTCTTGCATAGCCATGATCCAATCGGCATCCCTCAAAGCTTCTTCTATCTTCTTTGGTTCTATGGTTGACACAAATGATGCATGCTCACAAAACATAGTCAATCTTGATCTTGTTTGCACACCACTTCTAATATCACCAATAATACTATTAATGGGGTGATCTTTTGAAACATGTTATGGTTGGAGTACTTGCACTTGATTGCTTGAGCTTGGTTGATCACTTGATGTATCTCGATGAGAAGAACTAGCACCATAATTTTGCACTTGAGAGTCACTAACTAGCTTGAATGGTGAATTGAGCACTTGATCTTTATCATCATCTTGAATATCAATTACTTGCTTTGCTCTAATGTCCCCAATGTCCATGTTCTTCATTGCTTCCACCAATTAAGTTCCACCAACATCATCTAGATTCTCTTCTTCATCTTGTGACCCATTGGTTTCATCAAATTGCACATCATGGACTTCTTCTAGAATGCCACTTGAGTTGTTCCAAACTCTATAAGCTTTGCTTGTAGTTGAATAACCAAGTAGGAACCCCTCATCACATCTTTTGTCAAACTTCTCCAATCTAGTGCCCTTCTTCAAGATATAGCATTTGCAACCAAACACCCTAAAGTAAGAAATATTGGGCTTTCCTCCATGAAGTAACTCATATGGGGTCTTCTCTAGCAATGGATGACAATATAATCTATTGATGTAGTAGCAAGCAGTATTGATTGCTTCATCCCAAAATGATTGACTCACATTGTACTCATGAAGCATTGATCTAGCCATATCAAGCAATGTTCTATTCTTCCTCTCAACTAGGCCATTTGATTGTGGAGTGTACTTGGCCGAGAATTGATGTCCAATACCATAATGATCACAAAGTTCTTCAATTCTTGTATTCTTGAACTCACTTCCATTGTCACTTCTCACTTTCTTGATTCTAATCTCAATCTCATTGTGAACTCTAGTGAGAAATGTCTTGAAGGTGTCAAACACTTCACTTTTGTCACTAAGAAAGAATACCCATGTGAATCTTGTGAAGTCATCCACTATGACAAAGCCATACTTGTTGCCCGCCTATGCTTGTATATGTTGTTGGTCCAAATAGATCCATGTGCATCAACTCAAATGCTTTGCATGTGCTCATTGTACTCTTCTTTGGATGTGAGCTTCCAACTTGCTTCCCGGCTTGACATGCACTACAAAGCTTATTCTTCTCAAATTCAACATCTTTCAAACCATTGATAAGATTGTGAGTTGTAAGCTTCTTCAATTGTTTCATGCCAACATGACCAAGCCTTCTATGCCAAAGCCAACCCATGCTTGATTTGGAGACTAAGCAAGTTGTCAAAGAAGTTTCTCTAGCATTGAAGTCAACTAGGTAGAGATTCTCATATCTAAAGCCCTTGAATGCCACATTTGAACCATCCACACTAATAACTTCCACATCATCAACCCCAAAGATGCATTTGTAGCCTAGATCACATATTTGTGCCACGGATAGAAGATTGAAATTCAAACTTTCAACTAGCAACACATTGGAGATACTCATATCATTTGATATTGCAATCTTGCCCAAGCCAATAACCTTGCCTTTCTTGTTATTGCCAAATGTGATAGAATCAACACCACTATCATTGTCATTGAATGAATCAAACATTCTTGATGTACCGGTCATGTGTTGAGTGCACCCACTATCAATAATCCAATGCCTTTCTCCGGCTTTGTAATTGACCTACAAGCAAATCAATGAAGCTTAGGTACCCATTTTTGCTTGGGTCCTTGTAGGTTAGTAACTAAGCTCTTTGGTACCCAAATAGCCTTCTTCTTTGGGCCCACAATTGGTGTACCAACAAACTTAGCTTGCACACCCTTCACACCCTTGGTAAGCACATAGCAAGAATCAAAAGGTATATCATTAACAAGGTTCTTGCTTTGGTTCTTTTTATTGCAATTATGCTCTAGGTGCCCAACTTGCTTGCATCTATTGCAAAACCGACCATTGCCCTTCACAAAGCTAGGCTTTGGAGTTGCAAAGGCTGACTTGCCTTTCTTGGGGGTGTAGCCCAATCCCTCTTTGTTAAGAGAGAACCTTTGGCTACCCAAGCACTTAAGCAAGCGGGCCTCACCACCATAGGCCTTGCCTAGGGCGTGAGTGAGCTCATCCACCTCTCTCTTGAGAGTCTCATTCTCAACCATTAGTGAGGCATCACAAGTGAAACCATCACTAGTAGTAGAGGTAGAGTTGGTGGTGGTGGATGAAGAGCTACAAGAAGGGTTAGCATTTGACATGATGATAGGTTCATTAAAGGATTCATCAATTATATCACATGTAACACCTATATCACATGATACAACAACCTCCTTCTTTTCTTGTTGCTCAAGTAGCAATGAGTGAGCCTTTTCAAGCTTGAAATGAGCCTTACCAAGATCCTCATGGTCTTCCACTAGACTCTCATGAGTGGTCTTAAGCTCACTAAGAACTTTCTCAAGTATTGCTACTTTCATTGAAAGCTTCTTACACTCCTTGTTCTTGGCAATAGCTATGTCTCTAGTTTGTTGCATCAAGTCATATAGTTGTTCTTTAGTTGGTTCATCATCATCATTTTCATTATCATTATCACTATCATGAGCATATTCCATTTCACTTTCATCATCACTCTCATCATATAATCCTTAGCTTCTTTAGCCATGAAGCATGAAGAGGATGAATCAAATAGTGATGGCTTCTTGTTGATAGCAATGGAAGCAAAAGCCTTGTTGGATAATTCTTCTTCTTCTTCTTCCTCATCATCACTTTCCCAAGTGATCACATAGGCACCATTTTTGCCTTTCTTGAATGTCATCTTGGCCTCTCTCTTCTTCTTCTCAAACTTGCCCCTCTTGTTGTTCTTCTTCTTGTCATAGGGACATTCGGCTTGAAGATGTTCGGTGCTATCACAATTGAAGCACTTCCTTTGTTGCTCATTGCTCTTAAAATTGTCATTTCTCTTTTTGAAGCCTCTTCTTTTGATAAACATTTTGCCAATGTTTTTGACAACTAGAGCAAGTGCCTCATCATCAACTTCCAATTCTTCATCTTCTTCGCTGTCATCTTCTTCTTGAATTGAAGCTTTGCCCTTTGAGGAGGTGCCTTGAATGCCACGGTCTTCTTCTTCTTTTCATCCTCCTTCTCATCAACATCTTGATCATACTTGTCAAAGGTCAATACCTCTCCAAGCAAATCATTGGGCTTCATTGTTTCAAGCCCATCTCTTTGTAGCATCATGATCAACATCTTGAATCTTTTAGGTAAGCTCAACAAGAACTTGTGGCAAAAATCTTGGTCTTGAGTCTTGTGCCCTAAGCTCTTGAGATCATTCACAATGACTTGTAATCTATGAAATATCTCTAAGATTGCTTCTTCTTCTTTCATCTTGAAGTTCTCAAACTCACTCTTGAGCCCATATAGCTTGGCACTCTTTACAACCTTAGTGCCCTCATATGTTTCACTTAACCTTGTCCACACTTCATTTGCCAATTCCAAATCCTTGATGCCCTCAAATACTTTTGTGTCAATATTATTGTAAAGTGTATTGAGAGCCATTCTATTGCATGTTCTATTTGCTCTATCTTCATCGATGAGATGATCGGGATCAATGATAGCAAAATCATTCTCGGTGACTTGCAATACTCTCTCATGAATAGAACCAAGGTACATTGTCATTTTTCTCTTCCAATGAGCAAAAGAACTAACACCATCAAAGAACGGTGGCTTGCCCCCAACATGATTGAACACAATTTGAGCCATTTTTCACACCGAAGGATGTTAAGCCTTGATTAAAATGGTGACCACGGCTCCGATACCACTTGTAAGGTCCTAGATGGCTAGAGGGGGGGTGAATAGCCTATAAAAAATTCTACAAGCACCACTAAGCAAACTTGTTAGAATAACAAACGGCGTAAAGCGAGTTTTGCTTAGCCAAAGGTTGTGATGCAAGCCTCCTATCCACAAGTCTAGTAGATTATGATCTCTAGTTCACACAAGTGCTAAGTCACTAACTTACACTAGTGAGCAAGCTAACAACTACTAGAAAAGACTACCATTAGAGCTACACAAGATAATCTAGTAAAAGTAAATGCGAGAGAGAGGATTGTGAATCTTATACCGACGGTGGAGTGAAGATGTTGCCAATCACCAAGATGATATACAATCAATTAATATTGACAACAACACAATATGTAGACCAATCACCGGGAGACAAGAGACACAATATTTTTGTTCACCCGGTGTTCACTTGTGCACCGACAAGCTACGTCACCGGTTGTGTCGACCAACACTTAGATGATTCCTCGGTGTGACCCTCAAGTCACTTGCCCCTCAAGGCACGCCCCGCAAGGCACCGCAAGACACCACTCTCAAGTGAGGTAACTCAATGACACGCGCAATCCAATAGAGTTGCTTTTGGCGTCCCGCCGAGGAAAGCACAAGAACCTCTTACAAATAACCGGAGGTGGCCAAGAACAATCACCTTCTCTTGCCAACGCCTCCAACAATCTCCAAGCCGGCTAGGAGCGGTACTCTCCAAGAGTAACAAGAAATCCACCGGCTAAACCACCCACAAGTGCCACTAGATGCCCTCAAGCTATGAATGCACTTTGGGATCACTCAATCTCACTTTTGATTTGCAATCAAGCAAGAGAGATGAGTGGGAGGAGTAGCTCTAGCTCAAAGGATGCACAAGAGTGTTAGAAATGCCAAGAGACCTCCCCAAGGGCCGGCCAACGAGTATTTATAAGCATCCCAAACAAATAGAGCCGTTGCCACTCCACTGACCGTTTTTTTCGGGACGACCGGACGCGCCGGTCGAAACTGACCGGACGCGCTCAACCGCGTCCGGTTGCCCTGCGACGTCCACGTGTCCCTCAAATTTCAAATGCGACCGTTAGATCCTCCAACGGTCACTGCGCGCCAACGGTCAAACGCTACGACCGGACGCGCTGCTCAACCGACCGGACGCGCCGGTCGCACAGCAGCGCGCGCGCGAAGCAACGACCGGACGCGCCGATCCGCACAGCACCTGCGCCCGCGAAACAACGACCGGACGCACTCCTCGCAACGACCGGACGCGACAGTGCCAGCGTCCGGTCGGAGTCCAGTAAGCTCCCTCGACGACCGGACGCGTCCGATCGCGTGTGACCGGACGCGCCCCGCGTCCGATCGTCCTTGCGAACCGCAGTTCCTTCTGGGCACTTGACCGGACGCGCCGGTCCCGCGAGTGACCGGACGCGCCGGTTGCAAACCCTAGCCCGCGCGCCCGATACCGCGCTGTACTGACCGGACGCATCATGTCACACCGTGACCGCGTCCGGTGCAGCGTCCGGTCACCTCAGTGACCCCGTTCGCCTCCGTTTCTTTTTCGACTTTCGGCGTAGTGGAAAATAGGCATTTCATTTCCCCGAAATCGCCAGAATCCCGCGCTCACACGCTCGGCGGGAGGGAGAGAGGAACCCAAACACCTCTCTACCCGCAAACCACAGCGCGACCAACGCCACCTTTGCAAATGTGCCAACACCATCAAGTGTACATCTCCATGTGCTTGTGTGTTAGCTTTTTCTCAATTATTTTCAAAGGTTTTCCAATTAGCTCACTAGGCCCTACATGCAATGCACTTCATGAATTCACCTAGTGGCACCCGTGCATCGAATAACCGATAAGACTTCCCCTCTTAATAGTTCGGCTATCGATCCTAAACCACTCACACCCTCTATGGTGTCTTGAGTGTAAAACAAAATGGCCCTATGGTTATACCTTTGCCTTGAGCCCATTTTGTTTCTCCAAATGATATGATCCACTTCATATCATCACATGACCATCTCGATCCATCGACCTTGACTTCACTTGCTCTTCACCGTTGCATTGGTCCGTCGGCGCTAAGTCTTGCTCAAGCTTCACCATCGCATGGTCCTTCGCTTCGAAGCCTCGACTTGCCCTTCACCTTCACAACCGGTCCATCGAGTCAAGCCTCATCTTGGTCTTCACCATCTTGGTCATATGAGTCAATGTCATGTCTCATATGCAATGACCACCTTTATCTAAATCATCCACTTAGATACAAAGGTTAGTCCTAGGTTTCATCAATTAGCCAAAACCAAACTAGGGACTTTCACCTACCTGCCACCACACCCGCCACGCCAAGCGTGACCCCTATCTCTACGTCCGTCCGCTAGGGCGGAGCTCGCCCGCTAGTGCCAAAGGTGGTGTTCGATTGTACTCTTACAACATCACAACTACGGTAGCTAACAGTGTGTTTGGTTTAGAGAGTGAGTCCATCAGGAACCACCTGATACAGCATGACTTGATTATGTTTGGTTGGTGTCGTCCGATGGATTTTCGAGGAACAAGTCCGCGACCCATTTGTACTGGAGGAGGGAATGAGCTCGTGACAGACTGGTCAGTTCCATATGTCAAACCAAACACTGCTTTTAGATCCGGATAGAGGTTCAGATGGTTCTGTGTGGTCTGCTTCCGCAAACCAAACACGTTGTAAATGTAATCTCTCTCTCGGCTAACGCTATGTGCATATAATATCTCACTATTGAAACCAACGCTCCCATAGGTGTCTTGGTTCAAAAAAAAATTATACAAGATTTGTTCCGTTATAGTAATGTCTAATCCGAGAGAATTGAGAAATATTTTGGTTTGTATACGAGATAACCCAAAAAAAATCCTCTTCCAATCCTCGATTAGAGCTAACCAAACAAACCCGTAAGGCCGTAACAGGAGTAAGATGGAGCGAAACGGACTCCCATTTTAGCCCGACTGATCGTGCCACCGGCGCCAAGCGCGCGCAACCTACACATCTACACGACCGCTCGGTGATGGGTGCCGCCGGCCCAAGAAGATGGGCGTGGGCGAGGCGCGTGCCCGGGCCAACGGGCCTTTTCTGCTGAGGACACAGAGCGGCCGGCCTTTGAGTGCGATGCCACAAGGATAGGAGGGCGGAGCCGTGACAACTTCCACACGTTCGCCGCGGCACGGCATCACACGCCCAACGGCCAGAGCAGCCAAAGGCGTGCGACGGCGGCACGGCGACACTGATTACCTTACCGAGGCACAGAGCTCTGCCACTTACCTGCGTGGCTGCGTCCCTGCCCCCATGCCTTTTGAGTGTGGGATACAAGAAACCTTAACATTCCCTCCTCTGTTTGGTACATCTCATAGAATGACTTTCCCGTCCGCCGCCGTCGTCAAGGCTGAAAGCGACGGCCTTGTTGTCACTACTGGAAGTCGGGAGCTCACTGTTTTATTCTGTACAAGATCCAAGACAATAGTGTACATATCCTACCGTACCTGGGAACAAAAAAAAAAAGACAAGCATTTGATCTGAGAACGGAAGAAGAAGAAATAGCCCCTCTCGATCTCATCAAGATATTCAGATGTAGTATATCTGCCCGACATTGAGCAGGCTCTCATGGGGCACGTTGAAGATGACGCTGTTCTCCCTGCACACCCTCCTCATGAAGGCGTACATGTAGTCGACGGCGAGCTTCTTCACGACGCCCGAGTCCCGCCGAGCGCGCACGATGGTGTTCCCGAGGATGTGCACCACGCCGGCGTCCTTGCACCTGTTCAGGAACTCCAGCTCGTCGCCCACGGTGTCGCCGCTGCTGGCCTGCCCCACCGCCGACGCCGACGCCGAGCACTGCAGCTGCAGCCGCAGCCCCCTCGGCGCCAGGGGCGACTGCGCGGCGGGCACGATCGAGTCCTGCGACGAGAAGCTCAGCTCCCCGTTGGAGCACATGGTCGCGCAGGCCCGCTCGCCCAGGAACGCCGCGCGGCCGGAGCCGGGCGCCTGCTCCGGCACGCTGAACTCGTCCGAGTCGGAGTAGCCCTCCATCATGCTCTCCAGCCGGACGAAGAAGAGGACGCAGTCGAACAGCATCCTCTCGAAGTCCTCGTCCCTCTTGTGCAGGTCCTTGTACCCGTACCTCGCCACGCACCGGAACATGTGGAAGTTCTTGGGCCCGATCCGCCGCACCAGGAACCGCTCCTCCGTCGGCACCGTGTACACGGGGAGGTACTTGACGCAGACGAACACCACCACCGAGTGGATCGCGGGGAGGTTGGTGATGAAGTGGGAGAAGATGTGCGGCACGCCGCTTGCCAGCTCCGTGTACACGAAGCCGATCCCCGGGACCCTCACCAGGCCCAGGCTGGGACCCAGCCCCAGGATCCACGCCATGGACACCTTGCTGTGCATCTCGAACTCGTACCGCTTCACCGTGCAGAAATGCCACACGTACATGATGACGAAGAAGGCCGTCGCGACCACGAGCGGGACCCAGCCGCCCTGGTCGATCTTCAGGATGCACGCCACGAAGTAGGGAACCTCCACCATGAGCGAGAGCACGATGAAGGTGACCACAAGGATCCAGTGGCTCTTCCATACCAGCAGCATTATTGGCACCATCAGGAATGTCGTAACTAGCATAACTATAACCACGGCAGTACCTGCTCATTTTTTTTTCAATATGAAAGTGGACAGTTAAGTGTTGTCTGATGCATTATGCAGCGCAGGTCATGTCATGAAAGTTCAGCACCACCTGTTTGTTCTCATTTCAGAGAGAAAACGATATATTTTGGTTGTCAGAGGAAAAGGAAACCTTACCATATGCATTTCCTATCTGGTTTTGGTTCTTGAATCCAGCAGTCACAGCAATGCAGAGAACCAGAAGGATCCAGTTGATGTCAGGGATGTAAATCTGCCCAAGGAATTTCTTCGAGGTGTGGACTATCTTCACGCGGGGGAAGCAACCAAGTGCAAGAGCTTGCTTTATGATTGAGTAGGTTGCAGATATGGTGGCTTGACTTGCAACAATTGCTGAAGCAGTTGCTATGACAAAGGCTGGCCAGTATATGGAATCTGCAATGATCAAACATATCACTATCACCACCAAATTACAGAAAAGCACTAGCACACAGTGACAATAGGCACTATCAATAATGCGTTATGCACTATGCCAGTGTGCACCTAGCAGACATGGTGTGGTGGCACACTGACAGCTGTGCCTTAAAATTAATTGTGAATAGGATTGTATGATGTCGTAGATGAGGGACCTGGAATTGATCGGTAGAAGGCGTCAGCCACATGTGTTTTGTTGGAAATTATGTAGGCAGCCTGCCCTGTGTACGCTAGTAGAAGGCATGGAAACACAATCAAGGTGAAAGCAATCTGCAAATATACCTTCACTTTAGCAAACACGCAACTAAATACGCATATGGCTACTTGATACTGAAGGCTTTTACCTGAATTGCCAGCACAGGAAAGTGACAGAGATCAGCAAATAACGCTTCAGTTCCTGCACACAAAAAAGAATGTTTTTCATGCTACAATGGATATTGGATGTACTAGAGGCGCTGAAACATAAGGTAGCTATATTTTTACAATCCCATCCCAACCCCCCAACCCCCCCCCCCCCCCCCCCCCCCCAAAAAAAACAACAAAGCGATCCAACTCTGACCCGTGATGCTAAGCATGATTCCTCCCAGAGACGTCCAGATGTCAGAATTCCTTCTCCGTTGGAAAAACCGGTATATATATATTGGGTTGTATGCTTTTAACACAGAGCTATCATACTTGTGTATGTTTATAGCTCCGACGCTTCCAATTAGGATGAACCAGAGGAGAACTATTGGTGCAAAGAGCCATCCCACTTTATCTGTTCCATAGTGCTGCATGCTAAATAATCCAATTAAGATGATCACAGCGACGAGGACAACAACATCTGCAAGATACAGAGGAAAGCAATATCAGTTTTACTTGTCAAGTTATTAAAAAGATAGATTGGGACTTTGGAACTGCTGTAGTAAAACTGAAAAGGACTGATGTGTGATGAGATTGTGATGCATACATCAACAGAAACAGATATGCACTACACTAGTTTCCTTCCACTGTTGCAATAAGAACAGGTTTTGGTTTGCTTACACATCAATAAGTTGCAGTACACCAAAAAAAAAAAAGGGAAATACATACCAGTACTCATGTTCTGATTCTGGACCTTAATGCCACCTGATGCAGAAAGAACTACAGAAACCACAAAGCCATAAGTCACATCCTAAAAAACATCAGATTTTAGTCAAGACTGTTGGAATGAATGGACTAGATTGATTTGGCTAGCCCTAGAAGGGTAGCTATATAGAGTAGCATACATGGGCCTCATGGGCCTAGCCACATGGGCCTTAGACATATACTCCAATACCCCCCGCAGTGTGAGCTACCGACGCAGCGGAGTCAGGCTGTACACCAGGAAAAGAAAATACATGCGAGCCCCCCCCCCCCCCCCACAGACACAACTAGCCACTAGTGATGTTGAGGCTGGAGCAAAAAGTGGAGAAGGTCGACGATGGGAGGCCCTTGGTGAAGATGTCTGCGAACTGGGACGTCGTAGGTACATGTAGGACTCGCACCTCGCCGATGGCAACCCGATCATGGATGAAGTGAAGGTCAATCTCCACATGCTTGGTCTGCTGGTGTTGCACAGGGTTGGTGGAGAGGTAGACGGCACTGACGTTGTCGCAGTAGACAAGCGTGCTCCGGAGAAGAGGGTTATGGAGCTCGGCCAGGAGCTGGCGGAGCCAAGAGGCCTCGGCCACGCCATTGGCCACGGCGCGGTACTCCGCGCTCGGCACTGGAGCGGGAGGCCACCTGCTGACGCTTGGATGACCAGGATACCAGGTTGCCGCCCAAGAAGACAGCGTAGCCGGAGGTGGAGCGCTGAGTGTCCGGACATCCGGCCCAGTCAGCGTCAGTGTAGACAACCATCTCGGTGGAGGAGGACCGCCGGTGAAGGAGCAGGCCGTAGCCCACAGTGCCTCGGAGGTAGCGGAGGAGGCACTTGAGGGCAGTGAGGTGAGGCTCCCGCGGATCATGCATATGAAGGCACAGCTGCTGAACCGCATAAGTGATGTCCGGCCGAGTGAAGGTGAGGTACTGGAGAGCACCAGCGAGACTCCGGTACGCGGTGGGATCAGACACCCGGTTCCCCTTGGCCTCAGACAGCTTGCCTTGCGTGTCAACTGGAGTGGAGCAGGGTTTGCAGTCGGTCATCCCAGCTCGCTCAAGGATGTCAAGAGTGTACTGCCGCTGGTGAAGAAGAAGTCCAACAGGATGATGCGCAACAGTGACCCCAAGAAAATGGTGGAGCACACCCAGATCCTTCGTAGCAAATTCCTGCTGTAGAGAGGTGATGATGCGGTGAAGGAGTGACTCACTGGAGGCGGTGAGGACAATGTCATCAACATAGAGCAGTAGATACGCAGTCTCAGCCTCATGGTGGAAGATGAACAGTGGCGTATCGGACTTGGCCTCCACAAACCCCAGTGATCGCAGAAAGGCAGCGAAGCGATGATTTCATGCCCTGGGTGCCTGCTTGAGGCCGTAGAGAGATCTGTTGAGCCTGCAGACCATGTCAGGACATGAGGAGTCAACAAACCCGGCCGGCTGACTGCAGTAAACTGTCTCAGTGAGAAGACCATGCAGGAAGGCATTCTTGACATCCAGCTGATGCACGGGCCAAGAACGAGTGAGTGCGAGGGAGAGCACCGTGCGGACTGTAGCTGGCTTTACCACTGGATTGAAAGTCTCATTATAGTCAACACCAGGCCACTGAGTGAAACCCCTGAGAACCCAACGAGCCTTGTACCTCTCGAGAGTGCCATCAGCCTTGCGCTTGTGTGTCCAGATCCACTTGCCGATGACGACGTTGGAGGCTGGTGGACGTGGCACCAGGTCCCAGGTCCAGTTGGCGAGGAGAGCCGCGTACTCCTCTTCCATCGCGTGGCGCCAGTGAGGGTCCAACAAGGCCTCGCGGACGGAAGAGGGTACTGGAGAGACCTGCGAGTCAACGGGCATCGCCGCAAGAGCACGGGGCTGCAGGGTCCCAGCCGCGTGTCGTGTCACCATATGATGAACATGACGCGGGTGGCGGTGAAGGAGCGGTGGGTGATACACCGAGGGCTCGACGCGAGCAGTTTGGAGCTGCGGCGACGGCCCCAGTGTCCCTGGCGGAGAGGAAGATAGCTCCGGTGGTGACGCCGGCGAAGGAGGGGCTACCGGCGGCGACGAAGGTGCCGGCGCATGCCGGGCCCGGCGCTGGTACACGAGGATCGGCCGGGCGAAGCGCGCAGGCGGAGCCGGAGGTGACGGCCGGAGACCCCCGTCAGTCGGAATGACAGGGGCCGGCCCGGAAGGGTCCCCGTCCAGGCTCGAACGAGGAGCAGGGTCGGGTGAGGCACCGGCCGATGGCGAGCTGGGGCACGGGGCCGTAGAACCTGCAGGAAACAAAGGCAAAGGTGGCTCGACCACCGCATCAGTGGGTAAAGAGGAGAGGTCAAGGCCGGAGGTGGAAGGGGTGGTGGTGGTGGAAAAGGGGAAGACAGACTCATCGAACACCACATGGCGTGAGATGAGGACTCGACGAGAGGTGAGGTCATAGCAGCGGTACCCCTTGTGGTCCGGGGAGTACCCAAGGAAGACACAGAGAGTGGATCGGGGAGCCAACTTGTGCGGAGCAGTGGCCGTGGTGTTAGGGTAACACGCACACCCGAAGACTTGAAGGTGGTCATACCTCGGAGGGGTACCGAAAAGAGCGTGGTGCGGCGTGGGAGCCGGGCAAGCAGCGGAAGGAAGACGGTTAAGGAGATAGGTGGAGGTGTGCAGACTCTCTGCCCAGAAACGAGCGGGGAGTGAAGCCTGGAGAAGGAGGGTACACACGATGTCATTGGTAGTGCGAATCATGCGCTCTGCCTTGCCGTTCTGAGAGGAGGTGTACAGGCAAGACATGCGCAACTGGACACCGCGAGAGAGGAAGAAGGCCCGGGATGTGGAGTTATCGAACTCACGACCATTGTCGCACTGGACGGCCTTGATGGTGAGGCCGAACTGAGTGGAAACCCAAGCGAAGAAATGGTGAAGCGTGGGGAATGTGTCAGACTTGGCACGTAAGGGAAAAGTCCACGAGTAGTGAGAAAAATCATCAACCACCACCAGATAGTACTTATAGCCAGAAATGCTGAGTACAGGAGACGTCCATAGGTCGCAATGTACAAGATCAAAAATACGAGCCGCGTGTGAAGAACTAGAAAAAGAAAGACGAACATGACGGCCCATTTGGCACGCATGACACAAATGCTCATCATGAGCTCGAGTACAATGAATGTCTGAGCTATGACTAAGCTACATCAGGGCATCACGTCCAGGATGGCCGAGACGCCGGTGCCAAGTAGTAGAAGAGGTGGTGGTGAAGGCAGCTGACAAAAGCGAAGATGGCGAGGCAGACGCCGGAAAGCGGAGGGTGTAAAGGGGCCCCGTACTGTCACATCGGAGCAGAGGACGCCGGGTAGCTAAATCCTTCACAGTAAGACCAGAAGAGTCAAACTCCACAGAACACGAGTTGTCAGCTGTAAAACGACGAATAGAAAGAAGGTTGTGAACCATAGAGGGTGCAACAAGAACATCGGGAAGACGAAAGGACCCATGGGCACCGGCGGTACCCACAGAGGTGACAGGAAAACACGAACCATTTGCGACCATAATGGACGAGAGGAGAGAAGTAGAAGGAGAATGGATAGAAGAAAGTATACCAGGGTTAGGGGTGGTGTGGTAGGTGGCACCCGAGTCAGCAATCCACTCAGGTCCGACAGGAGATGTCAAGCCCATGGTGCTGAACGACCGTGCCAAGGCCGCCTGGTCCCAGCCGGCAGGCCCGAGCGGGGTGCCGGGGGAAGTAGCCCACGACGGTGCAGTGGAGACGCCTGGAGGTGGAGCACCAGTAAACATAGCCACCGGTGCGCGAGTCTCACCCCCTGGAGCGTGGTAGGGCCACATAGAAATGCGCCCTGACCATGGGTTGTGGAAAGAAGGACATGGTGCCCCCCCGGTGGGCCACCTGTGGGGGTGACACCACCACGGCCTCCCCCACGACCCCCACCGCCCCCACCACGTCGGCGACGACCGCCACGGCCCCCCACCTCCGCTGGGCCCGGAGGGAGGAGGACCAAGAAGGGACGACAGTGGTGGAGCAGACGGACGAGGCGGAGTAGCAGCCAGGGCCGTCGAGGAGGACGAGGACCCCTGGGTGGCGGTGGACCCCGGCTGGAGGCCCTGAGTGAGCTCCTCCATGACGAGGTCGTCACGGACCTGCAGGAAGGTGGGGAAGGGCCGCTGACGGGTGATCCACGTCCGGAGGTGGGCGTAGCGGTCGCTGAGCCCGCGGAGGACGTTGAGGACGAGGATGCGATCCTCCACGGGCTAGCCCAGGTCGCCGAGGGAATCTACCATGGTCTTCATCTTCCGGCAGAACTCGCCAACGGCAAGGTCCCCCTAGACGAAAGTGCGGAAGCTCGCGTCGAGTCGCAGAGCTCGGACCTCAGCATTGCCCAGAAACTGGCCCTCGAGTGCCAGCCAGGCCTGGCGAGCAGAGGTGGTGGTGCGGACGAGGTCGTGGAGGTCGACGGAGATCGTGCCGAGGATCCAGGAAAGCACGATACTGTCCAGGCGCTGCCACGACGGAGTCTGGACCATGGGCGTAGGGTTGTCGAGGACGTGGTCGTCGAGGGCGTAGCGGCGAAGAGTGAGGACCACCAGATCCCTCCAACGAGCGTACGAGGGCGACTCGGGGTCGAGAACGACCGGGACGAGGAGCCGGATGTTCTGGACACCACCGGCCTGGTAGTGAAGCTGCGAGACGAGGGGATCGGCCGGGTCGTGACGGAGAGCCGTAGTGGTGGAGGTGAGTTGTCCCGTCGAGCCGGAGGAGGTGGCCCCCCCCGTCGTGGGCGAGCAGCTGCTCTGCCTCGGCGATCTGGCGGGCCAGAGTGTCGGCGGCGTCCCGCTCCCGCTGCCACAGAAGTGCAGCCGCACGGACGCGCTCCTGACCGGCCGCGGCCGCGGCACGGGCGAAAACCAGCGCGGCGGCGAGGGTGGAGACGGGCCGTGGGCCGGAGAGGACGACCAAAGACAGAGAGGGGAGGGTTCCACAGCCCATGGCCGTCCCCCCAGGCCGGCTGCAGCAGGAGCAGCGGCGGCGGCGTCCGCCGGAAAGTCGAGGCTGACGGCGTCGGCGACATCGGGCGGGGCGACCGGGAAGGCAGCAGAGGCGGGAAGCCCATCAGATGCGAGGGCGAGGGCCAGGCGCGACGGCTGCCAGGCGGCGAGGTCGCCGGAGACGCGCCAGGAGGCCGCTGGCGGGGCCCAGGGGTGGCCCGCGCCCGCGCCAGAGGTGGCAGCGCGCGGCCGGCGGCGCTGTGGCAGCAGCGGCCGGTGGCACCGTGGTAGCAGCGGCCCGCACTTGGGGAGGCGGTGCCGTGGTAGCAGCGGCCCGCACCTGGGTAGGCGGCGGCGCCAGGGGAGGCGGCGCGTGGCCCGCGCCCGCAGCTGGGTTGGCGGCGGCGGCCAGCGGCTCCAGAGGGCGCGGCGCAGGTGGAGCAGCGGCGATCTGGGCTCAGGAGGTGGAGTGGGAGAGGGGAGGAAAGGAGAGGGAGTGGGAGGGAGGAGGAGGAGGTTCGGCCATGGCGCCCGGCGGCTCGCCGGCGTGGGTGGCGGCCCCTGGCGGCTGGAGGGAGGGAGGGAGAAAGGGAAGAAGAAAAACTAGGCTCTTGCCATGTTGGAATGAATGGACTAGATTGATTTGGCTAACCCTAGAAGGGTAGCTATATAGAGTAGCATACATGGGCCTCATGGGCCTAGCCACATGGACCTTAGACATATACTCCAACAAAGACAATGCAATGCTTAGCATTGTAAAAAAAAAGTGACGATGAGTACCAGATATAGCAGGTGTAAGGATTCCATCTCCAATTGCTGTACAAGTACCAATTAAAACAAGAATAAGAAGAATGTTTCTCTTATATGCATGTGACTCTATCCATCTCTTTATTTTTGCTGCAACTGAATTCTCTTCATAGGTTTGCCGACTATATGTCGTCAATTCCTCATCGGTCCTGTGTTGATTAGGTATGGTGTTGATCTTTGCATGACGGCATAATAGGGAATAAAGAGCAAATGTACCACCTGCAAGAAAGTGCAACATGTTGTCACCTTAGGAGTCGCGCACTATGCAAACACTGAGCAGCAGCAAAATCTCTCAGGGCAAAAGTTTAATCATTATAGAAATGCACTTTAGCACGCTGACATCTTAAGAAAAGAAAGGTATTCTTCTAACAAATTCAAGAGGTGTGATATGTCAAAAGTTGATGTGCTATCATAATTCCCATGTACAGTAAAATCTCTATTTTCTAATGTATAGTTCTTTGAGAAGTATTGCTGGTAGTAATTCACTTTTTAAGGCATGCAGATCTTAAGGGGTTGGTTAGAAATTCATTTAAATAAAAACTTGGTTGCACATTGTTGTCTGTCTGCAGTGAAGGTGTTATTGGAAAAGGTGTTTTTTCTTTTCGTCTCATCTAATGAAACTTAACTTCTCACAAAACTCTTGCCGTCCTTTCAAACAAAATAGGACTGTGAGGATCAAGCATCTTACCTTGACCATTGTCATTTGCCCTCAAGACAACAAACACATACTTCAGAAGTGGTATGAGAGTGAGGGTGTAAATAATCAAGGAAAGAGCTCCAATAACATCCTCATCCTCACCCTCACCTATTCCATGAGGAAATATATTATAGAACACATATAAAGGTGACGTGCCCAAATCACCAAAGACCACTCCAAGGCTCTGAAATGCCAGCCGTAGTAACAAAGCTGATGAGAACTTCTGCATGAAAGGAAACAACAGTCAACAGAAATTCTTGATTTAGCAGCCTATTTACTTAAATCACAAGCTAGGATTCTTCTTCCTCGGACCAGAGATTCTTCTGGTAGTGATTTCATTGGAGGTAGAATGAATCATAGACTTGTTTAAAGCAAAAGGGTTCCTTAGAAAAGATGGTAATATGATCCCAGGAGTCTAACCAAGTTTCTTCAATCATCCTCTACAGTTGGAAAGAATACATATTCGTGCAGTAAAAAATGCAGTGGTGTTGAAATGGTGCATTTATTCCAGAATCTAGATGTTTTCAGAGAACGGACTGCACATGCACAATGAGATGGATTGTCACATGCAGACACAAATCTTACATCTACTGCAAGTATTGAGGAAAAATTCAAGTCTTGGCAACAAAAACAAAATCAACATGAAAAAGACTGGAAAGAGAGAAATGCCAGACCTTTTCTCTGTACATATTCTTCAGCCTGCCCGCCTCGTCATCCATGGGTTGATCAAGGTTCTGATCTAGCTCCCACATGCTTCCCCGGTTTGTCAGCTCACTTTCTGACAGCGATGCCATTGACCTCTTCTCCCCTCAGCGGCAGTTCCTCGAATGTGAAATCTCGTCCTACGAACCGGTATTCAGACTCCACAGCTGCTTGATCTCACACTCGAAATCCAGACTCGAATCTCGTCATCAGCACCGGTGCATGCATTCGATTCTTGGTGTTTGCAAGCACCAAGCCTTCCAGCCAAATCTCCCCACTAAACACCGCTTTGGTTATTGCAAGAAACGAAAACGGAATCTTCGGTCCGACAGTGAAGCGCGACAAATCACACCAACCTCACAGCACGGACCAAAATCAAGAAGCAGAAACGGGCCACTGTTTGTTGTAGCCACGAGTAATCCCAACCGAAAAAAAAAAACCAACCTTTCCTCCGAAAAGCTCACCAGAAATCGAATTTTGACGTCGCTGGCGCCAGCGCCACGACTGTCCCCGAACAGGCGAAGCACGAGAGCTGCGCGAGGAGGAGGAAGACGAGGAGTTGAGGTGGAGACTGGAGGAAGCAGAAGCCAGCAGCAATACCCAACCGAGCGGAGCAAAAGAAGGCAAGAAATACTGCCAGGAGCAGGAGCAGCAGATGTCTAGGCACTGCGAGGAGCGGAGGCAGGCAGGCTGGTGGGGCACCCCCACGAATTCGGTGCAGAATTGACAAAGAGCTCCTGCCTTCGGTTATGAATGATTGCAAGTTTGCCACTACTTACAGACAAGGAGAAGAACAGAGGAAGAAGATGAGAGAGAGAGAGAGAGAGAGAGAGAGAGAGAGAGAGAGAGCAAAGGAGAAGTTTTGCGCTTCTTGCAGCTTGCTACTTCTTGCCTGGCTGCTGGCTGCTTATGGGTGGCTGTAGACCGGAGTACCGGACTGTAACTAAAAACCACGGGGAGTGCTGATGTTGGCATCATGACATGGCAAGTCACTGTCAGCCATCAGGTCTGGTAGAAAAAAAATAGCTTTTTAATGGCATTGATTCCGCTTCATAAAATATTTGATTAATCAGCTCCTAATCTTCCTGGTGATCTGAGGATCCAGATTTGTCACCGTCACTCCTCAGTTAAACTAGTATTTCGTTCCAGTTTCATCTTGTCTGTTAGTAACCTGGTATGGTATGGTATGGCAGATTGGCAGTTGTTTGCTCAACTGCAGCTTGCAACTTGGAATATCTAAAATTTGTGGTTTGACATTGTTGATTTTTATATGCTCTGGGATTTTTCTATAGTATCTGGACTTCTAGTACTCTAGACAACAGCCAATAGTCAGTTAGTGGGGTGCATTTTTTAAGTTCAACGATGTACAACCTGAGCCAACTTTTTTCAATACTACCATATCTTATTATCTATATTTTATACTCTTGGTAGCAAAGAATAAAAATAAATATTGAGCACAACGTGTACCTGCCAGTAACTAGATGCAAAGTACTCATGCAAGAGATTCATTTATACATACCTATACCTACTAGAACTCTCCCCATCCATGCTAGTTAGGCATGGGTGTCCTTTTGTAGAGATTTTCAGTATTATTTTGCTTAGAAACATTCATTTTTTTCAGAGAATGAAAAAGGACAATTTCGGATGAAACAGTCACATCTGCCACCATCTGGTCCCTCCAGGGAGGCCTACATATGAAAGCTTGGTCGGTGTCCGGCCCTAAAACATGCTGGTAGCTGGGCTGTAGGAATTTTCCTGTGTCTGTGTCTGTTCCATACTATATTCTTCAGATCGAACAAAAGGCGCTGCAATTATGCAAGGGAATTGGAATGCAATGCGATGATTTTGTTAAGTAATAATGCAGGGAATTATGCCCGGGAACTAATTCCGGTGACCTTTTCTCGCCACCAGCAAATCAAAAAATGTTTTATATTTACAATAATTGCACGCGATTCACCACCGCATGTAAAGACACAAGCCATTGAACAAAAAAGAAATATTTTTCCGTAGAAATCCTCTAGTTCTCTTAATATTCGAGACTACTACTACTCCGCGCTAGTACAGTCGAAGTATCGAACATAGGATTACTTCTTCATGTTTGCAAGCCCTGGCTCTGAATGCCTTTTCTTGCTTTCATTCATGTTAGTTCTGAATATGCCAAGATTGGCGTCAGGGCCAGCAGGAAGCAGCGTCCGAGGCAGCTGCTCAACTGAACGGTGACTCGGTGAGCGCGGCGGCTAGTGCAGGTGCAGCCACTGCGCCTACGTCACGGCTCATAGCCTACATCACCGGGTTAGGCTGTACTCCCTCCGTCCATAAAAACATGCAATTCTCGCTTTTCGAGAAGTCAAACAGTTTCAACTTTGACTAATTTTATATAAAAAAATACTAATGTTTATGATACAAAATAAGTATCATTAGATTAGTTATAGAATATATTTTTATAATAAATTTATTTGAAGACTTAAATGTTAATACTATTTGCTATAAACTTGGTCAAACTTGAGTCAGTTTGACTGGCACGCATCCCATAATTGCATCTTTTCTCGGACGGAGGAAGTATGTATGCATGTAGTATGTGGTATGTTTATCCATACGAACTTGTTGCAGAAAGACAATAGAAGAAAGGTTGTACCTAGTGGAGACATCTTTTCTCTGTTTCACTGTGTTGAGAGGTCTATCGTCTTACACTTTTTCGGCTCAACCCAATGGTGCATGGTAACTCAACATACTTAAAAATATCTCTTTGTTGTCTTTTGAAACAAAAGTGAAGGGCGGTGGTGCTTTTGGAGTGTCAACTTGTCAACAGTTAGCTAGATGATGTTAAGGTTTATGCTGGTAATAAACTGCATTTTTTTGCTTTCTGTAATGATAATAATTCCTTGAAACACACCCTGAGTGTACGTGTCAAATACTAATGCAGAGAAAGCAAAAGGAGTGAAAGTGAAGTGCACTTAATTTGGCGACTAGCTAGTCTTACGTTAAGTATCACAAAGCTCCAAAGTATGGTGATTACTATGCCTGTCGCTATTCCTCTGGTAAACGAATACTTTTCATATTTGACTTTGCAGTCTTTGGTACAATCACACTAATATCTATTCTAGAATATATTGTTAAAAATATTCTTCAAATTTGTGAGATTTTGCAAGTATATTTGATTATAAATCTTCAAACTTAATTAACATTTGAAAAATAACTTAAAAGTTATTGATGTTTTCTTTTGACCAAATCTCTTCTTAAATGATATGTTTTTTTTTGTGACCAGAGGGTGCTAGTTTGATGTTTCTACGTTATGTGTATATCCGCAAGGCTGAACGACACAGATATAGTGAGAAATTGATAAAGGAGAAATGTTAGGTTTCATGTTCAAGATTAATTTAGGACATGTTTAGATAAACTAGGACTAATAACTAGTCTTATTATTAGCTCCTATCTCTAAACTAATGAACTAACAACTAGTCCTTGACCAGTGGATTAGCAATTGGCATGTTTGTTTGCATCCTTAGAAACTAAAAATTAGTCTGTTAGTCCTAGAATTCGAGGAGTGCATTAATCCATCATGAGCGTCCCGACATCAACGAGAAAAGAAAAGAAAAAAAAAATAGTTTGGTGAGCTAGTTAGTGAGGCACATCTGCAAAAGGAATAACTCTTCTTTAGGGGTGTCCCTTTTAAAATTTTCAGCAACAACAAGAGCATCCGCAAGAGGAATTTTGCATTATGCACTCACGGAAAGCTACAATTTTTGGTCGCTTACAAACACTGCAGCACAATTAGGGTCCTCATCACCTAGCGATCATGAGTTAGTTCATTACTCGTTCCAATAAATTATATCATTATTAGATTTAAAATTTGTTCCACAAGACCTATCATTGTATCCTTCGGATTAAAAAGGGAGTCCACGTATGTGTATATCAACTCACACCGGCGCATATCTTTCAGATGTTGCTTAATCCCCATCGTATACAAACTCCTTAATGATAGCTGCATGCATAGTTTAATTGAGACAAAGTCGACTGGCCGGATTTCGCGAGAACGGGCGAGCAGGTAGTATGCAGGTGTCACACATGTGTACGGCCTTTACGTCATGGGTACGTACGTGTTGAATTTGAATATACCCCGATGTTAACCAATAACCATGTAGTTTTGGTCTAAGAATGTCTATCCAAATTAACAACAGAGAGATAGTACTAGATATACTATCTAGTAATATCTATGCTCTAGCTAATGGTCAACTACATACGTACGAGTACGATGTCAAAGATGGAGCTGTGGACCCAATAGATGCATTATACTCCCTCTGTTCCAAATTATGAGTCGCTTTGACTTTTTTTTGTACATCCATTTTGCTATGCATCTGGATATATATAAATCAAAAAGTCAAAGCGACTTATAATTTGAAACAGAGGGAGTATTGTTTAGCTAGGTAAAATCCAGCACTAACACATGGTGATTATTAGCTCGGTCGTCAAATTATCAAGTAAACACATGCCTTTGGATGTGCTACCAAGGTGACGTGTGCTTCCTCAGATTTTCCAACCCTTCTCTCCAACGGTGAATCGTCAAACTTTGTATTGTCAGCTAGCATTTTTTTCTCTTTTTTTTTATAAGTCGATGGAAGGGGAAAGGATCCCCCACCTGATTTTCATTCATCCATTGGCCTCTTAAGGCTTGATAAGTCAGAAAACATTTTGTTTGTGAAAGGCGCTTACATATCCGAACAGATGGACTTAAGGTTTACATTGCGTTAGCTAAAATATGACACCAAGAGGTAGCAACTTCTTTATCTGCTTTGGGTAGTCTTGCCCCCCATAAGAACGCTTCTGCCTTGCAAGCGGCCAATGCACCGGCCAAGGTCGTACGATTTGTTCTGAAAGTTCTATTGTTATGCCATTTCCAAATATGCCAGCAGCACAACAGAATGAAGGTCCCAAAGTGACAAGCAGGGATGTGACTTGGGTGCTGAATATCCATGAGTTTCTGAATTTGCCAGTGTGGAAATGTTGTGATGCCAACCGCATTCCAGGAGCTGCTGGTTGTGGTGCATCCGAAGATGATATGGGCTGGGGACTCGTCAGAAGCATGGCAGGTTTCACAAGTTGCGTCTCCCACAATTCCTTTCTTCTCCAAGTAATTTTTGAAGAATTTCTTCTCCAAGTTTATTTGCACTGGATGCGCCGCGCCCTTGAGAGAGTAGCCATGCCAAAAACTTCACCCTCGGTGGCGCTTTGTTATCCCAAACAAATTTGGCCCATGAGTCCGGGTTGGAATATGCATTTTTCAGGGCATCATATATGGATGTATATTATTTGGTTGTCTTGTATTAGTCTACATCCAAACTTGTACAATGCAATTAACTTTTACCGTGTTTCGTTGCCATAGAGGCTTTTATGTGGATGTAGGATTCCATGTTGTTTGAACCAGACCCAATGTATGCAATATTAGTAAGTACGTCAAATTTAGTCATATTAAATAATGTATATGTTTGCACAAACTAAAGAGGCACCAAAAATGATGAAATCTTCACACCATCCCTACTTTTACTAGACCAGTAAACCTCTACTAAAACACAGAGGTGACTATATGCAACACAATGTCAGCAACAAAACATAATCTTACCAAACATAGCTGCTTGTCCATATACACACAGGTCAAGTAAACACCAAGCCACTATACAGGACTACTAAAACACCAACACACTGCGTGTGTTTATGTTGTCTTAGTGTCGGTACCAACAGTACGGGGGTACCCGCACCTATCGCCAAAAAACTAACACGACCGAAACCGCAATAAAAGATAGCCCACCTCGACCGTGTACCCAGTCAGTCTCGTACGAGGCCCACTCGACGGGGCGCCTCGACCGCGCCCCAGCTCCGACTCGTACGAGGCCCGCTCGACGGGGCGCCTCGACCGCGCCCCGGCTCCGACTCGTACGAGGCCCGCTCGACGGGGCGCCTCGACCGCGCCCCGGCTTCGACTCGTACGAGGCCCGCTCGACGGGGCGCCTCGACCGCGCCCCATCCCGTGCCGCAAGGTACTTCGACAGCGCTCCGACCCGCGCGAGGCTCGACCGCCCGCTGGGGAGAACTCCGACTCGCGTGAGCCCGGATCGAGCACCTCGACACCTTTTCTTTGCCTACCCCAGGACAAAAGCCATAGCATTCAATGCGGTTACCTACTACCACCTACCGGCATGGC
This sequence comes from Saccharum hybrid cultivar R570, assembly GCA_038087645.1. Lineage (NCBI taxonomy): Eukaryota > Viridiplantae > Streptophyta > Magnoliopsida > Poales > Poaceae > Saccharum > Saccharum hybrid cultivar. Next base: position 7,367,649 of record JAQSUU010000512.1, read on the forward strand.
TGCGGCCAGGATCGACGTGGGAACAATACCCGTGTCAGATCTCACTGTTTTACCGCCCATCCCGTGATGGGAGGTGAAACCCGTCACTATACCCACCTTACCGCGCACTGTTCACCATCAATCACCCTCGAGGGAGGATAAGACAAGGCCTGTTCTCCGCGATATCGGGGATTCGGCCTTATCCATCCGGCCTCGACCCGGCCTCGACCCAGCCCCGACGCTCGACTTAGTTCAAAGGACGGTATGGCATGGCGCTCTGGGTCATTTCGCCATCTTGTCTCCCACAACGTCAGGGTGTCCAGGGATGGCCGGCCATTCCCAAGGCACGTCGCTACAGTCAACTCAACAGGAATCGACAAAACATCACCTCAAGGCTCCCCGTCGTCTTGGCCTCCCCTCACCCTATAAAAGGGCAGGCCAGGGTTCAACGGAGGGGGGGACGAAGACGGAACAAAAAACACAAAACAGAAGATCGACATCTCAAGCAACCGCCTTTTTTCTCTTTTCTCTTTGAGACTTGGGCTCGACACCCTCTCTCGCATGCTTGTAACCCCTACACGAGCACCTCGGTGCAAGAAAATACAAACATCTCCCCCCGCTGGACGTAGGGCCTTCTTTTGCCCGAACCAGGATAAACCCCCGTGTGTTCTCCTTGCATCACCATCCAGGAAAGAGACACGCAGCATTTACTCGTTGGTTTAGGACCCCCCTAGGGTCCGAACACCAACAGTTGGCACGCCAGGTAGGGGATCGCTGCGTGCAAACGTCGCTTTCTCGCCTTTTTTCCTGGATGGCTGACCCCGAACGTCCGATTCCGTTGGCCACGGTGATCTGGTTTGGGAGTTTGGAGTTCATGTCGCTCGGCTCTGGCTACGACATGGTCCTACTTCCGCCCAGGCACCCAACCGACGAGGACTACGAGCTCTCCCAGCCCGGGGGAGCAATCCACCGGCACCGTCGCTCCAGGCGGGCGCGGGCCGCCCGACGACGACGAGCCCGGTACAGCCACCGTCTTCACCCCGCGGAGGGTGATGGGGTTCCCCGGTCCGGCACCCCCCAGCCAGGCGCCAGCCTAGATCTCCTTTTGGAAGGTTTGGGAAGGACGAGCTTGGCTGAGGGTGACATGCCGACGGAAAATCCCGCCGCTCCCCCGTCTGGTGAGACACCACTGTCCGGAGCATCCATTTCAGCACGGGCAGCGACATCTCCATCACCATTCCCGTTGGGCTAGACTCGGCTGCCCGGGTGTACGCATCCTCCGTGAGCACCCGCATGAGTGCTTATGAGGAACTCCCCGGGCACCATCTACGCTCCACTCTGGACCTCGTTGCATCCACACCGGCTTCTGATTATCGGGACTCTACGGAGACACCGAAAACAGAGCCCCGTGTGACTGCTTCTTTACGTCGCCGCCTCAGTGACGATTGGCAACGGCCACACGTTCCCCCGTCATATTACTACTTTGGCGCTCCTGACTCCGACTCGGCTGATGACACCTATGATCCGACCCGCGAGTGCTTCAACATCGACGTTGAAAGCACTTCGGATTCAGAGGACGAAGAGCCAGTCGAAGGAAGGCACACGCCACCTCATGTCGAGCCTCCTGCCGAGCGAGACGAGCCTCAGTTCCTTGCGGATCAAGGAGCGCAGCTCGAACAGATTCGCGAGTTGTAGGACAGGCTTGACGAGGAACGGGAAAACCTGGATCTACTCCAACAAACCCTCGAGCGTGAGCGTGCGGAACATGCACTTGGCGGGAGAGCTCGCGAGAGAGCTCGCGACGTCAACCGTCTCATCAACGAGGACCGGGTGGTCGACCCCCCGGTTTTTGCCCGAGCCAGCCAGAACATCGTTGCCGCCGCCATGCTCCTCCGCAACATGCCCGAGCCATCAAACCCGACGCCCGTCGGGCTCGAGATGAAATCCGAGAACTCCTCGAGACCGCCGCCATGCAGCAGGCCGAGAGCTCTGCCTCGAAGCGACGCGAGGCAGCCTCGGAGCGGATCCTCGAGCCCTCCCGACAGGAGAGAGAAGCCTCGGTTCACCTCGAGCCTGCCCGGCGAAACCGGGTAGCACCGGCCCCTGAGCCCACCGGCAACGACCGCGAGCCTCGAGACACCCGTGGCAACATCGTCGAGCACCGCACGCGCAAGCACGGTGACGGTGTGGCTCGAGGCTACCACGTCCACAGGGGCGGATGCTACGACAGCTCGGAAGATCGTAGCCCTTCACCCGAGCCCCCGGGTCCTCGGGTCTTCAGTAAAGCAATCCGTGAGACGGTGCCCCCGGCTCGGTTTCGCCCCCCCACGACTCTCACCAAGTACAACGGCGAAACCAAACCCGAACTTTGGCTCGCCGATTTCTGCTTGGCGTGTCAGTTGGGCGGGGCCACCGACGACCGGGTCATCATTCGACAACTCCCCCTGTTCCTCTCCGACACCGCCCGAGCCTGGCTCGAGGATCTCCCACCTCGGCAGATCCACGACTAGGACGATCTCGTGAGGGTGTTCGAGGGAAATTTCAAGGGGACCTACATGCGCCCCGGCAACTCGTGGGACCTCCGGAGCTGCAAGCAGAAACCAGATGAATCCCTCTGAGACTACCTCCGACGCTTCTCCCGGCAGCGTACCGAGCTCCCCAACATCACCGACTCCGACGTAATTACGGCCTTCCTCTCCGGCACCACCTGTAAGGAGTTGGCCCGAGAATTGGGCCGTAACACCCTACTCACTGCCAACGGATTGATGGACATCGTCACCAACTTCACCGCCGGCGAGGAGGCGGTTGGTGCAATCTTTGGCGGCGACCCGGAAAGGGGGGAGCAGAAGGTCGACGATCCCGTGAGTTCCACCCGAGGCCCCAAGAGAAACAACCGCAAGAAGAAAAAAGGCCAGCAGGGCAAGCTCGAGGCCTCGGCCGACGAGCTCGTCGCTGCTACCGAGCACAAGAAACCTCGAGGCCCCCCCGGCGGGGGCGTCTTCGACAAAATGCTCAAAGAGCCGTGTCCCTACCACAAGGGACTCACTAACCATAACCTCGAGGATTGTCACATGCTGCGCAGGTACTTCAGGGGTGCCGGCGCCAAGAAGGACGACAAGGAGGACCCTAAGGGTGACGACAAGGACGGGGAATTTCCCGAGATCCACGACTGCTTCATGATCTACGGAGGGCCCTCGACCTGCCTCTCTGCGCACCAGCGCAAGCGAGAACGGCGCGAGGTCTTCTCCGTACAATCGGCAGTACCCCGCTTCCTTGATTGGTCCGCGGTGGCCATCACTTTCGACCGTGACGACCACCCAGACTACGTCCCCAACCCGGAGGTCTATCCGCTCGTTGTTGACCCCGTCATCGCCAACACACGCCTCACCAAGGTGCTCATGGACGGCAGAAGCAGCCTCAACATCATCTACTCCTAGACCCTTGACCTTCTGGGGGTCAAGAGAGCGTGCCTCCAACCTAGCGTCGGGGGCTTCCACGGAGTCGTGCCAGGGAAACAGGCGGAACCCCTCGGGCAGGTCGATCTGCCTATTTGTTTTGGCACACCGGCCAACTTCAGAAAGGAGACTCTCACTTTCGAAGTGGTCGGATTCCATGGAACGTACCACGCTATCCTAGGGCGCCCATGCTACGTCAGGTTCATGGCAATTCCGAACTACACCTACCTCAAGCTCAAGATGCCAGGCCCAAACGGTGTCATCACTGTAGGGCCCTCATATGAACATGCCTACGAGTGCGACGTCGAGTGCGTCGAGCACGGCGAGGCTGTTTTGGAGTCGGCGATCTTGGCTGCAGACCTCGACGGTCTCGCCAATACGATTCCTGACCCAAAACGCCATGCCGGCTGCTTCGAGCCCGCCGAAGATGTCAAACTCGTACCCCTCGACCCCGCTGATCCCAAGGGAAAGGCACTGAGCATCAGTGCCACCCTCGATCCTAAATAGGAAGCAGTGCTCGTCGACTTTCTTCGCGCAAACGTCGACATCTTTACGTGGAGTCCCTCGGATATGCCAGGCATACCCAGGGAAGTCGCCGAGCACGCCTTGGAGATCCGGGCCGGATCCAAACCGGTGAAGCAACGCCTGCGTCGCTTCGATGAGGAGAAGCGCATGGTCATCGCCGAGGAGATACACAAACTGTTGGAGGCCGGGTTTATCAAGGAGGTTCATCATCCCGAGTGGCTAGCTAATCCTGTATTAGTTAGGAAAAAGAATGGGAAATGGAGGATGTGCGTAGACTATACCGGTTTAAATAAAGCATGTCCGAAAGTTCCCTTTCCTTTGCCACGCATTGACCAAATCGTTGATTCCACTGCGGGATGCGAAACTCTCTCATTCTTAGATGCATACTCCGGCTACCACCAAATCAAAATGAAGGAGTCCGACCAGCTCGCGACTTCATTCATCACCCCATTCGGCATGTATTGCTACGTTACGATGCCCTTCGGTCTCCGGAACGTGGGGGCAACGTACCAGCGATGCATGCAACATGTTTTCGGGAAGCACATTGGGTCGACCGTCGAAGCTTACGTCGACGACATCGTGGTCAAAACCCAACAAGCCGACGATCTGGTCAGCGACCTCAACGTTGCATTCAAGTGCCTCAGGGCAAAAAACATCAGACTCAATCCAGAGAAATGTGTCTTTGGCGTCCCACGAGGTATGCTTTTAGGGTTTATCGTATCTAAACGCGGCATCGAGGCCAACCCTGAAAAAATCTCTACGATAACCAAGATGGGCCCCATCCGAGATCTAAAAGGCGTACAGAGGGTCACAGGTTGCTTGGCGGCACTCAGCCGTTTCATTTCGCGCCTCGGCGAAAAAGCACTCCCTCTGTACCGTCTCTTGAAGAAATCGGACCATTTTTCCTAGAACCTTGAGGCTGAGGAGGCTCTCACGAAACTCAAAGCCACCCTCTCTAACTCACCGATCCTCGTCCCTCCAACCCCGGGGGAACCACTCCTACTCTATGTCGCCGCGACATCACAAGTAGTCAGTGCTGCCCTGGTTGTCGAGCGGGCCGAGGAGGCACGTACCTTGCTCGTTCAAAGGCCGGTCTATTTCGTTAGCGAGGTGCTCTCAGAAACAAAGTGTCGATACCCACAGATCCAGAAACTGCTATATGCTATCATCTTGACACGGCGCAAGCTCCGACACTACTTCGAGGGTCACCCGATTACTGTGGTTTCTTCTTTCCCCTTGGGAGAGATAGCTCAGAACCGGGAAGCCTCGGGTAGGGTTGCCAAATGGGCGGTCGAACTCATGGGCGAGGCATTGTCCTATGCGCCGCGAAAAGCTATCAAGTCACAGGTATTAGCAGATTTCCTGGTTGAGTGGACTGACACACAACTCCTCCCTGCACAGCTTCAGGCGGAGCTGTGGACCATGTACTTCGATGGGTCATTAATGAAAACGGGAGCAGGCACGGGCTTGCTCTTCGTCTCGCCCCTCGGGATTCACATACGCTACGTCGTCCGGCTTCATTTCCCTGCGTCTAACAACGTCGCCGAGTACGAGGCACTCGTCACGGGGTTGAGAATCGCCGTCGAGCTCAGGGTCTGACACCTTGACGTCCGAGGCGACTCCTAACTCGTGATCGATCAAGTCATGAAGAGCTCGAGCTGCCGTGACCCCAAGATGGAAGCCTACTGCCAAGAAGTACGGCGCCTCGAGGACAAGTTTCACGGCCTCGAGCTCAACCACATCGCATGCAGGTATAATGAGGCCGCTGATGAACTGGCAAAAATCGCATCCACGAGCCACGGTTCCACCGGACGTCTTCGCGAAAGACCTTCAGCACCCATCCGTCGACCTCAGGCCAGACGGGGGGGGTCGACGGGGCGTCGCTCGACCCTCCACCTGAGGCAGAAGCCCCCTCGACCGGGGCTGAAGCCATGCAGGTGGAAGACCTAACGCCACCGTCTGACCTCGAGCCTGACTGGCGCATCCCGTACCTTGACTACCTCGGCCAAGGGGACCTCCCCTCGGATAAGACTGAGGCTCGACGGATCGCACGCCGGGCCAAAACTTTTGTGATCGTGGGCGACAGCAGAGAGCTCTACCGCCGTAGCCCTACTGGTATCCTCCAACGTTGCATCACAAAAGAGCAAGGTAGGAATCTGCTCGGCGATCTTCACTCGGGGGCTTGCGGTCACCACGCAGCACCTCGAACCCTCGTCGGAAACGCCTTTCGACAAGGATTCTATTGGCCGACCGCGGTCTCCGATGCTGTCAAGCTAGTACGCTCCTGCGAGGGTTGTCAATACTATGCGAGACAAACCCATCTTCCGGCACATGCCCTGCAAACTATCCCCATCACATGGCCGTTTGCCGTTTGGGGGCTCGACCTTGTCGGACCACTGAAAAGAACAACTGGCGGCTTCACTCACCTGCTCGTCGCCATCGACAAATTCTCCAAGTGGATCGAGGCCCGCCCTATCACCAGCATTAGGTCCGAGCAAGCTGTGCTCTTCTTCACTGACATTATTCATCGCTTTGGGGTCCCCAACTGTATCATCACAGACAATGGCACCCAGTTCACTGGCCGAAAGTTTTTGGATTTCTGCGACAACCACCACATCCGAGTGCTCTGGTCAGCCGTGGCTCATCCAAAAACAAACGGTCAGGTGGAACGTGCCAACAGCATGGTCCTACAAGGCCTGAAGCCCAGAATCTTTGACAAATTAAACAAACATGGCAAAAGATGGGCTGTCGAGCTACCCTCGGTCCTGTGGAGCCTAAGAACAACGCCGAGTCGAGCCACGGGGTTCACTCCGTTCTTCTTAGTCTACGGGTCTGAGGCTATGCTACCAACCGATATAGAATACGGATCCCCAAGGTTGAAGGCATACAACGAAAGATATAACGACGCCACAAGACAGGACGCCCTCGACCAGCTCGAGGAAGCCCGAGATGTGGCTCTGTTGCATTCTGCCAGGTACCAGCAGAGTCTCCGACGCTACCACGACAGACACGTCCGCAAGCGTGACCTCAACGTCGGCGACTTGGTGCTACGGCGGAACCAGAACACCAAGGGACGGCACAAGCTCACACCACCATGGGAAGGGCCGTACATCATCGCAGAAGTGCTAAAGCCGGGCACCTACAAGCTATCCAACGAAAGGGGTGAAATCCTCACCAACGCTTGGAACATTGAACAGCTACGTCGCTTCTTTCCTTAAAAAGCCTCGAGGCTCTGTATTTTCTTTTTCGTCAATAAAGAGTACAGCGATGTTCAAACTTTCGTTTCGTAATGAGGAAGGATCGACCCTGCACTCCCAGAGTCGACCCTCCCTCGGGGGCTGCAAGGGGGGAACCCCCGGTCCCCGAAAAAACTTATGCTCTTTTTTAAAAATTTAAGAACCGCTTCTTAGATCGACTTCGCTGAAAGAGCACCCTAAGGTTCGAGAGGGCTCTCGAGTCTGGAGCATCACCTACGCCTTCGAGGCTACGATTTGGCTCACAGGCCCTCGTCGTCGGCAGGCGGAACCACCTCAGCTTCAAAAAGCGAGGCCAGACGGCTTCCAGGCTCTTCGGCGGCTTCGATCAGCTCCACGCAAGCATCCACGTTCTCCTCGTCTGTCCGATCTGGGTCTGTGACGAAGCCCTCGGCGACGAGATTCATGTCAAACACAAACCCTGAACGGACGACGGCTAGCGCCCTCTTCACGCCGTGATGGAGGCCGTCCCGTATCTTCTCCCGGGCAAGGCGGCCCAGCGCCACCATCCGGCGGACGAAGGAGTTCCCCAGAACATCTTCCCCGGTGTCGGCGTCGGGCTCGACCCCCAGACCATCGCATACGGTGGTGATCGCGCCCTGGAGAAGTTGGGTCCTCCGGATCTCGGCTTCGAGGAGGCTCTGGAAGGAGTTGGCAGAAGATTGGGCCTCTCGATTCTCTCTCTCTAGCTCTGAAACACGACAAACAAATTAATACCCAACGCGGGGCCTTCAACGTCGTGGCCGTGACAATCACACTTACCCTCGATATGGGTCTGCAGGCCCACGACCTCGTCACGAAGCCCCCCGCATGTTCGCTCGAGCCCCAGGAAGGCACTGTCCTTGTCGCTGATGGCTGCCTTTAGCGCCTCGATCTCCTGCCGAGCAGACTCGAGAGCTGCGTCCTTCTCTTGGACGGCTCCCTTCAGCGTCGTGACCTTGACGTTGAGGGTGTCGCGCTGAAGGCTAACCTGGGAGACATCCTCCTCGAGCTCCTTCACCCGCATGGACAGGGGCTCGAGATCCCTGCGGGCCTGGGCAGCCTCCTCCCGAGCCTTGTCCATGCCAGTGCGCATCACGGCCTCGGCCGCCCGTGCCTGCGTCGCTTCTTCTTTCACCACCGCGTACGCGACGCGCAGCTCAGCCATCTCGGCGTTCCGATCGGATAGCCATTTCTGGGCCTCCTCGACCAGAACCCGTTGCTGGGACAGCGCGCCCCACACGCCACTCTCATCTCGAATGAAGAGCGACTTGTGGCGGGAGTACTCCTTCAGCTCCTGAACGCAATCCGAAAAGGTCACAAAGCCGAGGGAAAAAGACACCAAGAAAACTACGGAGAAAGCCGACGGGTCGATCATACCTCGGTGGCATCTCCCATACTCTGCATGGCACCGGATGCCACTCGGAGCAACCGATCAAGATGCCGGCGGACGCCCTCGAGGTATTCCCATTGGTGCACCTCATCTTTGTCACTCAAGACAAAGATAGGCTCGGCGTCGGGGTTCGTAGCGTCCCTAAACTGAAGGGACGCCCCCCCCCCACCTCGGCAGCTTCGTCTCTGCCCGCGCTATCGCCAGCGCGGCGATGTCGGGCCACGACGAGGACGACCCGGCCGGGGCGTCTCCTGATCCCGCGGAAGGACCGGCCTCGCCCGCAGTGTTCACCTCTCCAACGGCCGTCGAGGCACCGGCCTGATCCGCGACCTCACCCCCCTCGACCCCCATCGCTTGTTTTCCTTTGCCCAGGGGGATGTCGTCGAGGGTAAGGTGAGGGCGGGCACCAACGACCGCCGGCGCCTCCGGAGCCAGCGCCTCGACCGACGATGGCTCCGGTACCTGCGCCTCGACCGTTGGCACCTCCGGAGCTGGCTCCTCTTCTTCCGGTGCTCCGGATAGGGGCTCGACCGCCTCGCCCTCCACCATGCCCGCTAGCTCTGCCAACGGGTCTTGTTACGGCCACGACCCCTCGCCAGGGCCGCCACCTGTCCTGACGCCGACGCGATCTCCTCTATGGTCACGTCCGCACCCGCCCGCTCCGCGTCGTGGACGGGTGCCTCGCCCGTCGCGACCTCAACGGCAGCCTCGGCCGTCGCCGACGACCTGGGCCCCGTCTCGATCGTATCAAGCGTCGCTACCTCTGCCGGTTCGGACCCCTCGACAATAGGCTCCAGGCTAGCAACCACCGCGGCGTCGACTGACCCCTGCCGTTGTCGCAGGCGCCCCTTCGCGGCCTCGACCTCCCGGACCTAGGCCGCATCCTGCTCCGCCGTCCGGTTGAGGACAACGGCGCTGGCCCGCAGCGACTTCACGGGGGTAAGCCCCATCGGCTCCGCCTTCCGCTTTAGCCTGCAAAGTGAGAAGAAACGTCAGCCAACGGATCCAGAGAAAAGCAGGACAACCAAGCTGAGATACTTACTCGGAAATCGGCACCAAGTGCCTCAACCCCGCGCGACCCGAGCCTCCCGAGACGGCCGATGGTGGCCTCGTGGCGGCCCCACCAGCAGGCCGAGCCCTCCTGGGAGCCCCGGCCGACGCACCGCCCTGCGCCCTTTGTGCCTCCGAGGCCAGCTGGCCTCGGGTTCTTACGCCTGCCGACGCCGCCGCCGATGACGACGCCGGTACTGCCGTCCCAGCCCCTGCCCGAGCCTGCAGGGCCTGGGCTGGTGCGGACGTCCCTGTTGACCCCTCTCGATGGGTCCGGGGCAAAGCGGCCCCTCCCATCGAGGGGCCCGACTCCTTCTTCGCCTTCTTCCCCTCGGGCTCCTCGACTACGACGACCGAGGAGGACGCCCCCCTGATGGGCTCCAGCAGGGGGCGAATGTCGGGAAGGTCCCCAAGCCTAGTCGCGATCTCATATCGCGACAGGGCATCGTCGTCTTCGCCGCTGCTGTCGTCGTCCTCCCCTGAGACCATCTCGGAAGGCGACGGCGCCAGGGGGACCCCGTCGATGGTCTGCTGGCGTCGAAGCTTCTTCAACGCCTCCGCCTCCTTGGCCTTGCGGACCGCCCTCTTCTTGGCCGTCTCCTTGGTCTGCTTCTTCTTGGAAGCATGCTGGCGTCGAGCCTCCCGGGCGGGCCGGTCCTCCGGGACTGGCGGACGCGTTTCCCGCAACGCCGACAGATCCTATACGCCGGTCTCGACCACATCAGCAAAATCCACAGATAAACAAAAATAGCAACACCTCATCCCCGGGATATGTACCATGGACTCGAACCCTTCGGTAGGCCTCATGGGAACCCGGTTGGCCTCCTCCGCCTTGAAGTTCCCAACCATCCGGCGCGCTCGTCGGAGGACCTCCTCGAGGGCGAGGGATTCATGGGACATCCGGGTCCCCTCCAGATCTGCCTCCGGAGTCATCTGGTCCAGACGGAGACGACGTCGGCACAGCGGCATCACTCTGCGGCGATGGAAGGTCGCTGCCACCGCCGTAGCCGTCAAGCCCCGGAGGCGAAGCTGCTGCAGCGCCGCCAGCAGCGGGTCCAAGCGCGGCTTCTCGGCCTCCGGCACTCCGTACGACCAGCGCTCCTCTCGAGCGGTCAACACGCGGCCGGTGTACCTCGGCAACTGATTTTCATCATTGCGGAGGTAGAACCAACCCTCGTGCCACCCACTGTTCGAAGAGATGAGGCGGGCCGGGATGTACAGATCCGCCTGACCCGACCTCACCTGCAGCACGCAGCTCCCCACTCGAGCCGCGCACAGGACGCCCTTCTCCCCTGCCCTCTTGGCAAAGAGCTCGGCCTTGAAAAGGTGAAGCCATAGGTTCCACTGCGGCTCTACCCCAAGGTAGCCCTCGCAGACCGCCGCGAAGATGGCAGCCTGCGCAACGGCGTTGGGGGAAAGATGGTGAAGCTCCACTCGGTAGTAGTGGAGGAGCGCGCGCATGAAGACCGACACCGGCACGCCAAATCCCCGCTCGTGGAAGCAGACGAAGCTCACCACATACCCTTCAGGGGGCACCGGTTCCCGGTGGGCAGGGGGCGGCGCCATCCACTCCAGCTGCGACCGGCTCGTCCTTGGCCGCAGCAGCCCGTCCTCGACCAACTCTTCCAACCTCCTCTCCATCACCGAGAAGGCGGCCCAGTCGTCGGTGGGGAGGATCTGGCTCTTTCCTGCCATCGGTGCTGTCGGAGGGGGGATGGATGGAAAGGATGCGGTGGCGGCGACGACGCGGGCGGAGAACGCGATAAGGCAAAGATTGTCTGAGGCAGAAGATTGCAGGAATGCAAGGGACCGGTGGGGAACACAGACCCCTAGGCCTTAACTTTATATGCCTAGGCAGAAGCCCAACGGTCGCGCGAGAAGGTAGAAACAGTTTCCCACATTAAATGCGCTCACCTAACCATTTCCTTGCATCTCGCAGGAGTCGGGCACGTGGCCGTCCCCCACGTCGTGACCACACGCCACATCGCCCACTACCGCGCCGATCTCGCCTCCCCAAAAGACACGCCCGGCTAACGAACGAGGGAGGGATCCGTGGACGAATATCCCTAGGTATGTGGAAAATGGGCCCGAAGCCCGCAATAAGTCTCGAGGGAGCGAAAGCTGGCCCTCAAACAGGGTTCGACAGCTGCCCTCGAGCAACAGAGTTAGGGACGACCTAGGGTACGCCCGTATATGGCCAAGGGCTCGAGCCACGCTCTCGAGGCACCCCAGGACGTATTCGAGGCTGAAGGAGAAGGTCGTCGTAGGAATCCCTCCAGGGGAGGCATCGAGCCCTCGAATCCTGTCGAAGGGAATCGAGATCCACACGACCACTTCTTGGCATCTTTGAGGGCGCCTCCGGGCCACTAGCCGACCCCTAACGAACGGGGCACGGGCTCTCACTCGAATTCCCCCGCTAGCAGCTCACCGGAGATCGTCGGAACTTGCGCCCAAATGAGGGTAGTACGGTGTTCTCCACCCCTCCTCCTTTTTTCAGAAAAGGAGCGTGAGGGTCGCAAAAGACGACCGGGACTTTGATCGACCTCGTGCGCGCGAGGCTCGGGGTCCCGACCGCAGAAACGGGCCCCGAGCCCCGGAATAAGTCTCGAGGGAGCGAAAGCTGGCCCTCGAACAGGGTTCGACAGCTGCCCTCGAGCAACAGAGTTAGGGACGACCCAGGGTGCGCCCGTACATGGCCAAGGGCTCGAGCCACGCTCTCGAGGCACCCTAGGACGTATTCGAGGCCGAAGGAGAAGGTCGTCGTAGGAATCCCTCCGGGGGAGGCATCGAGCCCTCGAATCCTGTCGAAGGGAATCGAGATCCACACGACCACTTCTTGGCATCTTTGAGGGCGCCTCCGGGCCACTAGCCGACCTCTAACGAACGGGGCACGAGCTCTCACTCGAATTCCCCCGCTAGCAGCTCACCGGAGATCGTCGGAACTCGCGCCCAAACGAGGGTAGTACGGTGTTCTCCACCCCTCCTCCTTTTTTCGGAAAAGGAGCGTGAGGGTCGCGTAGCAAAAGACGGCCGGGACCCTGATCGACCTCGCACGTGCGAGGCTCGGGGGCTTGACCGCAATGAATCGTTCCCCAATCAAACGCGTACAAGACCTCGGAGGAGTCTCAATACTCCACCGAGGCCTCGGGGGCTACACCCGGCGGGTGCGCTCGCGCGCCCCCGCCGAAAAAAATCACGGCGCTACGACTCCAATTCTGACCAACCTCTGGGAGAGTGATCACACACTCACCCAAAGGCTCGAGGGCTACTGTCGGTACCAATAGTACGGGGGTACCCGCACCTATCGCCAAAAAACTAACACGACCGAAACCGCAATAAAAGATAGCCCACCTCGACCGCGTACCCAGTCAGTCTCGTACGAGGCCCGCTCGACGGGGCGCCTCGACCGCGCCCCGGCTCCGACTCGTACGAGGCCCGCTCGACGGGGCGCCTCGACCGCGCCCCGGCTCCGACTCGTACGAGGCCCGCTCGACGGGGCGCCTCGACCGCGCCCCGGCTTCGACTCGTACGAGGCCTGCTCGACGGGGCGCCTCGACCGCGCCCCATCCCGTGCCGCAAGGTACTTCGACAGCGCTCCGACCCGCGCGAGGCTCGACCGCCCGCTGGGGAGAACTCCGACTCGCGTGAGCCCGGATCGAGCACCTCGACACCTTTTCTTTGCCTACCCCAGGACAAAAACCATAGCATTCAATGCGGTTACCTACTACCACCTACCGGCATGGCTGCGGCCAGGATCGACGTGGGAACAATACCCGTGTCAGATCTCACTGTTTTACCGCCCATCCCGTGATGGGAGGTGAAACCTGTCACTATACCCACCTTACCGCGCACTGTTCACCATCAATCACCCTCGAGGGAGGATAAGACAAGGCCCGTTCTCCGCGATATCGGGGATTCGGCCTTATCCATCCGGCCTCGACCCGGCCTCGACCCAGCCCCGACGCTCGACTTAGTTCAAAGGACGGTATGGCATGGCGCTCTGGGTCATTTCGCCATCTTGTCTCCCACAACGTCAGGGTGTCCAGGGATGGCCGACCATTCCCAAGGCACGTCGCTACAGTCAACTCAACAGGAATCGACAAAACATCACCTCAAGGCTCCCCGTCGTCTTGGCCTCCCCTCACCCTATAAAAGGGCAGGCCAGGGTTCAACGGAGGGGGGGGACGAAGACGGAACAAAAAACACAAAACAGAAGATCGACATCTCAAGCAACCGCCTTTTTCCTCTTTTCTCTTTGAGACTTGGGCTCGACACCCTCTCTCGCATGCTTGTAACCCCTATACGAGCACCTCGGTGCAAGGAAATACAAACATCTCCCCCCGCTGGACGTAGGGCCTTCTTTTGCCCGAACCAGGATAAACCCCCGTGTGTTCTCCTTGCATCACCATCCAGGAAAGAGACACACAGCATTTACTCGTTGGTTTAGGACCCCCCTCGGGTCCGAACACCGACACTTAGGCTATGTTATTTAAGGTCTAATGCAAGCTAAGATCAATGCAAATAACCAATCACACGCACTAAGGATGTGTGGTTTTTCGAATTAATTTATATCACATGGAGCCATTCTTAATGTTGACAAATAAAAGCATATGCAAGAATTAATTTTTTATGTATATTATGCACTCAAAGAAACTAGAATTTTCGGTCGCCCACATGTTACTGTAGCGCAATTATTTGTGTTGATTATTATATCCGTTGGTTCCAATTAATCTATCATGCATGATTGGCTTACTTTTTTCATTGGCCATACCGAACAAAATCCTCTTGGTTGTATGTATTTGTCTCTCCATCATAGTATGATGACTTGCAAAAATGATAGTAGTATAATGAGAGTTGAATTTGAGATAGAGTTTCTTTAATCCTTTATATATATTTTTTTTTCTATATGGCTAGTAACGTGTTTATTAAATGGTCGAAGACAGAGGAGCAGCAGGTAGCACACCCCTACCTATATATATGTATATATGGCCCACTCTTATGAATATCTCTAAAAATTAAGACTGATCTCAAGATTAATAAAATCACCACATACATCTTATTGTCGACGAGCATATCATTTATCACTGAAAGAATAGCGTTGTTAAATTTTAAAGTAAATCCAAGAAAATATAAGTACCCATGTCAAGTCGATGACTACCCAGTGAGCAGGTTTTCACGAAGGAACATAATCAGCTAATAAAGCTACTTTTAGTCTGTTAATAACTTGATACTTGGTAGGATGAGTATTCCCCACACTATAGCTTATTCTCCTTTTCTCTCTGCTTGTGAGTGCATGTGTGACAGTGTAAGCATGTTGGTTTATAAGGCTATCTAGCTTCACCCTGGTCACATTACATCGAGCAGAAGATAAGAAAAGAAAGGTTGTTCCTTTTCACTGTGTTGAGGTCCTAGTCCTACTGTCGTCTTACACTTTTAGCTAGGCTCAAATCATTGGCATACTACGCTAGCTAACTCTTCAGTAAACTGAAAAGTTTATTTCTTTGTTGTCTTGAAACAAATTGAGTGAAGGGCGCTGATGCTTTTGGGGTTTCAACATGTAGACAGTTATGTAGATCGATGATGTTAAGCTTTATGCTGTTGAACTGCAATTTTTCTCTTTCGTTAGCGAAAATTCATAGAAAACTCCCTGAGTGTCGTAATGCAGAGAAAGCAAAAGGAGTGAGAGTCAAGTGCACCTAACTTTGGCGACTATAGCTAGTGTTATCATTAACCATCGGAGTCTTTTCTAATTCATATATCGTACGTTTATCCTCTAGCTTGCTATAGGATCAGTGTTGATGACAGGAAAAGTAATCAAAATACTAAATAACTGTAATTGAAGTTTATATTTTTTATTAAGGTTATTTAAATATAGCCCTTGTTAACCATAGATTTCGTCTTAAATAAAGAATGTCTAAGATTAGGATCACGACTAATCGATGCACTAACTGATGGTCAACTACGTACGATGTGAAAGATGGAGATGTGGGCCCCAAAACAATTGTTTAGGCAAGAATGGGTAAAATGCAGCACTAATAACACATGGTGATGTTTCGCAAAAAAAAAAAAAAAATAACACATGGTGATGATTAGCTCGATCGGTCACCGAATTATCAAGGTTCTAAGAAAGATTTTTAGGAAGTATTTTTAAAGGCATGCCCTTTTCTATTAACAGACGTGGGTCCGGCCCGTCGTCCCAGTAAATCGAATAATAAATATACTAACATCATGAATTTCAAAAAAAAAATGTTCGCTCCCTATAACCAATACAATGTAAATAGAAGGCTGTCCTTTTATAGTAACTTTTAAAAATCTTGTACTATCTCCCTTCAAATTATTGGCTTTTTTAGATAAATTACTTTTATATTATAGTTTACTATGTCGTAACAAAACCTAAGCATTTAGAAAAGCCAAAACATCTTATAATTTGCAATAGAGGAAGTATTAAATATTTTAGCCCCTAAATAAATTCAAATGAAATGAGTTTCAGCTTTAAAGTTTTAGATCTCACCGACTTCTATAATTTTGGTATAGGATGTGTCTTCATTCGAGATTGTTTGAAAATTTGAAAAGTTGGTTTTCAAAATCTGAGCATTTTGAAATGAATATTTGGGACTCTTAAATGTTTTCAACTAAAAATCTTGTCAATTGCAAAGTTGAAAATTACATTGACAGCTACAACTTTGGTATAGATCGTTATTTCAATGTTCAAAGTCATTTGAAAATTCTTGATTTTGAATTTCAAAATATGAGAACATAAAATGAATATTTACAAATCTAAAAGATTTCAAATAAAATCCTTGTTGACTACAAATTTGTAAATAGTATTGAGAACTACAGCTTTGGTATAGAGCATGTCAACACCCGAGGTTGTTTAAAAATTCTAATTTTTAAATTTCAAAATCTATAAAATTAAAATGATTTTTTGGGGGTAGTAAACAATTTTAAATCAATTTTTTGTCAATTGTTTTAGATCACGTGAAAAATCTTCAATTTTTGTATAAAGTTTTTTCTTTATCTAAGAGCATCTCCAACAAAATTACTATCTAACATCCAAATGCTATTTTTAACTAAAGCTCTAGAAAAATGGCCTCCAAGAGACTAGCCAACACGATTGCTATCCTATTTAACATGCTATCCTGTGAGCCTCGGTAGTTAAATTTGGCTAGCCAACATGCCTGACTATCTTAGTGTATGTGAGGCTGACAGCTAGTGCCATATTTGTGTTGCTCCAAACTCAATTCCTTTTTCTTGGAGATATGACTAGTCTGTTGGAATATGTTGAATTACGGAGGAAGGATTTTTACGAAGTGGATAGCTAAATAAAGATATAGAACATGAAATTTAAAATATGTCTAGGAGATGCTCTAAGTTCGTATGAAAAAATAATGTTTTTTGGACAACTATTTTTAGAGACATGCTTAAGCGTGTGTCGCCTTAATCGTTTTCTATAGATAGCACCATTGGGAAGCCTGCCCATGAAAATAACTATTTATAGAGGTAATCATCTTAGGTTGACTGCCGTTGTTAATTGATTAAGAGAGATGGACGTCTTACCGCCTCTGTAAATTATTGATTAACAGAGACAATTATCTTAGGATACCCACTTCTGTAGGTAAATAATTAATAAAGACGAGCATTTATCTCAGGCTTGCTTTGCAATTCAAATAGGTAGCTTAAAAAAATACCCACCTCTAATCTGAAGACGTGTCTTCTACAATCCATTTCTAGTAGTGTAGCCTCTGCGTGTGTGAATTGTCAATCCTTTTATTGTAAGCAACAAAGAGGTGTTATTAGATATACAATTAAGGATATGCGGTTGTTGAATTAATTTATTATACGTTATCAGTACTATATAAATTATTTTCAGAGAAGTAATTGTCCTTTTTTTGTAATTTTCACATTGCTTTTTGGAAGTTTAAGTGGATCACCAATAGAAAGTAATTTTACTAGCGTTAGGGTCATTGTTAGTGGAAATACCCTATTTTTACTGACTTTTTACATTGATGGGTAAATTAGCGCCAATACAAATCAATTTATACCGTCATTAGAGATAGTTTCTGTACTATTATACATTCCTGCTCATAATGTTTTGCTTCTCCAAAACAAAGTATTTCACTCTTGTCATAAAAAATTGAGTTTTAGTTCTGGTAATTGTTCAATGTCATTGAGCAGTAATTTCATATTTTTGACTTGCCCCAACTCATGATCCATAAATAGAAATGTATCATCTTAGACAGTCCAGCATCTACGGGACGAGGTATGACTCATCGGATCTGAGTATATCATCCTTTGCCCTTTTAATGAAAAATAGAGAGCATATCAGACACAATACTGAGATTGGTGCCCTCTTAATGAGTTATGAGGACTAAGCTAGGCCGGAGCGAATCTAACCGATAACATCGTTAGAGCCATTAAAGTTACGGTAACGCCGTGTGCTGAGCGTCTGTCTGGCCGGACAGGACCGACCCGGATAGGGTGGACCCACCTGCCCCCGCGCCTCGCTCGCACTCACCCACGCCTCGTGCCTCGCGTTGCGCTCCGTCACACCTCGCGCCTCCTGCCCGGACTCGCGCTACGCACAACCAAGGTCCGACCTCCGCGCCATGGCATCGACCTCCATGCCGTCGTCAAGCTCCGCGTCAACGAGCGTTCAATGGAGGGCGGCAAGTAGATGAGCACATGTTGCAACCGTATGTTTCATGCATTTTAAATGTATGTTGTATATGTTTAATCTGGATGTTACAAAAATAGATCTGATGCTGCATATGTTGCAATGACTATACACGTATATTGCAAGTATATGTTTCAAACGTTTCAGCTGTTTCAAACATATGTTGCAAGCGTTTTATCCGGATGTTGCATTTGTAGCACTGGTTATACATGTATGTTGCTAGTGTATGTTTCAAATGTTTTAGCTATTTCAAACGTATGTTGCAAGTGTTGTATTTGGATGTTGCATATGTTGCACTGGCTATACATGTATATTGCAAGTATATGTTTCAAATGTTTTAGCTGTTTCAAACCTATATTGCAAGTGTTGTATTTGAATGTTGCATATGTTGCAAATGTATGTTGTAAATGTTTCATTTGTTTCGGACGTATGTTGCAAGTGTTTCATGAGCAGGCACGACAAGGGGGCGCAGGCAAAGGTGGTCTCCTCAGGCGCAGCGGTCCCGCGCATGTGGTAGCAGGCACGGATCCATCGGCGTGGCAGCAGGTGCGGAGCATGAAGCTGCATCCATGGACGGGCAGCAGGCGCGGAGCACGGGGCGAACGGAGCACGGAGCTACATCCATAGGCGTCCTGTGGGTATCATTATTGAAAACGGGCTGGCAGCGGGCGCGGGCGTCCGGACGAATGCTGCGTCTGGACGTCCGGGTGCTAGCTTCTCCGCTGAAGTTAACTTCATTACATAGCATGATTATTTTCTTGATTTTATAAGTGTTTTACTAGAGGATTTGCATATGTTATTAGGTCGGTGGATCCCAATAAACATGCCTAAAGCAAACACACATTAAAAAACATATATCGATCATATATCGGATGTCTCCGAGGTAAGGATGAAAATAGAAAGGAAATATCTCGAACCAAACCGTATCGTTTTCTGTATTTTATCTGATCGAATTTGCATTTTTGTGTCCGACTTTACCATTTTCGCTTTTGTTTTGTATTTGAAATGTAAAAGTAGAAAACGGTTTAGACATTTTCCGACCATTTCTGACCATTTTCTACTTTTCTATTTTTAATTCGGAATATCCCGAATTTAAAATTCGGTTTAAACCGAATTTGATTGCCAATCATTACTGTCCAGGTAACTAGGCAAAGACAAGTGTAGAGCACTGATGCCCATTGGCCGCATTATATAGGGAGCTCACCCCCGTCACATCTCCCTGAGTCGCTGAGGTAGGACTAATCACCTCGCACAGTGTTGCATGCCTGTATGGCTGCATCTAGCTTCACGCGGCGCTGTTGTTGTATTGCATGTGACTGGGCCGACCAAAACAAAGAGAGCTAGATGGGCCATGCGTTGTTGCTATCCTTTCTAGTCTAGTACCGATGACATCTCAAATTTTCCTCTTATTTCTTTTTCTTTTTTTCTCTTGTCAAAGAAACAAAATTGATAAATCTGTTTTCTCTTGTCAAAGAAACAAAATTGATAAGTCTGTTCTCTTGCACGATGACACTTGTTAATTGTTATGTATTGTGGATCAGTATTCCGTATTTAATTTTCATATATCGACCATGTTCGACATAATTTCACTCGAATTGGTTCGTTTTCGAAATTCTTGATATTATGTAAGTTCGCATTCGTTTTTGTGTCTGACTTTATCATTTTCGCTTTTGTTTTCGTATTTAAATGTAAAAGTTGAAAATGGTTGAGGAGTTTTACGACCGATTCCGACCGTTTTCATCCTTGCTCCGAGGAGACATATATCAGTCATATATACCACGTACATGAGGCAAATGAAGAAAGTTTTTCGATCACGGTTCATGAAAGAAACCGAAGCTCCAGAAGTCCAGATACATATATTAATACTAATAATAAAATGTTAAGTTTCATAAACTAGCAAACATGCTCATGGGTTGTAATGGGTGTAAAAAACTATCAAACTTCGACCTATTTACTTCGTCTTGTTGCACAACTACAGCGGCCGCGACATCTTAAATTGCCTCTTTAGTATCAGGCATAGATAGATATGTAATTTTAATATCTTATTAAATTCGGTTTTCACATGTCAACCCCTGTTGAAAGTTGCACCAGTATACGCGGATAGCTTAGAGATTTGCACTGCTATGTGCGGACAGCTTGGAGAAACATTTCTTTTTGATTAGATTAGGCGACAAACTGCCCAAGATTTTAATTTTCGGTTTGATTATTTAGGCCATCAGCTAATTATTCATGTCATAATAATAATAATTTATTCTTCTTAACTAAAACCAACAACTATTGCTAAAAAAAACCAAAACCAACAACTTAGCAATAAAGTTATTTGTTTATTAAGTAAGGGTCAAAACTTCAAGGACCCCTATATTTATTAGTTTTTTTTTGTCTTTATAAGAAAAACCAAAGTTATTTCATCGAGAAATAAACAACAAAAATAAAAACACAAAAGGGCAGCACGACAAAGAAAAGTCACTGGACATCACCGGGAGGTGGGGAGCACTTTTCTTGAGACCTCAGATATGAGACCCAACCTACGAGTGGGAGAAGAAATAAAGAGAGAGCAACGGGAGAAGGGACAGAGACGGAAACGGAAAAAAGGAGACGTGAACACAGCAACGGTGATTAGGCTGGGCGAAAATTTAGAGATAGCAGAAATTTTATCTTTTTATTATTAAGATATAGATATATATTAGTCTTCGTGAAGGCTAGTAGGGTAGTGGCATTTTTTTTTTCTCTTTACGCTGTTTGGTTTTGTAATTTTATATACAAAAGCTTTGCTCGTTGGACAGCATGCTGCCACACGGCCAGACCTATGTGGCCTCGAGGGTGCAACATGCGGGGGTCCTAAACCAAACCCTTGTACCGAAGGTTTATTACTACTGGAAAAAAAAACGGATCTGTACTCTGAGATATGTGTACACGTGGGGCCAATTTCGACTCGAATGTGCTGTATACCACTTCCTTAGTCATTGTTTATATGGTGCATGGACGTGCACATGCGCGATGTGAAGTTTGGTTTAGTGTCCAGCGTAGACACTGCTTGCTCGATCGGTGGCCGACGTGTTTGTGCCGTGATCTGGTTATGTGCTGGCAAGGAATCTTGGTGTAGGAATCATGAGATTACAGGAGAGATTATGGTGATTACGAGGTTCAGGAGGAGAGATTATAGGAGGAATCTTGGTTTAGAAGGAGTCTTACATCTTACATGTAAGATCAGAGATAACGGAGAGCTCATATAGCACGACATCTAGATTGAACAGTTATTATAGAAGAAGAGATTCTTTTAAAAAAACTCGTTCTTTTATAGCGTGACGATGTGATGATGATGAAAATGAAAATTCATACCCTGATCCATCCAAGCATGGGTATTGAACGCAGCATTATTGTGGGGCACTGCCTGGTACCAGGTGGCCGGTGGGCGCGTGGGCTGTGGCCTCGCTCGTCCTGCATCATGATGTGGTTGTGCGTGGCATCATTATGGTTCTCTCGATCGGCATCAACAGCATGAATGCATGGCGCTGGAAGCCTGGCCTCTCGAGATCGAGCAACGCGGCTCGCTCATGCTGTCATGCATGGCGATGGCGAGAGCGGAGAGAAGACCGGCCGGCCTCGATCGCCGGCCTGGCACGAAGTCGCGTGGCATATTCCGGCATATCCCGACCCGGGCGGTTAATGGCACGACGCGACGGCGCGGCTCCTGTTTCCTGTACGACAAGGACGCATACACGGTACGTGGCCGATCGTGGAGGCACAACAAGGGTCGTCGTGCTCGTGGCGACGTGGCTGCTGCGGCTGTGCTGGATTATTGGATTACTTACTTATACAAGTTCGTCTTACTACGCGACTGCCTAGTCGGGATAAGAACTCCGCTGCGGTGTGCATGCCGTGACGTGGACTCCTGTCGTCGTCGCCGTCGCGCTCGCAGGCCACCCTGCCGCTTACAATAGTCAGTCAGCAATCAGCATGTCTTTCTGGTCACAATAGGCCTCTTGCTTTCTGCATCTTCCGACTCCGACGGCTGCGCCTGCGCGTGAACGGATCCAAATCAAAATCTACAAAACGATACAGGGCTAGCTGGGCCGGTTTCTGCCCGCTGCTTGAATTGGGCTAGAAATCCCGTCATTTCAATCGTACCGGACCCCTACCTACTGACTGGGCCAGCATTATATATCATCAGGGCGTGATGATCACTCGCTTAATAAACGTGCAAAGCTACAAAACATGCTTCATTACTTTGATGATGAAATTTATAGAAAAAATACATTAGCTTAGCATGTACAATGTCCAGTTTTTTTCCCCAAAGCGAGGACATCCCCGTTTCCATTACTATAGCAACGGAAATACAGCAGTTTATATTGTTCAGAAAAACTTGATTACATGACATGGAGAAGCAGAACCTGGAAAACAAACAAGACATATAACAGCAACACAAAACACATTGGGGAGTCTCGTGATCATTCTCTCCGTCTTGATCTGCTTCCTGAATCGTCTTGATCTACGATGTCTAGTTGATTTCACTTTTCGATGACATATTGTTTCGATGGAGCTTTTATTTAAACTAATACGTGTCATTACGGTCAATACATTTTCCATTTCTCCTAAAATCTCAATAAAAGTTTCACTTAAGTTACAGTCAAAGTGAACTGTAATTTGACAGGAGACCACATACTCCACGTTCCCCGCAGAAAGAAAAAACAAATTATGTACCCCACGTTTTCCTCGAAAACAATTTGCTCCACTTGTAGGCTTTGTTTCCTCGTGTCAAAGATAAGGCCACGCAATCTATCAACCACAACCAGTGCCAACTGCCGCCATCTTCTTCCCCAGCTGCGCTGCGCCCGTCCCCTCACCACCAAGGACCAAGGTCCAAGGTCTCCGGAGCGCGACCTGGGCGGAAGGCAGGCAATGGAGTCGCCGTTCCGCGCGGACCTGCTGAGGGGCAAGGCGGCGCTGGTCACGGGCGGGGGCTCCGGCATCGGCTTCGAGATCGCCGCGCAGCTCGCGCGTCATGGCGCGCACGTCGCACTTATGGGCCGCCGCCGCGAGGTCCTGGACAAGGCCGTGGCCGCGCTCCGCTCCGAGGGCCTCAAGGTGCGCATGTATCCCACGTACCCGTAGACTCCCTCCCGCTCTGGCGCTCTGCCTACCACTGCCGTCCTTGTGTTCCTGGGCTCTCGTCGTCGGTCTGGGGTTGGGAGTTATTTTGCTTTTCTGCTGACAAAGTGCCAAGTAGTTTCAGTAGTAAGATGAGAATCGGTTAGTCGTGCAATGTCCTGTGCAAGAACTATACTGGTAAATTATTGGCTGAGTTGCTGTATTATACTTTTATTTAGTTGCCAGAAAAAAAAGTACATACATGACACGCCACTTGAGATTAGGTCACTTCTCCTCCTCCCTTGTACCAAGAAGTGGTGTCCCACTAGCCCTAATGGGACCTAAGGCGACAATTTAATTGCCTTCAAACTTGTGTGGCTAATGTGAAATTGTTAGAGTGGATTCACTTAGCCCTTTACAATACAAATAATGAAGATCCACCTCCCCTCAGAGTTGTGTGTCTGAGGAGTGTTGAAAATAGAATCTTGCTTGGGTTGGTTTGAACAAGGTTGCTCGTATGGAGCTTGATAAGATGAAAAATTTATTTGTTTTTTTAAAGGATCATATTAGAGGAATTAGTAGGATAAGGTCTCTAGGCAATTCTTTCCAAGTGGACATTGTTTCATACCGTATTTCAGTAGTCAAGGCAATGATTTTAAATGGCATGGATCTGGTGCCCTTGTCCTCTGGTATTGGAGAAGCAGAGATGCTCTTCACAAGCTTTGGGACGTGCATGAACATGACGTTTTCAATTGAGAAATCTAAAGTGAACAGTTCCGAAATGTTAGCCTCGCTCGCCGGCGGCGAGGAAGACGGGGAAGGGATCTAGAGAAGTGGAACGAGGCTTGGAGAAGGGAAAAGGAGTTCGGAGGATAGCTGGCAAGGCGCTCGGCGTCTATTGTTTAGCTTCCTAGTTCATAGTTGATTCATCTTACAGATCACAGCATCACTTATACCCTCACTCACTAGGCTCACATACACAGAGATTACATTCCCACTCTGGGCCGGACAACTTAGTAGGCCGGGCCTTCCTTCAGATGCTGCGCCTGGGCTTCGGACGCTCTTCAGGATCACCAGGATGAGGGATGCTGACACCCCCCTCTCCTTGGGACGAGGCATGTCCCCATGCCGGAGCAGCAGGGAATTGTTGCTTGATGTAGTCCTCATCCTCCCAGGTGGCGAGGCTGTCATCGAAGCCGAACCACTTGACGAGAAGCTGTCGAACCATGTCGGAGTCGCGTGGATGGAGCCGGCGCTGCAGCACGCGTTCTGGAACTTGAAGGCCATCCTCGAAGTCTGGGAGAGGAGGCATGGTCTCAGCACTGCTTGTCGACGACGGAGGAGGAGCAGGCTTAAGGAGGGACACGTGGAATACCGGGTGAACGGTGGAGCCCTGAGGAAGAAGCAACTTGTAGGCGACTTCGCTGATCTTGTCGATGATCTTGAACGGACCGAAGAACTTGAAGCAGAGCTTTTGATGAGTGCGAGGGGCCAGCAAGGACTGCACATAAGGTTGCAGGCGAAGGTTGACGAAGTCGCCGACATTGAACTTGCACTCGGTCCTTCCCTTGTCAGCCTGTGCCTTCATGTACTGTTGGGCGCGAAGTAGGTGCTGGCGGACTGAAGCCCACATGGTTGCACGCTCAGCCATCAAGGAAGCAACGTCCGGTACAGGGGAAACAGATTCATTAGAAAGACCGAAATGACGAGGAGAATGCCCGTAGAGTACCTTGAAGGGTGAGGGCCCCAGTGATGAGTGTTGGCTTGTATTATACCAAAATTCGGCCAAAGAAATCCACTTGAGCCACTACCTTGGGCATGAATGAATGAAGCATCGAAGATAGATCTCTAAGCACTGGTTGACCCTCTCGGTCTGCCCATCGGACTGCGGGTGATATGCTGAGCTCATGCAAAGAGTAGTATTGGCAAGCTTGAAGAGTTCCTTCCAGAAAGTACTAGTAAACACCGGGTCTCTGTCCGAAATGATATGTGTTGGCATGCCATGTAAACGGAAGACAGAGTTGAGGAATGCCTGTGCAACCTTGGGGGCAGAGTAAGGATGTAGAAGGGGAACGAAATGGGCGAACTTACTGAACTTGTCCACAATGACCATAATACAATCAACATTGCCCGAACGTAGGTGGCCATCAATGAAATCCATCGATATTACTTGCCAAGCTTCAGTAGGGACTGGCAGTGGAGACAGAAGTCCAGGATAACAAATCCTTTCAGGCTTTGCTTGGGCACAGACTGAGCAAGAAGATACAAAGCTCTTGATGTCAGCTTTCATTCCTCGCCAAGCAAAAAAGCTTCTTGATTCGACTATGAGTGACAAGGAAATCCAGAATGCCCGCCCATGGCGCTGTCATGCAAAGCAGAAATGACACGATGTTGCATAGTCTTGTTGTCGCCAAGCCAGACCCGTCCTTTGTACCGGATGATGCCGCTGCTAAGAGTATAATGTGGTCTGGACTGGGGAGAAACAGCCAACTCTTGCAGCAGCTGAGATGAGAATGGATCCTGGGCATAGCCATCTGATACCTCTGTCAACCACGATGGGGAAGAATAAGAAATCGCTGACAACTGAGACGGTGGAGATGGATGGCAAGGTTAGAAGCCCCTGGCTTGTAGACAATGCGATACTGGAGGCCCACAAGCTTTGTATACATCTTGAGTTGCCACGGAGTATGAAGCCTTTGATCAGTGATATGCATCAAGCTCCGCTGATCTGTAAATATTGTGAATTCTGCATGTTGCAAATATGAGTGCCACTGTTGGACTGCTAAAAGTATAGCCAAATACTCTTTCTCGTAGGTGGACAATCTTCGAGTTCGGGGGCCCAATGCCTTGCTGATAAACGCTAACGGATGGCCATCCTGAAGTAGCACAGCCCCGACACCGACATCACTTGCATCTGTCTGAAGCTGAAATGGTTTGTCAAAATTGGGCAATAAGAGCACTAGGGCTGTAACCAGGGCATGCTTCAAAGCAGCAAAAGCTTCTGAATGTACTGAAGTCCGGATGAAAAGGGCCCCTTTCTTGAGAAGGTCAGTGAGTGGCCGTGCCATAACTGCAAAATGGCGAACGAACTTCCTGTGGTAGCCTGCGAGACCGAGGAAGCTTCTGAGCTGTTTAACATCTTTTGGTTCTGGCCACAGCTGAATAGAGTCAATTTTGGATGGGTTGGTTGCAACACCAGACTGGCTGACCACATGACCGAGATACGACACTCTGCTGGCCAAAGGTGCACTTGGAAAGCTTGATCTGCCACTTATCATTAGACAGCAATGTGAAATTGTGAATACCTGCTGCAAGTGCTGAATGTGCTCTTCCCAAGTAGCACTGTACATCAAGATGTCATCAAAGAAGACCAATACACATTTACGTAGCAGCGGCTTCAGAGTTGAGTTCTTTGCTCCTTGGAATGTGTTTGGGGCGCCGGTGAGGCCAAAAGCCATGACAGTGAACTCAAATTGTCCCCAGTGGGTCTGAAAGGCGGTTTTGTGTTCCTCCCCCGGAGCTAGCTTGATTTGATTGAAACCAGCCCTCAAGTCCAAGCAGGAGAAATACTTCGCAGAAGACAGCTCGTCAAGTAACTCATCAATGACTGGAATTGGGAACTTAGTCTTTACAGTAAGAGGATTGAACTGACGGTAATCAACGCAAAAGCGCCAGGATCCGTCTTTCTTGCGGACTAAGAGCACCGGAGAGGAAAACGCACTTGAGCTTGGCTGAACAATTCCTTGCTGAAGCATATCAGTGACCTGAGCCTCAATTTCAGACTTCAATGTTGGCAGGTAGCGATACTGTCTTACTGCCACCGGCTGCGCCCCAGGAACAAGAGGTATTGTATGATCGCATTGGCGCTGGGGAGGAAGAGCAGTAGGTTCAGCAAAGAGGTGGCTGAATGAGTCCAACAGTTGCTGAATGTCTGGGTGAACAGATGCAGGTGCATGAGCACTGTCAGAGACTTGGTACAGCCTTAACAGATTACAGGGAGCACCATCAGCTTGAGATCCCTGCAGAGTTATGTGCTTGGCACCATAGGGTATAGTCATCTGCCTTTGTGTCCAGTCCACCTTCATTGGTGAAAATGCTTGTAACCAGTCCATACCTAAGATCATGTCAAACGAACCAATAGATAGGAGTTTGAACGTTGAATGGAAGCTGAAACTTTGTACTGACCACTCGGCATTGGGTATCTCTGAAGAACATTGAATAGAGCTGCCATCAGCTACTGTCACCACCGAAGGAACGGACAGAGCACGGGCTCCACGCACCACTGAAGCAAATGAAGAATGCAGAAAACAGTGACTGCTACCAGAGTCAACCAAAATCAGTAGTGGTTGTCCTTGAATCTCACCGATGAACTGCATTGTACGTGGACACTGATGGCCAGGAAGAACTGACGCTGAGAGCAACATAAAAGCTTGGTCTGTGGCAGCATGAACCCCAGAGTCAGAAGATGTGTCTTCAGAGAAATCCTGATGGCAGATGTCCCAAACTTCTTGCAACACATGTAGCTGTAGATTGGGAGCGCATCTGTGCCCTGGTACCCACTTGTCACCACAGCGAACACATAATCCTCGTGCTTTGCGGTTGGCGCGCAGCGCAGACAACCGATCATCAACTGAAGGACGCTGGAACGGCTTCTTGTCCTCCAGCTGCTTCTTGTCATCACCCGGAGGGGCAGCAGCAGGACGAGGGGGGTGGAAGTGGTAACGGCAGGGCTCCTTTGCTTGCAGGATACTTAGAGAAAGCCGAGTGATCGCTTCGCTTGAATTCCCGGCGATTGCCATGGTCCAGGGCCTCCTCTTGTAACAGAGCGAGGGTGCAAGCAGTATCGAGATTCAAAGGACGCTAAATCAAAATGACAGCGAATATCATCGCGCAACCCATCAATGAAACGAGTGGTGAAATAGAGAGGGTCTGGGTTTGTGGTGTAAGAAGATAGCTGTTCGACTAAAGCGATGAATCTGTCGATATAGTTAGTGACGGTGGATGTGTGGCGAATGTTGAAGAGTTGGTGAAGGAGGAGCTCGTGTTGATCTCTACTGAAGCGTTCATGGACTATTGCACTGAAGGTTGGCCAGTCGGCAGCGAAAATGCGTTGTTCCATGGACTGGAACCACCTGGCCACAGCGCCGGTGAAACGCATGGTAGATACGAACCCAGACAGAAGGATGGACATGGTACATATCAAAATAATTCTTAGCACAAGTGATCCAGAACTGTGGGTTTTCGCCATCGAAGGTGGGGAAATCGAATTTGGGGAGTTTTCCTAGATGATCAGGATGTGGAGTGGTATGACCGGAATGAGCAGTTTGGTGGTGATTGTGATGTGGGATAGGGATGGGAGGTGGTGGGTGGTGGGTAAGTGGTGGTGGATCAGGCAAACCGGTGACTGGTTGGGGAGGATGGTTGAAAGCCCAAGTTTGGTTTTGGTAATTAATGACACCAAGTTGCTAATGCCATTGTGTCAAGTGAATTGAGCTAGGCATAGCAACACATGTGATGAAGGAACAAGGAGCATGATGGTGCATAGATATGAAATGACGATCATGGTGGAGATGCACATGAAATGATGATCATGGTGATCAAGCATGAGGAGATGGACATAGAACAAATGGATCAAGGCAAAGGTATAATCATAGGGTTTGCTTTTGCCGGTCTAAGATGAGTAGAGAAGTGATTGACCGGGTTTAGGATTGATAGCCGACTATCAAGAGAGACAATCTCGGTTAGCTCGTGAATCAAGTGCTACTAGGTCATCATCTTGAGCATATGCATTAGGATTTAGTAGAGAGCTAACATAAAGCCTTGAAAAATAATTATGAAAATGCTAACATACATGCACATGATGGTGTACACTTGGTGGTGTTAGCACATTTGCGTAGGCGGTGGAGGTTGAGCGGTAGAGAGGGGTTTAGGGTCCTTTCTCTCTCCTGCCGAGCTTGTGAGCGCAGGATTAAGGCGTTTTCGAGGAAATGAAATGCCTATTTTCCATTGCGCCGGAGGCGAGAAAAGGTGGCGAAAGTCCGGAGTATTTATCTCTGAAAAACTCCAACCGGACACTGGACTGGACGCGGTCCAGGGTGGATCTGCGCGTCCGGTCAGTTCAAACCGCAGGCAGAGACGTACGCGTAAAGGTCGCGGACCGGCGCGTCCGCTCCCTCGCGGAACCAGAGCGTCCGGTCTGCACCCAGTGGGCAGCGCGTGTCTCAGTGCCGATCGGACGCGATGGCGCGTCCGATCACGTTCGACCGGACGCGTCCGATCGCGCAAGGAGCTCTCTGGACTCCGATCGGACGCGGTGGCACGTCCGATCACGTGCGACCGGACACGTCCGATCGCGCGAGGAGCTCTCTGGACTCCGATCGGACGCCGGGTGCAGCGCGTCCGGTCAAATGGTGTAACGCGTCTGGTCACGGCAACGGCTCTCTCTGACGTGCACTGCTGCTGTTTGTCCTGTAGTGACCGGACACGACCGGTGCGTCTAGTCATCACGATTTTCACTGCGTTGTCTTGTAACGGCTAGTTGCTTACCCCTTCGCTATAAATAGATGGTGGCCGGGTTTGGGGGAAAGGCTCTTGACTTTTTAAACACTTGAGACATACTTTGAGCTAGAGAACTTCTCCTCCACTCATCTCCTTACTTGGTTGCATACTCTAGAGAGATTGAGCGAGATTCAAGTGCATTGCATTGAGAGTTGCATCTAGTGGCACTTGATTCTTAAGTTTGCTGCGGATTGTTTGTTACTCTTAGGTGTTTCCCGACACCTTAGACGGCTTGGAGCAGCGGTGGTGTTGAGCTCGTGATTGAAGATTGTTTCGAGCCTCACCAAGCGATTGTGAGGGGTTTTTGAGCCTTCTCCGCGGGAGTTCGCGAATTTGCTACTCTAGTGGAGCTCGTGGCTTGGAGGATCCCCATCTTGTGAGTGGATGTACGGCACCCGCTGAGGGTTTGACTCTTGATAGTCAATTAGCTCGTGATCCATCAAGTGGGTGCATCGCCACAACGAGGAGTAGCTTGCCGGAAAGCAAGTGAACCTTGGTAAAAAATCTTGTGTCATCTCTTGTCAAGGATTTTCTTTAAGATTGTGTGATTGATTCTTTGGATACATCTCATCCCTACACCATTGGTATAAGAATTAATTCACTCCCCTTTTTTTATTCTTGCATCTTATCTTGTCTAGTGTGCTTAGCGTAGTTTGTATCACATAGGAGTAAGTAGCTTAGTGACTTAGCTTTGTTGGTGTGAATTAGAGATCATAGTCTTGTTCACTATAATTGTATAGGTAGCCTGCTTGGTATAGTTGGGCTAGTGCTAGAATTAACGTCGCCATCTTTTATACTAACAATTGTTGATTAGTGAAGCTTGTAGATTTTTTAAATAGGTTATTCACCCTCCCTTTAGCCATTTGGACCTAACAATGGTGTGTGAGTTGCATCGGTAAATAAGAACAAGGATATGATTGTGGCGACGTACCATTGGCCGGGGGAGGAACTATGGTGTAACCGAGCCATAGTTCCTCTCCCGTGTAGTCGATTCAACGCCGTGCCCCTTGGGCTAGTCGATCATAGGTCCGGTAGGTGAGCACTCGGCGACCGACTCGGGCAGTACCGGAAGAACGGGCGGAGCAGGAGTCTCTAGCATTGCTCGATCCCACTGCTTAGTGAGACGCAACATCTTCAGGCGGGTGTCGTCGATGAAGCCGTCCACGCCTGGACGCCAGGCCTCCAAATCCGCCGCGATGGCCTCCAGCGCGGACACACGCTCGTCACGCTCGTCGCGGATCTCGTAGAGGCGAATCAGCTCGAGCTCGTTCATGTGGTGCTCGAGGTCGGAGACATGTTCGTCGAAGTGGGCCCCCCAATTGTCGGCGACCACGGCGGCGGTGTACTGGGCGTTGGTGTACTCCTCGAGCTGAGCAACTCGCAGATCGACCGCCTCAACACGACGATGTTGCGACGCGGACCAGCGGTCCACCTCGGCGGCGCGCTCCGGTACGCGGTGACGAACTCCTCTAGGCATCCGAGACGGCGGTCGACGACAGCGTCACACGTTGTCCGCGCCACCTTGTCGTCGTGGTGGTGCTTCTCCCAGCGCTCCCAGTGCTCAGAAGAGCGCGCCTCCATGTCGTCGAGCCACTTGAGCACAACATCGAACATGTTGCGGGCGTTGGGCTCCATGGCTCCGTGGGCGTGCTGGAACCTGGTAAAGTGTGGGTGGGAAGGGTGGGATCCAGCTCGAAATTCCGACCGGAGGACGGTAGCTTTGATACCAGTGTTAGCCTCGCTCGCCGGCGGCGAGGAAGACCAGAGGGGGAAGGGATCTAGAGAAGGGGAAAGAGGCTTGGAGAAGGGGAAAGGAGTTTGGAAGACAGCTGGCAAGGCGCTCGGCGTCTATTGTTTAGCTTCTTAGTTCATAGTTGATTCGTCTTACAGATCACAGCATCACTTATACCCTCACTCACTGTGCTCACATACACACAGATTACATTCCCACTCTGGGCCGGACAGCTTAGCAGGCCGGGCCTTCCTTCGGATGCTGCGCCTGGGCTTCGGACGCTCTTCAGGATCACCAGGATGAGGGATGCTGACAGAAGAGTTGATGGGCTTAGACGTAGACAGACACACTAATAGATCTCATGAGACGCAAATACCGACATGAGGATTGACTTGTATATTAGGAGGATGGGGAGTTTTGATCTAGTGATTGGGGGCAGTACATGCAACCACCTTGCTAGGAGCAACCATCACTACCAAGATAGCTTGGAGGGCGAACATACTAACTATTGTACCGTTAATTTAGGATCTTTAACTCTATGAGAAGTCTATCATGCAGGATCTGCAGTCTTTACAATCTTTGTTGTCTTAGTTCTAGAATTCTAGAATCTTTTTGTGTGATCGAACTTGTGAATGATTTAAAGGTTGACTGGTTTAATTTTCATGTCACTCTAATTTAGATCTCCTTTGGTGATCAATACAAATTCATATTGGCGCAAAAAAGAAATTTATTACTGCCTGAGTAACACTGTGAGGTAGAAACATTCGCTGAATGTGTCTTAGCTCACCGAATCCAATGCATCAGCTTTTAGTCTGGGAAGTGGTTCTAATGTAGGAATTCATCTGTGCAGGGCTGCAGGCAGTCGAGCACTTTATACTTGTACCTTTGGAATTTAATATTGCCAATGCCTCTACTTATCAAATGAAATTCACTATGCTCCATACCATGGTTCGGGTTAGTAAACAATTCAGCAACCGAAGATTGTTGTGGCTTGCAGGCTGTTGGTTTCGATGGAGATGTCCGCAAGCAAGAGGATGCTGCCAGAGTGATTGCAGCAATGGTTGAGCATTTCGGCAAGCTGGACATTCTTGTCAATGGTGCTGCTGGCAACTTCCTTGCCTCCCCAGAGGATTTGAAGCCCAAGGGATTCCGAACTGGTACTCCATCATGACATGCCCTTGTTTTGATTCAGTGTTATTCTTCATTCCAATTTTGTGTACACTGTTGTCATTATTACACTGTCTCAGTTTGTGTAGTTGTGCTAGGCTGTTACCTAAAGAACTAAAGTTCTATTGACTTTTATTTATGTACTACGGCCCTTAATACTATGTTTCAGAGAAGTTCGCATTGACAATATTTTCTCTCTTCAGTTCTTGACATTGACACTGTGGGTACATACACAATGTGTTATGAAGGCCTCAAGTATCTCAAAAAGGGTGGACCAGGGAGAGTGAGTTCCTCTGGTGGCCTTATCATTAACATAAGCGCTACGCTGCAATACACGGCAGCCTGGTACCAAATTCATGTCTCTGCTGCCAAGGTACTTGGACCTTCTCTGAACCGCTCTGCAAGAGAAAACCGATGAAGTATTTAGACTTCTCCTGATTGACTGGCTTGTATAGGCAGGTGTTGATAGTATCACAAGATCATTGGCTCTGGAATGGGGAACAGATTACGACATTAGAGTAAATGGAATTGCACCTGGACCAATTCAAGACACTCCAGGAATGAGGAAACTTGCGCCTGAAGAAATGAGCAAGGGGAAACGAGAAACGATGCCATTATTTAAGCTTGGGGAGAAATGGGACATAGCAATGGCCGCACTCTATCTAGCTTCTGATGCAGGTTAGCCGCTTGGCTGTGTTCTTCCCTGTTTTCTATCCAGATTATCAGAAAGCATTATACACAGAATTTCAGTTAATACTGAGCATCCGCTTATCTGAAAGTTAGCCAGAAGACTTTGTGCCCATACTTATTGGACTAACAATAGTTCTGTTTTATATTCATGCATGCCTTTTAAGTAGTCAATGTAACCACCGTGGTTGATCTGTAATAAGTTTTAGCCTCATGTTGATGAAGAAAAAGAAAATAGCCTCACCTGAAAACCTATCCATTTTTCTTTTGTTGATGATTAAAACCAGACATTTGATGTGTGGTACAATCTGATTTTCAGGAAAATATGTAAATGGGGCTATAATTATTGTTGACGGGGGCCTTTGGTTGAGTCGGCCTCGCCATATTCCCAAGGAGGAAGTGAAGGCACTCTCTAAAGTTGTTGAGAAGAAGGTTAGGGCCTCTGGTGTTGGGGTGCCATCCAGCAAATTGTGATGGCATGTCTGACTATGTAGCTCTTCGGTGTGTTCTGTATCATATATGTCCAAGTATTGTTGTCAGTTTGGCTATGTCACCAGTGACCAGTCCATGCACATGGCTTGTTAGCCGGCTGAGCAGAGTCTACATGTCTTCCAATTTGCATTAGAAATAGTTGAGATCGGTATGGGATCCCAACCAAGAGGTGCTTATTGCCAAATATTCACATGCTAGAACATGGCAAATTGGCTGTCCGGAGTTGTAACTACCCTAAAATTAAAGGAAAAATGGGTGAAATTGTATGTGTACTAACAAGACATGTAACAGCTACATCTCTACAAAAGATCTGAGCGAAAGATATTTGGAGGTCAAGCACAAGTGGACAGATGGCTACCTGCACAAGCTATTGGGCCATCGTACTTCTGCTATGAGAATGTGGCACATTGTTCCAAAAGGTGTCGAGACAACTATATCAAGATTTTTTGAATGGTATTTAACCAGAATTTTTGGACTCAAAGTTCTTATATGCTCCCACGAGAAAAAGACGTTACCACTTGAGACCTCTCCTCCCTTGAGGGCTGAGGCCTTCGCTCGTACCAAGTGATGGTGGCTCTCATGGGACCTAAGGAGATTAGGGTGTGTTTGGTTTCATAGATATTCATGGATGGGATATGAATATCCATGAATATAGTGTGTTTGGTTCGATGGACAAGCTGAATTTGGATACTCATAATAGGGAATATATTGGGTAGATGCTAAATATTGTGGCCCTAAAAAATCTGGCTGATGAGCTTGTCCACGTGTTGATTAGCGCATGTTTTGTGTGACAATTAGAGTAGTACAGTGCTAATTAACATATTTTATTATTAATTAGTGATTATAATAACAAGGTTAGTATCGGTGCATATTTGTTAGTGTATAATTAGTTGTTATTATTTTTAAGTAATAGATATAATTAGTTAAGTATTCTCATCCCATCCAACTAAACAGAAAAATAGCTCGTTTCATCCAACCAGACAGACAATATGTATATCTATATCCTAAAATCCACTCATACACCCTTGTCCTCAAACCAAACGGGAATGAAGTAGTATATCATCGTCTCACTCTTTACTTTGTTGTTTGATTTATGTAACAGAATGAGTTAGTCCATCACCACTTCATTCCTCACAAGCTAATTATTAGTAATAGCATGAGGAATGAGTTCATTCTACTAAATTTGAGAAATAGGTTCATGATTCATTCCCCAAATCAAATACTTCATAAATGCCTCCAAACTTGTGGAGCTTGTGCGGATTTTTTTAAGAAAGAGCGGCAAAAACTTTGCCGCTATTTTTATTAGACGATGCAAAAGAAAAAAACTGTACAAGGAAATTTACAACTAAAACGTCGGGCTTCACCCATCCAGGGGAACAACAACTAAACTACCAGAAATAAACTCAACTGAAGAAAAAACACCCGAAACTCTGGGGAGGCTAACTGCGACCACAAAAACAAACTGAAACAGCAAACTGCCTAAGAGGGAAAAAAAAACACC
This sequence comes from Saccharum hybrid cultivar R570, assembly GCA_038087645.1. Lineage (NCBI taxonomy): Eukaryota > Viridiplantae > Streptophyta > Magnoliopsida > Poales > Poaceae > Saccharum > Saccharum hybrid cultivar. The sequence continues at coordinate 7,403,183 of JAQSUU010000512.1, forward strand.
ATTACTCGGGGTGAGGGGCTTCATTTCGAGGAGTGAAAGCCAACTGGTATTGCATGATCTCATCCTTGCAAAGCGAATTGTTGAAAAATCCTTCTATTTCTTTCCTAACATATGTTCCAGCATAAATAAATAAAAATTCCGTCCAGCGTCCACGTCTCTTCTCGGTTGCCTTTCAATTTTTCGCCTGCATCTCCACCAATAGGTGTGCTTGTGCGAAATTGTTATAGAGGATTTCACTAATCCTTACAAAATACAAGAGTTCAGAGGTGTTTGGAGTGTAGAGAATGGAATATTGCTTAGGTTGGTTTCAACAAGGCTGCTCTAGAGATTGACGAGATGGTTTTTATTTGTCTGTCCGAATGATTATATTAGAGAAATTAGTAGGATAGAGATATATTTCTATCCAAATGGACTCCAGTACATACATCTCACTGTATGTTCTGTCATTGTTGTCTGGTATTCGAGTAATAGAGGTGGCTCTCCACAAGCTTGAAATACCCAAGAACATGGTGATTTCAGTTGAGAAATTTGAAGTGCATAGGACTATTTTTGAAGTGCTGCTGGGATTATACGCAGACACAGGCATGCTAGACATAATGGTTTGCACACACAAACATCTGAGAGGATCCGAGCAACCGTCACCACCGAGGTGGCTTGTAGGCTGAACATTATTTTAGGATTTTGGACTCTGTGTGATTTGAAGGCTGACTGGTGTAATTCTCATATCACTCTAATTTACTTTTGTCAATCTCCTTTGCTGTCAATCTGGCTATGTCACCGGAAGTTGCAACACTGTGTTGGCAACACATTCACATGACGTGTTGTGGACAAACTGCAACTTCCACTGTTCTCGCTTGTTCAGGTTGTCGATGAGGAACGTTGCATATATAGCGAACAGATCAGATCTCATGTCCATGCATGTCGAACTCAGGAGAATTTTTATGGGATTGTGCAGCAAAACATGTAACAAGGAGTCCCGCCAGTCGCCAGGTGTTAAATCTCCATGAGAAACAAAAAAAGAAAATAATGCTGGCAGTGACAGGGCATAAAAGAAGTAAAGAACTGTCTGATGAGGACTGAAGGAGGGCATAAAATTTCTTTGTTTACCGAATCGGCCTGGGTGAAGACCAACGGAGCAGGAGGGGCGAAAGTGACGCGGTTTCCTTCTCTGACTCACTGATCTTAGTGATCTTCTCCCTCGAATTTTCCTTCGTGCTTAGCGCCTATCCTGTGCCGTGCCGGCTTGGAAAACACGATGGAGAAGATCAACGCCGGCGCGGTGTGGTTGTGTGGACTGTGGAGTATTTTATTATTATTATTATAAACAAGATGGGCAGAGCCCGGCGCCGGCAGCTATAGCAGCCAACGCGAAACTTCAGCTTCCGCCGTCCTCCTCCCGAACCCAAACAAACCTAACCGCCAGCCACCTGTCAAGTACTCGTTCGGTGCTTCCCCATCTGCGCCCCCCCAGGCCTCCGGAACGGCAAGGCCGTCGCCGGCGCGCGCGAGATTTGAGCTGAGGCTATGGAGTCCCCGTTCCGGGCGGACGTGGTCAAGGGCAAGGTGGCGCTGGTCACCGGCGGGGGATCCGGCATCTGCTTTGAGATCGCCGCCCAGCTCGCGCGCCACGGCGCGCAGGTCGCCATCATGGGCCGCCGCCGGGAGGTCCTCGACAAGGCCGTCGCCGCGCTCCGGTCCCAGGGCCTCCGGGTGCGTCCCCCCATCGAGACTCCCTACGCCGCGGTTCTTGGGCTCTTGCTTGCTTTTGCTGGCCTTCCGTTTATGCTTTCTGTTCGCTATTGTTGGGGGGAAAAAACGATCTTTTGCTCTCTGCTTATACTACCTTAACTAACGTTACTAGCAGTTATGAAGTTGATTTGCTAGCCGTGTATGTTGCTTGTCGTGTGGTAAGGAATGTTGGTCGGATTGCTATTCTCTAGAATTAGTTAATTGATGAATACAGTGCATCAAAATCAAACAGCGTAGATGTTTTCAGAACTGAATGTGCCTGTGCCAAACCTGTGAAATAAAACCCGTATCCGTATGCTAGCTCCCTGCAGTGAACTTAGTGTGCTTAACTTGAATCATAGTTCTTTTTCTTTGGGATAAAGATATAAAACCAGCGTTACCCTTTAATGATCCAACGATCGGTGTGACACGCAGGCTGTTGGTTTCGATGGAGATGTCCGCAAGCAGGAGGACGCGGCCAGAGTGCTCGCTGCGACAGTTGGGCATTTTGGCAAGCTTGACATTCTTGTCAACGGTGCAGCTGGAAACTTCCTTGCTTCCCCGGAGGATTTGACGCCCAAAGGATTCCGGACTGGTACTTCATCAAAGTGTGCTCTTGTTTCTATTCACATTCAGTGGAGCTCTTTGTTACAATTGTTCCCAATTGTCAGGGATACACTGAGTCTTTGGTTTGGGCGATTGTGCTTGCCTCTAGATCAACAACTCCATGCCTATGCTAGATCAAAAACTTGTTTGTTTTACTTGCCTTGTTATTAGGCTTTTTCAGAGAAGTTCGTATTGACCAAATTTCTCTCTGTAGTTCTTGAGATCGACACTTTGGGTACATATACAATGTGCTATGAAGCCCTCAAGTATCTGAAAAAGGATGGGCCAGGAAAAGGCCCGTCCACTGGTGGCCTAATCATTAACATAAGTGCAACACTGCATTACAGTGCGTCTTGGTACCAAATTCATGTCTCTGCTGCTAAGGTACCTGGTTCATCTCTGAACCACTCCTTAATAAGAGAAAATAATTGGAAGAAGCAGATTTTTTTCTGATGGATTGGTTTGTATAGGCTGGGGTTGATAGCATCACAAGATCACTTGCTCTGGAATGGGGAACAGATTATGACATTAGAGTCAATGGGATTGCACCTGGACCAATTCAAGACACCCCAGGAGTGAGGAAACTTGCACCTGAAGAGATGAGCAAGGGGCTGCGAGAAATGATGCCATTATTCAAATTTGGGGAGAAGCGGGACATAGCAATGGCTGCGCTCTACCTTGCTTCTGATGCAGGTTGGTTCTGTTCTACATGTTTCCTAACCAGATTATCATAAGTCAGATACTCTCAGAATTTCAACAGGAGCTGTGCACCACTTACCTGAAGGTCATATCAAAGATCTTGTCCACAGAGCTAATAGAATTAGTTGGCTCTGTATTGTGGTTTTTGCTGTTTTAGTTGTAATCTAAAGGAATCAATAGAGCAGTGAAACACTTAGAATTCAGCTGATACACTGACATTTGACATATTTTGCATTCTTGTTTGCAGGCAAATATGTAAATGGGACTACACTGGTGGTTGATGGAGGTCTTTGGTTAAGTCACCCTCGCCATATTCCCAAGGAGGAAGTTAGGGAGCTCTCAAAGGTTGTCGAGAAGAAGATTAGGATCTCTGGTGTTGGTGTGCCATCCAGCAAATTGTGATTGCATTTGTGTGATCTGTAACATCAATCAATATGTTATGGCAAAACTTTATTGTTTATGTGGCTCTTGTAATCTAATTAGCGAGTTTGTTTAGTTGAGTAAGTTCAAATATTTACAGTACCTTTTCTCTTCTAAGTTCCATTTGAGAATGTTTTGATTGATACGTGATACCAGCCAAGATGTTTGTCGCCAAATGTTAACATGATGTGCTGTGAACGCAAAATACAGCATAGTTGTCCCCCCATCTCTTCATATTGTCAATGAGGTGTTATATTGGATAATATAACTCAAGTCTAGTTTAGGATAAATATATGTGTCAAACATTGCAAATGGCCAATGGGCACTTCAAAGTTGTAGCTACTGCAAAATCAGGAAAGTGAGAGGGTTTATATGTGTGTAACAAAACATGTAACAACTATATACCATACCTGGTGTGAACACAATGAAGATCTTCAAGATAAAGGAAACCAGACGCTGACAGGCAAGCAAAGTTGTGTGATTCTCCTCCTGTGTCTCAACTGCCGCATGAGAAGGAGAGAATCATTTCTTTGCCTTATAAGTCACTATGATGGTGCCGTGAACTCTTTTGGAGGTATCCAGTTTAAGAAAAAGCTCTTCTTCTACCATCTTGTTCTGCTGGTCTTTGATCATGACTCATGGATGATGATCTGAACTCTGACGGTACCAGTTCACAAGTTTCTTTCTGAAAAAAATCTCCCCTAGGAACTGTCTTGTAAGGCTGAGCAAATCAAAGTTTCTGAACTAATTATGATTATTACATGAATTATTGCCTTCATCTTAGAACTTAGAATGCAGTATCTATTAAACGACTGATAATATGTTGTGAATATAAGCAAACCTATCCCATCTCAGAAGCATTTATGTAAGTTAGTATGCGTCTCTTTGAATTAGGAGAGTGAAATTTGCCATGATAACTGAAAACTGTAAGATGCCAACAACAAAATCATAGTAGGATATATGTGAGATGTCATGTATTTGACTATGCCTGACATCTAGTAGGTGTGTAGTGTGGACCCGAAGCTACCTATGGAAACTGGAAAGCATTATTGGCCCTACTTATTCCATGTCTTGGTCAATTCTAGCCTTGCTATCTTATAGATGCAGCCTAGATGCAAAGCTCATCATCTGCTATGGGCAGTTACCAGTCCACAGCATGGTTCTTTGTGCCTTTCAGCATTGCCATTTTCAGTCATCTGGTGCCATCTCTGATACACACACATGCTGCACAACATGCGTTACTTGCAAGTAGTTGATTCACAAGCACATACTGTTCTTGGATGTGATAGTTTGCCTGATAGAGATCTGTAGCGTACACGCTAGGCTCAAAGTCTGCTCCGTACATACTAATTGATAAATGAACAGACAATAGAAAGTTAAGTACTATAAACTTCTCCATTTACTTAATTTCTGCATTTATAGTTTGACATTTTCCTTATCTGTGATATCTAGTGGGACAGCAGGACAGGTGATGGTGTGAACAATGACTTTCAGAAAAATAAACTCGAGATGAGGAACCCTGTAGACCATGTATAAAGGCGACCAACCCCCCTTTGCTTCCCTCTATCTTCAGAAGAAGCAGATACAGGTGATACCACTCCTCCATGAAATCTCTCTCTCTCTCTCTCTCATATTCTCATCCGGCAACTTAGCACAAGAATATTTTGCGCAAATGCTGTTTGTCTGATTTTTTTGATTTTATAGACCTGCTCATGCTTTAATCAATTTGATCTTCATGAAAGTTTGATTTTTTTCTGAAATATAAGCACTGCACACTACTAGCATTTGTACCTGTATAGATAAGTTTCCATTGAATCCTGCATGTGAAACTATTTGCTTTCATCTCTCATGACTTTGATGATTTGAAGCCATTTGCTATCATCTCTTGGTCATGCATTTCTTCTTCTTGTGCTTATGAAATCTTTTCATCTTCTCAAGCTTTTTAAATCCATTGATCTTCATGAAAGTTTGATTCTTCTGGACCAACCGTTCCTTTTGTTGAAGTTCACAAATTAGGGAATTAAACATAAGCACTGCACTGCACAGTTATACTATCTTTTGTGCCTGCATGGATAGCTTTCCAAGTTTCTATCCTATCCTGCATTTGAAAGACTGAAACTGTTTGTTATTATCTCTCATGATCTTGGTGATTCGAGACCATTTGCTTTTATCTCCTCTGACACAAATGAAATCTTTATTTGCTTCTTGTCATGGTTGTACTTTGGTATCCTGAAGCATGCCTGTTATGATTCAGCATATGTTTTGGTAGGTTGAATAGGAAAGAAGAAGCACCAAGCTGTACCAATGGGGCGTGGAAAAGTAGAGCTGAAGAAGATTGAGAATCCAACAAACCGCCAAGTTACCTTCTCCAAGAGGCGGATGGGGTTGTTCAAGAAGGCAAACGAGCTAGCCATTCTTTGTGACGCACAAATCGGAGTCATCATATTTTCTGGCAGTGGCAGGATGTATGAGTATTCCAGTCCTCCATGGAGGTGCGTGAAACATTCTTTCCCATTTCATATCATCCATCCTTTTGTTCATTTTCATCTTTGAGGGGAAGTAGAAATTTTAGATATGGCGTAGTTATCACTATGGTATTTGTCTGAAGAGCATATCATCCATCCTCTAGTTGAACAAATTATGTAAGTTTTTCTGGGACATGTCTTGTAATATACAAGATTTAGTTTATTTTTCAGTATGATTTTGGTAAAACACCACAGTATCATGAGCAGTTTAAAACTGAGGAAATACGTGCAGCGCACGTTCTCGAGAAAAAGCAGTTTAAAACTGATTTGTTCCTACCATTTGTAATCTTTTAACTTAGCATATGGCGTGTGACCTTTTAACTTATGGTCTGCGAAGACAATGTGACATCGATCAGCTAAGTGGTATAAGACTGGTACCATGTTATGTCATTTAGATTCAATAAAGACATCCTTCCTAAGTGAGTGGCCGTCTGGAGTTCTATCTCCAGTTAAACATTGCTAAATCATACATTTGCTGTTTCTTTTTTTGTTGCAGAGTAGCAAAAATCTTTGACAGATACCTGAAAGATCCTATCACCATTTTTCATTTTTGGGGGAAATAGAAGTTTTAGAAATGGTGTTTTTTTTGTTACCTCGTCGTATTTTCGAGATACATGTCTTGTGGTTGAAATTTCTTAAGATTGTTAAGTCGTCTTACAGTTTTTTGAGTCGTGTATATTGTGTTTTTCAGTTTCTCTAGGAATTTTTTTTCTTAGAATGCACAGGATTCAACCTATTCTGCAGTAAGATTTCAGTACTGGTACCACAGTTTTATGAGAGTTAAGAGCTTATTATGAATTGTTCCTGTCAGCCACAATCTTTTAACTTAGCATTTGGCATGCAGCCTTTCGACTTAGTTGACAAGTTGAAGTCTGCATAGAGAAATTAATGATGAACCACAAGTTGAAGTCTGCATAGAGAAATTAATGATGAACCACTATGCAGTATAAGACTGGTATCATATTTCATCGTTTAGTGACATCCTTATTAGCTGAGTGTGCATCGGGACTTCAGGAGTTTTACTTCCAGTTAAATGTTCTTATGTCATGTGTTACTGTGTCTTCTTTGTTGTGGTAACACACCTTTGACAGATAACTGAAAGCCCCTAAGCACTCAGTTTTCATTTTTACGTGCAAAGTAGGAGTTTCAGATGTGGTGTACTTACCAGTATGTTGTTTTGTCTTGTCATACTTTTTGAAGACACAACTTGTAATTTTTTTTAAAAGACACACCTTGTGGTAGGAATTTCTGAAAGCTTGTTTAGTAACACACACACACACACACACACACACACACACACACACACACACACACACACACACACACACACACACATATATATATATATATATATAATGAGATCAAAGTTTCATGAGAGCTTCAGAACTGATTTGTAATTATCCTGCCAACTACAACCTTATAACTTGGCATACATCATGGAGCCTTTTAACTTAACTTATAGAGTTTGAAGTCTTCAATAAAAAAGAAGAGATGATGATTAGGGGTCTGGTATAAGACTGGTATCATATTGCCAATGGTTGATAGTTTCAATAGTAATAATTCTTTATGACTGAGTAGCCATCAGCATCAGGGGTTTTACAACGTTTTTATACCATGCTATATATTACTGCTTCTTTTTGTTGCAGAATAGAAAGCATCTTTGACAGATACCTGAAAGCCCCTAGCACCCGTTTTGAGGAGATGGACATCCAGCAGGTACGCGGATTCTCTTGAACCAAGATGCTACGATCTCTGTTTTCAGATGATGTAACCTAATATTCTCCCCCCTTTTTCCCTGAAGAAAATCGTCCAGGAGATGACTAGGATGAAGGATGAGAGGAACAGGCTGAGGATGATCATGGCACAGTACATGGGGGAGGACCTGGCCTCATTCTCTGTGCAAGATCTGAGCAACCTTGAGCAGCAGATCGAGTTCTCGCTGTACAAAGTTCGCCTCAGGAAGGTAACTAAGCGCTGACTAGCACGCTGACAGACTGGAGTTGTTGTAGCCTTGTAGGTTCTTTATATCCTACAAAAACCACTCTTGAGAGACGCCTCAGTGCTAACGCTGAATACCCTTGTTTTGTTTCTGGCAGCAAGAGCTACTTGACCAGCAGCTGCTCGAGATCCGCCAAAGGGTACTCTGCATTCCTCCCTCTCTTGGTAGCCTGTACACATCGACCGAGTTGTGACAGTTCTCTTTGGTCCTGAATTTCCACAGGAGATGCACATGCCAGGGGAGCAGAGCGGCTACCTGTGCCTCATGGTAAGAAGACTGAAGACGGCTGGCCCTTCTCCTGACCTCCTCAAGTGATCCCCTTGTTTGTTCCAAAAATTTTCTGCACCTGAATGGACCTGCTTGTGTGGCTTTGACCTGTGATGAAAAAAACAGAACCCGGCTATTGCTAGGGGGCAGCAGCAGCAGGCTCAGGCAGGCGAGATGGTGGGAAACCCGAGGCCGTTCCCGTGGTGGGACGTGGGGGGCAGTGGCAGTGGCAGTGGCAGCCAGAGTCTGCAGCTGCTGCCCGGCCGGGACGCGGCGGAGTCGTCGATGACGGCGCTGCAGCTGTCGCCGCAGCTGCACGAGTACAGGCTCCAGCCGCGGCAGCCCAACCTGCAGGACGCCAACGTCCATGGCTGGCTGTGGTAAGCTCTGCTCTGCCTGTGATTTGCTGTTGGGATATACTAGTTCTGTATGCATGCATATGATCGACCGTACGTACTCGACTCTGACGGACGGGATGGTGCTGATGCTTGATTGCCTGCAGATTTGCTGGGGTCGTGGTCCTGATTCCTGAACGAGACGCTGAACGTGCTTGTGACCTGTTCTAGTCCTTGCAGTCTTCCATAGCCGACGTGCCCTGCTGAAAATAAACTTACTGGAGTTTCCTTAAATTTGTGCTGGGTTGTCATCGCGTTGCTCGTGTTGTGTTGCCGTGTTGGGGTGCCGTGAACGAGTAGCAGTAGCAGTAGAAGTAACGGTAGTAGTAGTAGCGACAGCACAGCATCTTTGCCTTGTTGCTTTTGTGCTGCAAGGATGAGTCTGCGTGTTTCAAACGTTGGCTTGCATAGTTACACTTATATATATATATATATATATATATATATATATATATATATATATATATATATATATATATATATATATATATATATATATATATATATATATATATATATATATATTATAGAGTATACTAAACAGGCCTGAGTCTTTCTACGGGTAGTCGGTAGTCATACCGAGACTCAGGCATGTTTAGTTCCCAAATTTTTTTAAGATTCTCCGTCACGTCGAATCTTTGACGCATGTATGAAACATTAAATATAGATAAAAAATAAAACTAATTACATAGTTTAGACGAAATTTACGAAACAAATCTTTTAAGCCTAATTAGACCACGATTAGACACTAATTATCAAATACCAACGAAAGTGCTACGGTATCATTTCTCAAAAAATTTCGCGAACTAAACGAGGCCTCAGAGAAAACGGGCAAGCACCCTACCCGGTCGTTGAGGTATCCGGTTAAGGCAAGGCCGACATGCTACAACGATCTTGAGTATGTTGAGCAATTCCGACATACGTACGGCAAGTAAATAAACCGATTGTACGGCCTTTAATGCTAATGCCCGTCCGCAGTGCACCAGCAGCATCTCAGACGCAGAGACTGAACTAGAACATAAAATTAGTAAATAACGCTAGTAAACTTTTGGTCATACATTAAAAAGAACCAATCACTCAAACCATTCAGTACTTAACTACATGATGACTCAATCACTCAAACCATTCAGTACTACATGATGACACTCATAAGTTTTCTTCATACACTCTGGTGAAAATAAATGCAAATACTACATGATGACTCAATCACTCAAACCATTCAGTACTTAGCTACAGTGGATGAAAAATTGTTCGCGTTGAACAAGGATCAAATGCACATCATTAACAAGAATGATAGAATACACGTACATTAACAAGAATGAATGATAGAATACATGTACATTAACATGACGAAGCCTCAAATCAGCAGATTGCTTAACTGAAATGACACAAGAAACATCAGCCACAAATAGGCGGCCGATGAATGAATGTTTTGAAACCTCAACCTACAGTACAACAAGCACTCGAGCTCGAGTGCACCCTGACTACATTCATCTCCAATCATAAGAATCAGCACGATGCGCTGATTATTTATTGGTAAACATGCTATTGGATGGGCCCGAATCGAACCCAACCAGAGTTGCTCCTGCCGTTGGCTGTTGGCCTGCTCAGCTCAGCTCAGCTCTGATCCTTTTACTGCTCAACAACCTCACCTGCAGGAGTGCCAACAGAAGAGGCCCTCGCCTGCACCGTAGTTTGCCCCAAAGCGGTGAAACTTGGAGGGAGCTGGTACAGAGGGTGACTCCCCTCAGACTCACCCAGGTAGGCTTGCCCTAGACAGTAGCCCAGTGCCCGGGCAACAGGGACAGCTACTGCATTTTCGACTTGAATATACCTATCGCCATTAGAGAAAGCACACATGTTCAGAGGCAAGGATTACAATGCAGCATGATCCTGTTTCTGATTTCAAGAGCCGTAACTGACTAATCAATGGCTTATTGCTGACAACTTTCAAGAGTGACTACATCAGGTACAGGCGAACTGAAAAGAGGAACTTACTTCTCCTTGATCGGGCCAAACAATCGGTAGTAATCAGGGAAGCCCTGTAACCTTGCGTTCTCCCGGATAGTTAGGACTCTTGCTCGAGTCGGATGCAATATAACCTGTGGACAACATGTTCGATCAGGATCATATGCAGACAACACTAGCAGTAAAGACAATTGCAGGGATTATCATAAGGGAAAGGGTAGTTTGTACTGAAGCTGACCTGATTGTGAGGCTCTGCTCTAGTTACAACTGTAGGAACTGTCTCGTCCCACCACAGGCGCCTAAACGGCCTACAACATCATATGTATATGTAAGGACAAGTAATCAATAACCTACTTTTTCCCAAAAAAAAGGACTCTTTTGCAACTTACTTGAGTAATTTGCCCTTGATGAATGACATTGCATAGTCAGGAACCTAGATAACAAAAGATTTGTGCAAAATCTTATCATGTCTTAACCATGAATCTTACGTAGTTGAGCATCTAATCAGTTATGAGTCCAAATTTGTAACATAAATGCTGCACTGTTATGGAAACAACAGCAGGAAATAACACATACCAGTGGTTTCCCAGACGAAAGTTTCACACGCTCGATTTCTGGATCCCACTCAACAATATTGTTGGCTCCCTGTCATAGGAAAGAGTGATGATTGTTTCAGGAGAAACAATAGAGGAAGGCACAAACACTATCAAGTCACCAACCTTCTTGACCGGAATTTACTGAACCCGCTCATAATCATCATTGTTAATGTTGGAGTATATGTTAGGCCCATGAGGCTAAGGCCCATGTGGCCCATGTATGGAAACTATATAGCTACCCTTCTAGGGTTAGCCAAGGAATATAGAAAATTATTCCCCAAACATGGTATCTACAGCCAGGGGTTAGGTCTTCTCTGTTTTTCTCTTCTGCCCGCCGCCCCCTTCCTAGCTGGGCCGCCGCCGGCCACCTGGGCGCCGCCGCCGGCTTTCCCCGCCATGGACGGCCGCCCACCACCCCCTCCCTCCCTCTACTCCTTTTTCCCCCCCCCATACCCCACCTTCCTGGGCGCAGATCTTGTCTGGGAATGCTCCTCCCGCCGGCGGGTCGGACCTGGCCCAGAGTACCGCCGCCGGCCAATCCCGCCTCCACCTCCCTCCTCCAGGGGCGCCGCGCCTGGGGGGCCTTCCTGGCTCACCTGCCCCCCCTTTCCCTCCCTCTGCTGCTGGATCCAGCCGCCCCCCTCACCCTGGCACCGATTCTCTGTCCGCCCCATACAGCACTGCCGCCCTGGGAACCCCTGCTGCCCATCTCCGCATGGCTGCTGCCCTAGGGACCGTGGCTCTCTCCTCCGATCCGAACCCCATCACCAGCGCCGCCCCTGTTCTTGCTGCGGTCTCCAGTCCCGACGCGGAGGGAGCCAACACGGCTACAGGAGGCGCAGAGGAGGGTCAGGCTGCGGCTGCTGCTGCTGCTGCTGCTGCTGCGGCTGCCATGACAGAGCGGCCCGCGGACGCTCTTCACCTTCCCGGCGCCGGGCTGGACGCCGGCAACCTCGCTCCTGCCGGTGCCCAGGCCTTCCCGGCCCCGCCACTTCTTTCCCAGATCTACGCCGGACGTGATGTCTCGTCTCTCGCCGCTGCCCTCGCCGCCGCACGTGCCTCTGCCGCGGAGGGCCAGGCACGGGTGCGGGCGGCCGCCCTCGTGTGGGAGCACGAGCGCGAAGCGGCCGAGGCCCTGGCTCGCCAGATCGCCGAGGCGGAGCGGCTCCTCACCACCCCCGTGGTCCAGGACGTCGGGGCCCACTCCTCTTCCTCGCCGGGTCGCCGCGTGTCTCACACCGCCGTCCTATGGCACGACCCGGCCGATCCGCTCGTGGCTCAGCTGCACTACCAGGCGGGGGGGGTCCAGAACATTCGCCTGCTCGTTCCGGTCGTCCTCGAGCCGGAGTCGCCCTCGTACGCCCGCTGGCGGGACCTGGTCCTCCTCACTCTTCGCCGCTACGCCCTCGACGACCACGTCCTCGTCGACACCTTGGTCGCCGTCCAGACGCCGTCGTGGCTTCGTCTCGACAGTATCGTTCTCTCCTGGATCTTGGGGACGATCTCTCTGGACCTCCACGACCTCGTCCGCACCTCTCCGGACGCGCGCCGGGCTTGGCTTGCCCTCGAGGGCCAGTTCCTGGGCAACGCCGAGGCCCGGGCGCTGCGTCTCGACGCGAGCTTCCGCACCTTCGTCCAGGGTGACCTCTCCGTCGGCGAGTTCTGCCGTCGGATGAAGGGCATGGCTGACTCCCTGGGGGATCTCGGGTGGCCCGTCGAGGATCGCATCTTGGTCCTCAACGTCCTCCGGGGGCTCAGCGACCGCTACGCCCACCTCAGGACGTGGATCACCCGCCAGAGGCCCTTCCCCACCTTCCTGGAGGTTCGTGACGATCTCGTCATGGAGGAGCTCACGCAGGGCCTCCAGCCGGGCTCGACCACTTCCTCGTCCTCCTCGACGGCCCTGGCTGCTACTTCGCCGCGTCCTCCCGCTCCGCCGCGGTCGTCGGCTCCTCCACCGTCGTCTCTCCTGGGCCCTCCTCCCTCCGGGCCGAGCGGAGGTGGGGGGGGTCGTGGCTCTCGTCGTCGCCGTGGGGGAGGGCGCGGGGGTGGCCGGGGTGGTCAACCTCAGGCTCCGGCACCGTCTGGGACACACGGGGGGGCACCATGGCCTTCGTTCCAGAACCCGTGGTCCGGTCGCATCTCCATGTGGCCCTACCACACCCCCGGCGCCGACACTCGCCCACCGATGGCCATGCTCACCGGAGCTCCGCCTGGCGTTCCTTCACCGAGCGCCTTCCCTGCTACGCCGTGGGTTCCACCCTCCGGGACTCCACCGGGGTTCGCCGGCTGGGATCAGGCGGCCCTGGCCCGCTCGTTCAGCACCATGAGCCTCACACCTCCGGTCGGACCTGAGTGGATCGCTGATTCGGGGGCCACCTACCACACTACTCCTGACCCCGGTATACTTTCATCGGTTCACTCTCCCTCTTCCTCTCTTCCTTCGTCCATTATGGTCGCTAATGGTTCTTGTATTCCTGTCTCGTCTGTGGGTACCGCCGGTGCTCATGGCTCCTTTCGTCTTCCTGATGTTCTCGTTGCTCCTTCTATGGTTCATAATCTTCTTTCTATTCGACGTTTTACAGCTGACAATTCTTGTTCTGTGGAATTTGACTCTTCTGGTCTTACTGTAAAGGATTTGGCTTCCCGGCGTCCTCTGCTCCGATGTGACAGCACCGGGCCCCTTTACACCCTTCGCTTCCCGGCGGCTCCTTCGTCTTCTTCACCGCCCGTTTTGTCAGCTGCCTTCGTCGCTTCTACTTCCTCCACTATCTGGCACCGGCGTCTCGGCCATCCTGGACGTGATGCCCTGATACAGCTCAGTCGTAGCTCTGGTCTTCCATGTACTCGAGCTCATGATGAGCAACTGTGTCATGCGTGCCAATTGGGCCGACATGTTCGTCTTCCTTTTTCTAGTTCTTCTTCTTATGCGGCCCGCATTTTTGATCTTGTACATTGCGACCTATGGACATCTCCTGTTATCAGTATTTCTGGTTATAAGTACTATCTTGTGGTTGTTGATGATTTTTCGCATTATTCATGGACCTTTCCTCTACGTGCGAAGTCTGATACGTTTACCACGCTCCTTCACTTCTTTACTTGGGTGTCCACTCAGTTCGGTCTTACCATCAAGGCCGTCCAGTGTGACAATGGTCGCGAGTTTGATAACTCCACCTCCCGAGCGTTCTTCCTCTCCCACGGTGTTCAGTTGCGCATGTCTTGCCCTTACACCTCTTCGCAGAATGGCAAGGCAGAGCGGATGATTCGCACCACCAACGACACCGTGCGCACTCTTCTGTTCCAGGCCTCTCTTCCTGCTCGCTTCTGGGCTGAGGGCCTGCACACCTCCACCTACCTTCTTAATCGCCTTCCTTCCGCTGCCTGTCCCGCTCCCACACCTCACCACGCCCTCTTCGGTACCCCGCCTCGGTACGATCACCTCCGCGTGTTTGGGTGTGCTTGTTACCCCAACACTGCTGCCACTTCTTCTCACAAGCTGGATCCTCGTTCCACGCTCTGTGTCTTCCTCGGGTACTCACCCGATCACAAGGGGTACCGATGCTTTGACCTTACCTCTCGACGTGTTCTCATCTCGCGCCATGTGGTGTTCGATGAGTCCGTCTTTCCCTTTTCCCGCACCCCTACACCTCCGGTCCCGGATCCACCCTCTCTTTTTCCCACTGACCCGGTGGTGCAGCCACCTTTTTCGTGGTCTCCTGCAGGTACCGCTTCGCCGCGCTCTGAGCCGGCCACCGGCCCCGGTTCCCCTGCGAGTCCGGGCCCCTCGTCCTCCGGCGCGGCCCCGTCTTCTCCAGTTGGTGCAGACCCGGGGCCCTCGTCCCCCGCTTCTGCCCCAGGGGGGTCGTGCCGGTTGCCGACGCCGGATCCTGTCTCGGCACCTGCCCCGGCGCCTCCGTCGAGGTTCGCCGCGCCGGTACGAGTATACCAGCGCAGGCCACGGCCACCGCCGCTCGTGGTCCCTTCTCCACCGGGGACACCGACACCGCCGCCACTGTCCCCGCCGGTCCGTGGTGCCCCGCCGGTCTACCACCCGCCGCTGCTTCACCGCCACCCGCGGCATGTTCACCCGATGGTGACACGACACGCGGCTGGCACCCTGCCGCCTCGTGCCCTCGCGGCTTCGACCGACGACGCGGTGGCCTCTCCGGTACCCTCCTCCGTCCGCGACGCCCTATTGGACCCTCACTGGCGCCGCGCGATGGAAGAGGAGTATGCCGCACTGCTCGCCAACCAGACGTGGGAGTTGGTGCCCCGGCCGCCGGGCGCCAATGTCGTCACCGGCAAGTGGATTTGGACTCACAAGCGCCGCGCGGACGGCTCTCTCGAGCGCTACAAGGCTCGATGGGTCCTCCGGGGTTTCACTCAGCGCCCTGGCGTCGACTACGATGAGACTTTCAGCCCGGTGGTCAAGCCGGCCACCGTCCGTACCGTGCTATCGCTGGCACTGGCTCGGTCCTGGCCCGTTCACCAGCTGGACGTCAAGAACGCCTTCCTCCACGGCCTCCTTACCGAGACGGTGTACTGTAGTCAGCCGGCGGGGTTCGTCGACACCACCCGTCCTGACATGGTCTGCCGGCTCAACAGGTCCCTCTATGGCCTCAAGCAGGCACCTCGAGCGTGGAACCACCGGTTTGCTGCTTTCTTGCTGACACTGGGGTTCGTGGAGGCCAAGTCTGATACATCCCTGTTCGTCTACCACCATGGGGCCGACACTGCATACTTGTTGCTCTATGTTGATGACATTGTCCTTACCGCCTCCAGCGAGCCACTTCTCCGCCGGATCATTGCAGCTCTCCAGCAGGAGTTTGCGATGAAGGACCTGGGTGAGCTCCACCACTTCCTCGGTGTCACTGTTGAGCACCGTCCTGCTGGGCTCCTTCTTCACCAGAGGCAGTACACTCGGGATATCCTGGAGCGGGCTGGGATGTCTGATTGCAAGCCCTGCTCCACTCCGGTCGACACTCAGGGCAAGCTGTCTGAGGCTGAGGGACCACCGGTGGCCGACCCCACTGCGTACAGGAGTCTTGCCGGGGCCCTTCAGTACCTCACCTTCACCCGGCCGGACATCACCTATGCAGTTCAGCAGGTCTGCCTCCACATGCATGATCCCCGGGAGCCTCACCTCATGGCTCTCAAGCGTCTCCTCCGCTACCTCCGGGGCACACTCGACTACGGCCTCCTCCTACACCGGGCCTCCTCCACCGACCTCGTCGTCTACACCGACGCTGACTGGGCCGGGTGCCCGGATACTCGTCGCTCCACCTCCGGCTACGCCGTCTTCCTGGGCGGCAACCTGGTGTCTTGGTCGTCCAAGCGCCAGCCGGTGGTCTCCCGGTCCAGCGCCGAGGCAGAGTACCGCGCCGTTGCCAATGGCGTGGCGGAGGCCGCCTGGCTCCGGCAGCTGCTTGCGGAGTTGCACACTCCTCCTTCCCGGAGCACACTGATCTACTGCGACAACGTCAGTGCGGTCTACCTCTCCACCAACCCCATCCAGCATCAGCGGACCAAGCATGTGGAGATCGACCTCCACTTTGTCCGTGATCGGGTGGCCATGGGCGAGGTGCGGGTCCTCCATGTTCCGACGACCTCCCAGTTCGCGGACATCTTCACCAAGGGCCTCCCGTCCTCGACCTTCGCCGAGTTTCGCTCCAGCCTCAACATCACCGGTGGCTAGTTGCGTCTGTGGGGGGGTTGTGTAAGTTCTTTCTTGTTGTTCAGCCTTGAACTCCGCTGCGACGGCAGTTCAGACTGCGGGGGGGTGTTGGAGTATATGTTAGGCCCATGAGGCTAAGGCCCATGTGGCCCATGTATGGAAACTATATAGCTACCCTTCTAGGGTTAGCCAAGGAATATAGAAAATTATTCCCCAAACAGTTAAGCCGTAAGGGCTGGTGATCCAAGAGCTTGCCTTCATCTGGACCAGCCTCCTCACCAAAGGACCAATCCAACATGTCTGAAAGAATAAAACAGAGTGAACTTGCTGCAGTAGTAGCCAAGGAGCAAGAAAAAAAGGTGGTTCTTCTGAAATTCGTGGAGAAGGTCAACCAGTAAAGCTCACTAGGCCTTTTACCTTTACGACTAAGTCGAATGTAGCGCTGGAATTCTGTCTTGGGGGACCCACCATACTCCATTACATCGTTAGGTTGATGGTTTTCAACCTGCAGAGAAGAGTAAGATTGCATGCACATTGAGAAATGTATGAACTTGACAAAACACTTGCCTTTGGTAAATCTGAAATTGCATCACCAAGAAGCAAAGCTTTCTTCAGGGGTGATTTTTTTGTCTCATCATATGCAACCATACATTGCTGCAAACAAATTCATTTGGTCAATAAATTTTACACATTCCAAAGGATTTCAAAGTAGTGATTGCACTTACCGAAAAGGCATTAGGGGCTCCTCCACGCACTACAACATCATGTGTAGGCAGAGGATACTTAGGGAGCACCTACATTGTCAAATACACTTGATTAGCCAGCAGTCAACAATACAACATAAATATAGCAAAGCATATACAAGGTACAAAACAAACCATCGAAGAAAGAGCACCCCAGAGGAACACACACATCCTGAACTGTGGCAGACCATAGCAGCCTGCCACCATCATTCCAAGGTGTGCTTGGTACTTCATAGCAACTAGGCAGCTCAAAGCATATTTTCCTAGGTAGCCATCAGCAAATTTCAGTATATCCACAACATTTTCCATGAGAACATACTTGGGCTTCAAGTACGCCACAATATCCATGAAAGTCACCATTTGCTTGTTTTCTCATCTTTAAGTGGCTCATCACGGTTTCTGAACCGATTAAACCCACTGATACCTTGACATGGTGGGCCTCCACAAATGACATCAACATCACCCTTTTGAAAGAATAGATTAGGTATATATCACCAAATAAAAATGGGGAGCTAAACAAACAGGGAGGAAAACCACACCCAACTAAATACTCACAGGCAATGGGAGAATTTTTCTTCGGTACCCTTCTTGTACAAATTCTCTAATTTTCAGTGGGCAATCACTAGTTTGTGAAACAAGGATTAGAGTGCAAATAGATGTACAAGGCAACAAACAGATGACATACCAAATACTAACCTCAGGTTATCAATCGGTTCCCATGTATCCTCTTTAGGACCATATCCTTCCCACTGGACCTGTAGAAATCTAGCATTAAAACAAAATACACAGAAATATCCATTGTTTGAAAAGCTTTTTTTTCTATATTGCCATAGTAATTGAAGTTTTTTTCTTGGAATCAAGTATACATGAACAGATAACGCTTAAGTACCTTAAAATAGATGTCATTTTTCCTTCCACTGCCACCATAGCATATCCCAATAAGCTTCTCTACAACAAATTCGTCCTTGTCAAGAGTGTCTTCATCCTCTTGCTCCTCCGAACCTGCTAAATTCGAATCCACATCTTGATGGACATATTTTTCACATAAGACCGCCCATTCCTTAAGGAGAGCAAGAAACTCGTCGGCTTTCTCATTTCACACCTACATTCAAAGATCCAAAGAAACTTTGTGAGAGCAGCTGGACAGAACAGATGGAATCCAAGATGCAGTTTGCTATCCATACCTCAGTATGTGGATGATTGTACTTTAAACTTTGGCATGCAAAACTGTTAAGATCAACAGCCCATCGCTGAAATCATAGCCATAACAGTAGAATCAGTGCTGAGATCATGAACATATTCTATCCAACAGATGACTAGGTAGAAGATTACAGTTTCAAGTTTCAAGCCAGAAAGAGCTGCACCCAAGCAAAGACCAGTGGACATGCCCCCACAGCCAGAATACAGATCAAGAAGGGTCGCTGTCCTCTCTAGCATACTAGATGGTGTCTCCAGATCCGCATCATCGAAAGAAATACCTGAAGCAGTTTCACTGCCTGACTGCCCATTTTCTAGTAGAAAAACAAATGTGAGGGTTTGTAAGAAAAACATGCACATTTAACAAGTGTCAAAGTTAGTCATTGTAGACTGTTCAGACCAGTTTTAGTTATTGAGCTACATACACCAACCATTGCACTCACGTGCCTACTTCAGTTATATTTAACACCTCTCACATGGAAGCTCCCCCTCACGTGAAATAGAAGTAGACAACAAATCAGCGTATAAACATTTATGTCGAAACAATCAGAGTCAAAACTTTAAACATATTTGGCAAGCCAAAATCTCCCTAAAAATTAAAAACTTTATGTGGCTCCTTAAAAATGCTATCCTTACTAAGGACAACCTCACAAAAAGAAATTGGAAAAGAAGTGAAACATGTGCCTTTTGTACAGAAAAGGAATCAGTGGAACATCGCTTTTTTTGGATGGATGACAGCGAAATACACTTGGAGTCTGATTGCATGTGCCCTTGGAGTCCTTTGCAGACCTTAATATTTATCAGTTTTGGGTTTGGGTCAAGCTTAGTTTACCGAATGGTAAACCCGTCTATGAACTAGATCAGTTTTGGGTTTGATCAAGCTTAGTACCCGACAAGATTTACTAAATAAAGAGGCAGGTATGGAAGGGTTTCTTCAAACAAAGATATGTCAATGGGTCGTCTCAGCCATATATGTGATCTCATTAAGTTAGCCCAAAGATAGCCAAAACACACTCATAGCCCAACCCAACTATGAAATATACATATATCCAATAGATCTATAACTATTCTATATATTGGTGAAGTTTTGTTATTATGTTATCATTGTCTATTTATGTTTACAAAAACTTGAAGCTATATGATTTTAATGGTATGATATATTTAGGATTTTTTTCTGTAACAGGTATAAATTTGGGTACATATTGTGCGGGTATGGCAAATAGAATTTTATCTAGTGGGTGTGAGTATGGAATTGTATTACCGTACGGGTATATACACATTGCTATCTCTGATCTCACAAAAGCCAGGAAAAGCACCTCTAGGCCTGCTTTTGGCTTCTTCATAAGCTAATTTTAAAAGTTAGATGTTTATTTCAGTTTTTGGCTTTTGACCGGTAGCCAAGATCAAAAGTTGAGACAGAGATGCCTAAGGTGGACGGTTCAGTTATCCTTCAATATTACTGAAATATGATTGTGTACTCGCCAAAAAGAATGCAATTCTTACTTCCACAAGAGTCATACAACTTTAAATTTGACTAAATCTATACAAAAAAAATACTAATATTTATGATAACAAATAAGTATCATTACATTGACTTTGATTTTCATAGTAAACCTAATTGGAGACGTAAACGTTGATATTTTTTCCTATAAATTTGGTCAAACATAGAAAAGCTTGACCTATCCAAAACCTAGAATTATGTTCTTCTGGGGATGGAGGGAGTATATAGCATACAAATATTGTAACAGGCGTTAGGGGTGGTGGTGGTTGGGGGGGCGGGGGAGAGGAAGTTATTTGGTAAGTAGTATCACTGCACTAATTTAGTAAAGCAAGTAAATTGCATTCAACTAGTCAACCAAAAAAGGTTGATGGAGAAGCAATTACCTGATGAGATATTAGCAAATGTAGAATATGCAACAGAGTAAGACATGTCATAATATAGGTCACAATGCTTTATCAGTTGAGCCTTGGCTTTTGGATCCATCTAAGGCAAAGAAACAATTGTAGTGAGAAACATTATGTGTATAGCAAAACCACAAAACTCTTAGCAGGGAACTTACATTTGGATCAACATGGACTATCTTGACCTTGGAGATGATGCAATCAAGCACATTGTCATTCTTTTCCTCAGAAAGAAAAACACGTCTAGGGTCATGCTTGTGACCATCAACATTAATTGACACCAAAGAATTGATAACCTGCACTGACAGGGTTCAGTTTTATGCTACTTCTTGACATAAATAAAAATTACATAAAGCTCTACGTACCGTGTCCTCTGCACGGAAAAACCAACGGCAAGTAAAATAGTAACACCGATCAGTTCCCTCGAAAAATTCAGTAATGCGGCCAATGTAATCTGCCTCATTTTCTCCAGCCTAAGATAGGCAAAAAGGAATCAGAAACTTAAGGTCGGTAACTATTATTAAAGAACATATAAAAAGATATGATGTGAGAGCAAAATCATCCGGTGGTGTTGTACACAACCATTAGTTTGAGCATTCTTGTTCATTCCATCATCAATGTTTATGTTCAGTTGAATTACTAAGAATTTTCATCAAACTAAAATTTAAGAGACAAACAACACTTCCCTCTCATAGACAGGCAAATAATAAGACAAGAAAATTTTCAAATAATCTCAGAGATCATAACGGGATGTAAGCAATCGCTGGCACATGCAAATTAGAGGCAGGGTTAAGCAACATTTTTGTTATCCACAACAACATTTGATTAACATTAGAACTGTTAGTAGCATAGAGATTGTTGAATAGTGCACTTTCAATAGAATCAAAAGGATCCAGCTTTTAGGAGCAGGCTATACACCTAACACAGCACTATGTAGAGACAGACAATTAGAGCACCCCTTTATGTTATACTCCCACTAGTCACAAATACTTACCACATGTGAGTATTTGACCTTGCAGTCTTCCATGCATATCTTTGACCACTAATTTCTTTAAGAATATAATTTTGTTCTACTCCTGACCAGAGGAAGTAATACCATGAACCATTTGTTAAACACCATCACTAGGAATTGATTTTGAAGTTTAAAGCTTCCTTCCATGACAATTATATGATCAGTCACAATTATAACATCACAGAGCATAGCTAACACTCAATGTAAAAACAACCGATCAACTAAACTAATAAGTGGCCAAACTTGGTCATCATTGCCGAGCTTGCTGCACAAAGCACCCAAGCAGCTCCGACTTCCAAACAGAGATCATAAGCAAGCTCCTAGTCGATGCCAAATATGCTACCAGACAGAGTATTTTGTACATGCAGGCATCCAGACTTCCAGCGTACCACCATGTACTGCTGACCATTCGCACAACTCATCATTGGAAATGGACAGCAAAAATGAAACGAGTCTTGCTTAAATGAGGGCAGCAACAACAGCATGGCAAATAAAGAAGGCAATGAAAGCGATGAACAAGGACCTTGACATAGACGTCATCCCCGAGGCAGTAGACGACGTTGTCCACCTTGGCGCTCCGGTAGTGGCACCTAGCCTTGAGCTCTTCGTCCTCCTCCGGTCTGCATGCGCAATGAATGAGCAAATACAGGATAGCTCAGCTCACAAGTCACAACATGGAGCAAACATCTGGGATCGAATCAAAAGCAAAGCAGTGTAGGGAGGGAAAAATACTTCTTTGCTGCAGTGCTGCGCTCGTAGCGCTTAGGCCAGTTGCTACGCACCTCTGCCGCGGGGACGACGTTGCCGATGAACTCTGGCTCATGGTCGCCGCCAGCGGCAACACTCCTTCTCCCCACCCTCTTCTTCCCGGGCGACCCGGCCGCGACCGCGGCCACCTCCTCCTGCATTGCCTGCTCATCGGCCGCCGCCTCTGCCTCCTCCTCACCCATGGCCAGCTCCTCCTCATCGGGCTCCTCAGCGCACACATCGTCGTCCATGGGCTCCTTCCTCTCGGCCTCCCCCTTCTTCTTCCTCCCCGCCTTGGCCGGTTTGGCCTGCTTGGGCTTCGGCTTGGGCTTCTTGCCGGAAGACGCCGCCTTGCGGCTGCACTTGGCGGAGGATGCCGCCACAACCTCCTCCTCTTCCTCTTGGTTCTGGTGAATCTCCTCTGCCTTGGCGGCGCGCTTCCGGCCGGAGACGCGCGTGGGCGCGGCGGGCGACGGGGAGCTCGGCGCCATGACAGGGGCTACGGCCCTGTTCATTCGGCTTATAATCCGTCTTTTTCAGCTTGTTTTTTCAGTAGGAATAGTATTTTTCTCTCACAACAAATCAGCCAACAGTGTTTTTCAGCCGGCTTATCAGCACAGCCGAACGGCTCCTACAGCTGCTCTCTCTATTGTTGGGAGACGAGGGGGTTTGGCAGGAGAGTGAGAGCTCTGGACTCTGGGGGTGGGGTGCAGAAATCGAATCGAAGGGAGCGGGAGCGGCCTATTTTTGACGGCGTGTGGGGCCCGTCTGCAGCGGGAGGGCATGGATTCGAATTTTCGCTCGTCGCCCGCGAGGTGGCAGCCTGCCGATCTGCACGGCCACCAGTCTCTGCCACTATGACCCAACTGTCAGGTGGGGGTGGGTGGACTGGTGATGGAACAGAGTGTGGGTCAGAGTTTTTTCATTTTCTTCATTTTTTTGGGTGACTAATTGACTGACAGGGTTATTAGCATGTCTACTTTCCAAACTTGAATTTTGAAATCCATGCACCTAGATATAGGCCCCATTCGACTGTGCTGATAAGCCGGTTGAAAAACACTGTTGACTGATTTGTTGTGAGAGAAAAAACACTGTTCCGACTGAAAAAACAAGCTGAAAAGTACGGATTATAAGCCGGATGAATAGGGCTACAGTGTTTTTAACGATGCATACGAGGACTACTCCTCTTTGGATTGAGATGAGAGGATGACAAGTTAGATTGTGGCGCTACACACTTCATTAATTAAAGTAGTTAGTAGTTGAAAGTCTCGGGTTTGGTTTTAGGGCACATTTGATTTGTGCTGTCAATTTGTCACATCTGAAGTGCGGCTCGCCCAAGGTATGGTGGCAAAATTGCTCGCCACACATTTGGCGCAAGGAGCTGCAAAGACCGTAGAGAAAACTGTGACGAGCCAAACATGCGGCAATATGCAGCCATGAACCAGACGCTCGCCAAGAATAAGGACGGTGCGGCAACATGCTGCTGTGAACCAAACAAGCCCTTAATAGTTGAGTGACAAATTTAGATGGACCAATAAAGTTTTCATGTGAGATGAACATGTGATTACTCCACAAGCTATGTTGAGCAAGACATGAAAGCCGTAGAGAAGAGATGGCAAGTACATATGTGCAAAGTGCTCAGCTAGTGAATAGTTGATCAAGGGATGATCAAAAGACCATGTGCAAGTGTAGAGGACAAGCTAGAGGCTCAGAACACGAGGGACCATTGTGGTAGTGAAGTGTGAGTACAGGACTTTGCGTCGATGAACCAAGGCAACAGAGAAGAGCAGGCAAGGGTAAGGTTGATAAACTATGAATGCTATGTGAAGCTACGAAGAGGATCATATCAATTGAGAAGATCAAGCCAAGAATTGATGATATATGTTGACATCAAGTGGCTTGATGGAGTGAAGGTGAAGAGCCAAGTATGGTTGACAATGAAGATGTCAAGTGGCTCAAGAAATATTTGAACGGGTGGAAACACGACACTCACATTGGTGATACTTTTGTGCCTAGTTATGGACCACAAATGCATTGTTTAACTATCGTTGGGTCTCCCTAATCTTATTACCGATGTCTTCAAACAATAGGAACGATGTTTGACTTTCAAATACACTATTACAAGCGGCAACAGTCATCAGAGCATCTCTGAGAGATTAGTCATATCCATCTTGCCATCACTATTTACCTCATAGAAAACAAGTCTCCAACAGTCACACCATTCGCCTCTCCAATCTTATAGGCCCACCATATCAGGCTTCTGTCTCGGCAAATATAGCATGCTACAAGGCGCTCGCCATCCTCCACCGACAGAGGGCCAATGTCTTCTTTATCTTGTTTTGTTTCAAAATTTCATTGCTTCTCTCCTCTTTCAAAAATTCAAAAGGTGGCTGCATCAATTTTCTAAAATAATAAAAAAATATTGCTAGTAGAATAAACAATGGAGAACCCATTTTAATCGGACTTACCTCAAAAACAGTTTCAAATTTAAAATCATCAAAACTGATTGTTTTTAAGTTATTTGAACTTTAGGACATTGGTTCAATTATCAAAAATCAAAGAAAAAATTTATAGATTCTTGTTGTTTTGAATCCCAATAAACTATAGATTAGTAGGATATAGACAATGCGATTTAATGAGCCTGTTGGAGTGTTGAAATATAGCATGTGGAGGAATCTTATGGAAATGGACAGCCAAATGAAGATATAGAGAGTGAAATTTAGACTATTCGTTGGAGATGCCCTTGGAGAGTGAAAACCATCTTACCGGATCCACCCCGTTCAAATCAGGAACCCTGAAGGACTAGGCCGCACTGCTGCAACCGGCAGATGGCTCACGTCGTCGTTGTCAAGCAGCTTCGCGGCCTTCCCCGCTACTCAGAACTATTCGTCTATTGCATCAACCAGTAGCACAGGATTTTCTCCGCTATGTCACATTGATGTGCACCATGTCGTGCTACACCTCATGCTGTGCAAGCATGACGTCGTCGTTGGCCGGCAACCGGAGGGTCTAGCATTGCTATTGCTGCTGCCATCACATCATCAAACAATTGCTACCTTAGTTCGTCTTCATGTTAATGTACTTGCAGGAATATTCACCGCTACTTCTTTCCTCGTCCTTCTTTCACCGAATTCAAGTACAAAACCTCAAACCGCAAAGGAAGTCATAATGTGCGCGGCGCATGTAGGTGCAAGTGCATGCGCACCACAACCTAGCTAAGCTAATCGAGGGAGGGACCGAGGGAGGGAGGGGGCAAAAGCCCCCATAAGCTAATAAAATCTACATTGAAAAAACAAATTTAACCAAAATTTGCAATGTTGATCGGCAAATAATAGATAATTTTGGTTATGTTGTAACATTCCTCTGTTTTGGCCCCTCCTACATACCTTGTAGCTACCTAGGACCACAATAGGTGTCGTGATTGCGGGTGAAGGGTCGAGATGGCAGACTAGAGGGGTGTGAATAGTCCTTTGTAAAACTTAATCGCGTCGGCTAACCGAAACAAGTGCGGAATTAAACTATCAATTTGGCAAAGACTACACCCCTCTATCTAAGTTCTCTAACACCTTACAAAGATCATAATTAAACAACTAAGGTGCCAAGCCTAGTAAGAGCTCACCTAAACAATGCTAGAGCAAGGTCACACAAACTTATGCACTAGTACTTTACCAACCGGGGGAGCTCCTACACAACTACTAAGCAAAAGCACAAAGTCCCTAAGCTCACTAGCAATGCTCAATAACAAGGCAACCAATACCAAATTAGAGAGCATAAATTACTTAGCTACACAAACTAAGCAATGTGACTAACAAGGTTACACAAACCAAATTAGTCACGCAACGAGAGCTACTTCTATGCTACACAAGTAAGAAGGTAATTAGCAAGCTACACAAGCTAACTAATTACAAGAGCAACTACACAAGCACAATGTGTAATAAGAAAGTAAATACAAGCTTGTGTTGGGGAATTCAAACCAACGGGATGAACAAGGTTGACACGATAATTTTTATCCCGAGGTTCACGTGTTTGCCAACACGCTAGTCCCCGTTGAGACAAGCTCCAAGGTTGTCGTCGGTCCTCTTGCTAGTGGTGACCTGCAAGTCACACTCTCCCACATGGAGTGCTTACCACAAGCTCTAGCACTTGACCCGGCCGCACCACTTGTTGCCCTTCACGTCTCGCTTTACTAGAGTTGCTCTTCGTGGCTCCCGCGGGGCGAACACAATGCCCCTCACAAAGCTCTTCTCCGGAGCACCGCACAATCTCCTTGCGGGCTTCAACGGAGACCACCAGCAAGCCATCTAGGAGGTGACAACCTCCAAGAGTAACAAGCCCACCGGCTTGCAACACGACCACCAGTGCCACTCGATGCAACCTCACGATGCAATCGCACTAGAATCACTCACTCGCAATTGATTTGCACTCTTGCAAGCTTAAGTGAGTTAGAGGCTCTCTTAGCACTCCCCAAGCATGGACACTAAGTCCCAAGGGTGCTCCACCACAGCCAAGGTCGGCCACCACTTCAATTTATAGCCCCAAGGTCAAAAAGAGTCGTTGCCCCTTCACTGGACAACTTTTAGGACGACCAGACGCACCAGGCTAGCATCTGGTCGCGCGTTACCATCCACGTGTCATGCTCATTCAACCAGAGCTACCCGATCTTCAACGGTAACAACGCACCCCAACGGTCACTATGATCGGACGCACCACTACGCCATGACCTGATGCTGCCACGCCCAAGCGCCACGTCTGATCACGTGCAGCCACACGCCGAACGAATTGACCTGGCGCTGCTCCATGCCGCATCCGATCGAGTCTAGAGAAGTATCGAGGAGGGTTTTACGTGACCTGCTATGTCCGCTCGAGCCCTCACCGCGCTAGAGCAGCCGCATGTCACCATTGTACCTCGTGTCATTGCGTCACCGTATGTCAGCATTGACCAGACGCGGCCCCTACGTGTCCGGTCACAAAGTGATCCAGCGTCCGGTTAGCCAGGCCGAGGCCGCGCTGTAGATCCACCACTAATCAGATGCACTGGACTAGTGTCCGGTCCAGCGTCCGGTCAGCTCCAGTGAGCTGTTTCACCTCCGTTTCTTCACCGAGTTGATCCACTTCAATTCCAACATCTTCTCCTTTGTAAATGTGCCAACACCACCAAGTATACACCACTATGTGCATGTGTGTTAGCATTTTCATGATCATTTTCCAAGGAGTTAGCCAATCAACTTGCCACGTCACTCGATCCTAGCAACGATGCATAGTTAGATCACTCAAGTGGCACTAGATGACCGATATGTAAACAAGTTTGCCCCTCTTGATAGTACGGCCATCTATCCTAAATCCGGTCATGCACTTCTCTACACAACCTTTGATCGGTGAAATAAAATGCCCTAGGTTATACCTTTGCCTTGTGTATTCTATTCCATCTGCTTCGATGTTGATGCAACACATGCACCAACCAATCACCAAATGATATGATCCACTTTATATCATCACGTGACTGTATTGGTTCATCGATCTTGACCTTACTTGCTCTTCATTGTTGCGTCAGTCCATCGACGCCAAGTCTTGCTCAAGCTTCACCGTCACACGCGGTCCCTCGCTTCAAAGCCTGTGACTTGCCCTTCACACCTGCAACAGGTCCGTCGAGCCAAGCCTCATCTTGATCTTCTCCACCTTGGTCACATGACTCCATGTCATGTCTCATGTGCAATAAACTCCTCCATCATCACATGTGTAAGCCTTGCAACATCCCCGAGCCATCTTCACCGTCATGGCATATGTTGCTTACACATATGTACCGGTGGACTAATCACCTGTGTATCTCACATAAACATAATTAATCCACCTAAGTTGTCACTTAATTACCAAAACCAAACAAGGACCTTGAAGCGGGTTGCGCCGCCTCACAAAATGTGAGCCCATCATGACCGCCCTAAGCCATTATAGCTCCCTAGACTCGCAATGATCATCCAATGAACGGCTGGGCATCATTGATCCTCGCGTCATGATCCGCTGCCACGCTCTCTGAAAGGATCTAATTGGCCTAGAGGGGGTGAATAGGCCTATTTAAAAACTTAAAACTCAAAACTCAACTGCGGAAGTTATATACCAATCGGTACTATCGGTATGTCTGGAGTGGTACTACCGGTCTATGAGGACCGGTACTACC
Source organism: Saccharum hybrid cultivar R570 (assembly GCA_038087645.1). NCBI lineage: Eukaryota > Viridiplantae > Streptophyta > Magnoliopsida > Poales > Poaceae > Saccharum > Saccharum hybrid cultivar. The sequence goes on from JAQSUU010000512.1 coordinate 7,431,833, forward strand.
GGTGCAGACAAGCCGGTACTACCGGTGCCCTACAGAGGCTATGAAATCAGAGTAAATTGAGTTTTGATTTTGGATTCAAGTGTTACCCCACACTCCTTGATGGTGCTAAAGGTGATGCTGAGGTTCCCAAAGCTTGGCTCCTTCCCAAGTTGTAGATCGGGCCTTCCGACCTAAGAATAGGGGGTAGGGAGGAAGCACACAAGCAAACACAAGAGCAAGGGTAGTTGAAGCTACCACCACAACAACAAGCACACAGGACACAATATTTATCCTGAGGTTCGGCAATCCCCACACAGGAGTTCCTATGTCCTCATTGTTGAGGTGACCACTAAGGTCTGACCACGAAGGTCTCCTCCCTCAAGCAACCACGAAGGCTAGCTTGAGATTTCCACTAAGAGAGAGGGTGATTACAAACACTCCGAGACGCCCTCACAAATGATTCAACACGGGCAATCACGAAGAACGCCTAGCCGGCTAGGGTTTCAAGAACCCAAGAGTAACAAATGCAAAACAAACCGGCAAGACGATGGATCGAAGTGCTCAAGTCGTAGATCGAAGCCTCCCACTCTCAAATCTCACTTCTCTAGCTCTAATCTTGCAAGGATTGAAGGCTAGGAGCAGAGAGGGAGAGAGAGAGTGGGTGAGTCGATGCTTGGGAGCTCTTTTCTCAGATGGGGAATCAATAGAATGGCCTGGATAATGGTTAGAAGTGGAGGAGAGAAGAATATATACTTCAAAGTTCAGTACGACTACCGGTACTATCGGTGATGTTTCATCGGTACTACCGGTCCTCCAAATCCGACCGCTGAAGCCGCAACAAAGTCGTGCGCAAAAATGACTTACCGGTACTACCGCTGGAACTCTGGTACTATCGGTAGTTCACATTTGCACAACCTTGCGCGCGCAGCCGAGCAAGCCGGTACTACCGGTGGAGAGCCACTGGTACTACCGGTGCACGCAGAAAATACTATATATTTTCTAAGTGCATGTGAGTGCAGTGTGTCTCTCAAGCGCATATATATAATCGACAAGAGCACTTCTAACCATATCTAGCTGGTCTATTTTGCATCCCTCTTGAAAGTACGGTGTTTCCTATGACTTAATTTTAAAATAAAATTGTAAACCGATTGAGTCAAATCGCCTTTCATCCATAGAAAGTTTAGGGGTGCTCATATCACCAAATGGCATTGTTTATTCTTTCAATGGACTAACACCTGCAAATACATCTTGAGTAAACTTGTTAGTCCCTAATCTGATTGTCATTAATCATCAAAAACCCACATCGGGGGTGAATGCACTTACACTCTCCCTCTTGCATCGAAATGATGTGACTCACGCATTAAAGAAGAAGAAGAAGAAGAGCATCTCCCACAAGATCTCGTTTTTCCTTCCCCTTCAAATTCACCATAGAGGATTGAGAAAACATGATTCATGCTTTTACGGAATTATTGTTGCAGCAGATCGAGAAAACTCATCCCCTTTTATTTTAGGTGGGACCCACATGTCTGTAAGGAAAATAGACCCTATGGGCCATTAAGTTTGATTTTGGTGTTTGATGAACAACATGACCATTTGGATGACTAATGTTGTTTGCTAGTATACAAGGTATAGTTCAAATGGAAGCAAGGTGGACTTGGACTTAAGCAAAGTGGTGATATAGATGATCAACACCTCAAGCAAGACAATAGAAGACATGTTGAAGACCTACAAAACATGCTAGAACTCCAAGACACAAGATGGAACCAAGTTGGACGCGAAGACACGAAGAAACGGAGTCCAGTGCATGTTGTTTGCATGTAATAGATTGGTCTGGGCATCCGTTAATGTACCCCAGTGGCACCGAACTATAGGGTGGCAAACCCTAACTGCAGGCGTCTAGAAGGCATTGGACTGGTTCGATGGTGGCGACAAAGAAAGGACCAGACTATGCACTGGAATTGTTCTTTCGAGGACGGTTACACTCACTAGATTAGTCCAGTGTGAACAGAGAAGGAGCATCGAACTATAACGATGGACACCAAAGATGTCTCAGAGACAAGAGGGCGCCAGTTTGATCTGGCGATCAGCACTGCGCAATGCCCCATGAATAGTGCCTAATGGTCAGCAACGGTTAGTTTCAACGGGTAGATGCGGGACATTCACTGGGAGTGAGAGCGGGAGCGTCCAATTTTTTACGACGTGTGGGGGCCATCTACAGTGGGAGGGTATGGATTCAAATTTTCGCTCGTCGCCCATGAGGTGGCAGCCTGATCTGCGCGGCTAGGCTTTCCGCCAACCACCCATCTCTGCCACGTGACCCAGTTGTTGGGTGGGGGTGGGTGAACTGGTGATGGAACAGAGTGTGGGCCAGAGTTTCTTCGTTTTCTTTATTTTTTCTAGGTGACTAATTGACTGGCAGGGTTATTCTAGATAGCATGTCTACTTTCCAAAATTTAATTTTGAAATCCATGCACCTAGATATAGTGTTTTTAATGATGCATACGAGGACTACTCTTTGGATTGAAATGACAGGATGATAAGTCAAATTGTGGCGCAACACACCTCCTTAGAGTAGACGAGAGTCTCGGGTTTTATTTTAATAGTTGAGTGACAAATTTAGGTGGACTAATGAAGTTTTCATGTGAGATGAATAGGTGATTACTCCACAATCTATGTTGAACAAGACATGAAGGCCATGGAGAAGGGATGTCAAGTACATATGTGCAAAGTTATCAACTAGTGAAGAGTTGATCAAGGGATGATCAAAAGACTATGCAAGTACATATGTGTAAGCTTGCCCTCTCCACAATCTATGTGGTGTGTGGGAGGGAGTGGTCGGAGTCGCACAGGGAGGCACGGTCACGCCATGCAGGGCATATGTGTCTACTAGTCAGCCAGTGGCTACTGGCTAGTGGCTAGTGGGGGAGGTTAACTAACGTCGTTCCAAAAATGACGAACAAAATTAAAGGATACTAGTTAATTTTTTTCATAGATGTTCATCAAAACTAATAAAGTGGGGTACCCAAGTCTCGTCGTACGCACGCACGCCAACCTAATTTTCACACCGCTCGGTGTCAAATACAGTTCACTTCTCACCATCAACCCTAGTTTTCTTCACTCATTTCCTCTATACCGATACTAGTTGTAATTTACATCACTACTACCAAGTTTCTATTACGTACGTTATTCACCCCTCTAACGATTGTGTACTACATCCATTAGCAAGCGGAAGGGCTATCGCCTGGACGTCCGACTGCAGGACTTGTTCGGATGATGCTCCGGCACCTGCGCCCGCATGGTATCCCACGCCCCCTTGCGCCCGCATCGCATCCCATCCCACACCCCTCGCGCTCCGCATCCCATCCCACACCAGCGCCTGCGTCCGAACGCAGCAAACTCGACGACCCCAACTCGAACACCAATGCCGAGGCGAGATGGAGGGAAGGGAAGGAAGGGGAGGGAGTGGAGAGGAGAGCGCGAGGCGCACCGTGCCAGGTAGGAGCCGAAACCCTGTGGTATGGCGCCATTGCAACATGTGCAACATCTGATCTACTTTTGAAACATCCAGATGCAACACTTGCAACATACGCCTGAAGAAGATGAAACATTTGAAACATGTGTTTGAAACACTTGCAAAAACACCCGAAAACACATGAAAAGCCATTGTAAATCATACGCAACATCCAGATAAAATACTTGCAACATACGTGTGAAACATATGCAACATCCAATTAAACACACTTGCAACGTACGTCTGAAAAAACAACCACTGTAACATATGCAACATCCCGATCTACTTTTATAACATCCATATAAAACATTTGCAACATATATGAAACATCTGAAACACTTGAAACATAAGGCTTGCAACATACGTTTTCACCCTTTTTCCGTACGACGCAGCACAGAGCGGGGGAACGGTCAATTCCGGTCAGCCGGCGGCCGAGGATGGTAGCGCGGCCTGGCAGCGGCCAGTTGCGCCTGCGCCTGGCCTGGGCCCGGCTAGCGACGACCCCTCTCCTGGCTGCCTGGCCTGGGCGCGACGGAGGACAGGCATGGCATGGTGGGGGACAGAGGCGCCGCAAGGGATGGGGTGTGCCATGGGGGATGGCGGCGACGCGTGCCAGATTGGGCCATGGCGCGAGATGGAGGCGCCGCGGGGGATGGTAGCGGCGGCACGGCGGAGCAGGGCGGGCAGACGGCCGCATGACGTACGAACGTAGAGTGGGGAGATTTGATTTTTTTCAGGTCCGGATGGACAGACGCCCGAGCATGAGCATTATCGATTAGCAAGAACTGCAACTTTCCTTCTGTTCAAATCCTGGTTGCTTTTATTTCTTCACATAATTACCTTTCACTTTCACACGGAAATCCAAATAATCGTGGGGAAAACAGTTTATCAATAATCGGACTACAATGTTTTCTTCAAGCTGCTGCTCTGATTTCAATTCCTGTTGCTGCTATTTCCAGCAGTAGCCAACTCAGTAATCCTCTGTGGACAGCTATTGGCTGCAAGTGTCTGCCACATCAAGTTCGCAAGGTTAAATTAAATTATTGGGTTATTTGTTTTTTTAGGGAACAGTGGGTTATTTATTTGGTAGCATTGCCTGCAAAATGTTAAATACACGTCAATGATCAAGCATGGATAAGATTTCCGCGACATACATCTTGTTGCTTCTTTGAGATTATGCATAATAAGATGAATACAAATAAAAATTTGTTCCAACCATTAATATAATAGTATTTAATAGCGTTGTTATAAATTAATCTAAATGTTCATACAAGTTCACACATGCAGCCAGTCAATACACAAGCTACAACAAAACTACTGGTGTGATCAAACATAATTGAAGGACAAGCGTAGGGGTATGAGTACATTGTCAACTTATCTAGTACTATACAAAGCAAAGATAAGAACCATCTAGGAATTCAGTTCAGTGCTCCTTTTCTCATCAGATTAATTAACTCATCAGTTCAGTACCCCTTTTCAGTAGTTCAGTAGAGACTAGCAAGTTCAGTGTTCCTTTCTGAAGTCCACCCTTTGGTTCGTGCTACTGCACAAGTGCACATATGTCCGAAAAAAACATTCTAGAGCAGCAGGTGATGAACATTCTCATATTGTCATACGAAGTCCATGCGTCGTGGGACAACTTTTCTCACATTCTCGTATGAGATCATGAACGTGGATCTGAATTCACGCTTTCAATGAATCGCCTGAAAATCTGAACAACCCAGATAATCATTTTCGGAGTTCATGGACCCAAACAAGAGAGATCTCTCATATGGTAGCGTCTTTGGGGAATTTGACAGAGAAGATCACCGTTTTTTTAGGAAATCTTCCCTCAAATGAGTAAAATTAGTTGTAGGGAACTAATTTTGTTTCGATTTGCTCCAAATGCTTTCATTAACAGCACCTCCCGCCTTTTGTTCGTACTGGAGGCGAGCTGCTGTTCAATTTATGATGTGATGACGAGAAGAAAAATGATTGAAAAAACGAGAAGCCGCCGGTCCTGTGCTTTGTCCGCATCGCAATCTAGTCACCAGGTCAGGGTCACCCCGTGAGTCAGCCACGAGATGAAAAAGTTCCGATGACGCAAATGAAGCCGAAACGCAGCTGATTTCTAACCAGCTGTGGTTGGGAGCTAGTAGTACTAGCAGACAAGGCAGCTCGGGTAGAAAATCGACCGGGCATCACCCCTTTGGCTTTACCCCGTGGCGCGCCACCATCTCTTTCTCTTTCACGCCTCCTCGGCCTTGGACGCAGCCGCAGGACCACGGCACTCGCGCGCAGCACCTGCGACTGCGAAGCTGCAACCAGTTCGTGGCAAGCGAGCTCGATCTTGTTGCCGCTCCTCCGCCCATTCCTCTGCCGTATCCGTATGGGCTTGTGCTATTTTGGACAAAACGATGGCGATGGCTGGACTAACAAAACAAATATCGATCGACCTTGGAATCGAAACAATTCTCTCATCGCTAAATCCCGATAAAAAAAAATAAGGAGTACTTTGCTCACACGTGGCCCGACTGACACCCGACCCGAGAGATGTCGCTGAAAAAACTTCAATAAAACAAGGCGATCACATCAAGGGCCTGTTTAGTTCCCAGAAAATTTTGCAAAATTTTTCAGATTCCCCGTCACATCGAATCTTTGGACACATGCATGAAGCATTAAATATAGATAAAAAAATAAAACTAATTACACAGTTTAGACGAAATGGACGAGACGAATCTTTTAAGCCTAATTAGACCATGATTGGACAATATTTGCCAAATAACAACGAAAGGAGCTACAGTGCTATTTTACAAAAAAAAAAAATTTGCATCTAAACCAGCCAAGTCATCAATCACCCTACGCGTGCGTGCCTCCTCCATCGTCCGATTTGCCGTTATCAGAGCGGAGCACGGGGACAGAGATTCCCTGGACAAAATTGGGCACGTCTTCCTCCGCGAACTTCGCCTTCCTCCTCGCCCGCGGCCTGCCTACGAGTCTCTCCGTGCCCCCTCGGGCCCTCGCTTCTCGCGCTCTTCCTCTTCTGCCTCTGCCTCTGCCTGCCTCCAGCAACTCGTTAGGGCGCCGGCGTCAGTCCCGCCTCCGTCTCGGGGAGCGATGATGATCGCGCGACGCCTGCTCCGATCCAATGCCTCCGCCCAGGTGAAGATTATCCATATACCTTGTGTCCTACGCTCCTAGTAGATGCATGCAAAAGATGGCTCCTTTCTCGGGTACAGTGAGCAGAATTTCACAGGCTCTCATCGCCTGAGTGGAAGAAAACCTTGTTTTGGATAGGAATCATCGGCGTTCGCCGCTTCAGGGGAAGTTGGACTTCGTATGGCTGCTATTCGATGGATAATATGCTTTTTTGGTTGCAAAGTAGTAGTATTCTTTGGTCGCGCCCCTTCTCACGTTTTCTTGGAAAAGAGTACGATATATACTTTAGGAGTCGAGGTATCAGATTATACTTTAGGAATCCCTGATTTTAAAATCGCGGAATGACAAAAAAAAAACAGCGTTTTGACATTTTTTTCGTGGAAAATTAGTAGAGTAAGTATGCTCCCACCTTAAATTTCCCCCCTTTTTTTGTCATATGCTTACGATTACGTGTGATTATACTGTACGTGGATTCTGAAACGATCTTTTCGAATCCTAGTGTCGTAGTACCATGTGATGCAAACCTGGGTTCCTTATTCGGGATATGCCATTCCTTTAGTTGACCTTCATGCACAAAGTGCCATGCTTTATTCAGTGCTGCACATTACATACTGCCTTGAGGTACCATGACATGATATTTTCCGTTATCTAAAAAAAAGGTACTATGACATGAATATTCCACCTATTTGTGTGGTTCAGACATCAGACATCACTTGCCAAAGTTTGGCCACTGTCGCAGCTGATATGTGATCCTTTTTTCCTGCCCCACAGGCAAGCAGCTTATTGAAGCATGTAACTGGCACTACAAGTTTGCAAGGGCATGCGGATAGTTTGTTGGATGCCTCAGTCAGACATTTTAGTTCAGCTCCATCTGCCCAGTCTGCCTCAACTGAAGAAAATGGGTATGCAGTTCTTTTATCTTATCTGGAGTTGTCACTGTGTTCTGTACTTCTGTTACACCATGTAAACTACTGCCTATTGCTGATCTGCAAAGTGATTCTTCCAGGTGTAAGGGCCATGGCATGTTGGCACCTTTTACAGCTGGCTGGCAGAGCAATGATTTGCATCCTCTAATTATTGAGAGATCTGAGGTCGCAACTCTGAACTTTAGCATTATTTTTGTTATATCTCTTGAAATATAGTGTTCAATTGCAGAGAAGTAAATTTAGAACGCCGACTATTTTATATATATACCTATCTTACATTTACAGAATGTATTATTTTGCAGTCTAGCTTACTATTTGTTTATGCAGGGTTCCTATGTTTACGACATTAATGGGAGCAAGTACCTGGATTCGCTTGCAGGATTATGGTGCACAGCTTTAGGTATGTGCACTTGACTTTGTGATAATGTACCACCATTTATTTCTGTGGCTTTACCAATATTTTTGCATCTGTTACTTCTGCATAATCTATGTGCATTATGTCTTCAGGTGGTAGCGAGCCTCGATTAGTCAAAGCAGCAACTGAGCAATTAAACAAATTACCCTTCTACCATTCCTTTTGGAACCGCACAACCAAACCTTCATTGGTACATTTTCTTGAATCACTTGTCAATTATTAGTTTATTCAATTTTGAAATTGCTGTCTCTATCCTAGTTTCTTTTCTAAAAAATCACTTGCCAAATTTCCAAAATTGATTATTGGAATTGTACTGCTGCTTTCAGGATCTTGCACAGGAGATCCTTAGCATGTTCACTGCAAGGGAAATGGGAAAAGTTTTCTTCACAAACAGTGGTTCAGAAGCAAATGACTCTCAGGTGTGACTATTAATAGCACCTACCATTTTCTGTAGTTTACAGTTCAGACCCCTAGTACCATCAATGGTGTTTTTTTTTGTCGAACACGTAGGAGAGCTGTGTAACATTATATTAAGAAGAAATACTGTCAATGGTGTTGCTGTCACTGTTCTTTGCTTTTACTGCAGATAACTGAAAGTACTTAAATAGTGATTTTTGCATCAACCGCTCATCTTTAAAGAACTTAAACACAAAACTAAAAGTGAATTTTACATGGTGTTTGCACATCGCTAAAGAAATATGTACGTGCTCTCTCAATTAAAATGGTTGTTGGTTCATTGATCATGGTATTCATGTGTCGATTGTGGCCCAATTTCTCTTTGAAATATACCTAGCTAGTTGGCAGACCATGAGATTTCTATTCTAACATTTTAATGTGTTTTTCCTTCTCTTTGATATAAACATGGTTTTGTTTCTCACAGGTCCATTACTGATGCTTATATTTTACAGGTCAAACTAGTATGGTATTATAACAATGCATTGGGGAGGCCAAACAAGAAGAAATTTATTGCACGATCAAAAGCGTAAGCTTTACTGTAATCAAATTTTGTTCTTGAAACAAGAAAGGTCTTGTTGTGCTTCTTCAGTTAACAATTGTCATAAACGTTGGTTCCAGATAAAAAAATTGCAATGTTCTCTGATGTCAAGTTCCATTCTATGAAAATCTGGAAGCTTTTGAGATTCCTTTCTTACTGCTTGTTACACGTGTTGCAGATACCATGGTTCTACATTGATATCAGCGAGCCTAACTGGGTGAGTACTGTCATACTAAAAATGCTGGTTTGCCAGCATACATCTTTAAAGCATGTCCAACGACACTCATAAATAATCTTCAATAGTTTTCTGATTGTAACTCTATCTTTAGTCTTCCTGCCCTGCACCAGAAGTTTGATCTACCAGCACCATTTATTCTGCACACTGACTGCCCTCACTACTGGCGATATCATCTTCCTGGTAATATGATTTAAAATTTTGCTAGATGAATTCCGAAAAAGAAAAATTGCTGTATAATTGAGCTGCATGTTTTGCTAATAAACTATTTGGTGCGGAACAGGTGAGACAGAAGAAGAATTTGCGACTAGACTTGCCACCAATTTAGAGAATCTTATTCTCAAAGAAGGACCAGAAACAGTAGAGTTCTTATCAACAAAGCTTGTATGCTGTCGATAGGTTCAAAGCTTAATGTCTCCCTAATTATGTGGTATCTTTGATTTATCAGATCGCTGCTTTCATTGCTAAACCTGTGATGGGTGCTGGTGGTGTCATCCCTCCTCCAAAGACCTATTTTGAAAAGGTTATATACTACGAGTTCCAATACTTTGATAGGCATCCCTCTTTGCCTCTTCTCTTTTCTTCCATCATCTCATTGTAGTGGTGTTGTTTGTGAATTGCCATTGTTGGTGTATTAAACGAAGGCCTACATCAAGGACTTGAATTCTTGTTCCGAATGTTTATTCTGTGTCATTTTGTTTTCTGTCAACAGGTTCAAGCAGTGGTCAAGAAGTATGACATTCTTTTCATAGCAGATGAGGTATTGAACACTTTCTATGAAATCAAACAATGTCAAATATGAAGGAAAAAATATAACTTTTGTGCAGATATTATTGACTGATAATGCATTCTAGGTTATCACTGCATTTGGAAGGTTGGGGACTATGTTTGGATGTGATTATTATAACATCAAGCCAGATCTAGTTTCATTGGCCAAGGTGAATTGAGTCTCACTGGACATGTGAACAGTGCTTATATATATGACATTCTGATGTATAGAGATTAATGCCAATTTTACTGTAACAGGCTCTTTCAAATGCGTATGTACCCATCGGGGCAATTCTTGTTAGCCCAGAGATATCAGATGTGATTCATTCCCAGAGCAATAAGCTTGGTAGGTTACTGCAATTTCTGTGAGATCAACTATAGCGTTTCTGCATTGGCACGTGGTGAGTTTTCCCGAAACATCGCATGTGCTGACATGTCATGTCTTACAGGTTCATTTGCTCATGGATTTACATACTCCGGTCATCCAGTTGCCTGTGCTGTGGCCATAGAAGCTCTGAAACTTTATCGGTAATATATGCTGCACTTTTTGTAACACATATTTGAGTTATTTATCTGTTGTTCCTGATGAATGATTTGCCAAAATGGCATCAGCGAAAGGGATATTCCTGGTCATGTCAAGCAAATTGCTCCAAAGTTCCAGGAAGGAATTAGGGCGTTGGCGGACAGTCCAATTATTGGGGAGGTATGCATCTGAATTTCTGAATTGCGAAACCCACCGCTCGGTTCAAATACATAACTACAGTGCTCCTGAACTTCAGATACGTGGCTTAGGGATGATTATGGGAACCGAATTCACCAACAACAAATCACCGACCGATCTATTCCCTGCCGAATGGGGTAAGTCGATGTTGCAGCTATTACACAATGGCATGGCATGTAACAGAGAGTTAGGCTTACTAATCCTGTTCCAAGATGCCTAGAGATGCCACTGTCTTGGATCCAAAGCGCAACCTGAATCTGCCGAAAACTAAAGGTCTGTATGATGTGGGATGATACTTTTTCAGGTGTTGGTGCGATCTTTGGAGAGGAGTGCCAGAAGCGCGGCATGCTGGTCAGGGTTGCTGGCGACGCCATCATGATGTCGCCGACGCTGATCATGACGCCCGACGAAGTAGATGAGGTGTGCCATCAGTAATTCACAGTATCTCCATTGTCCTCAAGCCTCGGTGGTAACCCAGTAACATCAATGGCTTTGCCTTTTCAGCTGGTGAGCATCTATGGGGAAGCCCTCAAGGCCACGGAGGAGAGGGTGGCAGCCCTGAAATCCAAGAACTAGCAAAAGGGCGAGGACGACGACGAAAACGCTGGGCGGCGACGGTCGCAGCTGATGTACATGTGAATAAAAAGTTTGTGGCTGCGAGATGGCAATAACGCACCGGAACGGTCGTCGCTGTTCTTGAAGTGCAAGGTCGCAGCTGCTCTATCACTAAGCAATGGTGACTGAACTTTTAAACAGTACATAGATGTTTTTTCCTATTTATTGGCGACACCAAATATCTCATGCTGCACTGTAGTTCCTGAAGATAATGGGTTTCATGTATATCCTTACTGGTAGAGTATTCATATACATAACTTTGTAAGGCAAAACAATAATAAATGGTCCCAAATAAAGTGAAGGAATTGCGGTTTCAATCCTCTCTGCAAACATATACCTTTATAAATTGTTCACACTGTTGAGGTCTCCAACCCACGAGTTGCCAAAACAAGGCCCTTGTTGCCTTAGGGTTCTAGTTCTACTGGAGACACCGTTATAGGTTAACCCTGAGAGCTACACTGAGAGAAACACATCAGACGAAACCCTCGTCGGCTTCCCCACTCCGATCCCTATGGAGCAAGAGGAGATCCCAGCCTCCCGCAGTCCCGCCCCAACGCTGCCATTCCATCTAGGGCTGCAACTCCACACTAAATTGCTACAAACGGTCCATCTGCAACCTCTCATTGAGCGTATTGGACAAAGATTACCTAAATGGAAAGAAAGATGGTTAAACAAAGCGGGACGCCTCACTCTAGTAACTTCGGTCCTCTCCTCCATGCCAACCTACCACCTCACAGTGTTTCCCTTGGTGGCACGGGCTAGGAGGAAGATTGACAAAATCAGGAGATCGTTCTTGTGGAAATGGAAGGAAAATGCCAATGGTGGACACTGCCTAGTTAACTGGCCAATAACTACTAGACCCAAAGACCTTGGTGGCTTAGGCGTGCCTGACCTTGATAGATTTGGAAGAGCTCTCTGGTTGTGCTAGCTCTGGCAAGAATGGGTGGAGGAATCCAAGCCATGGATCGGCTCAGAGCTTCCATGCAGTGATATTGATCGTCTCCTCTTCAACTCCTCAATCAAAATAACTTTGGGTGATGGTGCAAAGACTCGGTTCTGACACCATAACTAGCTTGAAAGAGAAGCTCCAAGGTACAACCCTGAATATGTTTCGGCTTGTTTCGAGAAAAAACTGAATAGTGCAACAAGAACTCCGGAGCAACAGTTGGAGGGTCGCACGAGCCTGGATCTTTATGTTGGTAAATTAATCATAAGGCGGGAACTTAGAACAATTATAATCATGCATGCCGATGCTTGGTGTACATGCGAAGGTTTTAGCTTCAGGTCCTGATGCCCGTGCATTTTTGGGACTTTTTCTCAAGTTTTTGTTAGGTCCTAGTGCCCATGTATTTTAGGACCTCTCCAGGTTTTTGTTTTAAATCCTAGTGCCCGTGTATTTTTAGGGACTTTTTCAGTTTTTTTAGCCTTAGCTCACTTCATTTTGGCCTGGGCTGTACTAAGCAATGCATAAGAACATTAAAAAGGGTCAAACATATCGTGCACTCTATGAAAAAAATAGTTATGCTTGTGCAAAGGTTAAGCTCTGCGTGTAAAGAATAATTCCCTCAAATGAGACTGAGAGGGTCATAGTTTTGGATGACTAGCGAAGGCTGTCATTAAAAAATTGCATAGGTATAAAAATGGCCTGTGGTGACTATAAAAAAGATTAGTTTCCCGTGAAGGTTAGCTTAAATTAGTAAGCTTTGGCTAATGCACATTATAAAAACTTAAAATTACTATACAATATATCCTGCAAAAAAGGCAAAGAGTTAGTGTCAGAAGTTTGAAAGGTTTGACATTTGCTAAAAGTTGATAGTTGATGGAGTTTGATGGTTGTTGAAGAGCACTGCTGACTACTGTACTGAAGAACAATGATTGATAGATTTTGATAATTTCCAATAACTTGGCGCTTGATGAAACCCCAATGTGAAAGCAAATATTTGTGAAATCCTAATGCCATTAGATTAATATCCGAGAAGACCAACTGTTCAATGAATGTCATTGACTGATGAGAACTCAAGAGCCATTTGAAGATATCTAGCAAAGACCGAATATTCCATGAAAACCATAGGCTGATGAAAACCAGTGACTGATTGAGGCCATTGACTAATGAAAATCATTGTCTGATGGAAAATCATTATATCATGTATCAATTGTCGACTTAGATAAGAAGGTGGAAACCTACGTATAACAAGAAGAATAGATTCTATGGAAGGGTTAGCTTGTGAGGATAGATATTTCAAGTTGGCCGGTTAAGGCAAAACACGTATAGCCACTTAGGGCTATATTTTGGGTGTAGCAAAAATCGCGACAACTTTCTTAGTCACCTTGGTGATTAGTTGTATATGTGAAGGTTAATTTAAAAATTTGTCTTAAGAGACGAAGGTTAAATCAAGACAGTGTCAAAATAAATCACTAGGAAGCAAACTATTAGAGCAAAATATATAAGTTTGCAAGAAATACTCACTTGCAGTGATTTGGTTCCTATAACGGAATACTATTATCATAAATAACATGCAGTCAAAGCGATATACTATCAATATTCAACATGATAGAGGTGGTGGAATCAAAGCTTCAAACTAAGAAATTTATGCTTCAATAAAAATTATACGCAATGTAGAAGCGTTGGTGGGAAAACCGAAATTTATTACGGAATCAATACCTTATAGGTTCTTGAACCCAGAAACGAAAAGTCAAAGCTAAACATGGTGGAAGATAAAAACTGATAGCAACACTGCCCAAAGACAGGACCAAGAGCGCCACATGGGGCTGATGATAGAGCTTCGCGGGCCATAAAGCTTCGGTGGGCTTCATTGTTGTGCAAAGGCTTAACGAGCCAGGAGATATATATTTCAGCTTCAGAAGAAATCCAAGCGGCCGGTAGGAGAAAAAGAGAGCACTAGAAGAGAGAGAGAGAGAGAGAGAGAGAGAGAGAGAGAGAGAGAGAGAGAGAGAGAGAGAGAGAGCTTTCGCTGGTGGGCCGAGATCGCATTTGGTGAGCTACAAAGCTAATAAACTAGATAAAATAACCTGCACAAGTTTGCAGAAAAAATTGGGTAAGCAAAATGTCTCGGGTGGTGAGGTTCTGAGCTTTGAAGCTCTTTTTTTTTCAGGTGAGACAATGTGGCAGCTAGTACACAAACACAACGGCATGGCATGTGACAGAGCGTTAGTGCTTGCTAATCCCGTTCCAAGGTACATAGAGATGCCACCATCTTGGAGCCAAAGCGCAGCCTGAATCTACTCGAAAGCAAAGAGCAAGCTGTACGATGTGGGATGATACTTTTTCAGGCGTTGGTGCGTGCGATATTTGGAGAGGAGTGCCAGAAGCGCGGCATGCTGGTCAGGGTTGCCGGCGACGCCATCATGAAGTCGCCACTGATCATGACGCCAGGCGGAAGTCGACGAGGTTTGCCATCAGTGTATCACAGTGTCACCATTGTCCTCGAGCCTCGGTAACAACCCAGTAACGTGAATGGCTTTGCCTTTTCAGCTGGTGAGCATCTATGGAGAAGCCCTCAAGGCCACGGAGGAGAGGGTGGGAGCCCTGAAGAAATCCAAGAAAAATTAGGCAAGAGGGCCAGGATGACGACGACAAGGCCAGGCGGCGACGATCGCTGCAGCTGATATATAGGTGAATGAGAAGTTCGTGTCTGTGTGCCTGTGGGATGGCAATAATGCACCGCCACGGTCCGTTGTTCTCGAAGTGCAAGATAGTAGCTGCTCGCCTGCATTGGTGACTGAACTTTTATGCAGGACATAGATGTTCTCCCCTTATTGTTGAGAACAAATATCTCAAATGTTTGCAGCCCTGTAGCCCCTGAAGATAATAGGGTTTCATGTATATCCTTACTGGTAGAGTATTCAGATACATTAGTAACTTTTTTTTTTTTGCGAAAGAGATACATTATTAGTAACTTTGTAAGGCAAAACAATAAAATGGTCTCATGCGTCCGTCCATCCGTCCAGACTAATCCCCACGTGTGGGGCATCCTTCTCCTTATCCTCTCCGCTTGCTGGCTCGCGTTCTCGCCCCTCTCACGCTTCTCCATCGTGTGCGCCCGCTGGCTCAGTCGTGCCCCGTGGCTCGCGCGACTCTCGCCCCCTCCCGTTGTGCATGTCGCGCCACTTCTTCCCTGGCCGGTGGCAGCGCCCTCACCCACCCAGCGCGCACTCTCCCCCACTGCGGCGTCCTCCTCCCCCACTCCGGTGTCCTCCTCCCCCAACCCCGGCAGCGCCCCTCCCTTGACAGCGGCGTCCTCCCCCACAGGGAGCTCCCAACGCCCTCGGATCCGGTAGCCATGGCGCTCCCTGCGCCAGGCTCTCTCTCCTCCCTATGTTGCAATTGTATGTTTCAATTGTTTTAGATGTTTCAGAGCTATGTTACAGTTAAATCATATGGATGCTGCAAAAGTTGATCAGGGGATGTTGCACATGTTGCATATGTTGCAAGTGTTTCAAAGGCATATTGCAAGCATTTGTTCAAAATGTTTCACTTGTTTCTAGATGTATGTTGCAATCGTTCTAATCTGGATGTTTCATATGCTTCATACAAATGTTGCAATAATATGTTCCAAATGTTTTAGCTACTTAATTTGTCCCATGTTGTTACAAGTGTTTTATCCGAGCGTTTTATGTTCTTCGGCCGGGGGTCGACGGACGGGGGCGCGTGGCTCGCCGGGGGGCTAGCGGACGGAGGCGTTGTGGGGCGGCGGACGGGGATGTTGCGGTCAGTGGGGCGTGCTCGTCGCCCGTGTGGGGCAGTGCGAAGGCGGGTTGCGGGGCGAGCTGGAGGCGCGCGGCTCGCCGAAGGGCTAGCGTACTAGGGCGCTAGGGCCAGCGGACGGGGGTGCTGCGTTTGAGGGGTTGCGCTGGAGGCGTGTACGTGGGGCGGGAGCGAAAGCGGACACGGGTGGGTTGAGCACTTGAGCGGGCGTCCGGTGCATCTGTCGTCCGAGCGCTAGACATTCCGCACAATAAATAAAGTGAAGGAATTGCGGTTTCAACCCCGTCTGCAAACATATAAAGTGTCAGAAAGCCGGGTCATTGATTTATTTCCTGTAATATATATGTATTATTTTTTATTACGGAACGCCGGGTCATCATGGGGGCTGTTTGAAACGGTAGCTGGTCAAATGTTGCACGGGCTCTCTGTTCCGCTGGCGATACGGCCCAGGCGTCACTCTCGTCGGTCGCAAAGGCCGCGCGCAGCTGGGCCAGGCAAGTACACATGGTGGGCCCCTGCCACAGCTGGAAAGCCCGCTGGGCGGTGGGCGTGGGCCCGGGGAAGGCAGTGGCGTCCACGTCAGCGTCGGAAAAAGGAATCCCAAATCCTCCTGTTTGATCTGGTGATCCCTATTCGTTTGACGGTTACAGAAGACGTAGCTAGCCTTTCGGTGCCTGCCTGCCTGCGGTTTCAGGACCGCCCGCCCGCCCGCCGCCTCGCCGGAAAGCTGAAAGGAACAGGGAACAGCCCCGAGCCGGCGACTGTTCAGCAGCAAGTCAGCGACGTGCCATCGGAGACGGCGAACGAGGTCAGCTGCGGAACAACGGCGAGGACGGGCTCAAATGTTGGAGGAATTTCACGAGGAAACTGTTCAGTTTTCCTGCTCGGAAACTCGGGCAGAGCAAACAGCAAAGTTTCAGGCTTTCAGAAAGGTAAAAAAAAACTTGAGGAGGCTGGACTGGAGATGTTGACAGGAGGGAGAAGAAAAGCGCAGGGGCGGCTGGAGAATTTTCGGTGGAAAACCTAGACCGATAGTAGCTTAGAAAGAAAGAAATGTGTTTGCACGCCATGACGCCCTGACGGGACCGGCGTCGATGGATCTAGTCAGCGAGCAGCCGGCCGGCCGTCCTTCGGATTTTGTCAAGTTCATCCTACGTGATTTGAATGGTACAGCAGAAATTTTGAACAAAAAAGACGGTCAAGGCAGATTTTCAGACCACCTGGAAGCTGGAACGTTAAGCCTGAATGCTGCTTTCAGAGCTACTATCATAATATAATAACAATACTCCTGGTTCTTGTCTTTGTATTAAAGAGAAAAGCATGCTGACTTGGCCAGTGAGAAAGTGTGTTTACGGGGCCGTAATCAGCGTGTAATGATGCTGCATCGGCGGCGATCTCTTTTCCGATGGCGCGGACGGGCATGCATGTCCACATGGACTGAACTGAACTGATGGGCCGACCGAGTCACCTGCAGTCACATGCCTTCAGGAACTTGCCAAATCCGCGCGTTTATTCAAACCATTTCTGTTCTGCTGATTGGACTGAACGCAACAGTGCCGGCGTCCTCGGTCCTCATGCTGATGCTACTACTACTAGCAAATGGCCGCAGCGCACGTGATGCTCTCTATCTGCTCCATCTCCACGGTTCTTCTCATCACTTCTCCAGATGTGATTCAGATCGCAGCTCGCACGCACACAGGGGTTACATACCGCTTACAAGGGGATTCTGAGATTTTTGCAAGCTCTGATGTGGTAAACAGTGTCAGTCGTAGAAATCGATGGGGGCATTTCACCTGATTCAGGGTTATTTGGCTGTAATGTAACAACTGACGGAGTTGCCCGCTAATCGTAAACCAAAGCTACCCAGTTCATGGATCTAACTCTGCCACCGTGTCGCATCACATGCGTCGAATATTGCGGGATCTGGAATTATGGCGTGCACCGACCGAGAGAGATATGGAAACAAAAAGGTTTTAGAAACTGCCCAACCATGCAATACGGCAGTATGTCATGTATAGTGATAATAAGAATAAGAATCTAAAATACACAAGCCTTTTGGACACAAGGAAAAAAAACTAAGCTTGAGCTACAGACAAGTACATGCGGGTACAATACAGTGACAGCGTCAGCATGCCGAAAGGCGAAAGCTAATCCGCCGCCGCGGTCGGTGTGCCTGTGGCTGTGGCCGGCGGATTATCGGCCGCCGTCCACTGCGCCGTGGGCCCGACGACACCAACTCGCGGAGACACAAAGGCCAATGGCATCGCTCCTCTGATCCTCTTTCTCCATTTCTTTTTTTGAGGCTCTCTTTCTCCATTTCCATATATTTTTTTCATGGAGTTTGTGGCTGAGCTGCACTGGTCTGTGCAATGATGCCAGCACTGCTGCCCACACAGGCCACTATTTTCGTCTCATGCCAACCTAGCAGTTGCATTGCAAGCCTCTCTTTATTTGCGGTGGCCAGCCGTGCCTGCCAATCCGCCATCCTTCCTAGCAAGATATACATAGAAAAAATAACTACTACTCGTATATAACATTAAATTTTGCAGTGGTTTTTGTATCTTTTGGTTGGTGCATACTCGAAGCTTATCACAAAGTTACATGCAGTGCAAGCATGACGACATGGGCGTTATTGTCTGTGCTAGCTTTATATATTTGTCTTTGGAATTGGAAGTGGTCTCTCTCGGAAGACCAAGTCATGGATAATCTTAAGATTGTTCGTTGCGTTCCATTTGGCTAAAACGTGGAATTTATTTTCTTTCATACAAAATCCATGGACTAAAAGTTTGCCCTCTTATATATGCAAAGGCAGTTACGGCCTTTTTTGATAGCATGAGACAATTTCTTATGCGGATTATCATCCAGAGGAGGACCATTCAAGTTCATTTTCGCCATGTACATATCAGATCAGTTTATCCAATAATTTCCCGAATAATTGGTTATGGTCACTGAAATTGGGTTTGAGATCGAGAGAGGAGCACAACGATCGTGCTGACAGAGGCCAGACACACGCCTGAAAATGATTGGAGTTTCTTGTTTGCGGATGAACGGAGGGATGGGCTTGCAAGGTAATCCAAACCTTAAAGACGTGCACGATGGAAGCACCTTTTGCTTTTGGAGTGCATTATCGATGCATCATTTTTCCACAAGCAAAGTAGTTATGGATGATGCTAATGTACTCCATATCAGTAATCAATGTAACAAATCTTCAATGACAATGCGTCCTCCTACTCCAAAAGGGAAAGGTGTTAATTAAGTGGGATCTGTGAAAACGACCTGGTGTGGGAATACAGATTGTACGTTGTCATTTTGGTGGCCCAAATATAGAATTTTTTATACATATTTCATTACATTAATTTGATTTGTTGGTCCCAGGCATGACTAGAGAGCGTGGAAAATAAAAGGATGAGAAAGAAATTGATCACTTTTTCACTTAACCGATCATCGCTCTAGTCTATGGTCTAGGCATGTGTAGGTGGCCGTATGACTTTGTAACACAAACGAGGTGTTTGGTTTACTCACCGGTAACGTAAACGGTTTGGGAATTGAATTACGGAGGGAGCAGCGGTGGCATCAGTGATTACTTAGTTTGTTTGGTTGGGGCACGATAATGTTATTGAGAGCAAGTGGAGCAGATGCGCTGCGCCAGCGCTGTCCTGTATAATGCTTAAACGCTTGGGGAGGAGTGGAACCAGACTTGAATAGGTCGATATCTGTTAACGTGGTACCTGATAACGGTCGGACGTTAACCAAACATGAGTATCGTTTTCTATTCCCCTCCGCAATCGGATATCGATACATTTATGGGAACCAAATACACCATGGAAGTCTTACGAGGTGTTTGGCTCCTAGGACTAAAAACTAACCCAATATGTGATAATAGACTAAATATGAGCCTATCATGTGCTAGTAAGAGCTAATAGACTCTAACCACATATAATTAATTAATGTTTGTTCCCTCTGCCCACGAAAGAATGTAATTCTCGCTTTTCCGAGAAGTAATCAGTATCAACTTTGACCAAAATTATATAAAATAATAATAACATTTCTGATGCAAAATTGGTACAATTAGATTAATCATAGAATATATTTTTATTAAAAAAATTATTTTAAAATATAAATATTAATACTATTTACTATAAACCTAGTCAGCTAACTTAACCAACACAGATCCCATAGTTACATTGACGGCCTTCGCTCGCCAAAAATGTTTCATGCAATACAAATCTGTGTCGAATCCACGTCAGCTCAGTACTGACATGCGCAGTTTGTCGGGCCCAGGGGCAACACCGTACTTTGATCACGCCGCCGGTAGCCTCTCGACCGCTTACACGTGGGCCCTACCTGCACGTACACCGCCGGCAGGCCGGCAGGGGCCGTCGCAGAGAGGTGAGGTCACAGGCGGTGAGCCCAGCAACCCCCGCTGGCACTGCACGGGGGTCCCACCCGCCGGACGCGGCCAGCTCAGCAGCACGTATTCAGCGTACGCATACCGCAGCACCGCCAGCAGGTACATATAAACCCTCCTCCCACGACGAAAAAACCCCCCGACGCAATAAAAAAGATTCTCTCTCCCTTTTTTCTCTCCATCCACCCGCTTCTCTCTCCCTTCTTGCCGGGGTTGGTTTTTGGTTCTACTTCTGGCGGCTGATCGCCGCTCGCTCGCCTGCAATCGCCGAGGGAGAGGAAGCAAGAAGGATCGCGCCGCCGGGACCTCTCTTCCAAATCCCAATCCAAAGGTGACCTTCCGTTTCTTCTGATTGGAAAGCTTGCTTAGTTACTTTGTATTGAAACGGCCAGTTTTTTTTTTCAATTTCATTCTTGATGAGTCCGATTGCGTTCGAGGTTAGTGATTGTCCGCCAGCGATCCGCCGTCCGATTTGGCTCGGAGGTCCTCGCTTCGCTCGCTGCTGCTGCCATTCCGATCGGATTTGGCTCTGCCTCTCTGGAGGCCTGCAGTCACTGTGCCACCTCGTTGGCGTTTGTTCTCGGCTTCTCCGATGCGTGCTTGTGCAGCCGGAAGCTGGCTACGAGGATTGTTGTGCCTCTCCTCGTTCGCCTCGCGCTTCCATACCTGCTTCCGTTTCCTTCTCTGGTGTTTCGGTCGATCGCCGACCTTCCGTCCGGCGGCGTTGGCGGCGGCAGGAAGCCAGGAACCGGTGGTTGTGTTTCCTCTCGTTCCGATCGGATCGCGCTCGCTCCTCTTTGACTTCGCGGGCGCTGCGGATGCCATGTCCCCACTCGGGGTAGGCAGGCAGTGGACGCCTAGACGATCGTGGGGAGGTTGGTGAGCTCGGGCTGTCGTCGTTGTCTCTTGGCTTTGCCTTTTTACTTGTTTGGTTGCTATGCGTTGCTGTCGATCCTTGTGTTCGGTGCCTCCAATCTTGCGCTTCAAGGGTCAGTGAGCTCAGATCAAATAATCTAGTGGTTCCTCTTAAAAAAACAATCTTATCTGGTCGTGCGCACAGCGTTGTTCACCGATGTCATCGATGTGTGCTGTGATCTTTTCAGTTTGTTCTCTGAGCTGAGCACCTTTGCACGGTTCAGATTCAATCGATTTCCGATCGAATTTCGTTGTGTTATTGGTAAGCTTTGGCGTGAGAAGGAACCACCTAATCATTTCCGAGTACCACTATGTTTTTACTTTACACTGTGGACACTGGACACATTGGATTCTAGCTGTTACCTTTTTCTCTGTATCCTTCATCGTCCAGGCTGTAAAAGAAAACCCGTTTTTTAATGCCGTTGGACTGGACTGAGTTTCTGCATTGGATTGTACCGTTACTTGTTTTATTATCTATGATTCGATTCAGGGATTGATGCTGGTGATTCTTGCTGCAATTGCAGGGACGGACAGCTGAAGTAGCTGTGGAATATGGAAGTCGAACAGGCCGCCGAAGTAAGCGCTCCAGAGACGGACGATCTTAAGGCGCCTGATAAGACGCTGGTAAGATAACATGTCCCTGGTAATTTCCCCTCAAACAAAAAAAAAACATGTCCCTGGTAACGATGATAAGATCATGCTATCGGCTACTAATGCCCACTGAGCAACAAGAGTCTTGTTGTCAGTTTCCTTTTTACGATGTTTGCTAAGGCCCTGAGATACACACTTTTTTGATCGGGAGATGCACTTGCACACATTTGCAATAACTGAAAACATTTAGCTTCCAGTACCTGCCATACACATATTTCCCTGAGGCACCAAAAACTGCTCTAGTTGAACTTATTTCTTTCCATATGCATTATTCGGTGTTTCTCATGCTAAGGCCCTGTTTGGATTGACTAAATAAGTTGCTATCTGCTAAAAAAAATGCTCCAAGTACCTTGTGCTGATCTTCATCTCTCTGGGATCCTGGTTATATTTGATTCTGTATATCCATAATATGAAATCTTACTGCACTGCGCCGTGAACACTGCAATGCAGTTTTCAGGATTGGTTTGTTGGGGTTATATTAGAAAGCCAAATGCAGTTTTCAGTTTCAGGTCATAAATATTTGCATCCACTGCATTAATAAGGTTATAGAAAATGGTAGAAATTACAAAACTACCAGCAATGCTTAATATAATTCCCACACTGTTATTCATCCTTCAGCTCTTCAAGTTTACAAAACCTTTATTACTTTTGAAAACTGAAGTTCCAAACAGATCACTGAATGTTAACAATGCCATTTTCGCAGGCACACGATGATGAAAAAGAAAATATACCGAATGGTAATACGAATTTGCAAGTGAAGGAAGCACACAATGATGAAGATGATGGAACAGGATCTGATGGGTTTGAGCTGATAGATGTGAAGGAAGACTTCGATTCAGCAAAAGTGGAGGAAGAAATGGCCGCTCCAAGTACTACGGTTGATACATCTCCTGTTACAGAAGAAAGTGAAACACAAGAAGAAAAAACAACAGCACCTGAAGAACAATCAGTTGCAGCAAACACAAGACATCTAGAGTCCTCAATGTTGAACCAACAAACAGAACAATTGGAAAAGCTGACAAGGCATATTGAGGAGCTTGAATCTGAAAAGGAGAAACTGGTAAAGGACTTGACAGAAGCAGAAAATAAGCAGAGCCTGCACTACAGTTCTCTACAAGTAGCTCAAAGCTCTCTTGCTATGAAAGATAAGGAGCTGGCTGAAGCAACGGAGTCGCTGAAGGAGCTGGGTTCTGAGCTTGAAACCTCAAAAAAGAGGATTCAAGAAATTGAAGCTGAACTGGATTCATCAGCAGATAAGCTTCGTAAACTTGAAGAGCTGAAGGATGAAAGAAGCTTGCATGCTGCACAGGAAGCGAGGAGGGCCTCAGAACTTGATAAGATGCTGGAACTGGCACAGTCAAACATGAAAGAAATGGAAAAACATATTAGCAGTCTTCAAGAGGAGGTAAAGGGTCATCAAGATAAGACCACTGACCATCAGAAAATAGAAGAATCGCTGAGAAACACAATCTCAGAACTCAACGTGGTACAAGAAGCACTGGAGCTGTCAAAGTCACAAGTGGCAGATTTGGAACAGAAGCTTGCCTCCCAGGATGCTGATATCAGTAAACTAACTGAAGAGTTGAATCTCCATTGTTCGTCTGAAGAATCCCTTAAAGAGAAGACTCTTAAACTAGAGACTGAACTTACTACTGCTCTTGAGGAACTACAAGCAAAGCTTTTGAGTTTGCAGGAAATGGAGACAAAACTTGATGAGCAGTCAAAAGACAGACAGACAAATGAGGCTGCACTAGAGAAGCAAAATGAACAGCTACTCATCTTACAGGCTGAGCTTGACAACTTGAAGGATGAAAATGTAACTCTCCAAGGGTCGCTTGCTGATCTTAACTCAAAACTTTCTGAGAAAGATTCTATGCTGCATCAGGCTGAAGATGAGCTTGCTAAAGCACAATTGGTCCTCTCAGAAGCACTGTCACAAAAAGAAGAGTTGGAGCTGAATCTGAATTCTCTCAGTGAGCAGCATGGTGAATCTAAAGCTTTTGGAGAAAATGCAAGTCAGAAGATTCTCGAGCTTGAAGCACAAATACAGGCAATGCGTGCAGCTGAAGAGGCACTCAACTTAGAGCTAAAAGAAGCTGAGGCAAGTGTCAAAGCTGCTGAGAAGAAAGGCTCAGACCTTGAGCAACAAGTCAGTGAGATTGAGAATAAATTAGTTGCATCAAGTGAAGAAATAGAGTTGCTGAAAGAGCGTATTCAACAAGAAGCTGCTGTATCAGCAGAAAGAGGAATGCAGCTTGAAGAAACAATGACCAGTGTAGAGGGATACAAAGAAAAAATTACCGAGCTACAATCCTCCCTAGATTCCTCGGTGTCTAAAAATCAGCTACTTGAACAAGAAGTCAAGGAGCTGACTGATAAATGTTCAGAGCATCAAGAACAAGCGCATTCAGTTCGGCAAAGAAGTCTGGAGCTGGAAGATTTGCTTCACACATCAAAGACTCATGCTGAAGGTGCACACTCACGGACACAGGAGCTGGAGCAGGAGCTGAACAACACATATGAAAAGCTCAAGGGGGTTGAAGAAGAACTCGAGCAGTACAGAAGCAAGGCTTCACAGCTCTCTGATGATCTAGAAGCTTATCAGACAAAAGCAGCTAGTCTTGAAGCTGTGGTGGAAGGAGCGAGCGAGAAAGAGAAGGAGCTTATGGAGTCATTGAGCCAAATAACTGAAGAAAAGAAGAAAATTGAAGAACTAACTGCAGAATACAAAGCTAAACTTGAAGAGAGCTTAAAGGAAAAGCAATCTCTTGAAGAGAATTTGCAGAGCCAAGAATCGAAGGTGCTGGATCTGCAACAAGAGCTGGTGAAATTAAGAGAAGAAAACGAACACCATCAAAACAACATTGCTGATCTGAACCTGCAGCTTTCCACTAATAATGACACGTACAGTCAACTGGAGTCCCAGCTAAAGGAGATCGATGATGATCATAGCAAAACAAAATCACTTCTCTCTGAAACACAATCACACAAAGAAGAACTTGAGCTAAATCTGAGAACCCTTAATGATCTGCACACTGCATCCAAAACAGCTGCTGAGTCCTCAATGCAGAAGATTTCAGAGCTTGAAACTCAAATTCAGGAATTAACTGCTTCAGAACAGAGTCTGAAGCTGCAGTTTAGTGAGTTGGAGTCTAAATTAACATCTGCTGAGAAAACGAGCATAGATCTTGAGCAAGAGCTTAAAGCTGCTACAGCAGAGTGTAGTAGTTGTCATGTGAAGATTGATGAACTTTCTGGGGAGCTTGAAGCATACAAGGATAAATCAACTAATCTCGAGACTTCATTAGCAGAAGCAAAGCAATTGGAGGCTGAGTTGTCAGAAAAGTTGGCTCAAGTAAATGAAGAAAAGGAGAAGTTTGAAGGACTGTCAAAGAAAACAACCATAAAGCATTTGGAAGCAGAGAAGCAGGTCCAAACTTTGCAGGATGAATTGGAATCTGTCCGTGGCAAAATGCAAGAGGTGGAAAATGAATTGCAGTCTCTGGGTATTAGAGAAAGCTCAGTGCTTGATAAGCTTAAATCTGCTGAAGAGCAGTTGGAGCACAAAGGCAGAGCGCTGGAACATGCCACTTCCAAGAAATTAGATTTGGAAACTCTGTATCAGTCTTTACTTGAAGATACAGAGGCGAAGCTTCAACAGTCCGCAGACAGCTTGACGCAGAAGGAGACAGAGTGCCAGCAACTGTCTGAAAAGCTGAAGTTGGCCGAGGAAGAAGCAGCATCTTATCAGTCAAGAGCAACTGCAGCAACAGAAGAGGTGGAGGCCATGAAAGTGGAGCTCGAAGCCTTTGAGTCAGAGATTTCTACTCATGAGGCCACCATTGAAGAACTCAAGATCAAGGTCTCTGATTCTGAGTTAAAGGCGGAGCAGGCATTGGCTGAGCTTGCAACGCTGAGTGGAACAAATGAGACCCTGAAAGAGGAACTTGGTGCTAAGCTGGCAATGCTTCATGAAGTTCAGGAACAGCTTAACTCTACTCATGCGGAGAAGGAAGAAGTTGCTGCGAAGCTAGCTGAGCATGAAAGGACAGTAGAACATTTGACTGAGGTGCATAGTAGAGGTATAGAACTCCAATCTGCAGCTGAATCAAGGAATGCAGAAATTGAAGCTCAATTGCGGGAAGCTCTTGAGGCAGCAGGACAGAAAGAGGCTGAGTTGAGAAACTTGAATGAAAAGCTGGTTGCACTTGAGTCCGAGATTGAAAGTTTGACGCATGTAAATGAAGCCTTGAAACAGGAAATCAATGCTAAGCTGGTAATGGTTGATGAGCTGCAGGAGAAGTGTAGTTCTATAAATTCTGAGAAAGAAGAACTTGCAGAGAAGCTGTCTATTCATGAGAGAAAGTTAGAACATTTGACAGAAGAACACTCAAGAGGTTTGGAGCTCCGATCTGTAGCTGAATCTAGGAATGAAGAAATTGAGAGTCAACTGCGTGAAGTTCTTGAAAAGGTAGCACAAAAAGAAGCTGAAGTTACAGACTTGACAGAGAAGCTAGCTTTGCTCGAAGCTGAGAATGAAAAGTTGACTGGTGTGAACGAGGCACTAAAAGAGGAAGTGGATGCTAAGCTGGCCATGTTTGATGAGCTACAGGAACGGTTTAGCTCTACTCATGCTGAGAAGGAAGAAGCTGCAGAGAAGCTAGCTGTTCATGAGAGGACAATCTCACACCTGACAGAGGTACACACAAGAACCTTGGAGCTCCATTCTGTAGCTGAATCAAAAAATGAAGAAATTGAAGCTCAGTTCCGTGAGGCTCTTGAGAGAATAGCACAGAAAGAAGGTGAAATTAAAGAATTGTGTAAGAAGCTGGATGCCCTTGAAATTGAGTTGGGATATTATGAGGAGCAGGCAACTGAAGCTGCTGCTGCTGAAGAGAATCATAAGGTTAAATTTGATGAAGCTTCACAGAAGATAAAGATCTTGGAGGAACAACTTGCAGAGACACATAGCAAGTTGGAGCATTTCCTTACAGAGAAGGAAAGCTTGGCTCAAGCAAATAGTAGTTTGAATGAGGAGTTGGAAGTACATCAGAACAAGTTGAACGATTTACAACTTGCACTTGCTGCTGCAATAGAAGATAAGGAGGAGGCATCTGAAGAGATTCATTCGCTGCGTAAAACGCTCGATGGAATGATCGAGCGCAAAGCAGAATTAGAAATACAGGTAGTGACATGCTTGTCAAACTTCCCGCTTAATTGTAGCTTCAATATATGTTCTTGTATACATAGCAGTACATAGAAAATGTTTTTTTTGTTTAACTAAGTAGAACAATTTTCAGGTATCTTCTACTATACAAGAGCACGAAGAACTGAAGAGCAAGTACCAAAATACAATGGAAGAGAAGCAGATGTTGAGCGATAAATATGAAACCGCAAAGAAAGAGCTCAAGGATGCAATAGCCAAGTTGGAGGAGGAAATGAATGTAGACAAGTCAGAAAAAGAGTCTCACATCTCAAAACTTGAGCAACAGATTACATTATCTGAGATAAAGTACATGGAGGAGGTATGTGTCTCCTGTTCATCTCTCTCCAAACTATTTGGGATTTGACCTGGGAATGATATCTCATTTGTATAACATATGTACTATTTTCAGATAAAGACCATGCAAGTGGAGACAACTGAAAAGAATGAAGCACTGACAGCCAAGATGCAGGAACACGCAGACCTGCAGCATGAGAAAGATGAGTTGGAACAACAGTTGCTGGAAGTTAGGAAGGAACTGGATGGTGCCTACCATACCATAGCAAATCAGGTAAACTGGTGTCATTAAATATATTGCCGATATTGCATTGCTCTATTTTGAAGCCTTATTGCTAAGCAAATAAGGGATTGTCAAATATAGCTTCCTTCTTTCTTTAGATTATGGACCAATATAACCTATTGTTTAGAGACGAAACTGTGTCTTGGTTTTCCTTCTATATCTAATAACTGTTAACTTATGTGTCTTTGTTTTCCTTCTGTATTGCCTCGTGCTCAATAGTCTTGACATTGTCTGACTCTGGAACCAAGACAATTAAATCATTCTGACATTTATCTCTTCAAAATTAGTTGGAGGCAGTCTTGACATGATTTTTTTTCAGGAAGAACAAGCTTCTGTGAGAGAGATAAAGTGGGACGCTTTTAGGAAGTATTCAGAGGATCGTCTGGAAGCTGAGCAGCAGCATGCTGAGGAGCTGGAACTACAAGTAGCAGCTCTTAAACAACAGCTCCAAGAAGCTGAGATCCATTACAAGCAAAAGGTGGCTTTTCTTTGAGTTTTTCATTTTGGGCTATGTGCTAATTCACCTGTTTCTTGTTGGACCTAACATAGGTTGTGGTTCCTATAGGTTTTTGTGGCAACTAAATAACATACTAAAAACTTTGTTTTACTTGGATACTTTAGTATTTCTGGTCCCAATGGAATTTTTTAAAGTGGATGTTTTTTATATTGACAGGAAGAACAAGTTTCTCTAAGGGAGGTTCAGTGGGAAGCGGATCAAAATCATTCACTGGATGAGCTGGAAGCTCAGCGTCAGTATGCCACGGACTTGGAGAAACAAATTGAAGATCTTACACAGAAGTTACAATCAGCTGATGCGCACTACAAGCAGAAGGTAAACATTATCCTTGCAGCAATATTTAATAGTGAAAAAAACATTATCGTATAGATGGTCAGGAAATAATCTCCTTGCAGACTATGGATGCTGTGGAGTCGAGATCCCGTGAATTCAGCCTGGATTCATCAACAAGTTCAGTCAAACAGCAAGACAGAACTCTGGCTGCTGACAAGGCCTCACCGAGCCCAACCCTGCAAGAAGTACAGGAACCTTCTGGCATCATGGCTTTCAAGTTCATCCTGGGAGTTGCCCTGCTATCCATACTCATCGGTGTGTTTCTTGGGAAGCGGTACTAGCACTCAGTTTGTGGAAGTCTGTTGATTCCCATCAGCTCATGGAAAATCCCACCGTTACTATTGCTCTCAGCGAAACTCGGTTATTAATTTGTAGCTGAAAGGGCTTAGCCAGCAGAAGTATGAAAGGATTGGTGGCCTTGGTGGTAATGGTTCGACGACTTTCTGGGAAAGTCGGAGATCTTGGAAACCTTTTTATTCTCCTGTTTTTTATTTTTGCCTTAATTTTCATTTTTTGGGTAGGGGGGGGGGGGGCAAGGAATTTGATTTTTGTTCATTCCTGCCCTTTGCATGCAAAAGGCCAACTGCATGCAACTGGTTTTGCCGACAGCAAGTTTCCGTGTACATTTCTTCTCTGTAAAGATCAAAACATGAAGCCTTTGCTACTATGTATGTCAATATGCTCGTACGGAGAGTGTAAGTTTTGTTACCATGTACAAATTCAACACATGCAGTGCTTTTTGATGTACACCTGAATTGCTGGAACGAGAGATGCTACTTACATCAGATCAGAAGGTTCGTTGCACTGTTGCACACTAGTTGGATTCAGATTCTCTAATTTTGCAGCAAGTATTTGTTGTTTGTTCTACAAACTGCAATGCCACATTCTGCAGATGAAACATCCATGAAACCAAAGGAGAGTACAAATTCCGTGAAACATCTGTGACGTCCTGTTTGCTCGAACTTATCAGCATGTCTTATCAGCTATAGAATAGTGTTTTCTCTCACAATAAATCAGCTTCAGGCCTTGTTTAGATCTCAAAAATTTTTAAGAAAAATTTCTGTAGCACTTTCGTTGTTATTTAGCAAAATTTGTCCAACCATGGACTAACTATGCTCAAAAGATTCGTTTCGATATTTACAGCTGTGCAATAGTTATTTTTTTTACCTACATTTAATGCTCCATGCATACGTCTAAGGATTCGATGTGATGGGTACTGTAAAAAAAAAAAATTAGGCCTTTTTGAACTAAACAGTACCTCAGTCGGCTTATCTACCGCAGCCAGAAAAGAATAGTACTTTCAATCATACAGACTTCTTCCACAATAGCATTTGGATTCAAAAAAAAAAATCTACTCTTTCTCCCAAATTGGTGCTCTGCACTGCTGCGCGCGATGCGCTTGTCGTGTCGCGGCGCTGCAGTGCCGGAGTGCCGAGGGAGAACACCTCGGTTGGCACGCCCGCCGGCCAGGTGATATCCGAGAACCAGTAGCAGAAGGCCAGCGCTGCAGCCGCGTGGGAGAAGGCCAGCGTGTGCCTCCACTCCACACGCCGCCGCCCTAGTCCCCCCTCGAAGACCACCAGACAGAAGCCCTTGGCGAGCGCGGGATTGGCCGGGGGCCGACGATGTCAGCACCGCGCTCCTACTTTTGCTATTTTTTTTTAAAAAAAAGGATACTTGTGCTATTTTTCTAATCTAGAGTAATAAAATATATAAAATGCGACAACTAAAAGAAACCCTGGGCCTACCTCTTTCTCCTCCTCTGCCATTTTCCGTCGCCCGCTCTGGGCCGGCCCAAGCATCCACGCCCAGTTCGCGGAGCCCAACTGTCAAGGCCGCCCCCAGAGACCCAGACACGGACGCGCACTTGTGAAATTCTGGAGATCCTAAAAAAAGGTGAAATTCTGGTAAGCAAGGAATGTCACCATCTTCCCTCGAAATAAAAGAAATTTCACCACTTATATTTTATCTATATAATCCATATGATTAAAATAATAGTCTTGTTTTCGAGAAATCAAACAGTATTGATTAAATTTATAGAAAATATTATTAGAACCTATATCTTTAAATAGATTTACTAAAAAATATATATTTGATTAGTATTAATCTAATGATATTTGTTACGTATAATAAATATTAATATTTTGTAGATATTTATTAAATTTATGATTATTTGAGTCCATAAAAAACCGAGATTTCTATTTTTGGTTAGGGAGAGTATGACTTGAAAACATAAATTCTACCATATTTTCTTTAAGAGTACTATATTCATTGGAGCAGTGTGGTCCTAAACTGTTTGTGGATTATGGTTTTATTATGCATGATGGAAGCAAAAATAATGATGCTTAGAGCATCTCCAATAGTTCTAAAAAATAATTGGTAAATCAACGAGTCTTTTGAGTCACTACAAAAAGTACTGAGTATATTTGTTGTCTTTGTCCAACCATTTTCAATGTATAGCTTCTAAAAACTAGAATACAATTTTGTATTAGGAATTCTAAACTATTTCTAAATCACTCTGGTCACTTTTACACATTCCTTGTTCTTTTTTTAATGAACCGACTAGTGCCAAATTCTATTAATAAAAGAAGAGGTATGTTCCGTGTTTTTTCCGTGTTCTTACCTATGTCCTAGCTTAAGATTGGTCGATTGGATACTCTAGATTGGTCGATTGGATACACGCGCGTATCTTTTAGTGTGATTGGATCAATTTTCCTAAGTACATATAGATTAGAAGTTGAGATAATGAGTTATCGAACATAGGTTTTTTAATCTTACTAAAATTAAAATTGAAAATAGGTTTAGGAAACTCTTTTTTTTTGCGAGGAAGGTTTAGGAAACTCTTGTAGATGTGTCCTACCAGATTAGTAGTACTCCCTCCGTTCAGAAAATAATGCGATTCTCGCTCCCAAGGAGTCGATCAATCTAAACTTTGACCAAAATTATATATAAAAAATACGAATATTCATAATGCAAAATTAGTATCATTAGATTAGTCATAGAATATATTTTCATAATAAATTTATCTGGAGACATAAGTATTAATACTATTTGCTATAAATTTGGTTAAACTTAAACTACTTTGACCGTCACGAATCCCATAATTGCATTATTTCCTAAGGGAGGGAGTCCATGAGAGCTGCCAAGCAAGGATGGATCTCTATCCACGTGGTGACACTGACACGCACTTGCATTTCATATTTCTGATGAAAAGCTTCGTTCCAGAAGCTCTGCGCTTGATCATGTGATGGTTAATTACGCGACAGGTTCTTAGTACAGTATTAATTAGCGGCCCGGTAATAAAGTCCATCACTAGCTTTCTTCCTCTGTCAGCATGCATGCAGGTGATTAATCCACGTTGCTCTTTGCAGAATGGTTTCGCTGTCTCGTCCGAGCGATGGTCTTTTGAATTGCATGCGCTGCAGCCTCTGGGAACTGGGATCGGTCATCATCGTCATGCTGACCACTTTTGCACGATTTTGGCCCTGTTCATCTGGCTTATAATCCGTCTTATTCGGCTTGTTTTTTCAGCCGGAACAGTATTTTTCTCTCACAAAAAATCAGCCAACAGTGTTTTTCAGCCGGCTTATAATTCCAGCCGAACGGCCCCTTTATATTGCACCGATGAAATGAATGAGAAAGGACACGGATATAAAGGCATGAGCAATGTTGAGCGGGTTATTGGTATGAGATCTTCTCCCACCGTTTCGAATTATAAAACGTTTTGATATTACATTCTAGAATTTTTTTTACTTTTTATATAAATATAATATATATAGTCATAATATATATCTAAATACATAGAACAATTATGCATTCAATAAAGCCAAAATGTCTTATAATTTAAACGGAGAAAGTACATAAGTGGATAATAGTTATTGTTGTATTTTCATAATACTAAGCTATGTAGCGGTCTATAAGTGCGTTCGTTGTATTTTCATAATACTAAGCTATGTAGCGGTCTATAAGTGCATTCGACACTGAAATAAAAGAACATATTGACAATCCCGCCCGATCCCTTTCTCACTCGACCTTTCCACTTTCACGCGCCACTCGCACCTGCACGCCCATGACACCGAATCCGACAGCTAGACTAGTGCAACTCCTTGCTCCTCCCGAATCCAACACGGCACACTGGCGTGACACACCTCAAGATCCTGCAACATCAAGGGGTTGTCACCTCTTCGAGAATCGGCATCGGCGCCCACCCCTAGCAGCCCCTCGCCTCCAACATCACGTCCATATATAGCATCGCAAGGGTTGTTTAGATACACAGGGCTCAAAACTAGTCCTAAGTTATTTTATGCCATATGTAGTGATGCAGCCCTACCTCAAACTTTGTTGTGCTTTATTTTATCATGGCTGCGTCATGTGTGTTTTTTTCTCTCTCAAGGTCTATGTCATTAATTAAGGCATGGAGCTTAAACAATTCTACTATGTCACACCTTGCTTTTGTCTATCCTCCGCCACCGGCCGTAGGAGGATACTAAACATGAACTAATCATGAAGTAAGTGGTGATTACAATCTATATTAGCTCTTATAATTAGCTTATGTTTAATCTGAAATCGGGTAATATGTAGACCAATGATCCGAACCTCCTCTAAAGCGCTTAGGAAGAACCAACTGATGGCAGAGGCCGCAGCTACCGCATACAAACTTCCTATCCGATAACCAGGAGCTAGTTCAATTCTTCAATTCCGCTGACTACTCAAATCCTCCGGATTGGAGAATCAAGCATCTAACTCAAATCTATCAATCACACTCAACAGAGAAGTACAGGGACATTCAAGATTAATAGGAGTCTAAACCAAACTGCTCATACGCTTGCAAGGCAGGCGTTTTAGGAATGCCAATCCATGTACACACCTCCTATTGCTGCTTGTACTTGCTCCAACTTCGCTCATGTACATCAGTGCCCTTTAGCGGTGTTACTGCAGAATGTAACCATTGACTCTGTAATGGTCTTAACAGTTAGATGCTGTCAAAAAAAAAACTTTCCACTAGACGATGAGTGATCACATAAATTGGGCTGACCGGGGGGGGAAGGGTAGCAAGTAAAAGTGAAAGGCGGACTGGTGGAGAGAAAAGTGGGGGAAAAAAGAAAGGAGAGGCGAGGTGGGATGCCATTCTTCGGAGGCATCAGAGCCTAGTAGCTAGCTGCTAGCTTATCTGCGAGATGCCCTGGCTAGTCGTAGTAGGCGTACCCCTAGATGGTATGCTGCGGCTGCTTCGCTCGGATCGGCAACAAAACGGCATGGCCGGAGCACGGGAGGCGGCAGCCAGCGCCTGGTTTAGTTTGCCTCAAAGTTCTAAGTTTTTTCACTTTTTTTCCATCACATCAATTTTTAACCGCTTGCATGGAGTATTAAATGTAGGTAAAAAATAACTAATTACACAGTTTAGTTGGAAATCACGAGATGAATCTTTTGAGCCTAGTTGATCTATGATTGGAAAATATTTGCCAAATAAAACGAAAATAATACTATTTATCGGTTTAAAATTTTCTTCAATCTAAGCCAGGGCAGGATGGCCGGATGGGCCGCGCTGCGCATCAGGGAGCAGACAGCACAATCCTCCGATCTACCCCAGCAATCCGTCCCGATTCCCGATGCGCGCGCGCATCCAGCGATACTCGTTCTTCTCATCTCACCCCCGTGGTACCTACCCTATTCGATCACCGTGTCCGTGTCAAGCTGCTGCCGAGAATTTTTATTTTTTAATCCTTTTTATTTAATATTTTAATAATAATTGCTCCTATTTTTTTTCAGATTTACCCTTTTGTCACGCTAGCGGCCCTAGCACGAACAAATAACGTTGTCGCGCCACATGCATTGACGCGGCAACATACGTCATGTTAGACGGCGTTTTGAAAAACGCTGTCACGTCACTCCTGCTGGCGTGACAGTATTGTTCTGTCGCGTCACCTAGAGTGACGTGACAAGACAAAAAATTTGAAAAATCACAACTCTTTGATACGACGTCGGATGAAGATGAAATTTATATGAAAATTCTAGCTTTCGATGAGATCTACAACTTTGTAGTTTTGAGTTTTTTTTATCTGAGGACATTAAGATGCTCAAAAAAATAATATAAAATTTTAGAAGCATAATAACTGTGTACTAGTGCTCGTCGCATTAGAAAAATAAAAGATTCTAAAAAAATAATATAAAATTTCAGGAGTATAATAATCGCGTACTAGCGTTCGTCGAATTAGAAAAATAATATCGTTTTTGTATTGTGTCAAATAAAAGTACTTTTTATATCAAAGTTGTAGCCCTTTGCGAGATCTACAAATTTATTGTTTTGAGTTTTCATATTTGAGGTCGTTAACCTACTCTAAAAACTAATATAATGTTTTAGCAGCATATTAATCATGTATCAAAGCTTATCTTTTTAGAAAAATAGTATATTTCTTATTTGATGTCATATAAAAATATTTTTATACGAAAATTGTAGATATCATTAAAAGCTCCAACTTTGATATAAAAAGTACCTTCATTTAACACCATACAAAACCGGTATTATTTTTCAAATTCGGCAAATGTTAGTATGCGATTATTATGTTATTGAAATTTTATATTATTTTTTTGAGCATCTTAACGACTTCAAATGTAAAAATTGAAAACTACAAAGTTGTAGATTTCACTGAGAGGTACAACTTTTGTGTAAAATGTATCTTCATTTGACAACATACAAAAAAAATTATTATTATTCTAATGCGACAAGCACTACTACGTGGTTATTATGCTCCTGAAATTTTATATTATTTTTTTAGCATCTTAACGTGTTCAAAGGGGAAAAAAACTTAAAACTACAAAGTTGTAGATCTCATCAAGAACTATAATTTTCATATAAACTTCATCTTCATCCAATGTCGTATCTAAGAGTTAGATTTTTTAAAGGTTTTCTTATCACGCCACTCCCGGTGGCGTGACAGAACAATACTATCACGCCAATGAGAGTGGCGTGATAACGTTTTTCACGTCGGAAACATCGTCTAACGTGGCGTATGTTGCCGCGCCAATGCATGTGGCGTGACAGCGTTATTTGGTCGCGCTAACGCCGTAGGCGTGATCAAAAGGGTCAAATCCGTAATTTTTTTTAGAGCAGTTATTATTAAAATATTGAATAAAAAAGGATTACAAATAAAAAAATTCCAGCTGCTGCGTAGACGGTGGTTGTGAAAATCTCGGGAAATGTTTTGACTTGATTTCACTCCATTACGCCACTACTCAACAGTAAGTTTTTTGTGTTTACGATTAAGTAATTCTGATCTTGCATAAAGACCTTTTTTCGTTTGATTTAGAGTGTAAATGATTGGTGGCATGAGGTAGAATGAAACCATTCCATTCTATTTTTGCTCGTATAAGATTTGGGCTCCGCTTAGTCTCGCAAAAAAAGCCGAACATGTTCGTGCAATCGTGCGTTTCCCGTCGTTTGTCTTTCTCCCGATTTGCTCTCTCTTCCCTTGAAATGGCAGCGACAACCAAGCGAGAGCAGCAGCAAAGGCCACGTGAGAGCGATTGGCTAGCCGGCGGCTCGAGGCTATCCGCAGCGGGATACTCTAGATACTTTAAAGCTTTAGAGTATGAATATAGAGTAAAAACTATTGTATTAGGTACTATAAAACGATACTCTATCTTTTCTCTCATTCTATATTTAGAGGAGTACAGTGTTTACTCTATATGTGGGCGGTGGCGGGCCCCACTAGCTAAACAAAGGAAAAAAATGTTATAACTCATAAACCAAAAATCTAAATTAAATTTCGATTGCACCATTAAATTCGTCTCAATAAATCCTTTAAAACTAGATCACACATGGATATATTTAGATAAAGTGATAAGTGGGTCCCATAGTGGATAGAGTGAATAGATGATGATATAGATGATGGATGGGTGCGGAAGAACTGAGTATAAAGGAGAGAATCTTACTGACTAGGACGTATAGAGGATGAATATAGAGGCCCATTAGTAAAGATAGCCTGAGTAGGGAAGAGGTGGGGAAAGGGTGTAGTGGCATCTTGAGGACGATGGTGCGCCAACGCGGGTTCAGTGATGTGCCGTCGCATTCATTCCGTCCCTCTAATCAAATGCGGAAACAGAACAATTCTATATATCCTTACAACCAAACACTAGAGTGTCACTAGATCTGAACAACCATTTTATTCTACCTCACTTTCCAACAAAACACACCCTCCAAGATCTGAACAACCTTGGCTGCATGCTACGGAGGCGAGCAGTGTGGTTGTACGGATGATGGATATCTTGCAGATTACTACCTTTCTCCCAAAAACAATGTTATTTAGCTTTATTTTAAGTTGAACAAGTAGTAAAATCGGCCAAATTTAGAAAGAAGATGTCTTGATGTCTATGGTATGAAACTAGTACGATCAAATTTGTCATGAAATATGCTTCCTTCGTCCCTAAAAAAAATACAATCCTAAAATCAAGCTTGATCAAACTATCTTAAGTTTGACTAATCTATATAAAAGGATATTCATGTTTACCAAACTAAATAAGTTTCATTATATTTGTCATGGAATATATTTTCATAATATAGCTGTTTGGAGTCTTGATTCTTAAATATTGATACTATGTACTCCCCATGTCCCAAACTAAATCAACTTTAGAATTCTACTAAATGAAACTATTTTAAATCTGGCCAAGTTTATAGAAAAGAACATCTCTTTTGTCCAACTTTTTAAGTCAAACTATATATCTTAAAAAATATGATATATATATATAGATGCATGATATAATAAGTATAAAGTTTAGGCGCGATATTTACTTTTGTCCAATAAACACATGTGGAAGAAAATACTAGTATAGAGATGTTTCTTTTGTGTGTGCTAACTTCTCCTGATAGGTGACAATTGCATTTTTTAAAAAAATAAAGGAGAGGGTATAATATATTACCCCCTCCGTTCCAAGATGGAGACCGTGTCGCTGTTCAAGATGACTTCTTTCAAGATGACTTCTTTAACCAACATGGAGGGAGTAGTAATTTGGTTGGCATTTTCGTTCACAAACCTACTCTGCGGGTTATTGTGTGTACTCCCTCCGTCCAAGAAGTCAAATTATTTGAACTTTGACTAAATTTAAATAAAAAACTATTGTCATTCATGATATAAAATAAGTACTATTAGATTAATTATAGAATATATTTTTATAATAAATTTTATTTAGAGATATAAATACCAATATTATTTACTATAAACTCGGTCCAACTTAAGCTGGATATACTATCTGCGGCATTCCGAGGCTGCGGAGAAGGCCCACGAAGCGCGTTGGGAAAAGGCCGCGCGGTACTGTTCCTGGATACCAAAAGTACCGGAGTGCTTCCGCTGGAGTACTGAGCACTGTTGAGACCTCTCAGTGTCGTCAGAGCAGAGGCTGATGGATCAGCTGGGTGGCCAATGGGAGGCGGCGTGGCACTGTTGAGGATGCTCTCCGACATGGCGCCAATCGGCAATCAACAGCGCGGGCGTGGCCCCCTGCCCCAGCCCCTGCCATTGCCATGGCGCTGGGCGCTGGCTGCCCCTGCGGCCCTGCCCCGTGCCCGGGGGCCGGGGGCTGGCCTGGCTGCCAAATGCCAACGCCATGATGTCCGGCCGGCCGGTAAGTGCGGTCAAAGGTGACTGGGTGGGTGAGGCCGGGCAACTGGCAAAGCGAGCACGAGCCACCGCTGGGCGCTGGCGCTGGGCCTGGGCGTGGCCGTGGCCGTGGCCGTGGTCTCCCCCTCCCCGGTCTGCCCTGCAGCGTCCGGCACTGCCGTGCCCGTGCCGCGCCTGAAAGGCTGAAACCCTATCTTCGTCCCGTCCTCCGCTGCCTGCCGCTGCTCGCCGTGGGCCGTGGCAGTGCAAAGCAAAGCACATGCGGGGCCAAAGCTCCGGCGGTCCGGGCCCTGCCTCTGCCTCACCCCCCACGCCGCGCCGGCTGTTGTTTGCACGGGGTACGCATGCATTGCATTTGCATGGATAATGGGACATGGTCCCGGTTCGGCTTTTCTCTTTTGCTCTTTGCATCTGTCGTATGCTTTGCTCCGGTCCTCAACCCCGCCGTAAGTGGTAGCAGCAGACCTCTCCGTAAGTAGTAAGAGGAACGGCAATACCTTGGCCTGAACCGTTAGGAGTAGTACTCCTGGGGTGTGTTCACTTTGCGAAAAGTAGCTGAAAAGTTACTGTAGCATCTTTCGTTGTTATTTGGCAAAATTTATCCAATTATGGACTAACTAGGCTCAAAAGATTCGTCCCGACATTTACAGACAAACTATGCAATTAGTTATCTTTTTTACCTACGTTTAATGCTTCATGCATGCGTCAAAAGATTTGATGTGATGTGTGTAAGAGGAAATATTTTGGGTTGGAAGGGGAACTGAACGCGGCCCTAGTTTTTTTTTTTTTGGTAGAGTGTAGTACTCCTAGTTGAATCAAGTGCCACACACGCGCGGTCCAGGACTCCAGGTACACGCTGGCCGGCCGCCCGGGTACGTGGAGCAACTGCGGCCACACGGCTAGGCTACAGGAAGGAAGGCCGTTGCTTTCCCGCTCCCACGAACACGAAATCAATGCTGGCTTACCAGTATCTGCAGCCTTTAATTTCACTGGATACCATAACAATCAGCAGATGCAGATGATGCAGCGTCAAAAAGCCTGAAATCCATGCAATGCAAGCGTCGCAGATTTTAAATTGCAGCGCAGGTATCGCTCCTGCGTTGCAGCCTCGCAGACTTCGCGTTAGGGCTTGTTTAGTTTTCCAATTTTCCCTCAAATTTTACTACGTAAAAAGAAGATTCTCCGTCACATCAAAATATCGGTAAATGCATGGAGTACTAAATGTTGATGAAATTAAAAACTAATTGCACAGTTTTGTTGTACTTTGCGAGACGAACATTTTAAGCCTAGTTAGTCAAAATTTGGATAATTTTTATCAAATACAAACGAAAAGTTACAGGAATTCTGATACAGTGTTTTTCTTCCCTATTCGCCGAACTAAACGAGGCCTTAGGGCCTGTTTAGTTCGTAAAAATTTTTGAAAAAAAAACACTGCGGTAGACTGTAGTATTTTCGTTGTTATTTGGTAATTAGTGTTTAATTATGGACTAATTGGGTTTAAAAGATTCGTCTCGCGATTTACAACTAAACTGTATAATTAGTTTTATTTTTTTATCTACATTTAATGCTTCATGCATTTGTCCAAAAATTGATGTAACAGGAAATCTGAAAATTTTTAGGAAAATTTTTAGGAACCAAACAGGCCCTTAGTCGCTATGAGTTGGAGTCCTACGAATTATAGGTTTGACACAAATATTTATAAAAAATATTATCAGCATTTATATATCGAGCTTGCTAGCAGCCGGACGCATGCGCCTGCAGTACTTTTCCTGTATCGTTCTGCGCGCCCATGCAAGCTCCACGCCACCCTGAATGTCACCCGTATCGAAAAGAGGGGGAAGGGGCAGCAGATGCCCATCCGGCGCCGAGAGGAGGATGAGACACCGAGGCGAGGAGGAAGATGCAACACCCGATCTGCTTTTGAAATATTCAGACGTAACACTTGCAACATACGTCTGAAGTCAGATGGAACACTTGAAACATGCATTTGAGACACTCGCAAAAACACCTGAAAAACACATAAACAATTGCAAAAACAAACACAACATCCAGATAAAACACTTACAATATATGTGTGAAACATATGTAACATCCAAATAAACAAACTTGCAACATACATCTAGAAAACACATAAGCTTGCAACTATATGTACAACCATTGCAACATGTGCAACATAACGATCTAGTTTTGCAACATCCATATGAAACACTTGCAACATACCTATGAAACATCTCAAACACTTCAAACATAGGCTTGTAACATGCGCTTTTATTGTAGCATCTACTTGCTGCTTGGATGAATGGAGGCTCATCGACACAGAGCTCGACATCAGCGCAGAGCTCCATGCAGTGGAGTGACGCGGGGAGGGGGGAAGCCAGCGGGCAGGTGGCTGTGTGGCCCCGGTATATATGGCCATGCAGCCCATGGCCCGGTGCCCCGGCCCAAGGCCTGGTGTTTTGGCCCGGCCCGAGCACGGCACGGCCCGAGGGACCAGGCCGTGCCTAGGCCGCCACACAGGCACGTGGCATGACCCAGTTGAAAGGTCCTTATTTGGTTTTAGTAATTGAGTGTCAATTTAGATGGACTAATTGTGTTTTATGTGAGATACACATATGATTAGTCCATAGGTACATATGTGTGACCAACGTATGTCATGGAGGTGGAAATGGCATGGAGATGTTGCAAAGCTTGCACATGTGATGATGGAGGAGCTTATTGCACGTGAGACATGACATTGAGTCATGTGACCAAGGTGGAGAAGATCAAAATGAGGCTTGGCTCGATGGACCGGTTACAAGTGTGAAGGGCAAGTCGAAGGCTTTGAAGCGAGGGACCACGTGTGACAGTGAAGCTTGAGCAAGACTTGGCGCTGATGGACCAACACAACGGTGAAGAGCAAGTGAGGTCAAGATCGATGAACCAAAACGG
Organism: Saccharum hybrid cultivar R570; assembly: GCA_038087645.1. Taxonomy (NCBI): domain Eukaryota; kingdom Viridiplantae; phylum Streptophyta; class Magnoliopsida; order Poales; family Poaceae; genus Saccharum; species Saccharum hybrid cultivar. The sequence continues at coordinate 7,473,010 of JAQSUU010000512.1, forward strand.
TTACGTGATGATATGAAGTGGATCATATCATTTGGTGATTGATTGGTGCATGTGTAGCATCAACATTGGAGGAGATGTGTAACACCCCGGTGTTACGCATGCATTTAGCATTGCAAATCATACACGTGATGCATCATTTGCATTCATAATCACATGTTAAGTAAAGTTTAAGTTTAAGTTGAAACATGTGAAATGTCGCTTTGAAACGTGAATGTTGCATATCCTTGTTTAGTTTTATTTTGCCTTGATTATGCTAGCTAGATCAATAAAACATGGTTGGTTGTAAATACAAATCACTTAGAAATAATTATCATGCAATTTGGAGCAAATTTGTATTCAAACTTTTGGCAAAATATGCTTTTGAAAATATTCTAGAAAATGGTCAAAAAACCCTCCATATTTAGCTTTTGTTTTCCAATTCAAAATCTAGGCAGAATTTGTAGTTGGTCACTAGAGCAAAGTTGTAGAGGATTAAATTCTAAGTAACTTTTATTTTTGGGTCATTTTCAAAAAAAGTCATTTTCTTGCTCAAAATGAGATTTTAAAACTGTTATATGAAAATTAATTAAAAATAAAAATTTGAAAATCATTTCCTCACCTTAACGGGTCGCCGCCTCCCTTTCGGCCCACTGGTCAAAGCCGCCCAGCCCGACTCGGTCGCCTTCTTCCCCCTCCCCCTCCCGCTCCCGCGCGCCCACGCTGCGTCCTAACCGCGACAGGGACAGACCGCCCTGTGGCCGCCATGCGCCGCTCGCCGGTGACTCTTGGCCGTCTGTGGCCCCACGAGCACGCGCCCTCGACGTTTTCAAGCCACAGCAACTCCGCTCCTCCCTGCCTTCTCTATTTTCTCCTCCTGTGCTGCATTCTTCCCCCTCGCCCCGCACCGAACACACGCTCGCGCTGCCCTCGCCACCGCCAACTCCGTCGGCGAAATTAGTCGTCGGTGGTCCACTACCGCCCACAATCACACGCACATCTGTCCGCCTCATTCTCCGACACCCGGTGCTTGCGACGATTTCACCATTTGAGCCAGGTAGAGCCCGCCTTGGGCGTTTCTTCCGCCGCCGGCCATGGTGCCGCCGCGCTTGGCCTCGCCGTGGTCGGAGCTTCCTCGCTCCTTCTCTCTCCTCTTGAGTCACCTTCCCGTGTCCGCCTTCCTCTCGCGAATCCTATGCGCACCCCGCCGCGCCCGATCGTGGCCAGCAACGGTCGTCGACCAACTGACCACGCCGCCGTGGCGCCATGGGTGCCGGCGTGGCCGTCTCCCCCTCGGCTCTCCCACTGGGCCAAGTCGGTCTTGGCCCGGAGCCCGAGCCAGGCCGTCTCGCCTTTCCCCGCTCGGTTTGCTCACGCCGAAAGCGGCCATGGGCCAGTCCATTTCCGTGGGCCGGACCAGTAGTAATAAGAAAAGGTGTTTTATGTTTTTCTTTTATTATTTGGGAAGAGAAATACTTTGAAAAATGTTTGTGTACTTATTTTTGCTCCAAAAATGGTGAAATAAATTTTGTGGTGATCCTCATGACTAGATCTAGGGTTTTAAAATATTGCATGTTGAATTTGTGACACTTTTCTGTAGAGTTTTATTTAATCATTGAAATTGTTGTTTTCTTGAGAAATGCATAATAAATCATAGAAAGGTCAGAAAAATATGATTCCAAGTTTGTTACTCTTCTTGTATAATGTACTTTCTAGGAAAAATATATGTCATTCATGTTCTGTAGAAAAATTATGATGTGTAGTTCAAGTGCCTTTAATGGCTGATTTTTGTTATTTTTGCTAGAGAGCAAAAGTTATATAAAACATGTATGTGATAATTTTGTACAATGATTATTTACTATGTAGAACCTAGAAAAAATGCTAAATCTGTTGTTTGATGCTTTTCATAATACAAAGTATTTTCATGCTTATATTTAGGCCCTAGCTTGTCATTTTTGTGTAGGCTAGTCCACTTATCCAAATGCCATAAAAATTGTATGATAGTCTACTTAGAGTAGTACTGTGCTATGGTAATTTTCTAATATTTTTCTATGCTACTAAAATAGATGTTGCTATTCAAACCTAGTGTTAATTAGGGTTTAATTAAATCTTGCTTTATGCATGATTAAGGAATTAGTGAAGCTTTGGTGTATCTTTGAAGCATTTCAATGAGATGTGTTGACTTAGCATGTTAGTAGTAGAAGAGAATGCAGTGGATGACATGTACTTGTAGTACATGTTATTGGATGATGTTGACTACCTTGTATGAGAATTGTACTATACTCTACCCATTAAATCAAATTATGCTCATCTACCTTGCATGCAAGCATATTTATTGTGTGTATTTCATCTGATGCACCTTTTGCATAAGCACTTACGCACCTGCATCATACAGGATCACAAACAGAGAATCCAGTCATCGTACCCGAGGAGCCCGAGGAGCAGCTCGAGGTGTAGTCGCAAGAAGTGACCGAGGCAGACGAGGAGGACGTTGAGGAACTCCTAGAGTGCCCCGATCACCACCCGAGTTCCTTCGAGAGAGGCAAGCCCAGGAGCATTTTCTCCCTTGGTTTGTAATTATTTAATTAATGCTATACTTTAATTGATGCATTACGTTCAGGAGTTGTCTACAACTGTTGTTGCATTATACCTTGTTTAGTTTTGTTATACTATATCCTTGTTACCCTGGTATCCGCAGTCGAGTCAATGCTTAGCTGGCTTAGACCGATAGAAATTGGGTGATTTCCTGTCACCTGCGAGCTATAGGTGGTTACCTGGATCTGCTTGGATAATTATGTCATCATAGTATAACTAAGTGTTAATTTGAAGTTGAGACCGGACGAAGACTTACAGGGTTTTGGACTGTAGTGCTTTTCATCTGTGTCGATTAAGGACCGACCGTTGTTGGACCTCGGGTCATGTTGAACGCATGCTTTACATTTAGCTAGCCGAATAACGTACCTTTCGATCGCGAAGCTGGAAGATTATTCGGACAGAGTGGATTGCCCGCAGCGCACTGTACCGGAGCAGGTGTGGTAGGACACGGGGGTGCGATGATAAGACCGAAAGGCAGTCGGTCGGCCCCCGGGTACATGTGGTTCCTGGCAAACTCGAGATTTTTCCTGAATAGTTGACTCAGTGATCAATACCTCACTTTAGCAGATGAGTGAGGTTTGTGTAAGGAATAAATTACCAGCTGGTTAATAATCGATTTGAATCGCCATCGTTCACTTGATAGTGAACACTTGACTTGAGTTACTTCATCGTAGTAATGTTGATGGAACACTTGGACAATTACAATGGATTTGACATTATGGAAGTTGTTAATGATCATTGGTTATCATTATTTGCTTAATCACATGCTTGCTCTAGTGTAGGTGCAAATGTAGTCGACAGGTTAATAATGATTAACTTGGCATAATGCTTTTGGAAAAGGTTCTTAAAATGCTAAAAATGCCTTTTTGCAAATGAGTCAGCTACACCACTATAAAACCCTTCATAATCCTTGGTGTCACTTTATTTTTTGTTATGTCGGGTAAGTCTAGCTGAGTACCTTCTCGTACTCAGGGTTTGTTCCCACTTGTTGCAGATGTGCAGATGTATTACGGCTACTGTATCAACTGCCTTTATCCTGCGATGGGTGATGCTTAGGACCGTGGGCAATGGTCATTCCTTACGTCTAATGCTTTTGTTAGAGATGATCATCAGCTGGCACTGTACTTGAACTTTGTGTGAGTGTATGTGGATTTGAACAACTTGCTTCTGCTACTTTCTATTTAAACTCGGTTTGTAATAACTATGTTTAAACTCCGATGTATCTGTGATGCGAACTTTTATGTAATATGTGATGGTGACCACTAAACTTATTACGATCTTGGTTGCTATGTGAGTTGGTTTGAAATCCTTCGTGATTTCACGGACTATCGGGTTATACGGGCTTAAGTTTTCTAAATCGTCTGCTCTAACGGGTGATTTTCTTACGTAATTTTGTATAATTGGTCGGTTCTATTACAAGATGGAATGGAATGCGCAAGGCAAAGGTATAACCTAGGGCATTTTCATTTCACCGGTCATAGGTGTGTAGAGAAGTTTATAACCGGGTTTAGGATAGATGGCCATACTACTAAGAGGGACAAACTTGTTTGCATATCGGTCATCTAGTGCCACTCGAGTGATCTAACTTTGCATCGTTGCTTGAATCGAGTGGTATGGCAAGTTGAGTGGCTAACTCCTTTGAAGAAAATGATTGTGAAAATGCTAACACACATGCACATGGTGGTGCACACTTGGTGGTGTTAGCACATTTGTAAAGGAGGTGAAGTTTGAGCGGTAGAGATGCACTCGATGTTTTCGTGGAAGTGGAATGCATTTTTCACTACGCCGGAGGCAGAGATTTTCTCTAAGTCAAAGGAGAAGGAAGTCGGAGAAGAAACGGAGGCGAAAGGAGGTCACTGGTGTGACCGGACGTTGGACCGGACGCGGTCTCGGCACGACCGGCGCGTCCGGTCAGTGGCAGCAGGTGTGCGCGGCACGGGGCGCTAGGGTTTGCAACCGGCGTGTCTGATCCCTCGCGGAACTAGAGCATTCGGTCCCCACCTAGGGAACACCACGTGTCTTAGAGCTGATCGGACGCGGTGGCACGTCTGGTCACATGCGATCGGACGCGTCCGGTCGACAAAGTCGCCCTCTGGAACCTCTCTGGACAGCGACCGGACGCTGGCACTATCGCGTCCGGTCATGGTGTGTAGCGCGTCCGATCATGGCTTCGCGCACGGGGACTGTCTGTGACCTGCGCGTCTGGTCAAGTCTAGCTGGCGCGTCCGGTTGGCTGATGACCGTTGGCGCACAGTGACCGTTGGAGGATCGGGTGACCGCGGTTGAATCTAGGAGGCCACGTGGATGGCGCAGGGTAACCGGACACGGTGCAGCGCATCCGGTCAGTTCGGCCGGCGTGTTTGGTCGATGCGAAAAAATGCCCAGTGAAGGGGTAACGATTCTATTCGTTCGTGGGGCCATAAATACTTATGGTGGCCGGCCTTAGCTGGCAGCTGAGCACACTTTAGCCCTAGTAGCTTATGTTGTGGTGCTTGGGAGCCCTCTAACTCACTCATGCTTGATAGTGTTCATCGGATCGAGTGGCACTAGGTGATCGTGTTGCAAGCCAGTGGTGCTTGTTACTCTTGGAGGTTGCTGAAAGGTCTTGATGGCTAGAGGGGGTGAATAGCCTTTTAAAAATTTTCTACAAAGATAAGCTAAATAAGATTATCAATATACCAAAAAGCGAGATGCGAGTTTTGCTTAGCCTACGGGGTGTTTGCAAGCCACCTAACCAATTCACAATTCTAGTATTTGCACTTAACCACACAAGACAAACCGAGAAGGTAACTACAACTAGCAAGCTACACAAAAGAGCTACTTTAGCAAAGCTAACTAGCTAGCAAAGATAACTAAAAAAGTAATATGGAGTTGAGTTAGGAGAGTTTCACCGAGGGGCGAAGTATTGAGCCAACCAATATGATCAACAATGAACACCAAGATAACCAAACACCGAGATCAATCAATCAAAATATGAAAGTGATGACACGAAGATTTATCCCGAGGTTCACGTGCTTGCCGGCACGCTAGTCCCCGTTGTGTCCCTCTTCACCACGTGGTTCGGTGGCTAATCAGTCTCACACCGAGCCTCTCAAAAGGCGCCACAAAAACCTACCAAATGGCAAAAGGTTGCAATGACACGGGCAATTCACTAACGTTGCCTTTGGCGCTTCGTCGAGGTAGGCACAAACCCCTCACAAATCACCGGAGGTGGCCAAGAACAATCACCAACTCTTGCCAATGCCTCCAAGCTGCTCCAAGCCGTCTAGGTGGCGGCAACCACCAAGAGAAACAAGAATCCCGCAGCAAATCAACCACCAAGTGCCAACTAGATGCTATCTCACAATGCAAATGCACTTGGATCACTCAATCTCACTTCGAATATGCAAAGAAGCAAGAGAGATGAGTGGGAGGGGAGTTGCTTAGCTCAAAGTGCTCACAAGTATGTCAAATGTTCAAGAGAGAGAGCCTTGAGCCAGCCAACGAGTATTTATAGACGTACCCCTTCGAATAGAGCCGTTAGAAACTTAAGCAGCCGAAATCATGCTGACCGGACGTGCTGGTCCAACTGACCGGACGCGCCGGTCGCACAACGGCTAACTCGTGAAGCACTGACCGGACGCGCTGGTCCAAACGACCGGATGTGCTGGTCGCACAATGGCTAAGTCACGAAGCACTGACCGAACGCGCTTGACGCGCTGACCGGACGCGCTGCTAACAACTGGACGCGCTGAAGAAACATGACCGGACGCGACAGTGCCAGCGTCCGGTTAGAGTCCAGTAAGCTCCCTGAACGACCGGACGCGTCCGATCGTCTATGACTGGACGCGCTGCGCGTCCGATCATCAAACTGAAACACGCGCAGACACTGAACACTGACCAGACGCGTTCGGTCATGCAATGACCGCGTCCGGTTCAGCGTCCGGTCACCTCTGTGACCTCCGTTCGCCTCCGTTTCTTTTCCGACTTCCGGCGTAGTGGAAAATAGTTGTTTCAACTCCTCGAAAATGCCTGAATCCCGCCTCACAAGCTCGGTGGGAGGGAGAGAGGAACTCAAACCCTCTCTACCGCTCAAACTCCACCGCCTTCGCAAACGTGCTAACACCACCAAGTGATCTTCGTCGTGTGTGAGTGTGTTAGCATTTTCACAATTATTTTTCGAGGCGTTATTAGTTCTATCCAAATGCATATGATTATGAAATGCACACCTAGAGGCACTTAGGAGTTCAATAGCCGCGTCATTCCCCTCTTTATAGTACAGCTATCTTTCCTATAATGTAACCACACCCACTAGGTGTCTTAGTTACTAAAACACAACCCTTAAGCATATACCTTTGCCTTGATCACGTAGGGTTGCGCCCAAATCCAAGTGTGGCCATCATGATCACCATGTCCATCTTGCCACCAACCTTGGAATGTACTAATCCTCATATGCTACATACAACTTAGGCATAGGATTAGTACTTAGGCATTGCCACTAATTACCAACACCAAACATAGGACTTTCAATCTCCCCCTTGTTGGTAATTGATGACAAACCTTTCACAAAGATATTATGATAAAATTTTGATTGAACCCATATCACATTGTCCAAGTATACTACCATGTGTAAGAATTATGGACATGTGATCATGAATTCAAATTGATAGCAATGGCACCCCCTACATGTATGCTATATGTTTGGATTTTAGAAGTATACATGTTAGATAGGAAAGTATAGGAGCATTGACTACCAATAGATGCTAAGTGTTTTAGATTATAGACCTTTGAAGCGTGATACCATCGGAGTAGCGATAAACACCATCTTAGCACCTTGTGTAGTTAGATACCACTAGGAAAAACACAATCATAACTAGAAACCTCGTGAGATCAACATTATAAGCAAGGCTCTAGTACCACTTTGAAAACACATGAATCAAGAAAAATCTAACTACTTTCTATTCATGCTAGTACCTCAATACACCATTCAAATTATACTAGCAAGTCATCACACAAGCAATGTATCGGAGACAAAGAAATGCATAACTATGCATCATACATATGAATTGCACATGAAAATGCAACATTCATGTTTAAGAGCTTGCTCCCCCTACTTGTGTGCTCAAAATTTTAGTTGATCCCCTTTTTTATCAATTCTCCCCTTTAGGTTAACATTTTTCTCCCCCTTTGTGCTTCTCCCCATTTGAGTTCTATCTTTGTGAACAACATTTTCTCCCCCTTTGGCACCAATGACCACAAGGGACCAATTTTAGATAGATTATCATGTTGAAATATGGGGTGAGGATCAAGTTTGTGATTCAACCTAGATTGCTTGCATAAATAAAATGCTTCGGTTTGATCCAAGGGCAAGCTTCTTCACACCTCACTAAAAGGGTTATCATGCACCATGTTGAAGCAAATATTTAGACAAGTTTTCTAGATTAAACACTTAGGATCACAAGCTACTTAAACAAGTTATATGCTACCACTAGATCATACAAGTCATGGAAACAATAGTGACACCATATAAACTACAAAACCATTTGATTTTCATGAATGAGCCTAGAACATGTAAATTATGACTAGATGCACTAAACGAGTCCTTAGCATAGAATGTATGACATGTCAACCAATTGTACCTTGGGGCTCGAAGGAGAGGCATGTAATATATGGGGTGCATCAACTCATGTTGGAGAAGTCAAGTATGTTCAACTCATTCTTTAGCTTGTGAAATCTTTTCTCATCAAGTGACTTGGTGAATAGATCGGCTAATTGATCTACGGTGCCCACACTCTCAATAGCAATGTCACCCTTTTGTTGATGATCTCTAATAAAGTGATGGCGAACATCAATATGCTTTGTTCTTTGATGTTGAACCGGATTGTTGGTTAGCTTCACGGCACTTTCATTGTCACATAGCAATGACACATTATTGAAATTAATTCCAAAATCTTTCAATGTTGCCTTCATCCACAAGATTTGTGCACAACAACTACCCGTGGCGATGTATTTGGCCTCGGTGGTAGATAGTGCAATACTATTATGCTTCTTGGATGACCATGAGACAAGTGATCTTCCCAATAATTGACAAGTCCTGGAAGTGCTCTTTCTCTCTACTTTGTCACCGGCATAGTCGGAATCCGAATATCCAACTAGCTCAAAGCTTGCACCTTTGGGATACCACAATCCAACATCTTGTGTATGCTTTAAGTACCTCAATATTCTCTTTGTTGCCTTCAAATGACTTTCTCTTGGTGAGGCTTGAAATCTTCCACACATGCATACACTAAACATCACATCAGCTAACTTGTGAAGCACTGACCGGACGCGCTGGTCCAAACGACCGGACGCGCTGGTCGCACAATGGCTAAGTCACGAAGCACTGACCGGACACACTTGACGTGCTGACCGAACGCGCTGCTAACGACCGGACGCGATAGTGCCAACGTCCGGTTAGAGTCCAGTAAGCTCCCTGAACGACCGGACGCGTCCGATCGTCTATGACCGGACGCGCTGCACATCCGATCATCAAACTGAAACACGCGCAGACACTGAACACTAACCAGACGCGTCCGGTCAAGCAAAGACCGCGTCCGGTTCAGCGTCCGGTCACCTCTGTGACCTCCGTTTGCCTCCGTTTCTTTTCCGACTTCCGGCGTAGTGGAAAATAGTTGTTTCAACTCCTCGAAAATACCTGAATCCCGCCTCGCAAGCTCGGCGGGAGGGAGAGAGGAACCCAAACCCTCTCTACCGCTCAAACTCCACCGCCTTCGCAAACGTGCTAACACCACCAAGTGATCTTCGTTATGTGTGAGTGTGTTAGTATTTTCACAATCATTTTTTGAGGCGATATTAGCTCTATCTAAATGCATATGATTATGAAATGCACACCTAGAGGCACTTAGGAGTTCAATAGCCGCGTCATTCCCCTCTTTATAGTACGGCTATCTAACCTATAATGTAACCACACCCACTAGGTGTCTTGGTTACTAAAACACAACCCTTAAGCATATACCTTTGCCTTGATCATGTAGGGTTGCGTCCAAATCCAAGTGTGGCCATCATGATCACCATGTCCATCTTGCCACCAACCTTGGAATGTACTAATCCTCATATGCTACATACAACTTAGGCATAGGATTAGTACTTAGGCATTGTCACTAATTACCAACACCAAGCATAGGACTTTCAGTTGCCACCTCCTAGATGGCTTGGTGGTTTGAGACTCTATAGAAGCTCGCAAGAAGATTGTGCGAGGCTCTGAAGAAGCTTTGTGAGGGGAATTGTGCTCACCCCGCAGGGATCACGAAGAGTAACTCTAGTAAAGCGTGTCATTGAGCTACCACACTTGATGGTAGGTTCTTGTGGTGCTCTTTGGGAGAGCTCGGTTGTGGATAGCGATTAGCCACTGAATCACGGAGTGTTGGTCGATACAACGGGGACGTAGCTTGGTGGCAACCAAGTGAACCTCAAGAGAAAATCACTGTGTCAACATTGTCTACTCTTCTCGGTGGTTTGCCTTCGTGCAACACAAGCTTGTATTTACCTTCATATATACCTTGCTTGTGTTGTTGCTCTTGTATCTAGTTGTGCTTGTGTAGCTAGCTAGATATCTTCTTGCTTGTGTAGCTAGAAGTATCCCTTTTACATGGCTAATTTGGTTTGTGTAACCTTATTAGTCACATTGCTTAGTTTGTGTAGCTAAGTAATTTGCGCTCTCTAATTTGGCATTGGTTGCCTTGTTATTGAGCATTGCTAGTGAGCCTAGGAGCTTTGTGCTTTTGCTTACTAGAATTGTGTAGGAGCTCCCAAGTGCTTGAAGTATTAGTTGCATAGGTTTGTGTGATCTTGCAAGCTAGAATTGTTTAGGTGGACCCTTACTAGGAAGGCACCTTATTTACTTGATTAGGATCTTTTGTAAGATGCTAGAGTTATAGATAGAGGGGTGTAGTCTTGGTTAGACCGATAGATTTAATTCCGTACTTGTTTCGGTTAGCCAACGCAATTAAGTTTTAGAAATAACTATTCACCCCCCTCTAGTCTGCCATCTTGACCCTTCACCGGTGTATAGAGGCAGCCCGGTAACGACCTATTAAATTGAACATTTGGCCCAGCCCACCTAAATCCATACATATATATACAATGTTTTCATCAGTACCTAACCCTAACTTCCTCTTTCTCCCACTCCTATCAGACGGCGGCGCGCTTCCCTTCCCTACTCGGCACACTCTCCTCTTTCCTTCCCCTCCTCGCTCTGCTCTCGCACTGCAACGGCGCAACCGCATGCGCCCGACGCCCTCAAGCCCCTTCGGCCTTTGCCCTTCCCTCATCGTCTCCCTCACACGCGACGCCGTCAGTCCGCGGTGGAGCACCTCCAGGGCGCGTGGTACGGCAGAGCACCTCGCGTGCCGCCATCCGTCTGCGGCGAGCGCGCGGCGGAGCAGCTCCAGCTCTAGGGTGAGCGTGCGGCGGAGCAGCTCTAGCCTCTGGGGCGAGCATGTGGCAGAGCGGCTCTAGCCTCCAGGGCGAGCCGCGACGACCGCCGCCACCTCCCTCGCGCCCGGGGGCGTCCTTCGTGGGCCACGGGCCGCTCGACACGAAGGACAGCCTGACCCCAATCGGGCCGGCCTAACGGCCCAGCAGGTCGTGCCTGGGCCATAGGCCAGGCACAAGGCACGACCCGTGAGGCACGACGGCCCCTGATGGCCCGACGTTCACCAGGCCCTGCCGGCCCGTTGGACATCTATAGGCCCCGGCGAGCGGCTGTGCGGCCACCGACGTGCAGTTGTGCGGATTCAGGCCAGACTAGGACAAAAGGAGATGTTGCATAGGCCCCACCATCATCGCACCATCCGTCGTCCGTGGGATCCTCTGGCGCGCTCTCTGACGGTTGCACATCTTGAGCACGGGCGCGAGTAGCGAAGTAAGTCCCTTCGCCTCCGTGCTATAGGCAACGTCCACCGCCAATTTTATCGGCTTAGGCGCTGGCATCGATGGGAGGAGAAGCAACGGGGGAGAGGATAATGTTGTGTTTGCGAAACGACAGCAGGGGAGAGGATAAGACTGTGTTGGATCCAAAGGAAGGAAGCGACGTGCACATAAGCATGGTACGTGATTTTTTTTTGTATGGGGATGTGTTTTGACGGTGGGTAAGCCGTCCGATTCTGGCTGGGGCGTCTGAAGCCCTAAGAATAGATTCACATTTATAATCGTCCCATAAAAATGTCATTCTCCATTTTTGAGAAGTTAAACATTTTTACTTTAGCCAAATATATAAGAACATATTAGTATTCGTGGTAAACAATTAGTATATTAGACATATCATTGATTTTTTTTCATAATAAACTTATTTGAAGACACAATTATTGATGATATTTTCTAAAAACCTAGTCAAACTTATAAGAGTCTACCAACATGAATCTCAAGCGACACTTTTCATATGATGCAGGGAGTATTCATTATAAAAATATATTTAATGCTTTATATAGTGGTACAGACTACGTAACAAAAATATTAATATCGTCTTTGTATATCTTGTCAAATATGATATTTATTGACTTCTCGAAACGCATGAATGACATTTCTCTCTCTAGGTTTCCAAGCAGTCAAACAATCCTAAATTTAATAATTAAAAATATATAAGAAAACTATTAATATTTACTATGCATGGCAAGTATCACTAGATTATTTAATTATGAAATATATTTTCATATAAATCTATTGACATATAAATGTTAATGTTATTTTCTATCATCTAGTTAAACTTAGTCTCATTTGACTCTTATAGACACGGGATTTCACATTGTTTTTGAACAGAGGGAGGAGTATCATGGGCGATCTAGGCCTGCGTGCCCTTCTGCGCTTCCCTGCCTCCTGCAGTGCTGCTGCCATTTTGGGCGACGCAGAGAGGACTCAGCAAGAGTGAGATTACATTACAGTACATTATATAGACAGAGCGAGATGTTAAATCGCACTAATGCTGAGCCTAATTGCGCCATCGTCAGATCAGCTGGGCTTCCCTTTCCCTCTCCAGCTCCACTCCATTGCGCGGACCACCGTTGGCGACGACGGCCCTGTTTATCTGGCTTTTAATCCGTCTTATTCAGCTTGTTTTTTTAGTCGAAACAGAATTTTTCTCTTACAAAAAATCAGCTTTTTCAACCGGCTTATAATTCCAGCCAAACGGTCCGACGTCCTCCGTCTCGCTCTCGCGGAAGCAGATATTTTCCTGACCGCGAGCATAAACAAACTTATCCGAAACCGGCAGCCCTTTCCCCCCTCTTATCCGATCGAGTTGCCATCCATCCGGCATGGCGGCATCTTTCTCCAACCCCCATCGATGGCGATTGCTAAAGGCCTGGCGTATAGCATGTTTCACGGAAACGAACGGAAGTGAGCCAACAAGCAGCAACGGCCTCATTACCGAGCTAGCGAGATATCGCAAGGTTCTAGAAGCCAACTGTCGGCACGGCAGGCTCCGTGTAATCCTCTCTCTCCCAAAAGAGGTACTACTACTCGTAGCAGTGATGATGAGCTCCAGGAAGAGAATTGGAGACCGGTATTCAACGTGGCCATCTTCTTTGTACGTGGTGGATGATGCCAGCAACCAGCATATGCATGCAGCAGCGCCGGGGCCGTTCATGTGCTACTACACTGCTACCTGCTTCTCCATGCATGTAGCTGCATGCACTGCAGCTAGCGAACCGGCCGAAAGCGAGAGGAGCGACGACGCTTTCTAAACGAGGACCGGGCCGGGCCGAGATGGATGGAGACACCATTATATGCTGCCTTATCATCCTTTGTGGTGGTTTTCCCTGTGCCTTTGCACCTTTCTACTGGCTACTGCTGCTCTCTCGTGGCACAGATTTCTCATCACCATCATGATGTAGTACCAGGAACTGAACGATGATGGTCTTCGTTCCTCTCAACAGCACTCGTACGGAACCTCTACGGTCTACAGCAAACACCGTTTGTGCGACGCGTCACCTTATCACCCCACTCTCCGACACCGTCTGTGGTGGTTGACTTCTTGGACGCAAGATAACATGTATTCTGGAACGGAGTGAGTATATGACATGATCATTGACTAAACATTTTCGTACCTGTACGAGTTAGAGCCAAGGTTTTCATTATCGGAAATTAAAATTTATCAGACGTCATGGATAAAGAGGATAAGCAAGATATATCGGAAATATCGGACCAAATTCAAAAAAAACTTAAATTTCTTTTTAAAAAATTTGTAGAATTTGATTTGAAGCTATTCCTAAGGTATTAAACATCACTTGTTCACAAATCAAAACAAGAATAAATTATTATAAGTGTCGGACCGTCGCGTGGCTGATTTTGGATTGTCTGTGTAGAAACATGAAAGAAGGGAAAAAATTGGCTGATATCCAATTTTATCGGACCCTGGGGATAGAGAGGAAATTTCGGAAATATCGGCGACTTTCGGCCGATAAAAAAACCCTGGTTAGAGCAACACGTTACACGTGTCTATGCGCAACGGTACATAGTTTGTTTCCCATATGAATTTTAACACATAACATTATCACTAAATAAATCTATAAGCCGCAAGCCGTTCAACTAACCATGCAATAAAGCTGAATGTCCCACTACAACACTCACCATCGAGCATGCTCAAAGATTCAGATCATCTCGGGGATCTTAATTGTCGACAAAATTCACAAACTTAGTCCATATAACTCTTGGCGTCCTTGATTTTATTATCTGGAGTTTTAAGGTGCTACTCCAACTTCTGTCCATATACGTATGCAGCATGACATACATGACATTGCGATTCAATGGTTTATGTACTCAAGGCTTGTTTGGATCGCAAGCTAGCAGATAGATCATCGGCCATGCCGCAATATTAGCTTAGGCGACCAAAAACAAATGCCTAAGAACGCTCTCTGGCCAGACAACATTGCATGGGTTGATGAACCGAACAAGTCCTCAAGACGTGAACATCACAATTCACAAATCACTCTCGCACCCTCGGATGATGAGCTTACACATTTTTTTTGAAACTCCGCAAAACAAACTCACACAAAAATGTAGGTCCTCTTTGAAATATAGGATTTTCACAAGAATAAGTTATTTTCATAGAAGGAACCCAGGAAATAGAAAAAAAACTGGCATTCCAAAGGGACCATAGTCTCTGGTGTCCAAATAGTAGGCCCGATTTTCAGTATGTACTTTGGCATTATTAAGCCATCGTCAGTCTAAAAAAATTCGGTTTATCGCCAACGCCACAAAAAGGTCTCCTCCACAAACCCTAGCCCGCCGCCCGGGATGAGAGGACGCCGGAGGGCCACGTGCCGGCGTCTCCCCCGGCGGGCGATCCGGGCCGTCCGTCTCTCCGGGGGGACATGGACGACTATGCAGCCACACCTCCAGACCAACACGGCGGTCGACACATCACAAGGGCGCAACAGTATAGTTGCTGTTCGTCTCATCTCTGACCCAGTGACCATGATCACCTAGCTAGCCGAGCTCCCTCCCTCTATCTCCCTCTGCCTCTCTCTTTGCCCACAGAGATTCCCGCACCCGCTGTGCCTGTGCGTTCACAGCGGAAGCGCACAGGCGCGAGCAGCAAAGGGGCCGCTGGACCGAGGAGGTCGCTGGCTGCTCTGCTGCGCTGCAGCAAAGGCTGCAAAGCTGGCGGCTTCTGCCCACCGGGCGTCGCCATAAACAGTGGCGGTTCCCATCCCCATTTTCCCAATTATATGGATAGCCAGCGTCGACCGGGGGAGCACTGCTGAGGCCGCTCGCCCGCCTGCCATTGCTCCCGTCAAGGTAAACAAGGCGCCTGGAAATGGAATTCCTCCTCCTGTTCGTCCCCGCCTCAAATCCCTACCGAGATCGGATCTCTTGGCCGCCGGCCGTGAGCCCGGGAATGGGGCAAAGGCGGGATCTTGCCAATCTTGGCGGCGCCTTCTCTTGCCTGCCTTGGTTTCCACTTTCCAGGCCGTTTTTTTTCTCTCGTTATGCTCTTTTTTGGTTGATCCACGACTGCATTCGTGAGCCAGCTTAGCTTTCGTCCTCGTTCTACCGGTGGTTGGTTCATCTGTTCGAGACCCCTCTGTTTTCCCCCCTTTTCATACCCAAACAGTGGGGGGAGGGTTCTTGATTCTGCTTGGTATGTATGGCAGAGTAGAGCAATAGCCAATCGGGGTTTATCTTCTTTCGCCTTTTCTTATAGCCCCCTTTCCCCTTTTGAGTTCGATCGTAGTAGCATAGGCTGTTTGCTCGTTTTCTTTCTATTTTTTTTTACTATAGATAGAAAAGCGTGAGGGTTGCTGGTAATCTGCTTTGGCTGCCGAATGCGATGGAAAGCGAGGTCCCCTCCTTGTGGAGACAATCTTGGGGGCGTGGTCGATGGCTTGCCATTTCTTGCCTTCAGCATTCTTTCAGGTTTGGGGAAATCCCATGGCAGGAGCTTTGCTCGTCGCCGCACCGCACTCAAGTGTTTGATTTTTTTGGCTACTCCATACCATTTCCTGGCGGCGCTTTTTGGTTTTTTTTTCCTGCTTTTCTCTTCCAAGAAAGTACGTGATGCCCCTGCCCAACTTCATTTTCACTACTGGCTACCAAAATTGTGTAGGCCCTACCTTATTCCCCGAAATGAGACTATCATTGCGAGTAGTTGTCATGTGGATTTATGCCCAATCCTTGTGATTGAAGGGGGGAATCTGTGCCGTCCCTTAACCTTCATGGCGCTGATTTCATATTGCAAGTCACCATTGTCTTTAGACAGCAAGAGAGCGGAAGAGACCTGAGCCATGGCTTTTGTGGATTCCTCTTATCTGTTTTTCCTATATCAAAATATCACACGCCCCATCCAAATTGATTTATTTATTCTTCGTACAGCTCATTGGTGGCGTATGCCTATTCTGTAACCTTTCACGATTCACATACACTAAATTCAGGTTGCTTTGTTTGCGTGGCTCCCCTTGCAATCTTGCAGAATCTATTCCTGAGGAATAACAGCCTGCTCCACAACTAGCTGTTTATTCACATATACGCTATTTTGACCAAAGTTACCCCATCCATTGAATCTATAACTTTGAAGCACACTCACATGATTACATGCTTTCTGAGTCTTTCCTGAGATTTCACACCTTACAGCTTGATTATTAGCCCTGAAGATCATGTTCTCTGACTTGCTGCTTCTCATTTTTAGGGTTACAGCTTATCCTACATATTGTAGCTCGGCAGCCTGTTCAGCAAAATGAGGCCTTTAGATGACAGGGTGCAGCTTTCAGGCTTTGCACAATCAGATGAATCGACACTTGATGTGGAGGGGCATTGCTACCATCAACAGTCATTCCCTTGTTCTCCATCAATGCAACCAATTGTTTCTGGGTGCACACACACAGAGAACAGCGCGGCATACTTCTTATGGCCAACATCAAACCTACAACATTGTGCAGCTGAGGGGCGTGCAAACTACTTTGCCAACCTTTCAAAAGGACTTCTCCCGAAGTCTGGCAAGTTGCCCAAGGGCCAGCAAGCAAATAGCTTGCTTGATTTGATGACTATAAGAGCTTTCCATAGCAAGATATTGCGTTGCTTCAGCCTTGGAACAGCGGTGGGCTTCCGCATCAGGAAAGGGGTTCTGACAGATATCCCCGCAATTCTTTGCTTTGTTGCTCGCAAAGTTCACAAGAAGTGGCTTAATCCGACCCAATGCCTTCCTGCCATTGTTGAGGTAGGGAAACTTTAATTCAGATGTGTTTTAGATGATTGGATTGGTCATGCTCCCATACAATGCTAGTGAAGTTTTGTACTTTGAAATTCTTTTTGTCATCGTCTTAATAGCTATCACTTAGTCGGATCATTGACAGGGTCCAGGAGGTATTTGGTGTGATGTGGATGTTGTTGAGTTTTCGTACTATGGTGCACCAGCTCAAACTCCAAAAGAGCAAATGTTCACTGAGCTTGTTGATAAGTTGTGTGGCAGTGATGAATGTATTGGCTCCGGCTCTCAGGTACACTTTTGTTCTTTTCTGCATTGATTGGTTTTCAAAATATATATCATGTGGATTAAGCCTAGCATGCATGTGGACTCGTGCAGCGGTGCACAATGATTGTATTGGGCAAAACCATGTACTACAGAATTGTACTACTGGTTTGTAAGGGGACCGTTCAATTTTATCAAGATTCTCCTCAAGATTTACTAGTACATAGGGAAAAATAATTGCATGGCATGCATAAGATTATGCTACGGAGTGACAGTTACTTTTTCAGTTATTCCTACCATGTCAGGTGCCTGGCTAAAGGATCTACTTTAAATCCTGCAAATGTTCAGTTCATCCAACTGGATGTTCTGAACTTTTTATAAGCTATTAGAACTAGTTTACTCTGTAAAATCTTTGCTATAGTATAGCAGCTAACACAACAAATCATTTGAGAAACTGCAAGTCTGCAACTGAATGTTGTTCTCTGGAGCCCAACACAAATTTGCTTCAAACAGTTGGGCTTTTTAGGTGTTGAAGATGTGGACATTGCTTCCATTGTCTATGTTACCCTAGTCATTGCTTCTCTTTGAACAACAAACAACAACAACAACATAGTCTTTTGTCCCAAGCAAGTTGGGGTAGGCTAGAGATGAAACCCAAAAGAGACGAGAAACAGGGAGAGACATAAAGGGCACAAGACAAAAAGGGTCACGGTTCAGGCACGTTGATTGTTAATCTCCAAGCGCTCCTGTCCATAGCTAAATCCTTGGGGATATTCCACTCCTTAAGATCTCTCTTAACGGACTCGTCCCAAGTTAGTTTAGGTCGACCTCTACCGCTCTTTACATTATCGGTCCGCTTTAGAACTCCACTACGCACTACATTTTTTATGACACATTAGGTTTTGGCAAAATAGACTTGAATTACTTAAAAGCAGCTGATAAGGTAAAGATGCTCTTGGTTGAACCATGGATCGAACCGGTTCTGATCCAGCGATCCATTTAATATGCAATAGGAGCCGCGGTTAATCCATTTTAAGTTATCTGCTTGCCCCGCTGCCCCGATGGATACCGTGGATCGACCCATCTTCCTTCTCGATCAGCCCAACGGACTACCAGGACGAGCAGCGCGAACACGCCGCAGCATCCGTCGGCTCCGTAACAGATAGGCAGCCCAGGAGGCCCACTGCGTGTCGTCGTCGACTTCCTCCTCGTGGCTGGGCAGGTCGCGTCGCGGTACTCCGACCCCGTGCGTCGGAGAGGACAGCCACCCGAGCCTCCACCGGCATCCGTCGACTCCGAGCCCGATGCCGCTGTTTTTGCCGACCTGCGCGTCGGACTCTTCTCCAGCCACCGCCGCAACGTGCTGCATGCCCCCGCGCCGCCTCCGTCTTAGCCGATGGCGCCGCGCGCAGCCCCCGGACAGTAGCAAGCACGGCGACGGCTGAGTGGGTCGAACCACTCGACCCAAGGGTTCGGGTGCTTCCAAGCCATTGACTCTATCTGACGCTATGGATCAGAAATGGGATCCATTTGGGTCACTTTTTAGGGTCGGATCGAAGAACCTGTGAGGCGAACCGAACCACCCCCATCTTTATGATAAGACTTCTCGGAATGATGCAATGTCAGGAAGGCGTGCTTTTGAAAACTTTCTCCTTACATATCTTGTTTCACTCTTCCAGGTTGCTAGTCAGGACACTTTTGGGACTTTGGGCACCATTGTAAAACGGCGAACTGGCAACAAGCAGATAGGTTTCCTCACCAACCGACATGTTGCGGTTGACTTGGACTACCCAAACCAGAAGATGTATCACCCATTGCCACCCAACCTTGGGCCTGGTGTTTATCTTGGAGCTGTCGAAAGGGCAACATCTTTCATCACGGATGATGTTTGGTATGGAATCTATGCTGGAACAAACCCAGGTAGAGCAGTTATAAGTTATGTGGTTAATATAGGAGATTAAGTATTATTTGCAGCTTTAATTGCTCGGTTAATTTTCTGTATATTTAAATTTTCACGAGATGACATTATTGCTTGATCTTTTCATATCAAGCAAGGTTTGACATTTGTGATTCTATATTAACTTTTTCAATCAAATTAACACTGACTTGCTCTTCAGTTTACTACTTGTAAATAAAGCAATGTCAGTTTTTTTTAGAGAAAATAAAATATAAGTTAGGACTTTTCTCTGAACAAATAAAAGACTCCCTCTGGTCATAGATACATGTCGTTTAGGAAAGATCTGGTGAAACTTGAAAATTATAAACATCAATAACAAATTTATTTAGTTTGGAAACATGTTAATTATATGTTTAGATTTTTATTTGAAAATACTTGCAAAATCTCATGATTTGAAGAACTTTTAGAATATATTCTAGAATAAATTAGTGGTCAAAGATAAACATCGAAACCGTGCAAAGTCAAATGTGACAACTATTTTTCACCAGAGGGAGTAATCCTTAGTTGGTCATTCTAATCATGCAGTACATTTGCCTTTTCTTTTTGCTGCTGATGATTCCAAATGATCTGCACGATGTTCTAATTCCCAAACATACATGCTATGTTCTAATGAACCTGCAGAGACATTTGTACGTGCCGACGGGGCATTCATCCCATTTGCTCATGATTTCGATATCTCCACAGTCACAACCACAGTTAGGGGTGTTGGTGACATTGGGGATGTCAAATTTATAGATCTGCAGTGTCCACTTAATAGCCTCATAGGGAGGCAAGTATGCAAAATTGGCAGAAGTTCTGGTCACACAACTGGAACTGTGATGGCTTATGCCCTTGAGTACAATGACGAGAAAGGAATAAGCTTCTTCACTGACCTACTTGTTGTTGGTGAGAACCGCCAAACGTTTGATCTAGAAGGTGATAGTGGAAGCCTTATTATCCTGACTGGCCAGGACAGCGAGAAGCCGCGTCCCATAGGGATAATATGGGGTGGCACAGCAAACCGTGGGAGGCTAAAGCTTAGGTGTGACCATGGCCCTGAAAATTGGACCAGTGGAGTTGATCTTGGCCGCCTTCTAGATCGTCTTGAACTTGATCTTATTATAACCAGTGAAGGACTCAAAGGTTCGGCAGTTTCCTTGTTTTCAGTAATATGTGTTTTACTCATTTTTGCATCCCTTCTCAGATATCGGAAAATCAACTGTGATGTCCAGAATTATTATGATTACGAAATCGAATATGTACGCTTCTGTTGTTTTTGTTCCACGACAGATAACTGACAGAATTTATCCTCAATAAAAGATGCCGTGCAGCAGCAAAGGCTTGCGTTGGTGGCTGCAGCTAACTCTGCTGTTGGGGAGTCGTCGACAGCAGCCGTTCCTGTCCCAGAAGAAAAGGTGGAGGAGATCTTTGAGCCTTTGGGGATCAAAATTGAGCAGCTGCCTCGGCACGACGTTTCAGCCTCTGGGACTGAAGGGGAGGAGGCAGCTGTGATCAATGTGGAAGAGCGCCAGTTCATCTCAAACTTTGTGGGCATGTCCCCTGTACGCGACGACCAGGATGCTCCAAGGCAAATTGCTAACCTGAACAATCCATCAGAGGAAGAGCTCGCCATGTCGCTGCACCTAGGCGACCGGGAGCCCAAGCGGCTTCGCACAGACACAGAATCCGACCTCGACCTGGAGAAGTGAAGCTCTCATTCAGCGTCTCTACATTGAGGAGTCATAAGTAGTCCGAAGAAGGCCACCTGCGGTTCAGCAAACTGAACCTGCAGGCTGCATTCGTAGCTTAAACCAGCACCTTCCTGGCACAAGCATTATCATGAGACTTGATATGCACAATGCTGAATCCCCCTATCATCATAAAACAATGCAGGGAATGATGAAGTGGTCTTGATCGCTTTTTCTTTCCTACCATTGTCGGTGGAGTTGTTTCAAGGTCACTAGATCAGCTTCTGGAAACCTTATGTTTTCACTTTCTGAAGTATCCTTAGAATGCTGTTTTTACTGGTAGAACACATAGCACTTGCTCTGTCCCAAAAAGCACGTTCTCGACAAGTCAAATAATTTCAAATTTAATCTATGTAAAATTTCTAACATTTACCAGTGACTTTCCAATTAAAATAGGACTGCATCAGGGGTCAGCTTTGAGCCCTTATTTATTTGCTTTGGTGATGGATGAGGTCACAAGGGACATACAAGGTGATATCCCTTGGTGTATGCTCTTTGCTGATGATGTGGTGCTAGTTGACGACAGTAGGGCGGGAGTTAATAGGAAGTTAGAACTATGGAGGCACACGTTTGAGTCGAAAGGGTTCAGACTTAGTAGGACTAAGACTGAGTATATGAGGTGCGATTTCAGCGCGACTAGGCACGAGGAGGGAGACGTTAGCCTCGATGGGCAAGTGGTGGCCAAGAAGGATACTTTTCGGTATTTAGGGTCGATGCTACGAAAGGATGGAGACATTGATGAAGATGTTAGGCATAGAATTTCAGCCGGCTGGTTGAAATGACGTCAAGCTTCTGGCGTTCTCTGTGACAAAAGGGTGCCTCAGAAGCTGAAAGGTAAGTTCTATAGGACGGCGATTCGTCCGGCGATGTTATATGGTGCTGAGTGTTGGCCTACAAAAAGGCGACATGTCCAGCAATTGAGTGTAGCGGAGATGCGTATGTTGCGTTGGTGTTGTGGGCACACAAGGAGGGATAGAGTACGGAATGACGATATTCGGGATAGGGTTGGGGTGGCACCAATTGAGGAGAAATTGATTCAACATCGGTTGAGATGGTTTGGACATGTCCAACGGAGGCCTCCTGAGGCGCCGGTGCGTAGTGGAGTTCTAAAGCGGGCCGATAATGTAAAGAGCGGTAGAGGTCGACCTAAATTAACTTGGGACGAGTCCGTTAAGAGAGATCTTAAGGAGTGGAATATCCCCAAGGATTTAGCTATGAACAGGAGCGCTTGGAGATTAGCAATCAACGTGCCTGAACCGTGACATCTTTTGTCTTGTGCCCTTTATGTCCCTTTATGTGTCTCCCTGTTTCTCGTCTCTTTTGGGTTTCATCTCTAGCCTACCCCAACTTGCTTGGGACAAAAGGCTATGTTGTTGTTGTTGTTGTAGGATGATGAATAAGTATCATTGGATTAATTTTAAAAATAAATTTTCATAGTAAATCTATTTGAAGACAGATGAAGCTTAAAAAAGCTTGATGACTTATCTAAAACGTAGAATTACATTTTTTTTTGGAACAGAGGCAATACAGATCCCTGTGTCTCGGTGGGTATATGGATTGAGACTACAGTGCTGCCTTCGTCCAAAAAACACATAATTTGAGGCGCATTCTCGGTTAAAATGCCTAAAATTTGATAAAACATATTGGTTCAAATATTAATATTTATAACGCTAGATGAGTATATTATAAATATGTTTTGTAATCTATATCTAATAATAAAGAGACAAAATTTCATGCTCTTTTTTCCGTCCACCTATTTTTTGGTCTGTCTCCCTCTAACTATCGGATCATGGAGAGTTTTATTTCTGTGTGTATATATATATATATATATATATATATATATATATATATATATATATATATATATATATATATATATATATATATATATATATATATATATATATATATATATGCTCATTCGAGTTAGAATAGCTAACGTCTAAATCGATATGGAGTCCGATTATAGGATTATTGGGTTCGTAACACACGGATACGTATATACTATATACCTATAATACAAGCCGCACGAGAATTCTAATGGGACACTCAGCTGTCACGTACACCCATTTGTGTTGATGCAAAAGTGGATCTGCAAACATAAGGGCTAATACCCAATCCAATATCCAAAGCGTGCCAGTCGATTTGACCTGTTAATCGACAAGGATGAAAATTCGAGTACTTTGGTCCTGACAACAGCGATACGCCCGGAAGCCACGACCAAGAGGTACTCACACGGAACTCGAGGATCGTCGAAGGTCGCACTGAAGCGATGCAGCTCGTCGAATCGATGAGAACTCGTAAAAAGAAAAATATACAAATTGATGAAGTCGCCGAAAAGTAAATAGATGCAAATAGGAGTAAAATTGGTTTGATATTGATTGATTCCTCTTTTACATTGTCCCTCCGTCTATATTTATACCCTGATCTGAAGAAACATAATCAGACACGACTAGGACACCGAGTCTATATCTAAGAAAAAACGTGACTCTTACAGGAATCATACTCTAACAAATATAGAAAAAAAATCAACACCTATCTACTTCCTTATCCGCCTTAATTACGACGAAATTTTCATCGACCTCCTCTCCATCGGCATGCTTTCCGTCATCACAAGCTTCATCGACAGTAGTCTTCAGATCTTCCTTCATCGGCATCAGCAATAACATCTCCGATCTTGCCAGCAATGCCTCTGAGTCTAAGTCAAACGACAATCTTTTCATCGGTCACCACCATTCGTCGGCAACAATCCTCACAAGCTGATCTTCATCGGCACCCTTCTACCAGCGTAATACAATAATTTTCCTTCTGCCGATTAGCCCACTCTGATCATTTTGACTCATGCAAAAAACGATGTCAACACATGCCCCCTAATTTCGGAGTATAAAATCATTAATGTTCCGAAATTTACTCCAGATAACGATTGCCTTTACCCAATTATCTGAGCTCATCCTCCAAGCATGACATAATCTGTTACCAAATCCAATCAAACCCAGCCCTGATTCACGCGTCTCAGTAAATATCGCACAATCTTCAATCACTCTCGTTCCGATTATGGTCAAGATACAAAAACAACAGTCCATCGGCAAGAACCTAACACAGTGACGCTACCGATCTCGGAATTAGAATATCTTGTACCGAGATTTCTTCCGAGTCATGATTGTTTGCCATCAAACCACCTGCACAATCCATTGATTATCATGTGAACAGTTACCATATCCATCTGAACCACCTCGACCTACATGCGCGCGACAGAGGGATAAGTCCAGAATGCCCCTATTCCAATCGGCCTATAAATAAATCTCTCCCAAACGCTCGTCTTCTACCCTTAGACTCCAACCTTCAATATTCTCTCTCTGGTGGTGACCCCGATGAACAACCGTGCGATCCCAACCAGCAAGAACCTTCCCTAGCGGCAACCTCGAGTCTCCAGCCGCGTCTCTATCCTTCTCAAGATAATGGCAATCAACTTTGATGTCCCCGCGGTTTGTTTCACCTTCACCCCCTTTTACTGCAATTTCTTTTGCCCTTGCAAGTTCATATAGTTGGTGATTTTCTTTCTCTTTTCCTCTGTTCTTTTGATCCTCCAAACTTAGGAATTATGCAACAAGTTAGTCATTCCAACCAATCAGCCGCACATCCAATGTTTAGGTTCAATGGGCAACCCAGATCCAACCGATTTGATCAATGCAGAGACCAACAAAATTCCCTTTAGAGCCTAGAATTTCTCTTTAAATTTATGGAAGGATACCTTCTGATCTTGGCCTAAAACCACCAAGGGGTGGAAAGATTGGTATCTGAGGGTAATCGGGTCGATGCAAGTGTACTAGGCAGAGCAAAAACTAGACCAATGCATCAAACTGTCCATTGCCGATATGCAAAAGAATGAGTCGATGATGATTGCTACCGCTTATTTCTGGTTAGACGCAACAAATACCTTCATGTTTGGACACGACCCAGCTACTCCCACTCTTGTCGATGTATACATGCTCACCGGCTTAGATATTTCAACTGCCGATGATGCCTCCGTTTACGGCAGAAAATCTGAGTACAGGGTGAATACCGGTAACATCGGTGGTTGGACAGGGTATATCCAAGAATACAGGAAGACCGGGACAGTTGGTCAGAGAGAACACGCCACATTCCTAAACATGTGGTTAGAAAAATTTATTTTCTATGGTCGATCGGTAGGGCCAACCAATGCTTACCTCCCCGCAGCTGAACTACTGACCAACGGTGTAAGGTTCCCTCTTGGCCGATATCTCCTGAGCTCCACTTACCACCTCTTACATCAAGTGTCTTAGAAGCTTCTGCTTGGTGAACCCATCGGCAACTTAGGAGGCCCGTGGTGGTTCATTAACATGTGGCTGAATGCCCACATGCACAAACGCTTGTAATGAGATTTCTTTGCTCAGCAATTCCCGTGAGATATCGTCGAAGATTATGGACTTGGAGATGAAGAATCGGCAACACGCCCACCCCTCAATTTTGGTTAAGACATAATATTTCTTCCTGGGACAGAGGCCAACGAAGATCAGATCGGTCGATTTTTCCAAAGCTTTTACAACGGTCTTTCCTGTGATCATCGGGCCAGGATGCCTTATATCGATGAAGAAGCCAGATTTCCCCTTCTCTTCAATTTCGTCGATGATGCCTTGAACAAGGATGATGAACTTATGATGACCATCATTACTCCCCAGGCAATCCCAGTGAATAAATTCGGTAGTGGAAAGAACACCAACATTACCTATGAATTCTACAATCCATCGGCAGTATCACATCAATTGGTCTTTGGACAACTGTCAATTAAACTTTGCTTTAACGATGTGATTAAGCCGAGAGAAACAATCACCAGCAGATCAGACTGGAGCAAGGTAGTGCAACTCTCCCCTGATGTCGATACTACATATGTTGATCTATCCACCTGGGTGCCAGCCTCTTTCATCACTGAATCATATAAGTTTATGGTGGCAAGAGTAGAAGGGACAATTATTTGCAGCATCTGTTCATACATATCGACATCTGATCAACCCTGAGCATATCATACCTGATGACGTAGTAAGTTCCTTTTAACACTAGTTTTTTTGTTTTTTATCATCGGCAACTAATTTTCTTGTGACAGATCGATAACCCAGCACCATCCACGAGCAAGAGCGGGAGACCCTTTGACCTTCGACCTGTATCCCTGATATCACCGATCGGCTACAATGCTCCTACCCTGGCTGTTCTGACTCATCAGAGAACCCGTACCAAGAAAATCGCTACCAAACCAAAATTGGCTAAGGCTAGGGCCACTCCATCAGCTGCTGCTGCGACCCTGATAAAAGCGTTCAAGGTAACAATCCTATTTATTCCAACCCATGCCGATCTCAAACCGTACTGACACTAATTTTCAGGACGCAAGAACTACAACTGGATCATCATCGGCAACTCCTCTTGCATCAAACACTACCATCTCTAACAAACCTTCAGAGGTATTCCTTCAACTCCACATTTAACTTGTTAAACATCATGTCTTACACCTGTCTTGCAGCAACAAACAGGTACATCGGCAAGTGTCCCATATGTCCAATCTTCACAACCAACAAGTGTCGATGCCTCCCAGCCAACCGTTGCCGAGGCCCAAACAAAGCGCAAAGCTTCAACAGACACCGAGGCACAGCTAAAACGGCATAAGTCCGTACCGATCCCAACACCTAATCTAGCGCCTCCGAGCAAACCAGAACCGGCCGATGCAACTGAGCAAGCAGTCGATCCTTCTGCACAGGGCACGTCATCGGCCGTCGTATCCCAAGGACCAATTACTGATGAGACCACAGAGGAATTGCCATCAGTCTTAACACCAATTAATCCTATAGCTAAAGATATCCCATCGGCAGGCTCAGCCGATCCTTCTCATGACACACTCCAGATTGCTTCCTCCAGTCAAAGACAAGAAATTACCTTGAAGCAAGTAAGCCAACTGATTTAGCCGATTTATAATATTCATACTTGTCCTCGACTGATCTCTTTTCTTCTTTCAGGACCAAGACTCTCCAGACAGTTTATTCTCCTTTGCCATCGATGTTTCTGACGATGAGGGGGAGGAGGCAAGCTCTACACTCGCACTGAGGACAGTATCGACAGAAGTCAAGTCCAAACTGGAGGCTCTAATGAACTTGCAGCAACAAGACACCTCCCAGTTGGTAGATGATTCGGACCCTGCAAAAGCAATTTTCAAAACAATCTGTGGCCAGGTCCCTGCCAACATCGAAGAGGCACTCTTCCCAGCAGCCCACTTAGAAAGCCGACAACTCCAATATCAGAGGGCCGCTCAACGCATTATCGATAGAGCTGCTCAGGCTCAGCTTAAAGAAGAGATGCTACAATTGAAGTAGACCGCCGATGAGAAGCACAAGAACATCGACAGTTTGAAGACCTTGGGTGCCGAACTTAAGCAAAAAAATCTCAGACTTATCGGCAAAGAGGATGGCTCTACTAGCTGAATTGAAGGATGTCGAGGCAGCTCTAACTCATGCCAAGCAGGAAGAAAGCCAGTTACCCGATGCTATCAAGGGTCTCCAGCAAGAAAGAGATATCCAAGCTCGCAAAGCCCTGGCAGTGAAGAAAAAACTTAGGCCAGTGGAGGGTGTCGCCAATGAAGATATCAAAGAGATAGAGGAAGTCGATCAGATTTGCCTGTGTGCGATATCGACCATCCAATCTTTACTAAATTTGTAAATCCTGTTTATTGTATCGGTGCTTTAGGAAACACTGATACCCTTTGTTTGGTTTTGGCCGATAGGACTGTTATCGGCACTTATGCTTTTATGCATCCATCCAGATACTAGGGTAATATTTCTTTAAATATTTTCCGTTTAATGCTCTGGGAAACACAACCCCTTCGAGGGTTTCTAAAATGTATGCGTTGCCAGGAACAAATTGATTTATCCGATAAGGACCTTCCTAATTAGGAGACCACTTGCCAAACTTTGAACTTTTAGTCCCAATCGGTAAAATCAATTTCTAAACCAGATTTCCATCGGTAAACTCCTTTACCTTCACCTTCTTGTCATACCATTTGGCTACCCTTTTCTTATTTTCTTCGATGCTAACTAAAGCCCTCAACCGATGACCTGCCACGTCTTCTAACTCATCTTTCATAAGAGTATCATAGTCATCGGCTGTCAGTTGATCTTGAGAAACTATCCGCCTAGGGCCAGTTTTAATTTCCCAAGACAATACTGCATCGTGTCCATATACTAACTGATAAGGCGTTACTTTGATTGCACCATGACATGCCATCCGATATGACCACAGGGCCTCATTCAATACTGTATGCCACCGCTTAGGATTTTCTTTAATTTTGCGCTTAATGAGTTTAATAATTCCTTTGTTAGAAGCCTTAGCCTGACCATTAGCTTGAGCATAATAGGGAGAAGAATTCAAAACTTTAATCCCCATACCAATAGCAAACTCATTAAATTCTCCCGATGTAAACATAGTACCCTGATCGATAGTGATAGTTTGAGGAATACCAAATCGGTAAACAATATGCTCTTTCACAAAATTGATCATACTAGCCGATGTTACCTTTTTTTAAAGAAATTGCTTCAACCCATTTTGTGAAATAATCGGTAGCAACAAGTATAAATTTATGTCCTTTGCTCGATGGTGGATAAATCTGACCGATGAGATCGATAGTCCATCCCTGAAACGACCAAGGTTTAATTATAGGATTCACGGCCGATGTAGGCGCTCTTTGAATATTACCGAACTTCTGACACCCCTGACACCCTTTAAAATATTTAAAGCAATCTTCAAGAATAGTCAGCCAATAGTATCCATTCCTTCTGATCATCCATTTCATCTTGAAAGCCGATTGATGTGCCCCACACACTCCTTCATGAATTTCACCCATCAAGCTTTTTGATTTATCACCGCTAAGACATCTGAGTAAAACCCCATCTATAGTCCGATAATATAATTCATCATCGAGGAGCACATACTTAGTGGCCTGAAATCTTATACGTCTTTCAACCTTCTTAGATGGATCCCTTAAGTAATCGACAATCTCCGTTCTCCAGTCATTGGTATCGACTGCCGATGTCAGTACCTCCTGGATAGGCTGATACCCTGAAGCATGCTGAGCTAGCCGATTAGCTTCTTCATTATGCAATAGAGGAATATGTTCAAGATGAAAATCTTTAAACTCTTTCAAGAATTGCAAACATCTCTCATGATATGAGATCAAAACTTCACTTCGGCATTCATAAACCCCAGGTAATTGATTTATAACCAGCATAGAGTCACCGAAGATCTCAACAGCATCGGCACGTATCTCCCTAAGTAATTCTAACCCTTTTATCAAAGCTTGATACTCAGCCTGATTGTTTGTCGATGTAGCAACAATCGGCAATGAAAACTCATACTTCCTTCCTTGAGGTAAAATCAACACAATGCCAATAGCTCCTTCACCACACGTAGACTCATCGAAGAAAAGTGTCCAAGGAGCAACTTCTAGAGAGTCCACTGTACTGCAATGCTGAGTGACAAAATCGGTCATAACCTGCCCTTTAACTGCCTTAGCCGATTCGCAATGTAGGTCAAATTCTGACAATGCTAAAATCCACTTGTCGATTCTACCACTTAATATCGACATCGATAGCATGTATTTGACCACGTCATCCTTGCATATAACAGTGCATTCTGCCGATAGCAAATAATCCTCAATTTAATACAAAAAAAGGATAGACACATATAAAGTTTTTTGATGGCCGAATACCTTGTCTCAGCATCGACCAATCTTCTGCTCAAATAACAAATAACACGTTCTTTCCCTTTAAATTCTTGAATAAGTGCTGAACCGATAACATTATCATCAGTTAACAAATACAACCTAAAGGGTTTCCCGTGTTGGGGTGGAACTAGCACTAGAGGGTTTGTCAAGTACTTCTTAATTTCATCTTGGGCCAACTGCTGCTCAGCTCCCCATATAAATTCCTGATCGGCCTTCAATTTAAGCAACGGACTAAAAGCCTTGATCTTGCCCAATAGATTAGATATGAACCTTCTAATGAAATTAATCTTGCCGATCAAAGATTGCAATTCAGTTTTATCGGCAGGAGCAACTACCTTGTTAATTGCATCAATAGACTTCCTACTGATTTCAATACCTCTCTGATACACCATAAAACCCAAGAATTGACCTGTCGATACACCAAACGCACATTTATTAGAATTCATCTTCAATCCATGCTTCCTCGTGCACTCCGGTATCTTTCGTAGATCGGCTAGATGTTTTGTGATATCCCCAGACTTAATCAATATAGATTTCCACTAATATGCCGATGTACTCATGAAAAATAAAATTCATGGCTCTCTGATAAGTAGCACCGGCATTTTTCAAACCAAAGGTCATGACTATCCACTCAAACAACCCCACATGACCTGAATATCTAAAAGCAGTCTTGGGAATATCTTCTTTAGCCATGAATATTTGATTGTAACCTGCATTACCATCCATGAAGCTGATAATCTGATGTCCGGCTGCAGCATCAATCAACAAATCAGCAATAGGCATTGGATAGCCATCCATCGGTGTGGCTTTGTTGAGGTTCCTGAAATCAATACAAACACGAAGTTTCCCATTTTTCTTATAAACAGGAACCACATTAGAAATCCACTCCGCATATCGACACTGCCGAATTAACCTTGCCTCTATTAATTTAGTTATTTCGGCCTTAATGTCAGGAAGTATATTAGGATTGCATCGGCGCGCTGGCTGCTGATATGGCCGAAATCTAGATTTGATAGGTAACCGATGTTCAACTATCGATCGGTCTAATCCAGACATTTCGGTATAATCCCAAGCAAAACAATCTTTATATTCCTTTAACAAATTGGTTATTTGCTGTTTACACTTGGAATCTAACATAGCGCTAATAAAAGTAGGCCTTGGCCTATCACCATTACCAATATCTACCTCTACTAAATCATCAGCCGATGTGAACCCCTAACCTAATTTTCCATCATTGACAAACCTATCCATTAAAACTCCTCTTCAGAACCGATTGCTTGGATTGGTGGAATTTTATAATCAGCAACTCTGAGGAACTCTTTCTCCCAAACTTCTCCTGATATGCATTTGGTTCGCTCAGAAGTATCTGATTCTGCCGATGCGATGATATAAGAAGAATCACCAGGGACAACCTCAATCTTATCCCCAACCCACTGTGCGAGGCATTGATGCATTGTGGAAGGAACATAACAATTGGCATGAATCCAGTCCCTTCCTAGAAGCAGATTATACGCACCTTTACCATTGATAACAAAGAACGTCGTCGACAAGATTTTGCTGTCGATGGTCAACTCAACGCATATTGCCCCTTTAGCTAGTGACACATTGGAAGGTCTTGATGGCTAGAGGGGGTGAATAGCCTTTTAAAATTTTCTACAAGGACAAGCTAAATAAGTTTATCAATATAACAAATAGCGAGATGTGAGTTTTGCTTAGCCTACGGGGTATTTGCAAGCCACCTATCCAATTCACAATTCTAGTATTTGCACTCAACCGTACAAGTCAAATTGAGAAGGAAACTACACCTACAACTAGCAAGCTACATAAAAGAGCTACTCTAGCAAAGCTAACTAGCTAGCAAAGATAACTAAGAAGGTAATGCTGAGTTGAGTTAGGAGAGTTTCACCGAGGGGCGAAGTATTGAGTCAACCAATATGATCAACAATGAATACCAAGACAACCGAAGACTGGGATCAATCAATCACAATATGAAAGTGATGACACAAAGATTTATCCTGAGGTTCACGTGCTTGTCAGCACGCTAGTCCTCGTTGTGTCCCTCTTCACCACGTGGTTCGGTGGCTAATCGGTCTCACACCGAGCCTCTCAAAAGGCGCCACAAGAACCTACCAAATGGCAAAAGGTTGCAAATGACACGAGCACTTTACTAACATAGCCTTTGGCGCTTCGTCGAGGTAGGCATAAACCCTCACAATCACCAGAGGTGGCCAAGAACAATCACCAACTCTTGCCAATGCCTCCAAGCTGCTCTAAGCCATCTAGGTGGCAGCAACCACCAAGAGAAACAAGAATCTCGCAACAAATCAACCCCCAAGTGCCAACTAGATGCAATCTCACAATGCAAATGCACTTGGATCACTCAATCTCACTTCGAATATGCAAAGAAGCAAGAGAGATGGGTGGGAGGGGAGTTTCTTAGCTCAAAGTGCTCACAAGTATGTCAAATGTTCAAGAGATGGAGCCTTGAGCCAGCCAACGAGTATTTATAGACGTACCCCTTCGAATATAGCCGTTAGGAACTTAAAACAACCGAAGTCGCGCTGACCAGACGCGCTGGTCAAACTGACCGGACGCGCCGATCACACAGCGACTACGCTCGCGAACCACCGACCGGACGCGCTCCACGCAACGACCGAACGTGTGAAGCTCGACCGGACGCGCTGGTCCCGTAACGGACTGGACGCGCTGGTCCAGCCTAAGCAGCGCACAACGAAACAGCGACCGAACGCGCTGCAGATCTGATCGGACGCCACAGTGCCAGCGTCCGGTTGGAGTCCAGTAAGCTCCCTGAACGACCGGATGCGTCCGGTCGACAGTGACCGGACGCGCCACCGCATCCGATCAAAAAACAGAAATACGCGTAGACGTTGAACACTGACCAGACGCGTCCGGTCAAATAGAGACCGCGTCCGGTCTAGCGTCCGGTCACCTCTGTGACCTCCGTTCGTCTCTATTTCTTTTTTGACTTTCGACGTAGTGAAAAAAGTCATTTCAACTCCTCGCAAGCTCGGCGGGAGGGAGAGAGGACCCCAAACCCTCTCTACCGCTCAAACTCCACCACCTTTGCAAATGTGCTAACACCACCAAGTGACCTCGTCATGTGTGAGTGTGTTAGCATTTTCACAATCATTTTTCGAGGCGATATTAGTTCTATCCAAATGCATATGATTATGAAATGTACACCTAAAGGCACTTAGGAGTTCAATAATCGAAGGAGAGGCATGTCATATATGGGGTGCATCAACTCATGTTGGAGAAGTCAAGTATGTTCAACTCATTCTTTAGCTTGTGAAATCTTTTCTCATCAAGTGGCTTGGTGAATAGATCAGCTAATTGATCTTTGGTGCCCACACTCTCAATAGCAATGTCACCCTTTTGTTGATGATCTTTAATAAAGTGATGGCGAACATCAATATGCTTTGTTCTTTGATGTTGAACCAGATTATTGGTTAGCTTCACGGTACTTTCATTGTCACATAACAATGGCACATTCTTGAAATTGATTCCAAAATCCTTCAATGTTGTTTTTATCCACAAGATTTGTGCACAACAACTACCCGCGGCGATGTATTCGGCTTCGGCGGTAGATAGTGCAATACTATTTTACTTCTTAAATAACCATGATACAAGTAATCTTCCCAACAATTGATAAGTTCCGGAAGTGCTCTTTCTCTCCACTTTGTCACCGGCATAGTCAGAATCCGAATATCCAACTAGCTCAAAGCTTGCACCTTTGGGATACCATAATCTAACATCTTGTGTATGCTTTAAGTACCTCAGTATTCTCTTTATTGCCTTCAAATGACTTTCTCTTGGTGAGGCTTGAAATCTTGCACACATGCATACACTAAACATCACATTGGGCCTTGATGCCATCACATAGAGTAGGCTACCAATCATTGATCTATATAGCTTTTGATCCACCATGTTACCATTCTTGTCACTATCTAAGCTTCCACTAGTGCTCATTGGAGTAGTGATTCCTTTTGCATCTTCCATACCAAACTTCTTTAGCATATCCTTTATGTATTTGGTTTGGCTTACAAATGTTCCTTCCTTCATTTGTTTAATTTGAAGTCCAAGAAAGAAACTAAGTTCACTAATCATTGACATTTCAAATTCCTTTGCCATCATTTTCCCAAACTCATCACAATAATCTTGATTGGTTGAACCAAATATGATATCATCAATATATATTTGCAACACAAACATGTCTTTCCCAATCTTCTTGGTGAAGAGAATAGTATCCACTTTGCCCATGACAAATCCTTTGGATAGCAAGAAGTCTCTTAATCTTTCATACCATGCTCTAGGTGCTTGCTTCAATCCATACAAAGCTTTTCTCAAGTTGTAGACATGATTGAGTTTCTTGTCATCTTCAAAACCGGGAGGTTGCTCCACATACACCTCCTCTTGGATGTACCCATTGAGAAATGCACTCTTCACATCCATTTGATATAGCTTGATATTGTGAGCACAAGCATAGGCAAGTAAGATCCTAATTGCTTCCAATCTTGCAACCGAGGCATAAGTTTCACCAAAGTCAAGACCCTCTATTTGTCTGTAACCTTGAGCCACTAGTCTTGCTTTGTTTCTTACTACTATCCCATCTTGATCTTGCTTGTTGCAAAAGACCCATCTTGTTCCAATGACATTATGATCCTTAGGCCTCTCAACTAGTTCTCATACTTCATTTCTCTTGAAGTTGTTGAGCTCTTCATACATTGCATTTACCCAATCCAGATCTCTCAATGCTTTATCAATGTCCTTGGGTTCTTCCATTGACATAAAAGAAGAGTGAGCACAAAAAGATGTCAATCTTGATCTAGTTTGAACTCCCCTTTATATGTCACCAATGATGGAATCCAATGGATGGTCTCTTGTAATGTTAGTTGGTTGAAGCACTTGGACTTGATTGCTTGGATGTTGATGTTAATCATGAGTTGGAGATGATGAACTAGCCACTTGTTGATCTTGTTGCACTTGATATGATGTACTAGCTTGATTTTGCATTAGAGAACCATTAGCTTGAGTGATTGGACTTTGGAGCACTTGATCTTTGTTGTCATCCACATCAATCACTTGCTTTGGTCTAATATCACCAATATCCATTCCCTTTATAGCATTACTCAATTGAGTTCCTCTCACATCATCCAAGTTTTCTTCTTCATTTTGAGAGCCATTTGTTTCATCAAACTCAACATCATGTACTTCTTCAAGTTGTCCACTAGCTAGGTTCCATACTCTATAAGCTTTGCTAGTAGTTGAATAACCAAGTAGGAATCCTTCATCATATTTCTTCTCAAACTTACTCAATCTAGTGCTCTTCTTTAAGATGTAGCATTTGTAACAAAATAACCGAAAGTATGCAATATTGGGCTTTCTTCTATTCAATATCTCATATAGTGTCTTCTCTAGGAACTTGTGGCAATAGAGGTGGTTGCTATAGAAGCAAGCCGTGTTGATTGCTTCAGCCCAAAATGAATGACTCACATTATACTTATTCAACATTGATCTTACCATATCAATTAAGGTTCTATTCTTTCTATCAACTAAGCCATTTGATTGAGGTGTAAACTTGGCCGAGAATTGATGTTTGATTCTAAGCTCATCACATAGCTTATCAACTCTTGTGTTTCTAAACTCACTTCCATTGTTACTTCTTACTTTCTTGATTGTGGTCTCAAACTCATTTTGCACTCTCTTGATGAACTTCTTGAATATGTCAAATACATCACTCTTGTCCACAAGAAAGAATACCCATGTGTATCTAGTGAAATCATCCATAATCACAAAGCCATACTTGTTGCCACCAATGCTTGTGTATGTAGTTGGCCCAAATAGATCCATGTGCAACAACTCAAATGCCTTAGAAGTACTCATAATGTTTTTCAATGGATGAGTGTTGCCTACTTGCTTTCTGGCTTGACATGCACTACATAGCTTATCTTTATCAAATGTAACATCCTTCAAGCCTCTAACTAAGTCAGGCTTCACTAACTTGTTCAATTGCTTCATGCCAACATGACCAAGTCTTCTATGCCATAATCAACCCATACTTGATTTGGTGAGCAAGCATGTTGAAAGTTGAGTATCACTAGCATTGAAATCAACCAAGTATAGATTCTCATATCTAAAGCCCTTGAAGATCAAGTTGAAGCCATCAACACTAACTATCTCTACATCATCAACATCAAATATGTACTTGAATCTAAGATCACACAATTGAGCAACCGAGAGAAGATTGAAGTTCAACTTTTCAACTAAGAGCACATTGGAAAATGCTATGATCATTTGAGATTGCAATTCTTTCAAGAGCATCTACATCACCCTTGCTATTGTCACCAAATGTGATACTATCAATGCCACTATCATTTGATTTGAGAGAGTTGAACATTCTTGAATCACCGGTCATATGTTGAGAGCATCCACTATCAAGCACCTAAAGCCTTCCTCCGGCCTTGTAATTTACCTACAAAACAATTTAATGTCTTTTAGGTACCCATACTTGCTTGGGTCCTTAGAGGTTAGTAACTAAGTTCTTTATTACCCAAATGACCTTCTTCTTTGGACCCACAATTGGTGTACCAACAAACTTAGCTTGCACACCCTTCTCACCCTTGGTAAGAACATAACAAGAATAAAAAAGAATGTAATCCATTTTAGTATGAAACTTGTTGTTGTTCTTGTTTATTTTATTACAATTAATCTCTAGATACCCAACTTGCTTGTATCTATTGCAATAACGACCATTGTTCTTCACAAAGCGAGGCATTGAAGTAGCAAAGGCCGCCTTGCCCTTCTTAGGAGTATAGCCCAAACCCTCTTTGTTAAGAGAGAATCTTTGGCTACCCAAGCATTTTAGCAAGCAGGTATCCCCACCATAGGCATTGCCTAATGCGCAGGTGAGATCATCCACCTCTCTCTGGAGAGTCTCATTCTCAACCACAAGTGATGAATCACTAGTAGTAGAGATAGAGTTGGTTGTGGTGGATAATGATGAGCTACATGAAGCATTAGTAGGACCAACAAATAAAGAATCATCAATAATATCACATGTTAGTCTAATATCACAAGTGACAATCACTTGCTCCTCCTTAGCTTCCTTCATAAACTTCTCCAACTTGAGGTCCTTTTCCTTGATGAGCTCAAGTAGAGTGGAGTAGGCTTCCTTAAGCCTAGTGTGAGCAATTTTAAGATCCTCGTGGTCTTCCTTTAGACACTCACGAGAGGCTTCTAGCTCATCAAAGGATTTCCTAAGAGCTTTGAGCTTTTGTTCAATTCCTTTGCACTCCTTACTTTTTTTGAGAGCAACAAGCTCCTCCATCGAGGAATCATTTTCATTGCTCTTGGCAATAAGCTCTTGTTCTAAGATTTTGTATTTCTTGGTGGTCCTCTTGTAGCCTTTGCTCATTTGATCTATTATGCCCAATAGATCATCCTTGGAGTAGTCCTCATCTTCCTCATCATTACTCCTACAACCATCACTAGCACAAGAATCATCATCACTATCATCATATTTTACCTTGGTAGGCTTGGCCATAAGGCATGTCGATGTAGTGTCAAAGATGGATGACTTGTTGGAGAGGGTGATGCTTGCAATGGCTCGCCGAGTGGTCCTTTCATCATCACTAGAGCTTGCATCATCATCACTATCGGAGTTGTCACTATCCCAAGTGACTATATAACCATCACCCTTCTTCTTGTTATTGAATGTGAAGCTCTTCTTTGCTTTCTTCTTCTTCTCTTTCTTATCCTTCTTGTTCTTCTTGAGCTTCAAGTCCCCATTATGAAATCTCTTATCTTTATAGGGGCAATCCACCACTATGTGATCGGGGCTATTGTAATTATAGCAAAGGGTCTTTGCCTTTATAGTGTCTCTCCTCTTCCTTGCCCCATATCCTTTCTTCTTCATGAACCTTCCCATCTTGTGCACTAGGAGAGCCATAGTCTCATCATCGAATGGATCATCATCATCGCTCTTCACCTTGCTCTTGCCCTTAGAGGATGAAGCCTTGAATGCAATGGGCTTCTCTTGCTTGACCTTGGTCTCCTTCTTCTCTTCTACCTCATCTTCATCATCATTGTATTGGGCATCGGTCATGATATCTCCAAGCACATCGGTTGGTTTGACTTTATCCAACCCCTCTCTAAAGATCATTCTTCTCAAGGTAGCAAACTTCTTAGGTAAACACATCAAGAACTTGTGTGAGAAGTCCTTGTCCTCAACCTTCTCCCCAAGCCCCTTGAGATCATTAACAATGACTTAGAGCCTATAGAATATCTCTAGAATAGATTCATCATCCTTCATCTTGAAAGTGGAGAACTTGTACTTGAGCATATATAGCTTGGCACTTTTTACCGTTGAAGTGCCTTCATATGTTTCTTCAAGCCTTATCCAAAGCTCATTTGCCTTTTCAAGATCTTTGATTTGCTCAAATACTTTGTCATCAATTGCACGGTAGATTGTGTCAAGTGCCGCCGTGTTGCATTGTTTGTTAATGTGGTCATTGGGAGTGAGATTTTCCTCATCAAGAATGATGTATCCTTCTTTGGTCACATTCCAAACCTTCTCATGTATATTGCCTAGATATTGCTTCATCTTTCTTTTCCAATGATCAAAGGAAGAGACGCCATCAAAGAATGGAGGCTTGCCATTAACATGATTGAACATAATTTGAGCCATCTCACACCGAGGTTGTTAAGCCTTGCAAATGGTGACCACAACTCTGATACCACTTGGAAGGTCTTGATGGCTAGAGAGGGGGTGAATAGCCTTTTAAAATTTTCTATAAAGACAAGCTAAACAAGTTTATCAATATAACAAATAGCGAGATGCGAGTTTTGCTTAGACTACAGGGTGTTTGTAAGCCACCTATCCAATTCATAATTCTAGTATTTGCACTCAACCGCACAAGTCAAACCGAGAAGGAAACTACACCTACAACTAGCAAGCTACACAAAAGAGCTACTCTAGCAAAGCTAACTAGCTAGCAAAGATAACTAAGAAGGTAATGCGAAGTTGAGTTAGGAGAGTTTCACCGAGGGGCGAAGTATTGAGCCAACCAATATGATCAACAATGAATATCAAGACAACCGAACACCGGGATCAATCAATCACAATATGAAAGTGATGACACGAAGATTTATCTCGAGGTTCACATGCTTACCGGCACGCTAGTCCCCGTTGTGTCCCTCTTCACCACGTGGTTCGGTGGCTAATCGGTCTCACACCGAGCCTCTCAAAAGGCGCCATAAGAACCTACCAAATGGCAAAAGGTTGCAAATGACACGAGCACTTTACTAACGTAGCCTTTGGTGCTTCGCCGAGGTAGGCACAAACCCCTCACAATCACCGGAGGTGGCCAAGAACAATCACCAACTCTTGCCAACGCCTCCAAGCTGCTCCAAGCCGTCTAGGTGGCGGCAACCACCAAGAGAAACAAGAATCCCGCAGCAAATCAACCACCAAGTGCTAACTAGATGCAATCTCACAATGCAAATGCACTTGGATCACTTAATCTCACTTCGAATATGCAAAGAAGCAAGAGAGATGAGTGGGAGGGGAGTTGCTTAGCTCAAAGTGCTCATAAGTATGTCAAATGTTTAAGAGATGGAGCCTTAAGCCGGCCAACGAGTATTTATAGACGTACCCCTACGAATATAGCCGTTAGGAACTTGAAACAGTCGAAGTCGCACTGACCGGACGCGCTGGTCAAACTGACTGGACGCGCCGATCACATAGTGACTACGCTCGCGAACCACCGACCGGACGCGCTCCACACAACGACCGGACGCGCTGGTCCCGTAACGGACCGGACGCGCTGGTCAAGCCTGAGCAGCGCACAACGAAACAACGACCGGACGCGCTGCAGAACTGACCGGACGCCATAGTGCTAGCGTCCGGTTGGAGTCCAGTAAGCTCCCTGAATGACCGAACACGTCCGATCGACAGTGACCGGACACGCCACCACGTACGATCAAAAATAGAAACATGCGCAGACGCTGAACACTGACCGGACGCGTCCGGCCAAATAGAGACCGCGTTCGGTCCAGTGTCCGGTCACCTCTGTGACCTTCGTTCGTCTCCATTTCTTTTCCGACTTCCGACATAGTGGAAAAAAAGTCATTTCAACTCCTCGAAAATGCCTGAATCCCACCTCGCAAGCTCGACGGAAGGGAGAGAGGACCACAAACCCTCTCTACCGCTCAAACTCCACCACCTTTGCAAATATGCTAACACCACCAAGTGATCTCATCATGTGTGAGTGTGTTAGCATTTTCACAATCATTTTTCAATGCGATATTAGTTCTATCCAAATGCATATGATTATGAAATGCACACCTAGAGGCACTTAGGAGTTCAATAGCCGTGTTATTCCCCTTTTTATAGTACGACTATCTATCCTATAATATAACCACACCCACTAGGTGTTTTGGTTACTAAAACACAACCCTTAAGTATATACCTTTGTCTTGATCACGTAGGGTTGCGTCCAAATCCAAGTGTGGCCATTATGATCACCATGTCCATCTTGACACCAACCTTGGAATGTACTAATCCTCGTATGCTACATACAACTTAGGCATAGGATTAGTACTTAGACATTGTCACTAATTACCAACACCAAACATAGGACTTTCACACATTGTCTTCGAAATCTTTTAGCATCATATCGGTTTTGGTCAAGTCTTTATCTCCTTTGCCAAGTTTCCAATACATTATATAGGGCATAATATTAATTACAGCTCCTCCGTCAATAAGTATCTTAGATACAGGTTGCCCATCAACTCTGCCTTTCACAAACAAAGCTTTGAGATGCTGTCTCTCGTCATCGGTAGGTTTCTCAAAAACAGCCATCATTGGATCTAGTGCCAACTGAGCTACTTGATCGGAGAGAACAACTTCTTCCTCGTCATCAGAGGGTGCTAGAAACTCCATCGGCAACATAAATACCATATTAATATATGTCGATGGGCCCTGCCCTTTGTGTTTCAACTGCCACTACCGATGTATGGGTCTCTCATTGGAAGAGCTTTCCTCTCTGTATAGGTCTTCCTGACGCTCACGCTGCATCCTCCTTTTTGTGTCTTTGTTAGACCCTCATGACACCATTAAGGAAGCTTAGTTTTCGAAACTGACTGATAACAGATCTCAGTTGATTCTATACGACGTATATTAGGGTCCCTGTAGAATATTTCTTCACCGGGAACTCTTACGTTTGCCATCTCCTCAAGCTCTTCCTGATTCCTTAGAAAATATCCAGCGCACTTACCAAGCCTTTCATGTACATTGAGTCTGCCCCCTAGCCAATCATGCACTGATGCTCTGTCTCTGATCGGCTCATTGATAGATAAGCCCTGATTACCAGGCTGAAACCTCCTTTTCTGGCCGATTGGCCCGATAGTAACCATTGCACTCAGGGCAATTTTCAATAGTTGGCAATTTAATGCATTCTTCCCAGTAATGGATGAAAAACGGGCACCTTCAATGATCTTTATGCCGATGCCACTCTTCCCGACGTCTCTCTACTTGCTGTTGTTGATATCGGTCCTTACGCCGATGCCAACCCTCCTGCTCCCTTTCTTCCTGCTACCGCCGATGAGTAATCACAATGCCAGGTCAAGGAGGTTTTTTAGAACTACCATTTTCTCCCAGCAGACCCTTGCTTTTTGCGTCATCGATAGTAATCCGATGTTGGGTATCCACTGATGCGCTTTTCTCAGCAGCCTCTGATGTCAATACCTTGGTCTTACCCTTGGCATCCAACATATTTGCTAGAAAAGGATGCTGATCGATTTTCATCGGCTTCTGGGTCTTGGAGTTGTCAAAATTAATTCTCCCAGATTCGATGGCCGATTGCAACTGCTGCCTGAACACCTTGCACTCATTTGTACTGTGTGAAGTTGCATTATGCCATTTGCAGTACTGGATCTTCTTCAACTCTTCTGCCGATGGAATCACATGATTGGGTGACAACTTAATTTGACCTTCTTGAAGCAAAAGATCAAATATCTTATCGGCTTTGGTGATGTCAAAGGTAAACTTCTCTGGCTCTTTCTGACCAAAAGGACAAGATATTGGCCTTTTATTCTTAACCCACTCAGCTAAGCCGATAACTGGTTCTTCATTAGAATCAGAGTCTTCTACCTCATCAACAAATGATACTTTTTGCTCCAATTCTTTTTAGGCTAAAAAATCATAGTGTCTCGATCAGAGATCATTTGTACAAGATGACCTAGACTTTCAAACTCTTGAGAAGCATACCTACCCTTGAGATGTGGCAATAACCCTTGAAAAGCCAGATCGGCAAGCTGTCGATCATCCAGCACCAGGCTGTAGCACTTATTCTTTACATCTCGTAGCCTCTACACAAAGCTTTCTACCGATTCATCATTACGTTGCCTCAATTTTACTAAATCGGTAAGCTTCTTTTCATGTATTCTAGCAAAGAAATACTTATAAAATTGTTTTTCTAGATTAGCCTAAGTAATAATAGAATTTGGTGGCAATGATATGAACCACATGAATGCCGATCCAGACAAAGATGATGAAAATAACCAAACTCTTAATTCATCTCTGCTAGCTGCCTCTCCACATTGAATAATGAAGCGATTGACGTGTTCCATCGTTGATGTATCATCTTGTCCAGAAAATTTGGTGAAATCTGGTACCTTGTACCGATTTGGGAGAGAAATTAAATCATATGCTAAAGGGTATGGAGTCCGATAAGAATAAGTATTAACTTTGGGTTTTATCCCAAACTGATCTCTCATGATTTCTGCTATCTTATCGGCCCAAAAAGTATCAGCCTCCTGCTGACAAACTGGCTGAATTTCTACAGGAGGTACCTGCTGATATCTCTCCACGTGTCTTTGTGGCACACGATCTCCAGCAATCGGCATATTCGCTGCTACTTGTGGCCCATTAACCTGCTGGAAAGGATTCATCGGTTGAGCTGCCGATGCCTGATTCTGAAAACTAGCTTGCATATGACCTTGCTGAATTCCTGTAACTTGATAGTTCTGCTGAACTGCATGCTGAACAGGTAACTATCCTGACCAACCATTATTAGAACTCATCGGTATAAAGCTTGTCGATGGCTGGTAACTTGCTAACATTGTTGGATAGCAATTAGCATAACCAGCTTGAGGCATGATCTGCACCCCTGGTTGACTGATAGCAGGGGCCTTCTGCTACATCAGCAGTAGGCTTGCTGATGGACTTGTATTGGGTGCTTGAAATGAAGGCACCTGTAAATCTCCTGAAGTTGGTTGCACAGTAGTTGATGTGATATATTGAGGTACCTGAGTCATCGGTGAAACGGGAGCAGCCAATGATACATGAGCTTTTTCTGCTGCGTCAAACACTTGAGGCAACCCAGAGTTGATGGCAGACAACTCCGGAGGCATATCATATCCTCACCAATTAACATGAACCTGGCTGTTCTGAGACACAGGCCCTGACATAACTGATGCCGATAGATCTGTATTGAGCTAAACTCATCCTCTTGAAAGCACTGGACCTAATCTTATCGGTGTAGATTGAACATTAGGCAAACCTACTGAAACTGGAGGAGAAGTAACTTCTGTACCCGCAACGGCTGAGGGAGTCGATGAAGCATTGACCGATGTCGGTTATGGTTGGTGATAAGCTGGCCTAACGTAAAGTGGTGGTACTTGTCCCTCTTTAAAGGTTCGAACCACAACATTGTGAACAGTATTGGACAGCACATTGGAGTGGTCAATCAAAGCATGATTTACTGTAGAATTAACCATCTCTTTAAGTTTACCAGGATTGGAGTCAAAACATGCCGAGGCAACGACAGATCTTGCTTCTGGATGACTTCTCCGCTCCTGTTCAAGCTGAATGATTTTAGGCAGAGCTACCTGTAATCCTCCATAGCCTTTTCCATAGCCTGCTTCTGATCTTCCTTAGGATCTTCTTCCGATATCGTGATGACGTTCCCCGTGTCGATCTCAGGATTGAACATATTGATCGTGTTGATTTGTCCCACTGGGCGTGCCAAAAGATGTGTTGATGCAAAAGTGGATCTGTAAACACAAATGACTAATACCCAATCCAATATCCAAAGCGTGCCAGTCGATTTGACCTCTTAACCGACAAGGATGAAAATTTAAGTACTTTGGTCCTGACAACAGCGATACGCCCGGAAGCCACGGCCAAGAGGTACTCACACGAAACTCGAGGATCGTCGAAGGTCGCACTGAAGCGATGCAGCTCGTCGAATCGATGAGAACTCGTAAAAAGAAAAATATGCAAATTGACGAAGTCGCCGAAAAGTAAGTAGATGCAAATATAAGTAAAATTAGTTTGATATTGATTGGTTCCTCTTTTACATTGTCTCTCAGCCTATATTTATACCATGATCTGAAGAAACTTAACCAGACACGACTAGGACACCGAGTCCATATCTAAGGAAAAACGTGACTCTTACAGGAATCATACTCTAACAAATATAGAAAGGAAATCAACACCTATATACTTCCTTGTCCGTCTTAATTACGATGATATTTTCATCGACCTCCTCTCCATCGGCATGCTTTTCGTCATCACAAGCTTCATCGGCAGTTGTCTTCAGATCTTCATCGGCATCGGCAATAACATCTCCGATCTTGCCAGCAACGCCTCTGAGTCTAAGTGAAACGACAACCTTTCCATCGGTCACCACCATTCATCGGCAATAATCCTCACAAGCTGATCTTCATCGGCACCCTTCTACCAGTGTAATACAATAACTTTCCTTC
This sequence comes from Saccharum hybrid cultivar R570, assembly GCA_038087645.1. NCBI lineage: Eukaryota > Viridiplantae > Streptophyta > Magnoliopsida > Poales > Poaceae > Saccharum > Saccharum hybrid cultivar. The sequence goes on from JAQSUU010000512.1 coordinate 7,517,775, forward strand.
TGCCGATTAGCCCACTCTGATCATTTTGACACGTGTCAAAAACGGTGTCAACACATTGCATGTTGCCATGTAAGAGTTAGTGTATACTGCAAGTGCCTACCTTTTTATATATTGAGTCATGGGCATGACTTCTTTCTTTTGTTTCAGCGTGTTGATGAACATCTACCAGTCTGCATGCATCCTTTACTTCTCTCCTGACCCATGCAGCATAAATTTGAGCATACAATTAATTATTTGAATACATGCATCTGTCCAATAATCTGATCTTTGCATGCGCTACTATCTTTCTAGACACGTCCTGCCATCGACGGGCACATATTCTGCGCATGTTTTTTCAGCCTTGTTCCTTTGTGCCGGGTTTTTTTTTTTTACTTTGAGTACCTCTCATTGCGTTTTTATGTTTTTTCTCTCATAAACATAAACATCAAAAATAAATAAAAAAGATTATATTATGGACCTTTCAACCATTTACCCTTCCCTAAGAAATAAAGATTTTCACAACTAGATTGTTGTTGTAGTTTAATTAAAAGACAAAGTTATTGTTATTAAAAACCACTACTACAATAAACTTAACGGAGGCAGGCAAAATCAATTTTCTGATGCGGGCAGCCAAAACGCCTTGGATTGAAGGTCACGGTAAATGACCTATTTTTCGAGGCGGTTTGGTGCCCGCCTGGTTAATCAAAATAAAAATAAAAAAGCAAAAGCCCACAGCCCAACCAAGCCTAGACCTGGGCCTCGCGGCCGATGCCCCTGCTCGTGGTCGCCGTTGGCAGCTGCTGCTCGCCACCGAATCCACGTGTCCGCCACCGTTCGAGGGGGCTCCGCGCGTGCCCCATCGCCGGAGACCCACAGTGGCCGGATCCGCCGCGGATCTGCCCGGGGAAGGAGGGGAGCACCGCGGATCTGGCCAGAGGAGTGCAGTGGAGGGATCTGGTCACCGTGCCCCATCGCCGGAGAGCCCCACGCGCTGTGGTGGAGGGAGGAGAGGAGGGGGTGCACCATCGGGAGGGGCCGGGCCGCCCCGTGCCATGGTCTCCCCACGCGCCACCGGGACAGTCTGGCCACCTGATCTGCGCCGTCGGGAGGGAGGGGAGGGGGCGTCGCTGGTCCACCGCGGATCTAGCTTGGGAAGGAGGAGAGCGCCGCGGATCTGGCGGGAGGAGTGTCGTGGACGTGGATCTGGCTGGGGGAGCGTCGTGGAGGGATCTGGTCACTGTGCCCCATTGCCAGAGAGCCCCACGCGCCGTGGTGGAGGGAGGGGAGGAGAGGTGCACCACCGGGAGGGCCAGGCCGTCCCGCACCATGGCCTCCCCACGCGCCGCCGGGACAGTCCGGCCACCTCATCCATGCCGTCGGGAGGGAGGGTAGGGGGCGCTGCCGAGTGGAGAGGGGAGCGGGCGCTCGCGCTCAGGCTGAGGAAGAAGAGGGAAAGGAAGTGAAATGAGTGAACCTAACCCTAGAGCGTGTATTTGTATGGTGGATGGTTACCGGGCCTCGCCTGGGCCAGTTGGTCCTCAACCTTAACCGAGGCGGGCCTTATAACTGACTGCCTCGGTTAATGTATTAACTGAGGCGGTTGCGTTAGAAAACACCCTCGGTTAATAGGCATTAACCAAGATGGTTCTTTTACGTTGCCCGCCTCGGTTAATGGATTTTGCGAGGCGGTTATTTTTAACCGTCTCGGTTAATAAAAAATGACTGTCTCGGTTAATCCGGGGCATTAACCGAGGTGGTTCAAAAAGTTGTCCGCCTTCAAGGCTGTTTTAGAAAGGTCACGGAAAATATTTTATGTAGTAGTGAACCTGGATTAGCTAATCAAATCTTGAACTAAAATCTTAAACAATTTTTTTTTCCATCTAATCTAAATAAATATGTCTCTACAATCCCCGGATGAGGACTGCTACGTGGAAACTCGATGGAGATCTCACATCATAATCATGAGTTGACAACATAGATACGTCAGCAACTAAATTATATGGGTGTTTGTATGCAGGGACTAAAGTTTAAGAGGTGTCACATCAGATGTCACAAGGGGTGTTTGGATATTAATAAAAAAATAAATTATAGAATTCGTCAATAATCTGTGAGACGAATTTATTAAGCCTAATTAATCCGTCATTAGTATATGTTTATTGTAGCACCACATTATCAAATCATTGTAATTAGGCTTAAAAAATTTGTCTCGCAATTTAATCTCAATTTATGCATTTAGTTTCGTAATTAGTCTATAATTTAATACTCCATGCATATATAAACATCCGATGGGACCACGACTAAAGTTTAGAAGGTGGATATTATGGATGTCATGGTTACCATAAAATAAAGTATACATTTTATAATTTTATAGAAAGGGTAAACCGTTAATAAAGCTATACCATTTGTGTCATTGTTTTCTATGAATGTTTAATAGTTTTTTCTTCCGTTGTAACGCACGAGCATGTTTTGCTAGTGGGTAATAAAGAGATAAAATTTCAGGCTATTTTTTTGTCCATCCATTTTTTGTCCATCTCCGTCTAATTATCGGACAATGAATAGTTTCTTCCGTCTAAACTTATATTTTCTTTCATCCGGACTTACATATATAACTCGTGCACATAGGAGTTAGAATAGCTTTTGTCTAACGTGATACGAAGTTCGATTCCAAAACATATTGAGTCATGTATTAACTTGGACGTATAGATCATGCTATATTTATTATTTCCTAATCTATATAAAAAATAGCAGAAGTTAGAACAAAGAGTATTGAAAAATCAAACAAAAAACAGAACATGAAACAAACGGAAAAAAATAAAAAGATACACAGCGTGGAGAAAAAGAGAAAGAACAAAAAAAAGAAAACAGAAAAAAGAAAAAAAAAGAAAAGATACACAAAGTGGATAAAAAGGACAAAACAAAAAAAAAGAAAAAAAAGAAACGGAAAAAAGGCTATGTTCATCTGGCTTATAATCTGTCTTATTCAGCTTGTTTTTTCAACCGGAACAGTATTTTTCTCTCATAAAAAATCAGCCAACGGTGTTTTTCAACCGGCTTATAATTTCAGCCGAACGGCTCCAAAGAACACAAGAGAAAAAGAACGCAAAATAATAGGAAAACAAAAACAGAAAAACGGAAAAAGAAGGAAAATGCTCGGCTCATCCTCGGAGACCGCAATGCACGGGCGGGTCACGACCAGCCCGTCCCCAGTGCCTCTGCCATCCGTCACGTTTCGTTTTTTTTCCTTCGTTTGTTCTGTTTCCTTTTTTTTTTCTTGTTGGTGTTTCCTTCTATTCCGTTTTATTTTCTTCATTGGTTGAGTGTTTCCTTTTTCATCCTCCGCGTGGTTTCTCTGGCTTTATCCTTTTTCTGTTTAGATTTGGATTAGGATCTCTATTCAATTACTCGAGATATCTATTTTATTTAAATTAGAATACACTTTTTAATTACACTTGTGTCCAATATGTTATATAAAACAGAAGGTGTTCAATAAAACAGGAGGTTTGTGGAGAAAGTAGAGACACGTACCTACATTCTAAGGACTTGTAGTTAGGCGGGGGTGGACAAAAAAAATAGGCTAAAATAAAATTAGGATCATTTCTATTCTTATATCATTTTCTTTTTGGATTTGAATTTGGATCTAGATTTATATAGATATAGATATAGATTAAAATTATGATATATTACGAGTAAATATTTTTGTGCTTTACAATTGAAAAAAACCAAGGTTGTACTATCTCTTTTCTAAATTGTAAATTGTTCTGACTTTCTAAGATATTTTAGACATAATGTATACGTAGAAGCGTAGTAAAAGCTATATATCTAAAAAAAGTCTGAATAACTTGCGATTTAGGACAATGAGAGTATTTAAATTCGTTACAAACTTAATAGGATATTGTCATATTATTAATGATATTAACTTTATTATGGATATCATGATCATCATAAATAAATTATAGCCATTAAAATTTATGAAAAATTAAAACATAAATAGATATTTAACATTTTTGTCTTTTTATTTTCTATTAATGTCTTATAGTTTTTTCTTCCATTGCAGCGCACTGGCATATTTGCTAGTGATACTTATTTAGTATAATAAATATTAATATTTTTAATGTGAATTTGATTAAATTAAATGTGATCTAACATAATATTATTTAAAATTGTTTTTTTAGGGGATGGAGGAGGGAGTACTGTCAACCTTTTTTTTATCGGGGACGCGTACAACCTCCACACTCACACCACACGTACACATGCGTGCGGGTCCATACACACGCGAAGAAGAGATTGGGAGGCGTCGCCGCCTGCGGTGCGCGGGAAACGTGCATTACCACCAAACGCGCACGCGTGCGTATACTCTAAATTTTTTTAAAAAAATTCCAAAAAAAAATACAAAAACATGGTGAATAGCGTCCCATTAAACTCTCTACCACTGTACCACATGCCATTCTCAAGTACTGTCAACCTTTGATCAGACGTTGAACATGATTGTACGGAGCCAACGGTCCAGATCTTAATCACTAGATCCTCCGTGGAAGCCTCATCAACTAGTAGTACGTACACTAGTGCTCCGTCTGAAAAAAAAAAATCATTCTCGCTTCCAAAAAGTTAATAACTTTTAAATTTGATTAAATATATTTAACAAAATATTAATATATATGGTATATAATTAGCATCGTTAGGTAGATCGTTGAATATATTTTTATAATAAACTTATTTAGATATATAAATATTATATGTATTTTCTACAAATCTAATTAGTATTAAGAAAGTTTGATCAATATGATTCTCATAGCGACTATTTATCCAGGGTCGGAGGGAGTAGTATTTTATCTTTTTCTCTCTCAGAAGCAACTTTGACACATGTTAGTCTTTAACCCGCAGGGGTCGCCACGTAACTTAATGTGATAGTACTCTCCTTATCTCAAATTATAAGTCATTCCAATAATATTGAAGAGTCAAATGATCTCAAGTTTGACTAAATTTATATGATAAGATAATAATATTTATAACACCAATTAAGTATCATTAGATTTTTCATTAATTATATTTTCATAGTATACCTATTTGATGTTATAAATTTTTATAATTTTCTCTATAATTTTGGTCAAACTTAACATGTTTTGACTCTCCAAGATTATTAGAATGTCTTATAATTTGGAAGAGATGTAGTACTCAATTAGGACTTCTCTGGGACGTTCACACTTTACCTCCGTGCAGTTAGTTTCACGGACGTCTGGGCCCCGTTTCATGCGGGGCGTCTCTGTCAGTGATAGAAGCATGTCGTGAGTGTGACGGGTCCACGTGGCCTTCGGTTGCTTCGCGTACCTCCCTCCGGTTCGGCGTTAGAGTACGGGACGGGAAAGCGAAACCCTCACGGCGCCGGAACCCGACCACCTCCCAATTCCGGAAGCGAATAAACGCCGCTAGATTCCGGCTGCGGTCCCTACTCCAGCGCCGGCGTCCCCCCGATTGGCTGCGAACCCTGCGGCTCCGTTCGCGCGATCGGAGCTGGTTTGTCTAGAGGGGCTCTGTTGGTGTTCATCTTGTATAGGGGAGGGTGGGGGTGTCAGAGCTGCCGGCGTTTTATTTTGGTCCTTTTCATCCGGTGAGCTGGAGCTTTCTCGCCGCCGCAGCAGCCGACTTGGACTGCACAGGCTTTGCTGTCTATGGTTCAATTGGCCCAGCTTGCGTTCCAATTTTCCCCAAAACTGCGCCGGTGCCTCGCAGCTTGCTGAAATTGCTCATCTCTTCGTCTGGCGATGCAATTCTCAAGCTGATTCCATTTTCGGCTCACCTTGATTTCACTGCAATCTGCTGAAATCGCCCATCTCTCTGGGCCATTGCCGCTCGCTTGATTCGAGAGCCCCCTAGGGCGCCTTGGGGGGCAGTTGCCGCAGGTGGCCGCTATTTGGGTGCTGAATTTGGATAGGGAAGTCTTGGGAAGGCGCAACCTTTTCCTTTTCCCGTGACCATGACGTTACTGGAGGAGTTGATCCGGGCGATAGAGCTCTGGCTCCGGATTGTGAAGGAGCAGGTGCCCTTGGTTGATCCCACCCTTGACCCAGTGTTACTTGTTCCTGGTATTGCTGGTTCCATCCTTGAGGCTGTCGATGAGGAAGGAAACAAGGAGAGAGTTTGGGTGCGCATCCTTGCTGCTGAGCATGAGTTCAGAGAGAAGCTCTGGTCCAAATTTGATGCCTCCACTGGTACAAGCAATGCTCTTTTTCACGAATTATTAATTATGGTTTATATTCAGTATTTCAGTTGTCTATTACTAACACATTGACTTGCTCCTTTTAAATTCTAATGTTATTAATGTATTGACTTACTTATTTTACACGATTTCGAAAAAAATGAATGAAGTTAGAATAATGAACAAAAAAAAAAGACAGACGTGTGTACTAAAGTGGCATGGTCTTCACGAGACAATTGCCATAAATAATAAAAAAAAGTGGCATCGTCTTTGGCTTAGATAAGCAAAAGTTTTGCCAATCCTTTTCGATTCATGTTTGTGTCGCTTATGTTATTAGATTGTTTCCTGTTTCCATGTCATATGATATGAAGTTATTCTAATGGAGCAGGTAAAACTGTTTCTGTTAACGAGAAAACAAGAATTATTGTCCCTGAGGACAGATATGGTTTGTACGCCATTGACACATTAGACCCAGACCTGGTAAGACATTACTTCATCTATTTGTGAGTTTTATTGTTGTTTTGTTATAAGTTACTTATCTAGGACTTTGAAGCCATTTGATTACGAATTTGATCCAAGCACCAATGAAGTGCACAAACTGCAGTGGCTCTCTGATCTCATGATTTACTCTATCTTGGTTTTCTAGATCATTGGTGATGACACTGTGTACTACTATCATGACATGATAGTGGAAATGATTAAATGGGGATATCAAGAAGGAAAAACTCTCTTTGGATTTGGTTACGATTTCCGTCAAAGCAACAGGTAAATTAAGCACTTTGTTCTTGATTATTAAGTCACTGTTTTCTGAGTTTATGACCACAAGTGTGGGTATTTTTTATTCTTTGTTGATACACATTATGTTATCTTCTCCTTGTTGATACCACTCTCTTCTTCAGGCTCTCAGAGACACTTGACAGATTTTCCAAAAAGCTGGAGTCAGTGTACACAGCTTCTGGTGGAAAAAAGATCAATCTCATTACTCATTCAATGGGGGGATTACTTGTGAAATGTTTCATCTCTCTGCACAGTGATGTTAGTACTTCTTCATGTATTTTGGATCTTTGGTTGAGATTTGCCATGTTTAACATCCTGCGCAGCTGCGCTATCTTCAAGGTCGTAGCTCCTTTTCTGAACAATTTTCCTTCTATAGGTATTTGAAAAATATGTCAAGAGTTGGATCGCAATTGCCGCACCATTCCAAGGTATCACTTGCCTGAGAACCGTTTATATTAATTAATGTTGTTCAACATAGAGCATATTTGATTTAGCTGCTGGATGTCTAATCTGCCTAGTAGTATTAATGACTGCAAATCTCACTTTTATATTAAGAGTATTGTAAGAGCTCAACTAAGCAGGTACTATTCAGTATTGTCTTGATTTTTTCGCCATTGATTCCTAGAAGTCACATGATTAGGCCCCTTTTGTCATTTAAAAATCATTTATTCCATACACTCTCATCTTGTGATTTTCCTTGCTCAACGTGTTACCATAAACATCTATCCTAGGCTGCTATTTTACTTGACAAAGCAACCTGCTGCAGGTGCTCCTGGGTACATAACTACTAGTCTGCTGAATGGAATGTCTTTCGTTGAAGGATGGGAATCAAGATTCTTTATTTCCAAATGGTGTATGCAGCAATTGGTATGCTTTTATATCCTTGCATTCTTTTTGAAACCAATCAGGCAGGAGAGCTGCCGATTATATATTAAAAAGAAGAAACCCAGGCTGGGTTACAACGAAACAACATGACCTCGAAAGGTCTAGCAACAACAGAACTGAGCCAACCGAAACAACTAAAACTACAAAAACAACTAGCAACAAAGGCGGGTTGGATTCCACCCCCTTTGTATGTTCATGTGGACACCATAATTTTTGCCTTTTTAGAAAGAATCCTGAAAAATGTTTTCTGTTTCAGCTACTTGAGTGCCCATCAATCTATGAGTTGCTGGCAAACCCTAACTTCAAGTGGAAAGACACCCCACTGCTACAGATTTGGAGAGAGAATTTGGATAACGATGGCAAGAAAAGTGCCCTGTTAGAGTCGTATGAGCCTGAGGAAGCGATTAAGATGATTGAAAAGGCTCTTTCCAGTAATGAGGTGTGTTATTCGCATTTCAAATTATTGGGTAACTCAGCTTACCCTAATGCTCATTCTTTCTGACAATTAAACTGCAATGGCAGATCATTGCTGATGGCATGCATATTCCGGTGCCCCTTAATTTGGATATATTGAATTGGGCAAAGGAAACTTATGATCTTTTAAGCAGTACAAAGCTTCCGGAATCAGTGAAATTCTACAACATTTATGGGATTGATTATGATACTCCACATACTGTCTGGTACATTCTCACCTGGATAGTTCTGATTTTATTTCTAGTTTTCCATTGATACAACAACAACAACATAGCCTTTTGTCCCAAGCAAGTTGGGGTAGGCTACTAGTTTTCCATTGATATTAGGTTGAATTATGGCTGTTCATAAATGGCTCAATAAACTCTAGCCATGAATGTCTCAGATTATAGCATGCTGATAATGTCACGACACTTGTATTATCACTGTGAATGATAAACATGTGTTTTCATTTATACCCGGGAATTGAAAATGTGGTAAAACCCTAACTTGCAGATAGGGATTTATGTCGTCAAGGACTATATACACACCCTAAAGCATGAATATGATGAACACCATCAGTGTAGATGGCTGCTTAGACAGGATGTTCACATATTCGCCTTATAAGTTACTAATATATGCTCGTCTTTGGCAGCTATGGCAGTGAAAAGCATCCGGTTTCAAATCTTAGTCACCTCTTGTATGCTCAGGTTAGTTCTTTTGGTTATTTTTGTGTTTCATGATTTCGTTTTTTGTGATTCCTGGTGCGCTTAACAATGAATCCCCAGTTTATAATGCCTGGTGATCTGAGCCCTGTTTTTTCTCCCCTTTTCTTCAGGGAAAATATGTCTATGTTGATGGCGACGGATCTGTTCCCACAGAATCAGCAAAGGTCTGAATATTATTGGTGTTTTGCTTTGTCATTTGGGAGTTTGAAGCAAAGCTCTGTCGAGAAAATTGAGGGAAATGTTTATTTTTCCTTTTTACAGGCGGACGGATTTGATGCTGTGGCAAGAGTTGGGGTTGCTGCTGACCACCGTGGAATCGTCTGCAGTCGCCATGTGTTCCGGATCGTCCAGCACTGGCTGCACGCTGGAGAACCTGACCCGTTCTATGACCCGTTGAACGACTACGTTATACTTCCTACACTCTACGACATCGAGAAGCATTGTGAGAAACATGGGGACATCACGTCAGTTACGGAGGACTGGGAGATCATCTCCCAGAGCGATGGCAAGACCATGAGGCCAAGTGAGCTTCCTCCTATGGTCAGCACACTGACCACAAGTCGGGAAGGCAAGGAGGGCGCACTGGAAGAAGCACAGGCCACCGTGGTCGTTCACCCAGAGAAAGAAGGGCGGCAGCATGTGGAAGTTAGGGCTCTTGGTGTTTGCCATGGTGGCTAAGCCGGAGGAACCACGTTGGTTGTCTATGTAGCAGCTAAATCTATGGGCACGCACTGTAAAATTGGATGTACATATGGCTGTCACCTCTCTAGGAAATCTGTGTTTAGAACTATAAAAATGTTCACGCTGCTTGTAAAAATGTTCAGAACCGAAAAACACAGGCCCTATTTAAATAAAAAAGGTAAAGGATTTCATTACTTTGAAGGCACATTACATATGTGGGGCAGAGTTGTCCCCATTGGAGAGTTTGGACTGATCAGCACATTGCAATTCGGAGTATACAAGTGCTTCACGGGATAAAAGACAAGGGCTCGAGATATTAGCTTGTCTTGCCTGCTTAGCAAGTTGTTGGCTACTTTGTGTGGTGTGTTAGGTGACTCTTGCAAATTCAGTCAAACAGTGAACGTAGTGTTCAATGGCCTGGGTGCTGGTTATGAATACAAAGGGGAAAGAGGAAGGTCGTGTTTGACTACAACTCCTCTCGCCAAGAATATTAATTTGCTTATTAAATGTGTTGAAAATTGTACGTATTGTTTTACACTTTTTAGCTGGTACAACAAATATATCTGTTCTATGAAGAGTTACTAAATAAAAAAGATTTTTTTATTTTATTTTGGTAATTGGCTCTGCTGGATATGCCTATGCATTTTGTTTGGGCGTGCAGCATATTCGGCACCTGTCATTTCTTCAGCCGTAAGGGTCAATTGTGTTGCAAAACAATATGCAGAAAATGCCAGCTTTGTCCAATAGGTTTAGTCGCCTGTTATCTGTCAGGCTAATCTGGTCTTTCTTTGCTTTGGACCTGATGACTTTCTTTGCATTGGATTTGATGACAGTCTGGTACGATTAGACTAGCCACAGTGGATACTCTAAAACGATACTCTAAAGCTTTAGAGTATGAATATAGAGTAAAAACTGCTACACTGGATACTCTAAAACGATACTCTATCCTTTCTCTCACTCTATATTTAGAGTAGTACTGCGCTTACTCTATACTCTGTAGTGGCGGACCCCGCTAGCTAAACAAAGGAAAAAATGCTATAACTCACAAACCAAAAATCCAAATTAAATTTCGATTGCACCATTAAATTCGTCTCAATAAATCCTTCAAAACTAGATCACACATGAATATATTTAGATAAAATGACAAGTCGGTCGCACAGTGAATAGAGTGGATAGAGGATGATATAGAAGATGGATGGGTGCGGGAGAATTGAGTATAGAGGAGAGAATCTTGCTGACTAGGACGTATAGAGGATGATATAGAGGATGGATGAGTGCGGGTAGTCTTACACTTGTACCCAACTGGACGCTGAGAAATCAACGTCCATCCACCAACCACAATCACACAACCAGGCCATGCAGTGTCAGCGAAGGAGACGATGAGGATTGACGAGGACGGCAATAATAAAGCAACAAACAGAGTACAAAGACAAATCTGATCGGAGATGTTTTCATAGCTCAAGAACACACTCACATGAACCAGAAAATCCCTGCTGGCTTAAGTGCTTAACTAGTGAAGTCCATGCATGATCATAGATTCGTAGCACGGGAAAACATATACAGGATGGAAATGGAAACAAAGATGTATCATCATCATAATTCAGAAAAACAGCTCCATGCATTCGCCTGACTGCAGGATGGATGGATCTGGACGCGGTGCCATCCCCTCGTCCCTGACGACAACTCAGAACTCAGAAGCACATGTCGAGCATGCAGCAGCAGCAGAGCGCGGCCAAGCTGCAGATCGGTCATCGGAGGCACAAACAGAGAAGAAGATCAGAATCAGAGACGTTATCAGTCAAGTAAGTAGGAGCAGGTTACAGATTCAGAAGCGACGAGAACGAAACGTTTCGCAAGGAAAGGAAACGTTGAAGTGGCAGCAGACGGGGTTGATAGATCCTTACCATCCTTTCAAGAAGCCGTCGTTGCCGCCCTTGGAGTCCTGCTGCTGCTGCGGAGGAGGCGGGGGCGGGTACCCGCCGGCGGCCATGGGGGGCGGCGCGCCGTAGGCAGGCGGCGGGTAGCCCTCGCCCGGCGGCGGGTACGCCTGCTGGCCCGGCGGAGGGTAGGCCGTGCCCGGCGGCGGGTAGGCTGCAGAGGAAACACAACCGAAGCATACCGATCAGAGCTGCAACAATAAAGATTACATCTTGATGAGCAAACCTCGTGTCACAAGTACGTACCGGCGGTGCCGGGAGGAGGAGCCTGGTAGCTCATGACCGGTCGGAGAAGCTGGATCGGCGATCGGTGCAACGCAGGTAAGGTGGGAAGCCGGCCGAGCAGGAGGCGATGATCGACAAGGAGGCAAGGATGGCGGATGGAATCAGAGGCGGAGGCGGAGGCGCTTTTATAGCCACGGCGCCGAGCTGCAAACCGCGTCACGGTTGCTAGTGATAACCTGCTGGAGCCGCCGTCGCTAAAATTGCTTAGGCGCGTTGAGTTCAAGGAGCAACAGACGCAAACGACGCGCGCGTGACTAGCAGCGCGTTCAGATTCAGAGAGGTGCCTTGTCTTGAAATCTATAAAAAATATTATACTGAAAAAAATTCCACTATAGATATCTTTATCGGTATCTCTATATCTATAGTATTTATATCCCTAATATTAAAATAATAAAATATATTTCCTCACTCTTTCGTCCGTTGTTCTATCCCACCGTACATTTTTGAATGAATAGATAGAACCTCTGCCACTTAATTAAGAAGAATAGAAATTTAGACAACGACTTCTTTCAAAAAAAAAAGGAGAAATATATACAACGATATATGATCCCACCGTACATCAATTCTTCATCAGCTTTTAAATCTCAGAACGTCGTGTGGACTGTGCAGCTGATTCTTGGACCACGGTATCATCTTAAACATATGCATGGTAAATCTGATATCTCATGGTCCATCCATCAGCCGTACGCTCGCAAGGTGTTTTGGTGCGGATGGTCCTCAGAGTGTGTTCACTTCGCGAAAAGTAGCTGAAAAGTTACTGTAGCATCTTTCGTTGTTATTTGGCAAAATTTGTCCAATTATGGACTAACTAGGCTTAAAAGATTCGTCCCGACATTTACAGACAAACTATGTAATTAGTTATCTTTTTTACCTACATTTAATGCTCCATGCATACGTCGAAAGATTTGATGTGATGGGTGGAAGAGGAAATATTTTGGGTTGGGAGGGGAAGTGAACAAGGCCTCACTCCATTTTTTCTGTTCAGATTCAAAGAGGCGCCTTGTTTTGAAAATTGAAATCCATAAAAAATATTATACTAGTATAGATACTATATTTATATCTCTATATCTATAGTATGTATATCTCTAATATTTAAATAAGAAAATATATTTCCTCACTCTTTCATCTTTCAGTCCATCCCATCGTACATTTTTTTATAACAAAAATACAGGACCTCTGTCACTCAATTAAGAAGAATAGATATTCATACAACAACATGATTCCACCATACATCATTCTTCCTTGGCTTTTTAAATGCAAATTCGACACGAGATCATGTTTGTAATTTAAAGCTGGCACAATTGAAGTCCAAACATGAGACTACATTTCTAAAACGTGCGTCTAGCCATGGTAGGTAATGAGTCTCATTATAAGATGTAATTAGCACATATATCGTGATCTTTGCATAAATATTCAAGCCGTAAGTTGTTTAGGTAGCACGCAGCAAGCTATATGCTCTGTTGCGACGTACAAATATACTCACTCCGTTCAAAAAAAAAAAGTTCGTTCTGCAGCAGTCCTCGGCTCCGGAGAGCGCTACATGCAGGCGCAGGCGCACAGTCCTCGGTTCCCCACAAAAAAAAAAAAAAACGAGCGGCGTGCCTCGGTGACTGGTAGGGTGGGGAGGGATATTCATCATATGGGCGCCCGACTTGATATTTAATAAGGGAAAATAGGGGGAAATATAATCTAATTAATCACTTATTGGTATCTTAAATCATGTCTAAAACAAACTTATTTCTGGGATGGAAAGAGTGCTGTATTTGCTAGCCTTGATAAAAAAAAAAGTATTCATAGAGGCGGCGGTCGCATATGCCTGCCTGCTGCAGGATAAGCATAGTGCCCCTGGTTGGTAAGTTCGTCTTCCACGGTCCAAACACAAGTCACAAGGTAATACAGTCTATATAGAACAACACGAGCATTCAGTTGCGAGACGGAGTCGCGCATCGGTTTGCTCACGACGCAACAAGGAAACCCTGGCTAGTCGGTTTCAGATTGCCCAGTGTCCACCAAAGCACCAGCATCCTTTTTTTTTCCAAAGATGGATCAATAATTTCAATAATATAGTGGCCCTGTTCTGCTGGTCATGTTTTGGCTTGTTTCAGCTTGTTTCAGCTTATTCTCTCTCACAGAACACTATTGAATCAGCCGAAATCAGCCGGCTTTTATACCAGCCGAACTAGCCCAGTGGTGGGCGCGCCAAGGAAGAGCTAGTGTCTTGACCCGGCCGTCGCTCCGTCAAATACTGCGACCAGCACTCGTCCCGTCTCTGTCGACTTTCGTCGTTGCGCGCGGTTCATCGTTGAGGAAACAAAATTGCTCCTCCATCCGTCGATCAATCAGAGTGATCGTCTGCTGCAGCCTCCATGCAGTGGATTTAATTAATTTAACACTAGTAGTACTCCCTCCGTACTAGTATTACAAGTCGTTCTAGCGAATGAGCTAAGCTGTTGAAAGGATGTCGTCCTGGGGATGGAGTGCTATTTTGGACGCCTCTGCCCTTGCATGCAAACGCTTCGGCTCCCACGCGTGAATGAATGCGCTGCGCTTGCACGCGTTAATAGCGCCGCCTCTTTAATCGCCCACCTATTGCACTCGCGCTCAACGCATGCCGCACGCCGATCGGTGGGATTGCTCACCGCTGGCCTCTCGCGCTCGCCGTACGCGGCTCGACTCTCTTGCTCGCCGTTCGTCGCTCGCCTCTCGCGCTCGCTGCACGCAGCACGCCGCTCGCCTCTGGCCTCTCGCACTCGCCGTACGCCGCTCGCCTCTCGCGCTCGCTGCACGCCGCACACCGCTCTTGTCTTTCTAATGTCTCCTTTTTCATGTGAGGGATCTTGAAGTTGTTGTTGCCTTTCTTCAATGAAGACAAAGTCAAAAAAATCCTTAAACTCTACCCTTTTTTAAACTAGAGACCACAACCGGGACGGAGTTTGCAAGTTGTGTTTTACCTCTCCTCCATATGCGCTGAACTGTCCGAAGGTGCAGATCAAATCGATCAGCAATAATCTGGGTATCTTTCTTGTGGAGTATCCCGTTATTGCTTCTAGCCAACAACGCTTGATAAACTTGCTTTCTCAAATCTTCTGACATCTCTTTCCTTCGGTGGTGCACTTGAACATTAGCCTCGGCAACATGCTCTATTTAAAAAAAACATTCATTAGAGACAGCATATGTTTTAGTAGTACCACAATTTTAGAAACCGAGCTAACTTTTACTTACCATTGTTGTTTTGAACGAAATCAAAATCAACCGCGCCAAACTCATCTAGAGGTAAGTTCAAATCAAATCCTGTCCAAAGGAAGCATGGAACATGAGAGATGACACAAGAAAATAGAAACAAACACAATACTCGTCATCTTCAGTAGTAGTATGGCTTTTCAAACTAATATCAGATGCGAAATCATGCAAAGATCTAAATGTTCATGCATTGAGTACAATAAAAAAAATAACAGACGCATTACCGTTGTCATCTTCATCGACGCCGTGGTACTCGTCATCTTCATCGATGCCGCCGCCGTCGTCATCCAGCGCCGGCAAGGATGCGGCGTCGTCGTCATCTTCAACGGGAACCTCCACAGCATGTTCTACTTGTAAAAAACAAACAAACATACTCAATCCAAAAGCAAGGAAGCAAGGAAGCAAGGAAGAAAGGAAGCAAACTTACCGATGTCATTATCATCCTCCAGTACAGGCTCGTTACCGATGTCATTATCATCCTCCAGTACAGGCTCGTTGAGGTCTAACCCAGCGTTGCCTTCTTCAGCTTCCGGTACAGGCACGTTTAGATCGAAGGTAGCAAGTGAGCTGGCCATTTGTGCGGTGTTTTGTTTGTGCTTGTTAATTTGCAGCCGGCCAGGCGTATAAATACGAACGGGAACCCAATCGTCGTCGCAGCCGAGCGACCAGCGAAAACAAGGAAAATTTGGCGCGGCAAAACATCCAGCGAGCGCGCAGCTAGGCATCCAGCGCGCCATCAATGAAACGAAACGAAAAAGACGCGCCCAGGCACCAGCGTGCACTCCCGCACAACGCGCCCAGGCACCAGCGTGCAAGTCCCGCACAGTGCCATGCAAACACATGCAAAACAAAAACAAGCAAAAACAAGCAAAAAAATACGACGCGGTAGGGAATCGAACCTGCACCGCGATGGTCCCCGCTACAACCACGCTGGCCTAACCAGTCCGCCGTTGGTTTGTTTCTCAAATGAAATACTCCCGCAATTGCATTTAATAGGGGTAGACAGGGAAAACTTACCCCTAATTAATGACTCATTGGTATGCACAATCATGTCCTAAACGACTTCTAATACCAGTACGGAGGGAGTACGTCTACTACTAGTACACATCCTTAATTCCTTAACCACTAAGCATCCATCCATCATCCGTCCATGCACGCGGCTTCGGGTTTAGTGACTGAGCTGAGCGCAGGCAGCGCGTCGATCTGTTTGTCTTTTCCATCTGGACGCTTCTACGGTTACTGCTAGCTTAGTATTAGGGTTCATCAGTTACTACCGTTTCAAACTGCTCCACTATTTCCTCTCACGCAGTCACGCTACCACACAAGCCTCCGAAGTCCAATTGACCCAGGTTCTCGATCGGTTAGGTGAAAGGCTTGGGTTCCGAGCCCATTTTTTATTTGATGTATTTACTTGCTATATGTTTATAATAGTTATAAATATACATGGTCTTTCGGACTTGACCAGCACCCATAATTCTTGGTGTTCATTACTAAACCTGATCTTGGGTCATCAGAGTTGATAGGATCAAGTTTGGATCATGATTTTCAATGCAAACTCAAACAGGCGTGACCGGTCGCCACTCCGCGTAGAGCGTGCGACGTGGGCCGGCCCACGCGCATGTGCTCGACCACGCCCGCGCCTGCGGCGCACCGGAGACGAATACGAGGACGCCGGCGGCTAGCTAGGGTTTTGGGGTTAGGTTTCTGGCATCATCGGCGGCTCTTGAAGGGAGTTCGGGGAGAGGCGGCCACGACACGGCGGTGATGGCGGGTTGAAGAGCGGCGAGAGAGGCGGTGGGGGCGCCACTGAGCGGGCGGCGGGGGACAACCGGTTGGGCAGGGTTGGCAGCGGGGGAGTCGCGGCAGTGCTCGGCGGTGAGTTGTTGTGGTTAGCGTGGGTGGGTTCGATGGGCAGGGGCGGGTTGTGGGTGGCGTGGCAAGGTGGCTCGCCGTCGGCCGCCGGTGGTGGAGGCGTGGGTGACGATGGGGAGGATGAGGACGACGCCGGCGAGCTTGCTTTTGTATTTAGGGTGGGCGGGGTCGTTGGGCGGTGACGGGTTATGTGCGGCGCGGCCGGAGGCGGTGGGGTGAGGGAGGAAGGGCGTGACTCGAGGTAGATGAAGTCGCGCAGCCGAGGTAGAGCGGGTCACGGCTTAACTAATTTTCAATCCAAAAAACTGACTCAATATAAGAACATTTGAGAAATAGTCTGGCTACCTGCCACTGCATCGGTTAGAATTTTGTGCTAAAGATTTTGATCTGGCCCGATCCAAATCTGTCATGATCCATCAATCAGGTCTACTCTCGACGTCTCTTCCGAGGTCAAAATTGATGACTGATGCATCCCTAACATTGAAAGCTTTATTTTTCATTAATATAATATCTAAGGCATGTGGAAAACATGATTTTTCATAGAAATTGTTTAGAAATTAATTCAATTTTACATGAAAAACATAGGATTCATGAAACTTTACCATGTTCTAAATGGGACAAATTAAGCTTTATGATGGCCCAAATCAAAATACTCCCAAATAAAAAGGGTTTTCTTTTCCTCTTTGAGCAGGGAATCAAGTACAAATGCCAAGAGGAAAATATAATATAAGATCTCCCTCTAACAAACAAAAAAAGAATAAACCTACCTTTTTTTATAGGGTGTAACTATCCTTTTGGTTTTGTTGACTTTGCAGTCCATATGATCTAGGCAGTTCAACTGTGTGCCGACCTCTTGACATGGCTGAGGAAAATCATTTTCACCCTCTTAATTTCCGTGGTCGTTTTTTTTTGTCCTTTATAAACCCAGATTTTTGTTCGCTTCAACTTTCAAACCCGTTTTTTTATGCATCCATCTTTCATGGTGTCACGTCAACCGGCAGGGTGAATCAGATTATGCTGATAGTTCAAAAATAAATTGAACTGTAAATATTTGTTTCTAAAAAAATATTCTAATATTTTGCTCCTATATGGTTTAACCTTAGGAAAATAATAGAAAAAATGTTTCAGCTTTGAAAATTATAAAACCAATTTCTTTTTTTCTGAAATCATATTCTATATTATGGTGCCTAAATTAATATTACTTGAATCTTCTATGGACTCCTTTGGATGGTTATTTTCTAATAGATGCTTGCAGTATCTAAAAGATTCAAATAATTATAACCTAGGCACCATAAGGTAGAACATTATTTAAAAACTGAAAGTGGTTTCATATTTTTTCAAGTTAAAACAAAACTTTTACAAATTTTCTAAGATCAAGTCAGATTTTAGGATTTTTAATCGCATTTTTTAAAAAAAAAAGAAACATCTGTAGCCCGAGTAAACCACCCATACAGGCCCAAACTCTACAGCCCAATTAACATCCGAGGCTCCGACAAAATGGGGCCGTGAAGACCCGGCCCTCGTTTAGATTGAAGATTTTTTCAACCTGATAAATAGTATCATTTTCGTTTTATTTGACAAATATTGTCTAATCGTAGACCAACTAGGCTCAAAAGATTCATCTCGTGATTTTGAACTAAACTGTATAATTAGATATTTTTTTATCTACATTTAGTACTCCATGCAAGCGGCTAAAAATTGATGTGATGGAGAGAGAGTGAAAAAACTTGGAATTTTGAGGTGATCTAAACATGGGCCCAGTGTCAATATAACGGGAGGATATTTTTAGCCCCCTTGTCATTTTCCATCTCATCCCCTACCTCTCGGTTTCGCTGGTCGGCGGCAACCCCTTGAACCCGGCTAACGGAACGCCCGCCGCGGGACGTCGCCAAGCCTCCTTCCCCTGCTCGCCTCTATTGGAACACCTGCTTGCTGTTTTTCTCTCCGTTCACCTCGCCTGTTCCGACCGCCGCCGCCTTATTCCCAGGCCCCAGCTGCCCAGGTCTCTAGGACCCTTTGCCGGCGACGAGCACCCACCACACCAGGTATGCCCGCCCCACTCTCTTCCATTCCTTCTGTGCAAAACTGAGCACCCGAGCCCTGATTTAAGCTAATTTATAAGCTATTTGTATTCGGATCTGATGGAATCACGAGTGTAATGTATGCCTGTATTGTGCCTACTAACTTCGTTCTCTCACCCATGTCCTTTATTGTGTCCGCCCCTGCCTGAAGTAGGTAGGTAGACCTGCGCCAATGCACTGACCACGCGGGGGATACATTCTTCGGCGATGGCAATGGAGATTGTGAACAGTAGGCTTCATTACCGTCTCAGCATTTTAGTAGTTATGGCAGTTGAAATCGTGTATTGCCACCTTCTTACATTTACCTTTTGATCCTTGATTTAGGTGTTTCCTTCAGCTCCATTGGCGTCGGCAGAATTATAATAAACAAGATAGTGATGGTAACACTTTGCAGTTAGTTTCGTTTAGTTATGAATGCGTTACTTGAACACACAAAAGAGAAGCAGCCTGAAACTGCATGTAGGTTAGGACATTTAACACAAAGTGTGGCAAGCAATCTTTCTAGGTGATCGAAAGGGAAACTATTCCATTTATTTTTGTGTAGTTCGTTACAGTGAAATACTTTGTCAATATCTGTCATATGCAGTTTGACGTCAGTAGTATGCCCATGTCTTTCCTTATTTTTGACTATGGTCTATGGGGTCTGGTCAAGGATCGGCTAACAAGATAAACAGCTCAGGCAGTTATGTAGCCAATTTACATTGTTGTTGTGTGATTGTGTTTCCATGCTTGTTGCAGTGCCATTTTGACAAGGACACATGGGATTTTGCTTTTTATGATATATTAGTTCCTCATTCAGCTTGCACTAATTATGACTACTATGCAAGCAGCTAATATTCAGAAACAATTTGTCAATCTCTCAGTCTTTTTTTTTAGAGTTCAAGGGCAGAGCCCCGGTCTTTATATTTCAAAGACCACCATATAAGCGTTCATACAATGTGCCTCATCGATCTCTCACAGTCTTTGGGGTTTTGTGGAATGGTCTCAATATATATATATATTTTACACTTGTCCTTTTTTGTTTACATGTTCAGGTAGGATCCCAACCGCACCGGATTGGCTGGAAGCTAAGAAGGACATGTTGCGAGTACTCTCCTGGTACTTCTAGAAAGAAGCAGGAGAAGTATGAGCAACAACCACAGAACGTCGATCTTCCAGAATTACATCCAAAAAACAAAAAGAAACCCTTTCCTGTTCCGATTAAAAAGATGTTGCAAGCTTCTCGGCGAGATAAGAGGCTTGCACAAATGCATATAGAGAAGCCTCTTGAACCCCCAAAGAACGGTTTGCTTGTGCCAGAGCTTGTTCCGGTTGCTCATGAAGTCCTTGATAACTGGAAAGTGCTCATCAGAGGGCTTTCTCAACTTCTGAATGTTGTTACAGTTTATGGCTGCAGGTAACTAAAAAAATGCTTCAGTATATCAGCAGCTGTTATTACAAGCAGTAGTATCATGGTGGTGCGTGCGTGCGTGTGTTGCATCATGCTTGTACGTGCCAAAAAAAGAGCACTATTATCTGAACACACTCTTACATAGGCATGCATGAAATCAGTATTGTCTGCAAGGATCTGCCAAGTGTCCTGAACTTTTGTTGGTGGCTGGTGATTTTGCAGAAAGTGCCCTCAAGTCCATGTTGGTCCAGTTGGCCACCAGATCCAAGACTGCTACGGTTCAGGAAGCCAGCGTCGGAACAGTCATCACTCTTGGGCCAGAGGTTCCATCAATGATGTTCTCATCCCAATTGAGTCTTACCATCTTTTTGACCCATTTGGACGGAGAGTGAAGCATGATACCAGGTTTGATTATGACAGGATTCCAGCAATTGTTGAGCTATGCATTCAGGCTGGTGTCGACTTACCACAATATCCCTCGAGGCGACGGACTGCTCCTGTCCGGATGATAGGCAAGAAGGTGATTGACCTTGGTGAGTTCGTTGATGAGCCTAAGCCACACCGATCAGAAGACTGTGTATCTCTACTTGCTGAGCTCGACACATTCAGCAACCAACAAGGCCAGTCACCTTCACCATCAAATGTGCAAGAGCTTGCCGAGAGGACACTGAAAGCATACCTCAATGTCCAGCGAGGCGTCAAGCAGCTGATGAGCAAGTACACTGTGAAAGCATGTGGGTACTGCTCTGAGGTCCATGTCGGTCCATGGGGCCACAATGTGAAGCTCTGTGGGGCTTTCAAGCACCAGTGGCGGGATGGCAAGCATGGGTGGCAGGACGCGGTGGTTGATGAGGTCATCCCTCCCAACTACGTGTGGCATGTCCCTGACCCCTGTGGCCCTCCTCTCAGATCCTCTCTCAGGAGCTTCTATGGCAAAGCTCCAGCTGTCGTAGAACTGTGTGTGCAGGCGGGGGCTGAAATACCTGACGAGTATCGGCCCATGATGAGGACTGACATTGTCATCCCGGACTCTGAGGAAGCTCGGATGGCTGCATAACAACAATTTTTCTATGCTTCTACTTCTACCTTGCACCCTGCAGTTCCTACTTCTACCCTGCAGTTCTTGTCCAGAGGATTCCAATCAAAGGTGCCACTTTCCAGGCATGCTGTGATGGTGGGGCTCTTAGCCCTGTGGTATTGCTCAGGGAGCAGCAGATGCATAGTTTGTATAATATAAGTAGCATAGCTAAACCATGATCGATCGGAATTTAAAACTGAGTTGAAGATCTGGTTTAAGTATTCGTTGAAAGGTGATCCCCGAATATCCTGTATTCCTTACCAACGCCTTTTCAGCGATTCCATTCAATCCATCTCTCTTATGAACCAGTGGACTTCTACTTTTGCAGGTTTAACGCATGAACCAAGGACGCGCAATGACAAGCCTGATAGCCTGAAAGTGAAAAGGGATGGTCTCTGCAACATGTATAATGTCCATCCCATCATGTTTATTGGCCGCAGCTGCTTTATTCCTACCTATGCTAGACTGTGAGGCACTTAGAATGCTCAGGCGTCACCATACAGATGGCCTTCCGCTTTCTCCATCGGTACAATTGTGAGCTAATGCTTTGGATTAAACTAATCACAGCGGTTTGTTCGGGTATTTGTGCGCCTGGCTGTAGTTAATCATGGACTAAAAGCCTGTCCTATGCACTTGTGCCCGTCCCCAGATCGACACTTTGGGGGTATGGCTACATGTATAGTCCTACCAGATCGTCGGCATATTGTGTTCCCCTTTTTGCTGTATACTAGTACTTTGTAACATGCATGCGGAGGCTACTTATTCAGTGCTGTTCGCTAATTGTGCTTATGAAATGTTTTGAGCTGTATATGGAATGGATGGTGATAAATGAGCCATAACGAAAGATGCATCCATGTGTGGTCAGTTGTATGATGAACTGCAGAGAGATCCTACAGCTTGGAGCATTTGCAGCCAACTTATGTGACAAGCTTGTCAGCTTGCATTTGAACTTCATTGCTTCAGAATCTGTGCAAGTTCCATTTTAAAAGAACATGTAGGAATTCATAATAGGAACCTTCATGTTGCATTATTAATTTGTACGAAATGAATGATAGCCGTGAACGTTTTCTCATTTTCTTCATGTCATATTATTAACCGGCAAGTTGGTCCGCGCATTTGAATGGCTATGTTTGTGTAGTTTAATCTTTTATTAAAACTTTCACATTGTTATATATTTTATAAAAAGAACAGAGAAAATTTGCATTTCATAGTTGTCACAAACTCAATTGCACAATATAGTTATGGCTGACACCATACATTCAATTTAAGAATTATTTGAGTTTCTAAATATCCTTACGCTAATGCTAGGAAACGGGCATCCGGACGGTTGGTGGGTCGTGCGACGCTAGCCCAAGACGACCCGCTCCTCCATTTCTAAATAAAAAAATCAGCTTGTTCACGTATTCATTCTTATCCGCTCGCCTGCCGCCTCCAGCGCTCGCCCGCTGTCCTAGCCAAGCGCAGCGCGCGACAACCTCCGAGGCGCAGCACTCGGGCGCTGACCTTGCCAGGCCACTCTGGCATGCCGCCGCCGCCATCCCTCATGGCGCCTCTGTCCACCGCTGCGCCAAGCTTGTCCTCTGCCGCGCCCAGGGTGCATTGGCCCATGCCACGGAGCAGATGCTTGCTAGGGGGGCTTGCGCGCCTCGCGCAGGTGCTCACCCAGACCGCCGAGTAGGTCCTCGCCTAGAGGCGCACTGGCGAGCTCCATGCACCGCGGCGACATCGTGCTTCATGATTCGTCCAAGCATCAAGGTGGCATTGCATGCTGAAAACGCACGTTGCAAAAGTATGTTTAAAGTGTTTCAGATGCTTCATCTTGATGTTGCAAGTGTTTTATGTGTATATTGCAAAAGTAGATTGGGATGTTGCATATGTTGCAATGATTGTACACGTATGTTGCAAGCTTTTATTCCTAATGTTTCAGTTGTTTTTCTAGACGTATGTTGCAAGTGTGTTTATCTGAATGTTGCACGTGTTTCACACATATGTTGCATGTGTTTTATCTGGATGTTGTATATATTTTGCAATGATTTTTTTCAAGTGTTTTTCAGGTGTTTTTACAAGTGTTTTAGATTTATGTTGTAAGTGTTTCAACTATTTTTGAACATATATTGCAAATGTTTCATTAGGATGTTTCAAAAATAGATAAGGTGTTGCATCTCCATTCTCGCCTTTTGCTGCCTCGCCTCGGTGTCTCCTCCTCCTCTCAATGCTGGTGATGTTCGGACGACGTGGGCCCGTGTGGGGACAGGCGGCGTGGATGAGGCAAGTCGTTTGAGCAGCGCAGAATCCGAGTGGGTGGGGCGTGCGGAACGGAGCAGGCTCTGGGCATGGAGAGTGGTGTCCGGACGCGGGCCTCACATTGGACGTCAGGGCGCTAGTCGTTCAAATATCCTTATGATTTATCATATAAACTACAATTATTATGCAAATATCGAGAAGAACTACAATTAGAATTTGAGTTCACAATTTCTCATATGTATTCCTCAATTAAGCTAATCGCATAACTTTTATTCTACTATTAGCTGTAGTTGATTTTTTTTCATTCTTTGTACTGTTAGCATTGCATGGACTTCCATTGTCACACTCTTCATTGACTTAGAGACGGTTGCTGACTGTATGAATCCTTACAGCTTATCTTTTAGCCCACTCATATAATAGTTACATCTTCACCATTAATACATGGTTCACTTGTCTCTCTCACAGAGTTTTTTGATTCTTATGTTCAATCGGCTGTAAGCTCACAATCCGCTTCTCTTCTCTCTCCTTTTCTCTTTTCTTTATCTCAGTATTCAGCGTGCTTGCAGCCCCTTGTTATACTTGCTCTTAGGAGGTGTTTGGTAATGATTGCTGCCTGGCCTAGGAGCTGCAGGCCAGAGCTTGATCCAACCACAAGCGTTAGAAATTCAACACTTGATAATGTTGTTTGAATCAGGCATGTTTTCCAGGACAGCAAGCAAACAAGCCCCTAATGCGGGCGCGACGTCCTTGCTCTGGCGCAAGCTTACCTCCTGCCAGCGGTAAGCTGCCTGTAATGTTTTGCAGAGCATAAACATGGAGAAGCTTCAGCAGTTCAGCTACATTAATGGCCATTGTTGATAGTTTCAACATATCCATGTAACAGAGTTGAAGCCTTGTTGTCCCTTCGATGACTTGCATAGACAGTATCAGGCTATCAGTATTGACTCCAAAAGCTCGAGGGCACAAGTCGTATTGTTGGCCAATTTGAGGCTTGCCATGCAGGTTCACACGCCCTATGTTTGTTGCAGTTGTTCCACAAGAGAAGGCCTTTCACCTTTTCTTTTTCTTTCCTCATGTGGTTGAAACGTGAGGCTCTAGTTTGTTTCGTAGGTCAATGATGCTGGATAGGCTTCTTACTGTTTTTAATTACAGCTAAAATGTTCTTGCCTTCAGTATGTGAGGAAGTTGATTACGCTATTTTATTTGGCCAATTACAAAGATACAATATACTGCAGATTTTTGCAATGGCGATAATGGGAATAGAGGAAGCAGGTATAAGGGTATTTTGTGTTAATTATCTGTGTAATTGTAGCATGCGGTTAATTTTGAATATGCATACGGATACTTTAATTTTTATGGTATCCGGTTAACATGACAAGTTTTAGGTCTTGAGAATTCTGAAATAATATATTCGCATGGAAAAGATACGAGGCATGTAACGTTTTCAGCCGTATATGATTTGGATGGTGAGAAACAGAGCGCTGCACTATCATGAGCAACAGTCTCTGTATGATATATAGTAACTGCAGCGATCCTAGACCACTTGCAACTACAACTTTTCCAGGCATATATGGCCATGTTCATCCGGCTTATAATCCGTACTTTTTAGCTTGTTTTTTCAGCTGGAACCGTGTTTTTCTCTCACAACGAATCAGCCAACAGTCCGAACGGGGCCATATGGCAGCTAGTACTTCAGAAGCGGTGCATTTTTTTATTCTTCTCATTCATTTGAGAAGAGCATGTACGGATTCAGAATAGAACATTCGCTACATATCATTATTAGAGCTAGCTCTTGTTTGTTGGAGCATCATTTTACTATTGGCCAAAGAACATGTCACCACATAACAACCTACGAATCCATGATGCTGGCACAAGCAAGAAAGAAAGAGGAAGAAAAAAAAAAAAGAGTGAGCGGCTGCACTGCTAGTCTACAAGTACACGAGTTTGAGTTGTCCCGGTATATACCTCTTCTCCCTTGAGCTAGGGCGATTAAAATAACGCAAGTAAATACAGCTCGGAATCGAGCAACGGACCGTGGACGTTTGGGGGTATCTAATGGTCCATCAGTTGCTAATAAAGCTGACTATGTGGCCGTGTATAAAATGCACGGCAGCAACGGCGAAGGGCGTCATCAGCACTCAGCAGCAGCAGTCAGCTGGTCAGCAGCAGCAGCTCAGCTCCCACGCAGAGGGGCCAATCTCTCCGGCGAGCTCCAGCGCCGTAGTCATCATCGCCATGGCTAGGGAAGAAGAGCTCAAGGTACCTACCAAAGCTTTAGCTTGCTCGGCCGGCGCGTGTGCATACTTTGACTCCTTAATGGTCGTATTGCCTGCTGGCTGCCGCCATTGATCGATCGACTGACATGGCTCCATGGTGGCGTGGCGTGCAGAGGATTGACCTGAAGGTGAACGTGAGCTGCTGCGACGGCTGCAGGAGGAAGGTGATGAAGGCGATGAGCCTCAAAGGTCATGATCGTTCTTCTTCGTTCTCTGCCCAAGATTATTAGAAGTCTCTGTTACGTTTGGGGCTGTGCTGCTCTGTTCTTCCGCTGAGGCAAAGGCCTGGTGCTGACGTACGTGTGTGGTGCGTCAATGGGGGTGCGTGCAGGCGTGCTGAGGACGGAGATCCAGCCGTCGCACGACCGGGTGACCGTCGTCGGCGACGTGGACGTCAAGGTCCTGGTGAAGAAGCTGGCCAAGGTCGGCAAGATCGCCGAGGAGCTGCCGGCTTCTGAACAGGGCAAGAAGCAGCGCGATGAGGGCGGCAGGAAGGACGGCAGCGACAGGGCGGCCCCGGCGCAGGCGGAGGAGAAGTGCAAGGGCAAGGAGGACGGCATGGGCGACGGTGACAAGGCGGCGGCTAAGGTGGCGCCAAGCAAGCATGAGGGGTGCAAGAAGTGCGCGCGCGAGGCCGCCGCGCGCGCCATGCCCGAGGGCGACAATGGCGACCACGGCAGCGTGAAGAAGGCGCCGTCGTCCAAGGACGACGCCGGCGGCGGCTGGAGCGGCGAGGAAGGTGGGGACGCCGACGGATTATTCGGCGCCAAGCCCTTGGCGGTGGCGCCCGATCACCACCACGCGGCGCTGCAGCCGCAGGCGCAGGTGCAGGTGCAGCAGCACTACCACCGCGCGGAGCCGGCGATGGTGGTGCCGGTGCACGTGCCTGCCTACTACCCTCCGCCGACGGCCGCGGCGGCGGTGCCGTACTACGGCTACTACGGCATGCCCCCTCCCCCGCCGCCGATGATGATGGCGCTGGCGCCGCCCGCCCAGCGGCACCCGCAGGTCCGGCCGCAGCCGTCCCGCTTCGACGAGGACTACTTCAACGACGACAGCACGGTTGGCTGCAGCGTCATGTGAACCGTGAACAGACCAACACCGCCGCCGTCACGCCACGAGGCGGGCGCCGTAGCGGCATGCGGCCATGCCATATCGCCATGTCGTTTTCCCGGGCAGATCGCATCGATGGCGATGCCATCTGCCCACCCCCCGCGCGCGTGCACAGTGTGACCAATGCAATGCAATGCAATGCAACAAAGAATCAAAGAAAGGCATGATGGAGTGAGTGGCCCGCTCTGTCGACGTACCATACGTTAACTAATCGAAAGGACGGAATGGCTGTCGGGGGACCTGTTGCGCGGTTCCGGCACTGTGCTCGGCGGCGTCCCATCGCGTGCGGGCGATTGGCGCGTCCCCGCGAGTACGCAAGGACACCAACAACAGCACGAGTGGAGAAAAGTGCGCCCGCGGCCCAGCCGAGGCTTTTTTCGATTCGGCAATGGCATCTCGGCACTCGGGGAGACGGCGGCCGCCCCCTGGGCCCGGCTCCGCGCTCGGGGTAGGTACGCTGCTTTGCTTTGCTGGATTCCGTGGTCCGCGCGCTGCTTGGCGGATGGTCGCCGTCGCCGATTCCATGGCCGACTGGAACGACCACCGTACCGGACCTCCCGTTGCGGAGCTGATAGAGCTTGTGGCTTGTGGCTTGTGGCTTGTGAGAGGGAGAAGAAGAGAGGGTTGGAAGGTTCGATCGACGCTAGCTGCTTTGCTTTGGTCTTGACCCGCGTTTGTTCGTTCAACAAGGGAATAACTAAAGGCGATGGTGAGAGGCAGATTGAACTGGACCGCACATTTGCGATTGACGTTGTAATACGCGTAATTATTACACATGCATCTCCACCAAGGCAGCGAGTGATTAGTGCTCGCTCTGCATCCAACACGATCGTCCCCAGTGTCATAGGCACAAACCGATAAATACATAGCAAAATTGATGTATAAAAAAGTCAAAACGACTTATACTAAGTCTAGAACGGAAGGAGCATAAAACTTTGTTGATTAGACTATAAGACCTAATACGATCACGATGGCACGAAACATCGTAATTGGTTTTGTAGACAAGTAGCATATGCATTTGCTTTTTTATATAATATATATGTTTATCAATGGTTAAGGTTCCTGAAATAGCTTTCTACTGTCTACATCAACAACGTTATTTATATACTCGCAAAAAACCTATATATTTATATACTTACCTATATTATCTATTCCCTAATAATAAAGAGGTAAAATTTCTAACTATTTTTTTCGTTCATCTATTTTTTGGTCCGTCTTGCCCTAACTGACTCTGTGAATATGGAAACTGTTTGTATCTCTACAACTCCCATGTTTTATACGACACATATTGGACAGAGGTTCTTAAGGTAACCATATGATAGTTATAGAAATCCTAATCCAAATAGATCTCTGCGATCCTAAGTAAGCTGAATAGGAATCCTAACTCAAAAAGGAAAAAAATACAAGTAGAAATTAGGCAAAATATCAGCCTGTTCGCTGTGACTGAAATCTGGCTGATCTGGCTTTTTTTTTGAGAGAAAAACACTGCTGAATGACCGGCTGATCTGGCTGATAATCTCAAACGAACAAGCTGATTATCTCCAACGGATTAGTCCTGCCTGATTTTATGGGTAGTACATGCTCCCCGGCCGCACCCGTAAGCAGTAGTTAGCCATGTAGGGATCATTGTGGATCTCATGGTCTTTTGCATTGGTCTTTGCGGCGAGGATTCTGAGGCTGGACGAGTATCCTCTGGTGGAAAGGAATAGGGAGCAAGACGAGATCGATCCGTCTGGCATGAAGTTCGCCGTCGGCGGCGCCGGCATCGTGGAGGGGATGCACGAGGCGCCCAAGCTCGGCACTCAGGTTGACAAGTTCTGGAGGCTGGTCAGGCATGACATCATCGACAAAGACCTCACCGATTCTGTTGCGCTCATCGCCTTCTCCAGCAAACACGGCTTTGCACGCGTCAACGAAATGACCAGCTCCAAGATTAATGCCATGGCCCAAGACTTGACAGACAAGATCGCAGACACCGTGGAGCAGCTGATGGACTTGGGTGTGGAGAAGGTGATGGTGAGCAGTGGCGGATCCAGAAACGATGCAAGAGGGGGGACTAAATAGTAGAAAGCTAGAAATCCTATGACAGTTCAGCGTCGGTGGGGCTGAACGCCTAGACTTTGGACTGAACGTTCTTAACTGTTTTGGGCCACGCCCCGGGCTACAGCCCCCCTAGCCCGGGGTGCAGATCCGCCCCTGATGGTGAGCACGCTGCCCCCTATCGGCTGCACGCCGTGGCTGTCGAGGTCCAGCGACTACAGCACTTGCGACAGCCAGACGCTGTTTAAAGATGAAACCGTCTTCAACCTCGACTGACAACCATGTTCAGGCGCCTCACCTCCGGTTCCGGTACGTACTACATACTACAGCGTTTAGCTATAAAAAATATTTTTTTCAACTCTGTCAACTGAACACTAGCTAAAAACTCCATTCCAAATCGTAGGTTCTTTCCAATCGAAGAAGTTCAAGCATAAGCTGGATCCACAATGCTGGAGATCTACGACCAGAGTGGTCGAGTGGACACTACGGCCAGATGGAGGACGCCACGTACGTCTTTATGCCCCACGCCGGAGAAGTACTACTACTGGGACGACATCAACCCGACACATGCCGACTGGAAGGCCGTCGTGAATGAGCTTGAGGAGTCCATCAAGAACTTCCTATAGATATCTAGCTTAGTCGTTAACATATGACTGCTTGTTAGCAGTGACGGCCGATCATTATAGGTTCTCAATTAATTAGTTCCTCAACTCTTCTAGCTTATAAGAGTTTTGGTCGGTTTTACTAAGACTAATGGTCCAAGAATCCTACCCGATTTTACTAAGTGTAATAGTACATGTTGAACTAGAGATAAGAGTCCGAATAGGTTTACTATGACGTCCGTGACTCAAACTCAGCGTGCGTCCTGGTACAAAATCCGGTTCCCAAGCGTATTGGAATAGACTACAGAATCCGGTTTCCAAACGAATTGGAATAGATTTTCACTGCAACGCACGGACACATTTGCTAGTTAAATATATAAATACCTAAATTTTTCTCACTCGGCTCATCGTGTCTCACTCAACCATTTTTCCACTGTCACTTAGTCTCACTTATCTTTTTTATAGCCTTCCCTCACTCTCTTCCATTCCTTTATCTGTCGTTTGGAGCTGCAACACGCGAGCATGATGGCTCGTAAATAAATATTGAAAACAATAGTAATTCTTTTGTACTTCATCCTTCCACCCAGTGATAGAAGGGTCCGAGCCACTAGTACACAACTTTCGATCCATGATCTATCAGGATTCTACTAACAAATACAGAACGACTGCACCCAGACGTTCGGTGCGAGACCTGCATCCGGACGCCGCTCCCTACACCCCGCGTCTGCTATGTTTTGCATGCCCCACCATTCTGATTATGCGCCACTTAAACAACTCGCCCCACCCACACCCCGTCCCCACACGGGCCCACGTCGCCCGAACATCACCAGCATCGAGAAGATGAGGAAACACCAAGACGAGGCAGCAGAAGGTAAGGAGGGAGACGATACAACACCCGATCTACTTTTAAAACATTCAAGTGAAACATTCACAACATACGTTCAAAAATAATTAAAACACTTGCAACATACGTTTGAAACACTCATAAAAACACCTGACACTTAAAAAAACATTGCAAAATATATGCAACATCCAGATAAAACACATGCAATATACATCTGGAAAAATAACTGAAACATTGAGAACAAAAACTTGCAACGTACGTGTACAACTATTGCAACATATGCAACATACCGATATACTTTTGCAACATTCACATGATACACTTGCGACATCCAGATGAAACATTTAAAACACTTGAAACATACTTTTACAACATGTGTTTCCAACGCGCAATGTCACCTTACTCCTTGACGAATCACGGAGCTCAACGCCACGGGGGCGCATGGAGCTCGCTGGTGCGCCTCTGGGCAAGGACCTGGTCGGTGGCCTGGGTGAGCACCTGCGCAAGGCGCACGAGCACCCCTGGGCAAGCACCTGCTCCACGCCCTGGGCCAGACGGAGGCGTCGCGGGGGATGGCGGCGGCAGCAGTGTGCCGGAGTGGCCTGGCAGGGTCGCCGCGCCTCAGAGGCGGTCGCGTGCCGTGCCTGGCTAGTCTAGTGGCCATGCGCTAAAGGCGGCAGGCGAGCGGATAGGAGCAAGTGAGTGGATAGGAACGAGTACGTGGACGAGCTGATTTTTTATTTAGAAACGGATGGAGGAGCGGGGGTCTTGGGCTGTCATCGCGCGGCCCACCAACGTCCGGACGCTTGCTTCTTAGCATTAGCGTGACAAATAAGGTAGAGTCGTCCGACTATTGTATTTATATAACTCGATGAGAAGTTGAGAACGGTCCTTTGAATTTGAACAGCCAGTGTGAACACATCAAATTCACGATGCAGGCGTCTGGCCTAGGTTTGGACATATAAGTTTGGTACTCCCTCCATCCGGAAAAGAATGTAATTATAGGAACCGTGCCGGTTAAATTGACTCAAGTTTGACTAAGTTTATAGTAAATAATATTAATATTTATGTATCCAAATAAATTTATTATGAAAATATGTCCTATAGCTAATCTAATGGTATTTATTTTGTCTAATTGGTGTTAGTACTTTTTCATATAGTTTTAGTCGAAGTTTAAACTGTTTGATTTTTCGAAATGTGAGAATTGCATTCTTTTCTGGACAAAGGGAGTATGAATGAAATACACCAATGTGTTGTTGGGTTGGACCGTCGGTTCGCAAAGTTGAAACATGATGCATGAATGAAAGGGTTTTTCAAAGTTTAAGTTACGGGTCTAATAACTTAATTCTACAACAAATATTTTTGAATGAAAATTCTACGACAAATATTTGGTACACGTTGCTACGTACGAGTATATTTGGTAGCTGATGCTTAAGGTCCTAGTGTTGCTTCCTACAATGGCAAGGAAATCTTTTGTGTGGCTGATGTTTCAAAATGGTATCCGACGTCAGTCAACTTAGATGAAACTGGCAAGGTGATGATGATGAAAGTTGTGCCTTTTGCAATGGCAAGGAAAGTACTAACCATCTACTTTTGGACTGCTCAGCTGCCAAGTTTGTTCGGAGTCTTTTGATTATTATTGGATCTGGGTGAGTCTGGAGATGCATTCCCAATGGAATAAAACTGTTACATGGTTGGCTTAGCAGCAATCCTGTTGAGATTGTCTGTTCACTGTGCGCCTTCCTTGGTTCAACGTTGCTCCCTTGACCACCTTAAGCTCGAGATCCTCAAATCTCCGGGTTTTTTTTTGGTGGTTAACAAGGGGTAACAAGGACAAGTAGATAGGGCAGCAAGGAACCAGGGGCTTGATCTCAGTAGAGAGTAGATATAGGGAAGACAATCAATCGGAGTGAATGAAAAGGAAAAAACAGGCGCGGCGCCTACTAATAGTAGAGCCAAATGCCAGAATTTTGGTAACCCGTGAATTTACTACGAATTATCCCAAACAAAACAAAACATGCCGTAACGGTAACCTGGAACCTATCACCAGAGCTTGAAATTTGTTCGAGATTTTGCTTACTGTACATCATGCTCGTGTCCTGAAAAGAGTAGTGTGTCCAGCTTTGATCGGGGAACTCCCACCCAATATGGAACAAGCCCAACATGCTACGGAACGGGCCGAATTTGGCTAGGCCTGGCAAATACTATACATCTCGGCCTCGGATGCCCCCATTTTGTTTCCTGCCGCCGTGATGCCAACGGCCCACGCTCCGTGGCCTCTCAGCCAGCGTTGCTGAATTCCGAGTCGCGCGGCGCGGGAACGGCAACCGCCAGCAGCAGCCACGTACGGGCCCTTTTTGTTGGTATAATGGTATATATTATATAAAAAAAAATACTACAGTACATACGGTCTAGACATGGAGGGACCCAGTTCCTTTTTCTTTGGAGCATCTGGCCTTCTGCAGTGTGTTGCTTAAGCCTTAAGCGAAGCTCCAAGTAGAGAGAGAAAGATGCTAAACAAATAAAGAACATGACTTCCTTTAGTACTATTCTTGGCAGCCTGACACACTGTTTGATTCACGTGGGTCCCAATGTTGGCAAAGGGCACCGGTGCTCTGTTTCCCCACGCTGTGGCCTTTCAAGATCCGATGCCCATTCTTGCTGTGGGACCCGTTTTTTTTTTCTAGTCTGTGTTTACTTCCTCCAAAAATACACTATAAAAAAAAGATTTTCCGTCATATTAAACTTGTGATACATGTATGGAGTACTAAATGTAGATGAAATCAAAAACTAATTGTACAGCTTGGTTGTACTTTACGAGACGAACGTTTTAAACCTAACTAGTCAACGGTTAGACACTATTTACCAAATAAAACCAAAACGTACTACAGTACATTTTTCACGCTTTTCAGGGAAACTAAACACAGCCCTAGCACCACTGCCCATTGCGGATGGCTAAAAGCAGCAGCTTGCCGTGGAAGCTAACAAGTTTCTAGGAGTAGAACCCGGGGTCCGTTAGGACAGACAGCCCCTTCGAAAGACACGAACACTCCCAGTCCTCCCAGAGGTGACCCACCGAGGCGCATGGGCCCTCTGCAAACTGCAGCCCAGCTCCTTTGTCCTTGCCGCGCGCCTCGTCATACCCGGTTGACGGTTGTACCCCTGCGTCCGCTTCGCGAGCCGCAGGCCTGGCGTGCCTTCGCTAGGGATGAAAACGAAAATGATAATCTCCGATTTTTCGAAATCGTTTTCGAGTTTCTTTCTATTTTTTATGCCTAAACAAAAATGATAGCGGTAACCGAAAAAACGAAAATGATAACGGTAAAAATAATCGGAAACGAAAGCGAAAATGATTTTGCCCTTTTCCGATCGTTTTCGAAGATTCCCGTATTTAACCGGTAATTTACCGTCGGTAATTACCGATTCAAAGACCTTTAATTAATGAATCCTTATTTATTTATAGATATACAATGCATTACACCCGCAAGCACACAAGAAATTTTTTTTTGGAAAGGATCACATCTGTACACACAAGCTGCAAACACACAAGATATTTTTTTTTGGAAAGGATCACATCTGCACACAAGGCAAATAATTTTTAGAAAAAAACTATCTAATGAAAGTATTTTATGTGTATAACAAGAAGGCAATCAACACTCGAGATTCTTTTTTCTAGCCTTTACCTTGTATATGATGTGTTGGCTGCTACCTGCGACACGTACATATATTGTGTTTGCTTCTTATTAGCTATGTGTTTCTCAGATTTTTATTTCTTATTAGCACTATTGCGCTAATACATCTATTGCTACGAGCCTTACATATCTCCGTACATTAATATGATGCTTGTTACTAACTCATCTACAGTTGCCTTGTATGAGTACTAACATATGTATGTATCCATCACAAACTATGTAAGATGAATACTCATAATATGGATGGGAAGATATGGCCGGGGACGACGATGACATGCCTGACGTTCATCTTTAAGAAACCTACAGGCTACAGCCTCTACTGAAAAAGAACTCTAATAATTCATATTTTGATCACTATTTATGTCGAGTCAACTTAGAACATGATCGTTTATTTGTATCTTTGTCAAGAATTATCATACTGTTGCGTGGTTTGCCACTATTTGAGACCTAAGATTGTGTGAATTATGTGGTTTCAACTTATGATCTTGTCAATTGTGGCTTCATTTACTATTGTCATGTGAGATAGGTCGAGTTATATGGATCTTCTCATGTTCTACAGTTTGGCGTGTTTATCGTTTTTTAGATACCGTTCTCATGGATTCCGATCGTTATCGATGTATTTTTCGATCGACTACTATCGTTTTCGAAATTACCGGAATATCGGCGCCGTATTCATTTCCGACAATATCGTATCGATTTTGTTTTCGAGAAAAAGATGTGAAAACGAAAGTGATTTGGCCTCCTATCGATCGTTTCCGATCGTTTTCATCCCTAGCCTTCGCTCCCAAGGACCAGGGTCAAACCGGGAAGATTCTTTGCTTACTGCCTGCCTACTAGTGACATGTTTAGTTAGGGTGTGTTCACTTCGCGAAAAGTAGGCGAAAAGTTATTGTAGTATTTTTCGTTGTTATTTGGCAAATTTTGTCTAATCATAAACTAACTAGGCTCAAAAGATTCGTCCCGACATTTACAGACAAACTATGCAATTAGTTATCTTTTTTACCTACATTTAATGTTCTATGCATGCGTAGAAAGATTTGATGTGATGGGTGGAAGAGGAAATATTTTGGGTTGGGATGAGAAGTGAACAAGGCCTTACCCAAATTCACCCCACATTTCACTATGAAAAAAAGATTTCCCGTCATGGCCTTGTTCACTTCCCATCCCAACCCAAAATATTTTCTCTTCCACCCATCAAATCAAATCTTTCGACGCATGTACGGAGCATTAAATGTAGATAAAAAAAGATAACTAATTGCATAGTTTGTCTGTAAATGTCGGGACGAATCTTTTGAGCCTAGTTAGTCCATGATTAGACAAATTTTACTAAATAACAACCAAAGATGCTACAGTAACTTTTCACCTACTTTTCGCGAAGTGAACACAGCCCATATCAAAATATCGGTACATGCATAAAATACTAAATGTAGATAAAATCAAAAAATAATTACACAATTTTATTGTAATTTGTAAGACGAACATTTTAAATCTAATTAATCAATATTTGAACAATTATTACTAAATAAAAACAAAATACTATAATACATAATAGTGTCGCTACAATGATTAGGGATGCCCCGAATCGGTCATCTAATCTAGGCCTAGAGTACGCACTCGAGAAGCAGCAGATCGTCATCGTCCTCTTCGGATCCGATCCGATTCGATAAAGCATCTCTAGTACGCTGCTGATTTGACGTGCCATCATCGTTGGTCATGGTCGTCGACTCGTCGTGGGCCCTGTTTAGTTTTCCAAATTCATCCCTAAATTCTACTATAAAAAAGAAGATTCTCCATCATATCAAAATACCGGCATATATATGGAGTACTAAATGTAGATGAAATCAAAAACTAATTACACAGTTTTGTTGTACTTTGCGAGACAAATATTTTAAGCTTAATTAATCAATGTTTGAACAATTATTAACAAATAAAAACAAAATTACTACAGTAGTCAACAGTAAATCGGGAAAGCCCGATTCGGGCAACTAAACAGGGCCGTGGACGAGGGTTTTGACAGGTTGCCAAAAGCTGCCATCGCAAGTTTCCATGCGCTTAGACCGACTCCAACAGGAAGCCACCGTAGGCTGTAGCCACAAGCTTCGCGGTCTAGCACCGCGCCCTTCTTGCCTAGAAAGCCACTGTAGCACAGCATGCGTGTCGAGCTGCCATTGGAAACTTTGACGAGCTTGTCATTGTACTCCCTCGGTTCCAACGTTTCAAAAACAATGCAATTCTCTTATGAGTCAAATGGTTACCATAGTTATATAAAAAATATTAATATCTATAAATTAAATATCATTAAATTAGTTATGACATATTTTTATAGTAAAATTAGTTAGAGACATAAATGTTAACAGTGTTCACGGTAAATTTGGTCAAACTTAAATAAATTTGACTTACACGATTCTCAACCACTCGTCGTCCCAGGCAAGGTGAAGAAAATGACCATCACAATTATGATAAGAATCAACACTGAAAAAGCCAGGGTCTATGCACAAACCAAACACCAGCCAACTTTCTATGGTATCCGCATGTGTGGCGTGGCAAACAATGGTGGGGAACCAAATATCTCAGGCTTTGAGGAATCAATTAACCTTAAATTTGATGATACAAATGTTAATATTATTTTCTTATAAATCTAGTCAAATTTAAGATTTTTTCACTCCTCAGAGCGCAAAATGTGCGCTTATTTTGAGACGGAAGAAATAGTTAATCGAAACTCAAATTACTCGCATAAATTTAGGCTAAGGTTTAGTTAAATAGTGTTTGGATCTCATAATTTAAAGTTTCATAAGTACCGGCTATTGTTAGTCACTTTTTTGCAGGTAGTTAGTATTAATCTCGTTAGATATATTTACTTAACAACATAATAAAATATTCACTTTGTTCCAAACTACTCCCTCCGTTCCAAATTATAAGTCGTTTTGACTTTTTTTGGTTCATCCATTTTCCTATGTATCTAGACATACTATTATATCTAAATGCATAGCAAGATGGATGCACTGAAAAAGTCAAAGCGACTTATAATATGGAATGGAGGGAGTATAAGTTATTCTACCTTTTTAGTAGAAATGTATGTATTTAGACATAGCGTATATCTATATTAGTTATATACTGTTAAAATGTAGAAAAATCAGAAGAACTTATAATTTAGAATAAATGGAGTAGTTGTTATCAAGTTTTGTGACCACTCACCAAATGACACTAAAAAAATGAAGTATTTCTCTGTGCGACTCGTGCTACAGCGAGGGGAAGCAGGGACCTCCGTCGTCTAGTATAGTTGTAGTACTTATGATTTATAATTGATCAAGCTAGGAGATACCCGCGCGTTACTGTGAGACTTTCTTAGTAATAAATTTATTGTATATATATAGCATTACTGTATGGTACCATGGCTACTATGTGTGTATATATGAGCTTGGCTCGCATATTATTTTACTGCATCGAATTTGGTAAAAATCGGTAAGCTAATAGGAGAAAGGCTAATAGAATATTTGATCATATTTTAGAATGATATATAGGATGATGAAACAAATAGCATATGTAGATGAGATGTATGCTGATAGATTAAAAGGTTAAAAGCATTGCACATAAATGAGATGATATAGACAATTTTTGTAATAAAAAAAGGGATGACATGGATAGCTTGTATGAACAAACTGTAAGTTAGTGGGGACACTTAGTGGGAAATGATGTAGACACCTTGCATGAAGAGATAAAACATCTAGTGAGGTTTAGCTTTATTAGAGTATTTAGATTTAAATTTAGATATAGATATAGATATAGATATAGATGTAGATTGTGCGGTGAAGGCTAAAAGCTACTGGATAGCATCGTCTTCATTAGTTCCTCGTGTGGATCTTGTTTCTTGTAGAAAAATTTGATGCAAATGCTTACCTAGGCATCCAGGGCAATGTTGTTCACATTGTTTTTGTTTCTGTAGGCGATTAGCGAGGATATTCGTGTTCCTTGTTTGCCCTTTGTGTTATCAACTCATTAGATTCTGATATTGCGATGGCCGGAAGTTATTCGGACTTTCAATACCTATGGTGCCAGATTGATGGTCTCTTGATCATCTTTGATTACTAGAGGATCCATGCTCTTTCAATGTGTCCCACTCGTCTCGATAAGTTCTCATGGCGTTGGATCATGAGGCATTTTTAATCACCCTGTTCGCTTATGTTGATGCTTATACTGAAATGTTGTGAGAGAAAAATACTGTTCCATAGCTAAAAAGTAGCTCAAGCGAACAGGGTGAATGTTTGGCACCCGTCGTTTGTCGATAATTGGAGCATTGAAACTAAGAGGCAACCGTCGAGACCATGGGGCCTTGTTCGGCTGGCTGGCTCCCAACCAACTAGCAGTGTTTTTCTCTCACACCAATTCAGCACCAGCCAACAGCCATCAGCCACCCAGCAGTATTTTTCTCTCACAACAAATCAGCACCAGCCACCAGCCATCAGCCAGCCGAACGAGACCCATATATTAGAGGTGACTAATATGCTGGTTAAGCGGCTCTGGATTTATTCTAGTCTTCCCTGCTATCTACAAACTTGGATGTAAGCAAATTATTTTTTTTGAAAGTTGGTATCCAAGTGGTTAGGTCCCTGATGTAAGCAAATTATGCCATCAGATATCCAGATTCAGATAATTAATATAGTTATTCCTTCCCCTTGGGAAAAAAAAAACAACCCACCATATATTGGAGGTGATTAATGCCATTGTTAATTACGAGCTGGAGTAAAGTTTAATACTATATCCGTTACCGTAGGTTGGATGTACTTAACAACCGTAATCATCGTCTATTGGTTCGAATAAACTCAGGCCTTGTTCACTTCCCCATCCCAACCCAAAATATTTCCTCTTTCACCCATCACATC
Source organism: Saccharum hybrid cultivar R570 (assembly GCA_038087645.1). NCBI lineage: Eukaryota > Viridiplantae > Streptophyta > Magnoliopsida > Poales > Poaceae > Saccharum > Saccharum hybrid cultivar. The sequence goes on from JAQSUU010000512.1 coordinate 7,557,042, forward strand.
AAATCTTTCGACGCATGCATGGAGCATTAAATGTAGGTAAAAAAGATAATTAATTGCATAGTTTGTCTGTAAATGTCGGGACGAATCTTTTGAGCCTAGTTAGTCCATGATTGGATAAATTTTATCAAATAACAACGAAAGATGCTACAGTAACTTTCAGCTACTTTTCGGTTTTCGCGAAGTGAACACACCCTCTGTCAGGCACTACGGACGAAGTAGTAGTTAGTGCCACTAGCCCACTGCCCACGACGCTGGTGTACGAACTGCACCTGAACACAACAAGCTGGCCGCTGGCCGGCACGGCACGAGCACGACGACTCGCCTCCCGCCTCCGCCTCAGGGCTTCCCCAACGGAAGCTAACAGAGGTGTTGGCCTCAGGGAAAAGGGAAGGACCACGTAGATTAAAAGAGAATGAGACTGTATTTTTTCCAACGCAGGCTGTCATAACTGTACAGAGGACGTCAGTATTTGTCAGCTATGTCCAGACACGTAAATCAGAGGGAGTCAGTGACTTTTCTCTTGCTGCTCAACCTCCAACCCGCTCTCTCCTGGGTGCTCTGCCTTTTCGTCAGGTGAAGCGCTTAGCTCCTCTGCAAGCTAACCTGACACACTGCAGAGCAGCTCTTCGACTCGACGTGGCCTTCAAATGCGGACGTGGAGTTTAGAACCACCAGCCACCCTGTCGCGTTGGGGCTGGCCTCATCCGGAGCGCGGCAACTTCGACGTAATTTCCAGGAGGACTCGAATTAAGAGAATATATCGCTTACGTGATCTTTATACAAAAGAAAAGTAGCACTAAAGAATATCGATTACGTGTGCCTGCCTTCCATCCAAAAGAAATTCTTTTTCCATGTTCCTAGTACTACTAGCATATAATACGTATCCCCTAAAAAAAAGCATATAATACGTATGCATATCCACAGGAACTTGACTTGTGTTGACCAGCGTTCTCAAACTTCCACTTCTACAGTCCAGCTTCCGCCATCCACGTTCTGCACTTCTGCTGCCTCCCCGCCTTCCGCAAAACCGCCCGCGGAGCACGACGGGGTAAAACCGGCAATACGGCCCCACTTCTCCCGGAATTTCCACGGCGCGCCCACGCCCATTATAACTACCCCTCAAACCTCCCTGTTCCCTTTGCTGAACATCATCATCTCACCTGCGCTTTAGCGAAAAACACTCCTCTGGGGAACGGAACGCGTTCGCTACCCTCGGCGCTTGATCGATCCATCATCATTCCATCTACGCCTGCGATGGAGTACGAGCGCGGAGCCGGGCGCGGCCGCGGGCGGGGCCGCGGAGGTGGCGGCGGGTACGGGCGACAGCACGGAGACGGCGGCGACGGCCGCGGCGGAGGCGGATACGGCCCCCGCGGAGGCGGCCGCGGCGGTGGAGGCGGAGGCGGATACGGGCCTCGCGGAGGCGAGTACGGCGGCGGAGGAGGAGGAGGAGGAGGAGGGAGGGGGTACGGGTACGACGAAGGAGGAGGCTACGGCGGGGGCCGTGGAGGCGGCGGTTACCACCAAGGGCCTCGCGGAGGCGGAGGCGGAGGCGGGCGCGGAGGGCGCGGCGGCCAGGCGTACGGGCCCGGCGGCGGCCGTAGCGGCAACGCGTGGGCGCCGGCGCCGGGTGCGGGGAGAGGTCGTGGAGTTGGCGGCGGCGCGGCCGAGTACGCCCCCGTCAGGGGGCCCGCGCCCGCGACTGCGCCTGCGGCGAGGGCGGTTGCGGTTGCGCCCAAGGACAAGGACGCGCCGAGTTCGTCGGGATCCGTTGGTAAGTGCTTTAATCGCGCAAATTCGTGCAGCTTGTTACATTACTCTGTTTCTGGTGTTCAGAATATTAAGGTTCGGTTCTGTTCTGTTCTGTGATACTCTGTTTTCTTTCTATGAGCGTTTCTGCTTTCTCCACCGCGGTCGATGGTAGAGTAATCGTCGCCTATCATTTTTTTATTGTGGTATATTGGTCTTGCAATTTTCGCTGTCTGCCTGCTGATCGTGCTCATTATATAGAATTCACTGCGATGGATAGTTGTTTCTGATGAATCGTTGTCTAGCGTTGTAGATGAGATGAGTGCTCCTGGTTTGTGAACTGAGGTTTGGATTCAAAATTGGAGGATCTCTCTGCATGACAATATCCATTTACTGATTTTGATGCGTTAGATCTACAGTGGTAGATTGTTAAGATGGTGGTCTTTGTGCTATTACTGCTTAACTTACTCTCGTGTAAGTAGTGATACATGTTGTCACTTTGCCTTTGTTTAGAGAGTAATCTGATAGTCCCCTCAACCCCCCCCCCCCCCCCCCCCCCCCCCCCCCCCCCCCCTCTTTTTTTACTTGCTTTTTTAGTGAGTAGTCTCCTTTGGCGGTAGCTCAGCATCCTTCAGAGTGTACCTAGAAAGCTCTCAAGTGGAAATTATTTGTCGTTTATTATCTAACACTTAATACTTACTGAAAAATGCATTTATCTCTTTCCTGTGCATTTGGTACTTGGTAGTGTGTTCTTTATATAAATGCACTTGACAGATGTCATGAGAAATCACTTCATGGCTTGGAGAGTGCATATGCAAGGGAGTGAATATACTTTCATGTATTGATGGAACTGAAATTGCGGTGAATGAGGATCTTTACCTGAATCTGAATTCAATTTTACCGAGCCATTTCATTTGGGAGATTATGTTGGGCTAAAAAGACTTAAGGGGATAATGTAGCTTGGCTAATCTTTTATTTAGCATCTTGCTCTTTTACTATTTTCTCTCATGTACAATTGACCATGTCTGTTTCTAATTGCTCTTCCTTTTTCTTGTAGAACGCATCGCATCCAGTGAATTGGCCAGAGTAGAACCACTAGCATCCACACTAGCTGCCACATCTTCTGTAGGCACACGAGTGCCAATGCATAGACCTGATTCTGGAGGTTCCTTATCTCAAGCAAAGGTCGAACTTTTGGTGAATCACTTCATTGTCAGCTACCGAGAGGTGACAACTATTTTTCACTACGACATAAGCATCAAGCTTGATGAAGCTTCCTCCAAGGCTTCAGGCAAAGAACTCTCCAAGGCAGAATTTCTTTCTGTCAAGGATGAACTCTTCAGGGAAAGCAGTTTACGGCGTCTTTCCTCATGTGTTGCTTATGATGGCGGAAGAAATCTCTACACTTCTGCTGAACTGCCAGCAGGTTTATTTCGTGTGAGAGTTCGATCAAAGACCTACATTGTATCAGTAGATTTGAAGAAGCAGCTGCCATTAAGTCAACTCTCAGAGTTACCTGTGCCTAGAGAGGTCTTGCAGGGTCTTGATGTTGTTGTGCGTGAGGCCTCCAGATGGCGCAAGATTATCCTTGGTAGAGGATTTTACTCACCAAGCAGCAGTATAGACATTGGAAAGGGTGTTGTAGCTATGAAAGGAACCCAGCAGACCCTTAAATACACTCAGCAAGGGCTGATCCTATGTGTTGACTATTCAGTTATGCCATTTTACAAAGCTGGGCCAGTGATGGATACTGTTGAGAAATTAGTGGGGCGCCTTGATTACCGGACAGCACTGAACAGGAGGCAACTGGAAAATCTGGTTGATGAGCTTAAAGGCCGACGTGTGACTGTGATTCATCGGAGGACCAATCAGAAGTACACAGTGCAAGGCTTGACACCCTTACCTGCCAGCCAGATGACCTTTGTGGATGCTGAATCTGGCCAAACGAAGAGGCTTGTGGATTATTATGCTCAGAAACATGGCAAGGTGATTGAGTACCAGATGCTTCCATGCTTGGATTTGAGCAAGAGCAAGGACAAACCGAATCATGTGCCAATTGAGCTCTGCACTCTTCTTGAAGGACAGAGGTTTCCAAAAGCAAACTTGGATAAGAATTCTGACAGGATACTGAAAGGGAAGGCTCTAATACCTGCATCTAATCGGAGGAACGAGATTCTAGACTTGGTGAATGCTTCGGATGGACCTTGCAGGTAACTAACTGTTTTTCCATGTGTTCTTGTCAACCTGAAAAGTTGAGCTACTGCTATATAGCTATACTTTAGCTGTCACTGTGAAATTAGATGCAATGTGATTGCCCGTTCCTCATACTCAATTTAACTTATATAACTTATATATACATATACATATACATATACATACTATTAGTTCTCTTATTTATTCCTACCATTTTTTTTTCTCCTGCAAATGCACATCAATGTAACTTTGAGCTGTTCTACATCTCTTTCCTAGGATAGCAAACAAACTGATCATTACCTTTTCTTTTCAACAGAATATGCAATGTTTATTACTAGCTACTAATTATCATTTCACTTACAGCGGAGAAATTGCACAGCAATTTGGGATTTCCTTGGATGTACGAATGACAGAAGTCACGGGTAGGATCCTTCCCCCACCAAACCTCAAACTTGGGGCATCCAATGGCCAGACCTCCAAATTCAGTATGGATCACAAATGCCAGTGGAACCTTGTGAAGAAGAGACTAGTAGAGGGCCGGGATCTTCAGTGCTGGGGCATCGTCGACTTCAGTGCTGAGCCATCTCAGTCCTGGCAGGAGCCCCTCAATGGAAGGATGTTTGTTGAGAAGATTGTGAGGAAGTGCTGTGAGCTTGGTATCCGTATGAACTCTAATCCATGCTTCGTACACATATCAAAGATGGCAGTGCTCTCCGATCCGCATCGACTACAGGAGGAGCTAAACAAAGCAAAACAAGCTGCAGTGAGCAAGAAGCAGAGGTTGCAGCTCCTTTTCTGCCCGATGTCCGAGCAGCATCCAGGGTACAAGACACTGAAGTTGATTTGTGATACACAGCTGGGGATCCTGACCCAGTGTTTCCTGAGCGATCGCGCAAACAAGCCAAATGGGCAGGACCAGTACATGACCAACCTTGCTCTCAAGATTAATGGCAAGCTTGGGGGCAGCAACGTTCAGCTGTTTGACTCACTCCCACGGGTTGCTGGGGCACCTTTCATGTTCATCGGTGCTGACGTTAACCACCCGTCACCCGGGAACGTGGAGAGCCCATCAATCGCAGGCGTGGTTGCGTCTATCAACTCCGGTGTCAACAAGTACGTGGCAAGAATCCGTGCCCAGCCGCACCGCTGCGAGGTGATCCAGCAGCTTGGTGAGATCTGCCTGGAGCTCATTGGAGTCTTTGAGAAGCTAAATCGAGTGAAACCGCAGAAGATCATCTACTTCCGTGACGGCGTGAGCGACGGCCAGTTCGACATGGTCCTGAACGAGGAACTGGCTGACCTGGAGAAGGCGATCAAGGTGGACGGCTACGCGCCGACCATCACTGTGATCGTGGCCAAGAAGCGGCACCACACACGCCTGTTCCCCAAGGACCCCGGCCAGCCGCAGACGGAGAAAGGGAACGTGCCGCCTGGCACGGTGGTGGACACGGGCGTGGTGGACCCGTCTGCCTACGACTTCTACCTGTGCAGCCACACCGGGATTCTGGGAACCAGCAGGCCGACGCACTACTACAGCCTGGTGGACGAGCACGGCTTCGGGTCTGACGACCTGCAGAAGCTGATCTACAACCTGTGCTTCGTGTTCGCGCGGTGCACCAAGCCGGTGTCGCTGGCGACGCCCGTCTACTACGCCGACCTCGTGGCCTACCGTGGCAGGGTCTACTACGAGGCAGCCATGATGGCGTCTCAGCGAGGGATGGGGTCGGCTTCTTCGGCATCCTCGACCTCCTCTGCTGGGACTTTCGACTTCACTAGCTTCCCGAGGCTGCACAAGGACGTGGAGGACAACATGTTCTTCATCTGACACCAGTTTTTTCACCGGTGTCGTGGAGCAAGCTCGGGTCGATTTTGCCGTGTGGCAACATCGCATGGTTTTTATGCTGTTGCCTTTTTGCTGGTCGCGTCCTTTTGCATAGTGTCAGTGTGTTTGAAGTTGTTAGTTTGATACTGCAAGTCAGTGAAGGTTATGCTTAAAGACTTCTTTCTTTTACTTTTGTGTGTGCACCACCTTAAGCTCGAGATCCTCAAATCTCCGGGTTTGTTTTTTGGTTAACAAGGGGTAACAGGGACAAGTAGATAGGGCAGGAAGGAACCAGGGGCTTGATCTCAGTAGAGAGTAGATATAGGGAAGACAATCAATCGGAGTGAATGAAAAGGAAAAAATAGGCGGGGCTACCAGTAGTAGAGCCAAATGCCAGAATTTCGGTAATCCGTAGTAGCGAATTATCCCAAACAAAAACGATAACCTGGAATCACCAGAGCTTGAAATATGTTCAAGATTTGCTTACTGTACATGCTCGTGTCCTGAAAAGAGTACCGTGTCCAGCTTGATTGGGGAACTCCCACCCAATATGGAACTGGCCCAACATGCTACGGAACGGGCCGAATTTGGCTAGGGCCTTGTTTAGAAGGCTAGTTTTTTTTAAGCTAGGTTACTGTAGCAATTTCGTTTGTATTTGGTGATTAGTGTCCAATCATAAACTAATTAAGCTCAAAAGATTCGTCTCGCAAATTACAGACAAACTGTGCAATTAGTTATTTTTTTACCTATATTTAGTGCTCCATGCATGCGTCTAAAGATTTGATGTTACGGAGAGAGAGTGAAAAAATTTCAACTTTAGCCTTGATCTAAACAAGGCATAGGCCTCGTGTGCGGCAACCGCAATGGGGCCCTGTTCGATTGGTTGAAAGTACTATCATTGATTTGTTACGCTGTTCATTGACTGAAAAAGTACGGCTGACAAGACGAGCAAACGGACTCGTTGCTATATAAAAAATGAAAAACTAATATAGTACGTACAGTGAGGGACCCAGGGCCCAGTTATATGAGGTTTAGAAAATAATAAAAAATAAACACTACAGTAGAGAGTTATATGAGCTATGCGAGAGTTGTTTTTGAGAAATTGTGCTATTTGAGAGTCACTGGCTATTTGATCTCTCTCCTTTTTTAGACTAGCTATTTGAAACCATTGCACGCTTAAGAGCATCTCCAGCAATACTACCTAAAACACACCTCCTACTTCTCTATTTAGGAAGCCACCTATTTTGAGACTACTTATATTTTACTTCCAACTCCAGCTAAACCATACTACTCAAATTCGTTTTAGTAGTCAATGACGCGTGTGGCTCTTTTGTCATTTCTCTCATCCAGATTTTGCATGGTGGAGAGTAGGGGGCCAACAGAAGTAGAGGGTGGAGGGGGAAAAGTAGGAGGGCCTCCTACTTTCCCTCCTCCACCCTCTACTTTTGTTGGCCTCCTGCTCTTAACCGTGCAAAATCTGAATGAGTGAGATGACAAAAGAGCCCCACGTGTCATTGACTACTAAATCGAATTTGAGTAGTATGATTTAGGTAATATTGTTGGAGTTGAAAGCAAAATATGAGTAGTATCAAAATAGGTGGCTTCCTAAATAAAAAAACAGGGGATGTGTTTTAGGTAGTATTGTTGGAGATGCTATTACCAGCAGCTTGCCGTGGAAGCTAACACCCGGTTGACGGTGTACCCTGCGTCCGCTTCGCGAGCCGCAGGCCTGGCGTGCCTTCGCTCCGAAGGACCAGGGACAAACCGGGAAGATTCTTTGCTTAGACTATCCGCACTCGTGGTCCTCTAAATTCATCCTCTAAAAGGAATATTTCATCCTGGTCATCAAGATTCTTTCCTCTATATCACTTTCTCCCGCACTCATTCGTCCTCTATATCTCATCCTCTATTTAGTGGGACCCACGTGTCATACTCTATTTATATTTTAACCCCCACCCGGTCTCTCTCTATCATCTCTCTTCTATCCTCTCCTCTGCTCCCGACGGCGAGGGCGCGCGTCGGCGAGGGCGCGCGGCCCTGGCGAGCGCGCGGCCTCCTCCTCCGGCTCCGGCTCCGGCGCGGGGAGCAGGCGCGGCCTCCTCCTCCGGCTCCGGCGCGGGGAGCGGGCGCGGCCTCCTCCTCCGGCTCCGGCGCGGGCAGCGGCGCCACGGCCCTGGGCCGACGAGCTGACGCGGTCGAGCGGCGGGCGAAGGACGAGGCCGCGCGGGACGACCTCCCCGCGCTCCTCCTTGGCCGCCATGGACGACCTCCTCGCGCTCCTCCCCGCGGCTCTCCCCCACGCCATCGCCCTCTCCTCCGGCCTCCTCCCGCCTCCCGGTGCGCTCTCTCTCTCTCTCTCCGTGCCATGAGGCGAGTGGCACGAGGACGAGCGGGCCCCGCGCGCGCATAGCGGAGGTCCGGTACCGCGGCAAATTTGGCGGACGGAGCCAGCGATAGCGGACGCGCAAAAGCGATAGCGTACCCCGCTACAGGCGATTCCGTCCGCTATCCACGTGTAGCGGACGCGGATACCGCACACGGTGCGGAAGGTCTTACTGCCTGCCTACTAGGAGTACGCACTCGAGAAGCAGCAGATCGTCCTCCTACGATCCGATCCGATTCGATAAAGCATCTCTAGTACGCTGCTGATTTGACGTGCCATCGTCATTGGTCATGGTCGTCGTGGACGAGGGTTTTGGCACAAGGTAGCTAACGGAAGCCACTGTACGCTGTAGGCTGTAGCCACGATCTGTCTAGCACCGCGCCCTTGTCTAGAAAGCTACTGTAGCGCAGCATGCGTGTCGAGCTGCCATTGCATACTTTGACGTGCTTTGTCTATCATCGCTGTACTCCCTGCGTTTCAAAAACAATCCAATTCTCGCCCTAGGAGAAGTCAAATACGGAGTACTAGTAATTCGATAGTGACCAAAGTTATATAAAAAAAGGCATTGACATTTATAATACAAAATAAATATCATTAAATTAGTTGTAAAATATTTTTTTGTTGGAGACATAAATGTTAATGGTATTCACCGTAAACTTAGTTAAATTTAAATTAGTTGGACCAGCAAGATTCGGGCAAAGTTTGTCACTCCAGTTGTGGCGTCGTCCAAAGCAAGGGGAAGAAAATAACCGTCATAGCTATAGCGAGAATTAACACTGAAAAAACCACAATCTATACACAAACCAAACACCAGCTAGCTTTCTCTGGCAGCCACATGTGTGGCATGGCAAACAACGGTGGAGAACCAAATATCTTAGGCTTCAAGGAATCAATTAATCTTGAATTTGACAGTACAAATGTTAATGTTATTTCCTATAAATGTAGTCAAATTCAAGATTTGTTAACTCCTATGAGTGCAAAATGTGCGCTTATTTTGAGACGAAAGAATTAGTTAACCGAAACTAAAATTTACTCGCATAAATTTAGGCTAAATTTTATTTAAATAGTGTTTGGATTTCATAATTTAAAATTTTGTGAGTACTAGCTATTATTAATCTCATTTTTGCAGGTACTTACTATTAATCTGGTGTAAGGTCCTAAATGGCTAGAGGGGGGTGAATAGCCTATAAAAAAATCCTACACGAACCACTAAACAAACTTATTAGAATAACAAACGGCGTAAAGCGAGTTTTGCTTAGCCTACGGTTGTGATGCAAGCCTCCTAACCACAAGTCTAGTAGATTATGATCTCTAGTTCACGCAAGGGCTATGTCACTAATTTTACACTAGTGAGCAAACTAACAACTACTAGCAAAGGCTACCACTAGAGCTACACAAGTTAAACTAGTAAAAGTAAATGCAAGAGAGAAGATTGTGAATCTTATACCGACGGTGGAGTGGAGATGTTGCCAATCACCAAGAAGATATACAATCAATCAATATTGACAACAACACAATATGAAGACCAATCACCGGGAGACAAGAGACACAATATTTTTGTTCACCCGGTGTTCACTTGTGCACCGACAAGCTACGTCACCGGTTGTGTCGACCAACACTTAGATGGTTTTCCGGTGTGACCTTCAAGTCACTTGCCCCTCAAGGCACGCCCCGCAAGGCACCACAAGATACCACTCTCAAGTAAGGTAACTCAATGACACGCACAATCCACTAGAGTTATTTTTGGCGCTCCACCGAGGAAAGCACAAGAACCTCTTACAATCAATCGGAGGTGGCCAAGAACAATCTCCTTCTCTTGCCAACGCCTCCAACAATCTCAAAGCCGGCTAGGAGCGGTACTCTCCAAGAGTAACAAGAAATTCACCGGCTAAACCACCCACAAGTGCCACTAGATGCCCTCAAGCTATGCAATGCACTTTGGGATCACTCAATCTCACTTTTGATTTGCAATCAAGCAAGAGAGATGAGTGGGAGGGAGAAGCTCTAGCTCAAAGGATGCACAAGAGTGTTAGAAATCACGAGCGACCTCCCCAAGGGCTGGCCAACAAGTATTTATAAGCATCCCAAACGAATAGAGCCGTTGTAACCCTTCACTGGGCGTTTTTTGGGACGACCGGACGCACCAGTCGAAACTGACCGGACGCGCAGCACCGTGTCCGATCGCCCTGCGCCGTCCACGTGTTCTCCCGAATTCAACTGCGACTGCTCGTACCTCCAACGGTCACTGCGTGTCAACGGTCAAACGCCATCGACCGGACGCGCCGCTCAAACGACCGGACGCGCCGATCGTACAGCACCGCGCGCCCGCGAACCATCGACCGGCCGCGCTCTAGACAACGATCAGACGCGACAGTGCCAACGTCCGGTTGAAGTCCAGTAAGCTCCCTCAATGACCGGACACATCCGATCAGCTATACGCCATGCGCTACACTTCTGGGTGCCCGACCGGACGCGCCGGTCCCGCGAGTGATCGGACGCGCCGGTGCAAAACCCTTACACCCGCGCGCCTGACTGCTGCGAAACCCAAACCCTTCTCTACCGCTCAAACTCCGTCACCTTCACAAATGTGCCAACACCAATAAGTAATCACCACCTTGTGCACGTGTGTTAGCATTTTCATAATCATTTTCGAAGGTTTTCCAGTTAGCTCACTAGGCCCTACATGCAATGCACTTCATGAATTCACCTAGTGGCACCCGTGCGTCGAATAACCGATAAGACTTCCCCTCTTAATAGTTCGGCTATCGATCCTAAACCACTCACACCCTCTATGGTGTCTTGAGTGTAAAACAAAATGGCCCTATGGTTATACCTTTGCCTTGAGCCCATTTTGTTTTTCCAAAAGATATGATCCACTTCATATCATCACATGACTATCTCGATCCATCGACCTTGACTTCACTTGCTCTTCACCGTTGCATCGGTCCGTCGACGCCAAGTCTTGCTCAAGCTTCACCATCGCATGGTCCTTCGCTTCGAAGCCTCGACTTGCCCTTCCCCTTCACAACCGGTCCATCGAGCCAAGCATTATCTCGGTCTTCATCATCTTGGTCACATGAGTTAATGTCATGTCTCATATTCAATGACCACCTTTATCTAAATCATCCACTTAGATACAAAGGTTAGTCCTAGGTTTCATCAATTAGCCAAAACCAAACTAGGTACTTTCAATCTCCCCTTTTTTAGTAATTGATGACAACCCTCACAAAGATGATTTTGATAATAAAAGTTTTGAACTTGTCATACTTGTCCAATCATTTTGCTCATAAGTAAAGTTTAGACAATTATCACAAGCTCAGTTTTGGTAGCATCAGATCTCCCTACATATGTGCATAGAGTTTGGATTGAAAGCTTTGCACATATGCATGGATAGAAGTGTTGAGAGAGTAATTCTACCAAAATGATGCTAAGGTGTAAGAAATGGACCTTTAAAGCGTGATACCAATCGGAGTTGCCTTTTACACCATCCTTAGCATCATGAAGTAACTAGACATCCATCACAACTCAAGAACCCCGTGAGATCAACATTATATGTAAAAGTTCTTGGACCACTTATAAAGCTTTAGGCATGTCTAGATACCACGTGTAAACTATTCCTATGCATGCTAGTAGATCATTTCATTATTCAAGTTCTATACTAGCATTGCACCACACAAGCATGTATATTGAATTTAAATACATATGCAATGAGCAAGTAATATGAGAATGCACAAACAAATGCAACAACTTTGTTTATGAGCTTGCTCCCCCTACTTGTGTGCATCAAAATTTTATTTACCCCTTTATCATGTTGAATCATCTTTTTCTCTCCCCCTTTGTCAACAACTTACCCAAAAATAGGATCAAATTATGGAGAGAAAAATAATGTTTGATGGAGTAGATTAAAATTTATCAAATTTGGTTCAACCTAGAACACTTGCCAAAGATATTTAATTCGATTTGAGCCAAAGACAAGCTTCTTCACACATCATAATAAGGGTTATCTTGCCTATGTTGAACTAAACACTTATAGCAAATCTTCTAGATTCAACACTAGGTTTGCAAGCTCACAAACATGTCATATGCCACCACTAGATAAAAAACAAGCATAGAAGCAATAGTGGTAACATATATCCATCAAATTCATTTGATTTATCATGAATGCTCATGCATACCACTTATTATGTCTACATGCTCTAATAAGTCCTTAACATAGGATGAATGACATGTCAATCAACTTTACCTTGCAATGTCGAAGGAGAGGCATCTCAATAAGTGGGTGGGGTGCATTCAACTCATGTTTGAGAAATTGAGAATGTTCAACTCATTCTTTAGCTTGCAAAACATCTTTTCATCAAGTGGCTTGGTGAGAATATCGGCAAGTTGATCATCGGTGCCAACACTTTCAATGGCAATATCTCCCTTTTGTTGATGATCTCTAATGAAATAATGCCTTATGTCAATATGCTTTGTTCTTCCATGTTGAATCGGGTTTTGTGTCATCTTGATTGCACTTTTATTATCACATAGCAATGGCACATTATTGAAGTTGAGGCCATAATCCTTCAAAGTTGATTTCATCCATAGCAATTGTGCACAACAGTTCCCCGCACTCACATATTCAGCTTCGGCAGTAGAAATTGCCATACTATTTTGTTTCTTTGAGGACCATGACACAAGTGATTTTCCAAGTAATTGACATGTGTCACTTGTGCTCTTTCTATTGATCTTGCAACCCCCATAGTCGGAGTCCGAATATCCAATCAATTCAAACTTTGAACCCTTGGGATACCATAGTCTAACATCTCTTGTTTGCTTCAAGTACCTCAATATTCTCTTTGCGGCCGTGAGATGACTCTCTTTAGGTGAGGCTTGATATCTAGCACACATACAAACACTAAACATGACATCCGGCCTTGATGCGGTGACATAGAGTAGACTTCCAATCAAAGACCGATATTCCTTTTGATTCACCATTTTGCCATCAAGATCACTATCCAAATTGCCATTTGTACCCATTGGAGTTGAAATTGGCTTTGCATCTTGCATTCTAAACTTCTTCAACATGTCCCTTATGTATTTCCCTTGACTCACAGATGTCCCATTCTTCAATTGCTTGACTTGGAGACCAAGGAAGTAGCTAAGTTCACCAATCATAGACATTTCAAACTCTTTGACCATCATAGCACCAAATTCTTTATAATAAGCTTGATCGGTTGATCCAAAGATGATGTCATCAACATATATTTGCACTATGAATAGATCATTCCCAATCTTCTTGGTGAATAGAGTTGTATCAACCTTGCCCATCTTGAATCCCTTAGAGAGAAGGAAATCCCTTAGCCTCTCATACCATGCTCTAGGTGCTTGCTTTAAGCCATATAAAGCCTTCTTCAATTTGTACACATGGTTGAGTTTCTTGTCATCTTTAAATCCGGGAGGTTGTTCAACAAAGACTAACTCATTGATGATTCTATTGAGAAATGCACTTTTGACATCCATTTGATATAGTTTGATGTTGTGTGCACAAGCATAAGCCAATAGAATCCTTATTGCCTCCAATCTTGCCACGGGAGCATATGTCTCATCATAGTCAAGACCTTCTACTTGAGTATAACCTTGAGCAACTAGTCTTGCTTTGTTTCTCACCACAATACCATCTTGATCTTGCTTATTTTTAAACACCCACTTGGTTCCTATCACATTGTAGTCATTTGGTCTTTCTACCAATTCCCAAACATCATTTCTTATGAAATTGCTAAGCTCTTCTTGCATAGCTATGATCCAATCGGCATCCCTCAAAGCTTCTTCTATTTTCTTTGGTTCTATGGTTGACACAAATGATGCATGCTCACAAAACATAGTCAATTTTGATCTTATTTGCACACCACTTCTAATATCACCAATAACACTATCAATGGGGTGATTTCTTGCAATATGTTGTGGTTGGAGTACTTGCACTTGATTGCTTGAGCTTGGTTTATCACTTGATGTATCTCGATGAGATGAACTAGCACCATGATCTTGCACTTGAGAGTCATTAGCTAGCTTGAATGAAGAATTGAGCACTTGATCTTTATCATCATCTTGAATATCAATTACTTGCTTTGCTCTAATATTCTCAATGTTCATGTTCTTCATTGCTTCCACCAATTGAGTTCCACCAACATCATCTAGATTCTCTTCTTCATCTTGTGACTCATTGGTTTCATCAAATTGCACATCATGGACTTCTTCTAGAATGCCACTTAAATTGTTCCAAACTCTATAAGCTTTGCTTGTAGTTGAATAACCAAGTAGAAACCCCTTATCACATCTTTTGTCAAACTTTCCCAATCTAGTGCCCTTCTGAAAGGTCTTGATGGCTAGAGGGGGGGGTGAATAGCCTATTAAAAATTTCTACAACGACAAGCTAAACAAGTTTATCAATATAACAAATAGCGAGATGCGAGTTTTGCTTAGCCTATGGGTGTTTGCAAGCCACCTATCCAATTCACAATTCTAGTATTTGCACTCAACCGCACAAGTCAAACCGAGAAGTTAAGTACAACTACAACTAGCAAGCTACACAAGAGAACTACTCTAGCTAAGCTAATTAGCTAGCAAAGATAACTAAGAAATTAATACAAGAGAGATAGGAGGGTATCACCGAGGGGCGAAGTATTGAGCCAACCAATATGATCAACAATGAATACCAAGATAACCAAACACCGGGATCAATCAATCACAATATGAAAGTGATGACACGAAGATTTATCCCGAGGTTCACGTGCTTGCCGGCACGCTAGTCCCCGTTGTGTCCCTCTTCACCACGTGGTTCGGTGGCTAATCGGTCTCACACCGAGCCTCTCAAAAGGCACCACAAGAACCTACCGAATGGCAAAAGGTTGCAATGACACGAGCAATATACTAACGTTGCCTTTGGCGCTTCACCGAGGTAGGCACAAACCCCTCACAATCACTGGAGGTGGCCAAGAACAATCACCAACTCTTGCCAACGCCTCCAAGCTGCTCCAAGCCGTCTAGGTGGCGGCAACCACCAAGAGAAACAAGAATCCCGCAGCAAATCAACCACCAAGTGCCAACTAGATGCTATCTCACAATGCAAATGCACTTGGATCACTCAATCTCACTTCGAATATGCAAAGAAGCAAGAGAGATGAGTGGGAGGGGAGTTGCTTAGCTCAAAGTGCTCACAAGTATGTCAAATGTTCGAGAGAAAGAGCCTTGAGCCGGCCAACGAGTATATATAGACGTACCCCTTCGAATATAGCCGTTATAAACTGAAATCAGCAGCAGTCGCGCAGACCGGACGCGCTGGTCGCGTGGACCGGACGCGCCGGTGCCTCAACGGCTAAAATTCGAAACACTGACCGGACGCGCCGGTCGCAACGACCGGACGCGCTGGTCACCACCGGACGCGCCGGTCCCGTGACACACCGGACGCGCCGGTGAACTCTGAGTCGCGCAAAACAAACCAACCACCGGACGCGCTGGTGAACAGACCGGACGCCACAGTGACCGCGTCCGGTGGGAGTCCAGTAAGCTCCCTGGACCACCGGACGCGTCCGGTGGCCTGTGACCGGACGCGCC
The DNA here is from genome assembly GCA_038087645.1 of Saccharum hybrid cultivar R570. Classification (NCBI taxonomy): domain Eukaryota; kingdom Viridiplantae; phylum Streptophyta; class Magnoliopsida; order Poales; family Poaceae; genus Saccharum; species Saccharum hybrid cultivar. The sequence continues at coordinate 7,572,782 of JAQSUU010000512.1, forward strand.
TCGCGTCCGGTGCAGCGACTGAAAAACGCGCAGTTACTGGACACTGACCGGACGCGCCGGACGCACAGTGACCGCGTCCGGTGCAGCGTCCGGTGCAGCGTCCGGTGCAGCGTCCGGTGACTTCTGTGACCTCCGTTCGCTTCCGTTTCTTTTCCGTTTGATTTCCGACTTTCGGCGTAGTAGAAAATAGGCATTTCAACTCCTCGAAAACGCCTGAATCCCGCCTCGCAAGCTCGGCGGTAGGGAGAGTGGACCCCAAAACCTCTCTACCGCTCAAACTCCAACGCCGTCGCAAACGTGCTAACACCACCAAGTGATCATCACCATGTGCATGTGTGTTAGCATTTTCACAATCATTTTTCGAGGCGTTATTAGTTCTATCCAAATGCATATGATCATGAAATGCACATCTAGAGGCACTTAGGAGTTCAATAGCCGCGTCATTCCCCTCTTTATAGTACGGCTATCTATCCTATAATGTAACCACACCCACTAGGTGTCTTGGTTACTAAAACACAACCCTTAAGCATATACCTTTGCCTTGATCACATAGGGTTGCGTCCAAATCCAAGTGTGGCCATCATGATCACCATGTCCATCTTGCCACCAACCTTGGAATGTACTAATCCTCATATGCTACATACAACTTAGGCATAGGATTAGTACTTAGGTATTGTCACTAATTACCAACACCAAACATAGGACTTTCAATCTCCCCCTTGTTGGTAATTGGTGACAAACCTTTCACAAAGATATTATGATAAAATTTTGATTGAACCCATGTCACATTGTCCAAGTATATTACCATGTGTAAGAATTATGGACATGTGATCATGAATTCAAATTGATAGCAATGGCTCCCCCTACATGTATGCTATATGTTTGGATTTTGAAAGCATACATGTTAGATAGGAAAGATTAGGAGCATTGTCTACCAATAGGTGCTAAGTGTTTTAGATTATAGACCTTTGAAGCGTGATACCATCGGAGTTGCGATAAACACCATCTTAGCACTTTGTGTAGTTAGATTCCACTTGAAAAGCACAAATATAACTAGAAACCTCGTGAGATCAACATTATAAGCAAGGTTCTAGTACCACTTTTGAAAAACATGAAGCAACAAAAATCTAACTACTTCCTATTCATGCTAGTACCACAATGCATCATTTCAAATTATACTAGCAAGTCACCACACAAGCAATGTATCGGAGAAAACGAAATGCATAACTATGCATCATACATATGAAGTGCACATAGAAATGCAACATTCATGTTTAAGAGCTTGCTCCCCCTACTTGTGTGCTCAAAATTTTAGTTGATCCCCTTCTTTTATCAATTCTCCCCTTTGTTTTCTCCCCTTTTAGAATCTATCTTTGTGAACAACATTCTTTGTGAACAACATTTTCTCCCCCACAACATTTTCTTCCCCTTTGAGTTCTATCTTTGTGAACAATATTTTCTCCCCCTTTGGCACCAATTGACCACAAGGAGCAAACTTTAGATAGATTATTATGTTGAAATATGGGGTGAGGATCAAGTTTATGATTCAACCTAGATTGCTTGCATAAATAAAATACATCGGTTTGATCCAAGGGCAAGCTTCTTCACACCTCACTAGAAGGGTTATCATGCACCATGTTGAAGCAAATATTTACTTAGGATCACAAGCTACTTAAACAAGTTATATGCTACCACTAGATCATACAAGTCATGGAAACAATAGTGGCACCATATAAACTTCAAATTTATTTAATTTTCATGAATGATCCTAGAACATAAGAAATCATGACTAGATGCACTAAACAAGTCCTTAGCATAGAATGTATGACATGTCAACCATTTGTACCTTGGGGCTCGAAGGAGAGGCATGTCATAAATGGGGTGCATCAACTCATGTTGGAGAAGTCAAGTATGTTCAACTCATTCTTTAGCTTGTGAAATCTCTTCTCATCAAGTGGCTTGGTGAAAAGATCGGCTAATTGATCTTCGGTGCCCACACTTTCAATAGCAATGTCACCCTTTTGTTGATGATCTCTAATAAAGTGATGGCGAACATCAATATGCTTTGTTCTTTGATGTTGAATCGGATTGTTAGTTAGCTTCACGGCACTTTCATTGTCACATAGCAATGGCACATTCTTGAAATTGATTCCAAAATCCTTCAATGTTGCCTTCATCCACAAGATTTGTGCACAACAACTACCCGCGGCGATGTATTCGGCTTCGGCGGTAGATAGTGCAATACTATTTTGCTTCTTGGATGACCATGAGACAAGTGATCTTCCCAACAATTGACATGTCCCGGAAGTGCTCTTTCTCTCCACTTTATCACCGGCATAGTCGGAATCCGAATATCCAACTAGCTCAAAGATTGCACCTTTGGGATACCATAATCCAACATCTTGTGTATGCTTTAAGTACCTCAATATTCTCTTTGTTGCCTTCAAATGACTTTCTCTTGGTGAGGCTTGAAATCTTGCACACATGCATACACTAAACATCACATCGGGCCTTGATGCCGTCACATAGAGTAGGCTACCAATCATTGATCTATATAGTTTTTGATCCACCATGTTGCCACTCTTGTCACTATCCAAGCTTCCACTAGTGCCCATTGGAGTTGTAATACTCTTTGCATCTTCCATGCCAAACTTCTTGAGCATATCTTTGATGTACTTAGTTTGGCTCACAAATGTACCTTCTTTCATTTGTTTGATTTGAAGTCCAAGAAAGAAACTAAGTTCACCAATCATTGACATTTCAAATTCCTTTGCCATCATTTTCCCAAACTCATCACAATAATCTTGATTGGTTGAACCGAATATGATATCATCAACATATATTTGCAGTACAAATAAGTCTTTCCCAATCTTCTTGGTGAATAGGGTTGTATCAACTTTGCCCATGACAAATCCTTTGGATAGCAAGAAGTCCCTCAATCTTTCATACCATGCTCTAGGTGCTTGCTTCAATCCATATAAGGCTTTTCTCAACTTGTATACATGATTGGGTTTCTTGTCATCTTCAAAACCGGGAGGTTGCTCCACATACACCTCCTCTTGAATGTACCCATTGAGAAATGCACTCTTTACATCCATTTGATATAGCTTGATATTGTGAGCACAAGCATAGGCAAGTAAGATCCTAATTGCTTCCAATCTTGCAACCGGGGCATAAGTTTCACCAAAGTCAAGACCCTCAATTTGTGTGTAACCTTGAGCTACTAGTCTTGCTTTGTTCCTTACTACTATCCCATCTTGATCTTGTTTGTTGCGAAAAACCCATCTTGTTCCAATGACATTGTGATCCTTAGGCCTTTCAACTAGTTCCCATACTTCATTTCTCTTGAAGTTGTTGAGCTCTTCATGCATTGCATTTACCCAATCCGGATCTCTCAATGCTTTATCAATGTCCTTGGGTTCTTCCATTGACACAAAAGATGAGTGAGCACAAAATGATGCCAATCTTGATCTAGTTTGAACTCCTCTTTGTATGTCACCAATGATAGAATCCAATGGATGATCTCTTGCAATGTTAGTTGGTTGAAGCACTTGGACTTGATTTCTTGAATGTTGATGTTGATCATGAGTTGGAGATGATGAACTAGCCACTTGTTGATCTTGTTGCACTTGAGATGATGTACTAGCTTGATTTTGCAATAGAGAACCACTAGCTTGAGTGATTGGACTTTGGAGCACTTGATCTTTGTTGTCATCTACATTAATAACTTGCTTTGGTCTAATATCACCAATATCCATTTCTTTCATAGCATTACTCAATTGAGTTCCTCTCACATCATCCAAGTTATCTTCTTCATCTTGAGAGCCATTTGTTTCATCAAACTCAACATCATGCACTTCTTCAAGTAAACCACTAGCCAAATTCCAAACTCTATAAGCTTTGCTAGTAGTTGAGTAACCAAGTAGAAATCCTTCATCACATTTCTTCTCAAACTTGCTTAATCTAGTGCCCTTCTTCAAGATGTAGCATTTGCAACCAAATACCCGAAAGTATGCAATGTTGGGCTTTCTTCCATTTAAGATCTCATATGGTGTCTTCTCTAGAAACTTGTGGCAATAGAGGCGGTTGCTATAGAAGCAAGCCGTGTTGATTGCTTCGGCCCAAAATGAATGACTCACATTATACTCATTCAACATTGATCTTGCCATATCAATTAAGGTTCTATTTTTCCTCTCAACTAAGCCATTTGATTGAGGTGTATACTTGGCCGAGAATTGATGTTTGATTCCAAGCTCTTCACATAGCTCATCAACTCTTGTGTTTCTAAACTCACTTCCATTGTCACTTCTTACTTTCTTGATTGTGGTCTCAAACTCATTTTGCACTCTCTTGATGAACTTCTTGAATATGTCAAATACATCACTCTTGTCCACAAGAAAGAATACCCATGTGTATCTAGTGAAATCATCCACAATCACAAAACCATACTTGTTGCCACCAATGCTTGTGTATGTAGTTGGCCCAAATAGATCCATGTGCAACAACTCAAATGCCTTGGAAGTACTCATAATGCTCTTCAATGGATGAGTGTTGCCTACTTGCTTTCCGGCTTGACATGCACTACATAGCTTATCCTTCTCAAATGTGACATCCTTCAAGCCTCTAACTAAGTCATGCTTCACTAACTTGTTCAATTGCTTCATGCCAACATGACCAAGTCTTCTATGCCATAACCAACCCATACTTGATTTGGTGAGCAAGCATGTTGAAAATTGAGTGTCACTAGCATTGAAATCAACCAAGTATAGATTCTCATATCTAAAGCCTTTGAAGATCAAGTTAGAGCCATCAACACTAACTATCTCCACATCATCAACACCAAATATGCACTTGAAACCGAGATCACATAATTGAGCAACTGACAACAAGTTGAAATTGAGCTTTTCAACTAGTAGCACATTGGAAATGCTATGATCATTAGAGATTGCAATCCTTCCAAGAGCCTTTACATCACCCTTGCTATTGTCACCAAATGTGATACTATCAATGCCACTATCATTTGATTTGAGAGAGTTGAACATTCTTGAATCACCGGTCATATGTTGAGAGCACCCACTATCAAGCACCCAATGCCTTCCTCCGGCCTTGTAATTAACCTACAAAACAATTTAATGTTTCTTAGGTACCCATACTTGCTTGGGTCCTTGGAGGTTAGTCACTAAGCTCTTTGGTACCCAAATGGCCTTCTTCTTTGGGCCCACAATTGGTGTACCAACAAACCTAGCATGCACACCTTTCTCACCCTTGGTAAGTACATAACAAGAATCAAAAGGAATGTAAGGTACATTAGCATTTTTCTTGTTCTTGTCCATTTTATTGCAATTAATCTCTAGATGCCCAATTTGCTTGCATCTATTGCAATAACGACCATTGCCCTTCACAAAGCGAGGCTTTGGAGTAGCAAAGGCCGCCTTGCCCTTCTTGGGAGTATAGCCCAATCCCTCTTTGTTAAGGGAGAACCTTTGGCTACCCAAGCATTTTAGCAAGCGGGCATCCCCACCATAGGCGTTGCCTAATGCGCGGGTGAGATCATCCACCTCTCTCTTGAGAGTCTCAACCACAAGTGATGAATCACTAGTAGTAGAGGTAGAGTTGGTTGTGGTGGATGATGATGAGCTACATGAAGCATTAGTAGGACTAACAAGTAAAGAATCATCAATAATATCACATGTTAGTCCAATATCACAAGTGACAATCACTTGCTCCTCCTTAGCTTCCTTCATGAGCTTCTCCAACTTGAGATCCTTTTCCTTGATGAGCTTAAGTAGAGTGGAGTGGGCTTCCTTAAGCCTAGTGTGAGCAACTTCAAGGTCCTCGTGGTCTTCCTTTAGACACTCACGAGAAGCCTCTAGCTCATCAAAGGATTTTCTAAGAGCTTTGAGCTCTTGTTCAATTCCTTTGCACTCCTTACTCTTTTTGAGAGCAACAAGCTCCTCCATCAAGGCATCATTTTCATTGCTCTTGGCAATGAGCTCTTGTTCCAAGATTTTGTATTTCTTGGTGGTCCTCTTGTAGCCCTTGCTCATTTGATCTATTATGCCTAATAGATCATCCTTGGAGTAGTCCTCATCCTCCTCATCATCACTCCTATAATCATCACTAGCACAAGAATCATCATCACTATCATTGTTTTTTACCTTGGTAGGCTTGGCCATAAGGCATGTTGATGTAGTGTCGAAGATGGATGGCTTGTTGGAGAGGGCGATGTTTGCAATGGCTCACCGAGTGGTCCTCTCATCATCACTAGAGCTTTCATCATCATCACTATCGGAGTTGTCACTATCCCAAGTGACCATATAACCACTACCTTTCTTCTTCTTGTTGAATGTGAAGCTCTTCTTTGCTTTCTTCTCCTTCTTGTTCTTTTTCAATTTCAACTCACCATCATGATATCTTTTGTCTTCATAGGGGCACTTTGCTACTACATGATCGGGGCTATTGCAATTGTAGCAAAGCACCTCCTTTGCCTTCATGAAGTCCCTTCTCTTTCTTGCACCATAGCCTTTCTTCTTCATGAACCGACCCATCTTTTGCACTAGAAGGGCCATGATCTCATCATCAAATGGATCATCATCATCATCATCAACCTTGCTCTTGCCCTTAGAGGATGAAGCCTTGAATGCAATGGGCTTCTCTTGCTTGACCTTGGTTTCCTTCTTCTCTTCTACCTCATCTTCATCATCATTGTATTGGGCATCGGTCATTATATCTCCAAGCACATTGGTTGGTTTGACCTTGTCCAATCCCTCTCTAAAGATCATTCTTCTCAAGGTGGCAAACTTCTTGGGTAAGCACATCAAGAACTTGTGTGAGAAGTCCTTGTCCTCAACCTTCTCCCCAAGCCCCTTGAGATCATTGACAATGACTTGGAGCCTATAGAACATCTCCGGGATGGATTCATCATCCTTCATCTTGAATGTGGAGAACTTGTCCTTGAGCATATATAGTTTGGCACTTTTTACCGTTGAAGTGCCTTCATATGTTTCTTCAAGCCTTATCCAAAGCTCATTTGCCTTTTCAAGATCTTTGATTTGCTCAAATACTTTATCATCAATGGCACGATAGATTGTGTCAAGTGCCGCCGTATTGCATTGTTTGTTGATGCGGTCATTGGGAGTGAGGTTTTCCTCATCAAGAATGACGTATCCTTCTTTGGTCACATCCCAAACCTTCTCATGTATATTGCCTAGATATTGCTTCATCTTCCTTTTCCAATGATCAAAGGAAGAGACGCCATCAAAGAATGGAGGCTTGCCATTAACATGATTGAACATAACTTGAGCCATCTTACACCGAGGTTGTTAAGCCTTACAAACGGTGACCACGGCTCCGATACCACTTGAAAGGTCTTGATGGCTAGAGGGGGGGTGAATAGCCTATTAAAAATTTCTACAACGACAAGCTAAACAAGTTTATCAATATAACAAATAGCGAGATGCGAGTTTTGCTTAGCCTATGGGTGTTTGCAAGCCACCTATCCAATTCACAATTCTAGTATTTGCACTCAACCGCACAAGTCAAACCGAGAAGTTAAGTACAACTACAACTAGCAAGCTACACAAGAGAACTACTCTAGCTAAGCTAATTAGCTAGCAAAGATAACTAAGAAATTAATACAAGAGAGATAGGAGGGTATCACCGAGGGGCGAAGTATTGAGCCAACCAATATGATCAACAATGAATACCAAGATAACCAAACACCGGGATCAATCAATCACAATATGAAAGTGATGACACGAAGATTTATCCCGAGGTTCACGTGCTTGCCGGCACGCTAGTCCCCGTTGTGTCCCTCTTCACCACGTGGTTCGGTGGCTAATCGGTCTCACACCGAGCCTCTCAAAAGGCACCACAAGAACCTACCAAATGGCAAAAGGTTGCAATGACACGAGCAATATACTAACGTTGCCTTTGGCGCTTCACCGAGGTAGGCACAAACCCCTCACAATCACTGGAGGTGGCCAAGAACAATCACCAACTCTTGCCAACGCCTCCAAGCTGCTCCAAGCCGTCTAGGTGGCGGCAACCACCAAGAGAAACAAGAATCCCGCAGCAAATCAACCACCAAGTGCCAACTAGATGCTATCTCACAATGCAAATGCACTTGGATCACTCAATCTCACTTCGAATATGCAAAGAAGCAAGAGAGATGAGTGGGAGGGGAGTTGCTTAGCTCAAAGTGCTCACAAGTATGTCAAATGTTCGAGAGAAAGAGCCTTGAGCCGGCCAACGAGTATATATAGACGTACCCCTTCGAATATAGCCGTTATAAACTGAAATCAGCAGCAGTCGCGCAGACCGGACGCGCTGGTCGCGTGGACCGGACGCGCCGGTGCCTCAACGGCTAAAATTCGAAACACTGACCGGACGCGCCGGTCGCAACGACCGGACGCGCTGGTCACCACCGGACGCGCCGGTCCCGTGACACACCGGACGCGCCGGTGAACTCTGAGTCGCGCAAAACAAACCAACCACCGGACGCGCTGGTGAACAGACCGGACGCCACAGTGACCGCGTCCGGTGGGAGTCCAGTAAGCTCCCTGGACCACCGGACGCGTCCGGTGGCCTGTGACCGGACGCGCCTCGCGTCCGGTGCAGCGACTGAAAAACGCGCAGTTACTGGACACTGACCGGACGCGCCGGACGCACAGTGACCGCGTCCGGTGCAGCGTCCGGTGCAGCGTCCGGTGCAGCGTCCGGTGACTTCTGTGACCTCCGTTCGCTTCCGTTTCTTTTCCGTTTGATTTCCGACTTTCGGCGTAGTAGAAAATAGGCATTTCAACTCCTCGAAAACGCCTGAATCCCGCCTCGCAAGCTCGGCGGTAGGGAGAGTGGACCCCAAAACCTCTCTACCGCTCAAACTCCAACGCCGTCGCAAACGTGCTAACACCACCAAGTGATCATCACCATGTGCATGTGTGTTAGCATTTTCACAATCATTTTTCGAGGCGTTATTAGTTCTATCCAAATGCATATGATCATGAAATGCACATCTAGAGGCACTTAGGAGTTCAATAGCCGCGTCATTCCCCTCTTTATAGTACGGCTATCTATCCTATAATGTAACCACACCCACTAGGTGTCTTGGTTACTAAAACACAACCCTTAAGCATATACCTTTGCCTTGATCACATAGGGTTGCGTCCAAATCCAAGTGTGGCCATCATGATCACCATGTCCATCTTGCCACCAACCTTGGAATGTACTAATCCTCATATGCTACATACAACTTAGGCATAGGATTAGTACTTAGGTATTGTCACTAATTACCAACACCAAACATAGGACTTTCACCTTCTTCAAAATATAATATTTGCATCCAAACACCCTAAAGTAAAAAATATTAGGCTTTCTTTCATGAAGTAGCTCATATGGGGTCTTCTCTAGCAATGGATGACAATATAATCTATTGATGTAGTAGCAAGCGGTATTGATTGCTTCATCCTAAAATGATTGACTCACATTTTACTCATGAAGCATTGATCTAGCCATATCAAGCAATATTCTATTCTTTCTCTCAACTAGGCCATTTGATTGTGGAGTGTACTTGGGCGAGAATTGATATCCAATGCTATAGTGATCACAAAGTTCTTCAATTCTTGTATTCTTGAACTCACTTCCATCGTCACTTCTCACTTTCTTGATTCTAATCTCAAACTCATTGTGAACTCTAGTGAGAAAGGTCTTGAAGATGTCAAACACTTCACTTTTGTCACTAAGAAAGAATACTCATGTGAATCTTGTGAAGTCATCCACTATGACAAAGCCATACTTGTTGCCGCCTATGCTTGTGTATGTTGTTGGACCAAATAGATCCATGTGCATCAAATCAAATACTTTGCATGTGCTCATTGTACTCCTTTTTGGATATGAGCTTCCAACTTGCTTCCCGGCTTGACATGCACTACAAAGCTTATTCTTCTCAAATTCAACATCTTTCAAACCATTAACAAGATTGTGAGTTGTAAGCTTCTTCAATTGTTTCATGCCAACATGACCAAGCCTTCTATGCCAAAGCCAACTCATGCTTGATTTGGAGATTAAGCAAGTTGTCAAAGAAGTTTTTCTAGCATTGAAGTCAACTAGGTAGAGATTCTCATATCTAAAGCCCTTGAATGCCACATTTGAACCATCCATACTAATGACTTCCACATCATCAACCCCAAAGATATATTTGTAACCAAGATCACATATTTGTGCCACGGATAGAAGATTGAAATCCAAGCTTTCAACTAGCAACACATTGGAGATACTCATGTCATTTGATATTGCAATCTTGCCCAAGCCAATAACCTTACCTTTCTTGTTATTTCCAAATGTGATAGAATCAACACCACTATCATTGTCATTGATTGAGTCAAACATTCTTGATATATCGGTCATGTGTTGAGTGCACCCACTATCAATAATCCAATGCCTTCCTCCGGCTTTGTAATTAACCTATAAGCAAATCAATAAAGCTTAGGTACCCATTTTTGCTTGGGTCCTTGTAGGTTAGTCACTAAGCTCTTTGGTACCCAAATAGCCTTCTTCTTTGGGCCAACAATGGGTGTACCAATAAACTTAGCTTTCACACCCTTCACACCTTTGGTAAGCACATAGCAAGAATCAAAAGGTATAGCATTAACAGGGTTCTTGCTTTAGTTCTTTTTATTGCAATTATGCTCTAAGTGCCCGACTTGCTTGTATCTATTACAAAACCGACCATTGCCCTTCACAAAGCTAGACTTTGGAGTTGTAAATGCCGACTTTCCTTTCTTGGGGGTGTAGCCCAATCTCTCTTTGTTAAGAGCGAATCTTTGGCTATCCAAGCACTTAAGCAAACGGGCCTCACCACCATAGGCCTTGCCTAGGGCGTGAGTGAGCTCATCCACCTCTCTCTTGAGAGTCTCATTCTCAACCATTAGTGAGGCATCACAAGTAAAACCATCACTAGTAGTGGAGGTAGAGTCGGTGGTGGTGGATGAAGAGCTACAAGAAGGGTTAGCATTTGATGTGATGATAGGTTCATAAGAGGATTCATCAATTATATCACATGTAACACCTATATCACATGATACAACAACCTCCTTCTTTGCTTGTTGCTCAAGTAGCAATGAGTGAGCTTTTTTAAGCTTAGAATGAGCATTATCAAGATCCTCATGGTCTTCCACTAGACTCTCATGAGTGGTCTTAAGCTCACTAAGAACTTTCTCAAGTATTGCTACTTTCATTGAAAGCTTCTTACACTCCTTGTCCTTGGCAATAGCTATGTCTCTAGTTTGTTGTATCAAGTCATATAGTTATTCTTTAGTTGGTTCATCATCAACATTTTTATTATCATTATCATTATCATTATCACTATCATGAACATATTCCATTTCACTTTCATCATCACTCTCATCATATAATACCTTAGTTTCTTTGGCCATGAATCATGAAGAGGATGAACCAAATAGTGAGGGCTTCTTATTGATAGCAATGGAAGCAAAAGCCTTGTTGGATGATAATTCTTCTTCTTCTTCATTATCACTTTCTCAAGTGACCACCTAGGCTCCATTCTTGCCCTTCTTGAAAGTCATCTTAGCTTCTCTCTTTTTCTTCTCAAACTTACCTCTCTTGTTGTTCTTCTTCTTGTCATAGGGACATTCGGCTTGAAGATGTTCGGTGCTATCACAATTGAAGCACTTCCTTTGTTGCTCATTGCTCTTGAAATTGTCATTTCTCTTTTTGAAGCCTCTTCTCTTAATAAATATGTGACCCATTTTCTTGACTAAAAGAGCAAGTGCCTCATCATCAATTTCAAAATCTTCACCTCCATTATTGTCTTCTTCTTCAATGATGATAGCTTTGCCCTTGGAGGAGATGGCCTTGAATGCCACGGTCTTCTTCTTATTTTCTTCCTCCTTCTCCTTCTCATCGGCATCTTGATCATACTTGTCATATGTCAAGACTTCACCAAGTAAATCATTGGGCTTCATTGCATCAAGCCCATCTCTTTGTAACATCATGATCAACATTTTAAATCTTCTTGGTAAGCTCAACAAGAACTTGTGGCAAAAATCTTGGTCTTGTGTCTTGTGCCCTAAGCTCTTGAGATCATTTACAATGACTTGCAATCTATGAAACATCTCTAAGATTATTTCTTCTTCTTTCATCTTAAAGTTCTCAAACTCACTCTTGAGCCCATATAGCTTGGCACTCTTCACAACCTTAGTACCCTCATATGTTTCACTTAACCTTGTCCACACTTCATTTGCCAATTTCAAATCCTTGATGCCCTCAAATACTTTTGTGCCAATATTATTGTAAAGTGTATTGAGAGCCATTCTATTGCATGTTCTATTTGATCTATCTTCATTGGTGAGATGATCAGCATCAATGATAGCAAAATCATTCTCGGTGACTTGCAATACTCTCTCATGAATAGAACCAAGGTACATTGTCATTTTTCTCTTCCAATGAGCAAAAGAACTAACACCATCAAAGAACGGTGGCTTGCCTCCAACATGATTGAACACAATTTGAGCCATTTTTCACACCGAATGATGTTAAACCTTGATTAAAACGGTGACCATGGCTCCGATACCACTTGTAAGGTCCTAGATGGCTAGAGGGGGGTGAATAGCCTATAAAAAATCCTACAAGAACCACTAAGCAAACTTGTTAGAATAATAAACGGCGTAAAGCGAGTTTTGCTTAGCCTACGGTTGTGATACAAGCCTCCTATCCACAAGTCTAGTAGATTATGATCTCTAGTTCACGCAAGGGCTATTTCACTAATTTTACACTAGTGAGCAAGCTAACAACTACTAGCAAAGGCTACCACTAGAGCTACACAAGTTAAACTAGTAAAAGTAAATACAAGAGAGAAGATTGTGAATCTTATACCGACGGTGGAGTGGAGATGTTGCCAATCACCAAGAAGATATACAATCAATCAATATTGACAACAACACAATATGAAGACCAATCACCGGGAGACAAGAGACACAATATTTTTGTTCACCCGGTGTTCACTTATGCACCGACAAGCTACGTCACCGGTTGTGTCGACCAACACTTAGATGGTTTCCTGGTGTGACCCTTAAGTCACTTGCCCCTCAAGGCACGCCCCGCAAGGCACCGTAAGACAACACTCTCAAGTGAGGTAACTCAATGACACGCGCAATCCACAAGAGTTGCTTTTGGCGCTCCGCCGAGGAAAGCACAAGAACCTCTTACAATCAATCGGAGGTGGCCAAGAACAATCTCCTTCTCTTGCCAACGCCTCCAACAATCTCCAAGTCGGCTAGGAGCGGTACTCTCCAAGAGTAACAAGAAATCCACCGGCTAAACCACCCACAAGTGCCACTAGATGCCCTCAAGCTATGCAATACACTTTGGGATCACTCAATCTCACTTTTGATTTGCAATCAAGCAAGAGAGATGAGTGGGAGGGAGAAGCTCTAGCTCAAAGGATGCACAAGAGTGTTAGAAATCACGAGCGACCTCCCCAAGGGCCGGCCAACAAGTATTTATAAGCATCCCAAACGAATAGAGCCATTGTACCCCTTCACTGGGCGTTTTCCGGGACGACCGGACGCGCCGGTCGAAACTGACCGGACGCGCTGCACCACGTCCGATCGCCCTGCGCCGTCCACGTATTCTCCCGAATTCAACTCCGACCGCTCGTACCTCCAACGGTCACTGCGCGCCAACGGTCAAACGCCATCGACCGGACGCGCCGCTCAAACGACCGGACGCGCCGATCGCACAGCACCGCGCGCCCGCGAACCATCGACCGAACGCGCTCCAGACAATGACCGGACGCGACAGTGCCAGCGTCCGGTTGGAGTCCAGTAAGCTCCCTCAACGACCGGACGCGTCCGATCAGCTATATGCCACACGCTACACTTCTGGGTGCCTGACCGGACGCGCCGGTCCCGCGAGTGACCAGACGCGCCGGTGCAAAACCTTAACACCCGCGCGCCTGACTGCTGCGTTGAACTGACCGGACGCGTCCGGTCAAACCGTGACTGCGTCCGGTGCAGCGTCCGGTCATCTCTGTGACCTCCGTTCGCCTCCGTTTCTTTTTCGACTTTCAGCGTAGTGGAAAATAGGCATTTCAAGTCCTCAAAAACACCTGAATCTCATGCTCGTAAGCTCGGCGGGAGGGAGAGAGGGACTCAAACCCTTCTCTACCGCTCAAACTCCGTCACCTTCGCAAATATGCCAACACCAACAAGTGATCACCACCTTGTGCACGTGTGTTAGCATTTTCATAATCATTTTCGAAGGTTTTCCAGTTAGCTCACTAGGCCCTACATGCAATGCACTTCATGAATTCACCTAGTGGCACCCGTGCGTCGAATAACCGATAAGACTTCCCCTCTTAATAGTTCAGCTATCGATCCTAAACCACTCACACCCTCTATGGTGTCTTGAGTGCAAAACAAAATGGCTCTATGGTTATACCTTTGCCTTGAGCCCATTTTGTTTTTCCAAAAGATATGATCCACTTCATATCATCACATGACTGTCTCGATCCATCGACCTTGACTTCACTTGTTCTTCACCGTTGCAACGGTCCATCGGCGCCAAGTCTTGCTCAAGCTTCACCATCGCATGGTCCTCCGCTTCGAAGCCTCGACTTGCCCTTCACCTTCACAACCGGTCCATCGAGCCAAGCATCATCTCGGTCTTCATCATCTTGGTCACATGAGTTAATGGCATGTCTCATATTCAATGACCACCTTTATCTAAATCATCCACTTAGATACAAAAGTTAGTCCTAGGTTTCATCAATTAGCCAAAACCAAACTAGGGACTTTCATCTGGTTAGATATATTTACTTAACTATGTAATAAACTACTCACTTCGTCCAAACCATAAGTTACTCTGACTTTTATATATTTAGATATAGCGTATATGATACATTGCTAAATATATAGAAAAATCAGAGCCACCTATAATTTAGAATAGATTAAGTAGTTGTTATCAAGTTTTGCGTCCACTCACCAAATGGCACTAAAAAAATGAAGTGTTTTCCGTGTGACTTGTGCTACATGGAGGGGGAGCAGGGGCCTCCGTCGTCTAGTATATGGCTTATAGATTGAAGAAATTATGCGGTGAAGACTAGATGCTATCGGATAGCATCGTCTTCATCGGTTCCTTGTGTGGATCTTGTTTCTTGTAGAGAAATTTGATGCAGATGGTTATCTAGGAATCCCCAGCCCAATGTTCTTTGCATTGTTTTTGCTTCTGTAGGCGATTAGTGAGGATGTTTGTGCTCCTTGTTTATTCTTTGTGTTATTAGCTCGTTAGATTCTGATCTTGCAATGGCTGGAAGTTAATCATCCAGACTTTCAATAACGATCGTGCCAGAACGATGACTTTTCAATACTTGTGCTAGATTGATGGTCTTTTGATCATCTTCGACGACGAGACAATCCATGCTCTTTCAATGTGGCAATCGCGTCTCGATAAGTTTCCATGGTGTTAGATCATGGGACATTTTCAAGGGTTTGTGGCCCGTCGTTTATTGTAGATAATTGGAGGATGATGCTCCAACAATGATTGTTTGGCGTCGCTAAGTTTCCAGATATTGAAACTAAGCGGCAATCGTCGAGACCATATATTAGAGGCGACTAATATGGTTATTAAGCGGCTCTGGATTTATTCTAGTATATCTTCCCTGCTATCTAGCTATTGGATGCAAGCAAATTATGCCATCGGCCCTGTTCTGCTGGTCATGTTGCGGCTTGTTTCAGCTTGTTTCAGCTTATTCTCTCTCACAGAACACTATTGAATCAGCCGAAATCAGCCGGCTTTTATACCAGCCGAACTAGCCCTCAGATTAATATAGTTCCTTCCCCTTGGGAAAAAAACAACCCACCATATACTGGAGGTGATTAATGCCATTGTTAATTACGAGCTGGAGTAAAGTTTAATACTATATCCGTTACCGTAGGTTGGATGTACTTAACAACTGTAATCATCGGCCCCGTCCGGCTGTGCTGATAAACCGACTGAAAAACACTGTTGGTTGATTTGTTGTAAAAGAAAAACACTGTTCTAGATGAAAAAATAAACTGAAAAATACGAATTATAAGCTGGATGAACAGGGTCATCATCTTCGAATAAACTCAGTTAGGCACTACGGACGAGTTGTCGCTAGCCTATACTACTAGAGAACAGACGTTTGGTCGATGTCTAAAATATGCAATAGTCTCGGCGAAATTTGCGTCCGGGATAAAAAAAAAACTTTAGTCCCGGGTCGTAACACCACCCGGGACTAAAAGTCTCCCGCCAAACGGCTCTGGCGTCAGGGGACTTTTAGTCCCGGGTGGTGTTACCACACCACCCGGGACTAAATGCCAACCTTTAATCCAACCTTTAGTCCCGGGTGGTAACACCAACCGGGACTAAAAGGTGATCCTTTAGTCCCGGTTGGTGTTACGAACCGGGACTAAAGGTCTCCGACCTGGGACTAAAGGTCCTCCATAGTTCAAATCAAAAGGAAAAGCGCACATGACCTTGTCACATGTTGTGTACAGTTGAGTTGGTAAGAAATCTATGCGCGATGTGAGAGGTCCTGAGTTCGAATCTCACACACCATATCAGAGAGATCTCCAAAATTTCATTCATTTTTCACCCGAAGACGGACTTTAGTCCCCATTCTGAACACCCGGGACTAAAAGCTGGGACTTTTAGTCCCAATATCCTAGTCCCGGCTCCAAAACCGGGACTAAAGGACGTTGTCGCCCGGGACTAAAAGTCCTGTGTACAGTAGTGCCACGACGGAAGCGTACGAACTGCACCTTAACAAGCTGGTCGGCATGGCATTCATCCGGAGCGCGGCAACTTCGACGTAATTTCCAGGTCCAGGAGGACTCGAATTGAGAATATATCGATTACGTGATCTTTATTACAAAAGAAAAGTAAAGAATATCGATTACGTGTGCCTGCCTTCCATCCAAAGAAATTCTTTTCCATGTTCCTAGTACTACTAGCATACTACTCCGTATGCATATCCACAGGAACTTGACTTGTGTTGACCTGCGTTCTCAAACTCCCAATTCTGCCCTTCCATCTTCCGCCATCCACGTTGTGCCTCCCCGCCTTCCGCCACCGCCCGCGGGCCACGACGGGGCAAAACCGGCATATTACGGGCCCACTTCTCCCTGACGCCCAGTATATAAACTACCCCCTCAAACCTCGCCCTTTGAACATCATCGTCTCACCTGCGCTTTAGCGGGAAACACTCCTCAGGGGAAGGGAACGCGTTCGCTCCGGAAGAGAAACCCTCGGCGCTTGATCGATCCATCATCATTCCATCCACGCCTGCGATGGAGCACGAGCGCGGAGGCGGGCGCGGCCGCGGGCGGGGCCGCGGAGGTGGCGGCGGGTACGGGCGGCAGCACGGAGGCGGCGGCGACGGCGGCGGCGGATACGGGCCCCGCGGAGGCGAGCACAGCGGCGGCGGATA
This sequence comes from Saccharum hybrid cultivar R570, assembly GCA_038087645.1. Lineage (NCBI taxonomy): Eukaryota > Viridiplantae > Streptophyta > Magnoliopsida > Poales > Poaceae > Saccharum > Saccharum hybrid cultivar. The sequence goes on from JAQSUU010000512.1 coordinate 7,590,252, forward strand.
CGGGCCCCGCGGAGGTGAGTACTGCGGTGGCGGAGGAGGGGGGTACGGGCACGACGGAGGAGGCTACGGCGGGGGCCGTGGAGGCGGCCGCGGAGGGCGCGGCGGCCAGGCGTACGGGCCCGGCGGCGGACGTGGCGGCAACGCGTGGGAGCCGGCGCCGGGTGCGTGGAGAGGTCGTGGAGTTGGCGGCGGCGCGGCAGAGTACGCCTCCGTCAGGGGGCCCGCGCCCGCGCCTGCGGCGAGGGCGGTTGCGCCCAAGGATAAGGAGGCGCCGAGTTCGTCGGGATCCGTTGGTAATTGCTTCTCCGGATTTACTCGCGCGAAATCGTGCAGCTTGTTACATTGCTCTGTTTCTGGTGTTCAGAATATTTTTAAGGTTCTGTTGCGTGATACTCTGTTTTCTTTCTTTGAGCGTTTCTGCTTTCTCCACCGTGGTCGATGGTAGAGTAATCACTGCTTATCAATTTTTTATTGTGGCATATATTGTTGTTGCAATTTTCACTGTCTGCCCGCTGATTTGTGCTCATTATGTAGATTAGACTACGATGGATAGTTTTCTGTTTCTCATGAATCGATGTCTAGCGTTGTAGATGAGATGACTGCTCCTGCTTTCTGAACTGAGGTTTGGATTCAGAAGTCGAGGATCTCTCTGCATGGCAATATCCATTCACCGATTTTGATGCGTTAGAGCGAATAGTGGTAGATTGTTAAGATGGTGCTCTTTGTGCTATTACTGCTTAATGTCTCTTGGAAGTAGTGATACATGTTGTCACTTTACCTTTGTTTTAGAGTAATCTGCTAGTTTTCCCCTTTTTTTTGCTTGCTTTTTTAGTGAGTAGTCTTCTTTGGCGGTAGCTCAGCATCCTTCTGGTTCTCATTGCTTGTATCATTTGTCGAGTGTACCTAGAAAGCTCTCGGAGGTCAGAGCTTCCCTTTGTTTTTTTTTGAAATAGTTGACAGGAGCTCTGCCTATTCATTAAGGGGAAAGAAATTACACGTACAGAGTGGCTGTAAGGCCAACCAAGATGCCCAACCCGCCAAAGTGGTACAAACTCTAGAAAAGGATAAGTTCCAGATCCGAAATGGGAGCTATCAATGTACAGTTGCAAGCCCTTCTATATTGTTCTATGTCTTCCTCGGTGCACTGAGCCACTTGAGTGGCTGTGGAGTACTTGTTGTCAAAGGTTCTGCGATTGCGTTCTTTCCACAAGTTCCACAAGGTATAGATTGCCATTCCATTGAAGTCGCGCCTCTTTTCTTTTGGGATTGAGAGCGAGGCCGACTTCCACCAGTCTACCAAGCTGTTGGATGGTGTCTGGAGGGCTGGCTGTAGATTGATGCCCTCTCAAGATGTCACTATGCTCCATGCCGCTTGCGCGAAGGGGCAGCCGAGACAAAGATGATGTCCTGTTTCTAGCGGGCCATTGTAAAGTATACATGCATCATGATGAGGCCATCCCCTAATGGCAAGGTTGTCCGCTGTTAGGATTTTATTTTGAATGGAGGATCCAGGCGAATAGTTTACACTTGTTCTCTGCCCGTGCACGCCAAATGAGCTTCCCTTTGATTTGACTAGTGGAAATTATGTGTCCTTTATTATCTAATACTTACTGAAAAATGCATTTATCTCTTTCCTGCGCTTTTGGTACTTGGTAGTGTGTTCTTTATATAAATGCACTTGACAGATGTCATGAGAAATCACTTCATGGCTTGGAGAGTGCATATGCAAGGGAGTGAATATACTTTCATGTATTGATGGAACTGAAATTCCGGTGAATGATGATCTTTACCTGAATCTGAATTCAATTTTACCGAGCCATTTCATTTGGGAGATTATGTTGGGCCAAAAAGACTTAAGGGGATAATGTAGCTTGGCTAATCTTTTATTTAGCATCTTGCTCTTTTACTATTTTCTCTCATGTACAATTGACCATGTCTGTTTCTAATTGCTCTTCCTTTTTCTTGTAGAACGCATCGCATCCAGTGAATTGGCCAGAGTAGAACCACTAGCATCCACACTAGCTGCCACATCTTCTGTAGGCACACGAGTGCCAATGCAGAGACCTGATTCTGGAGGTTCATTATCTCAAGCAAAGGTCAAACTTTTGGTGAATCACTTCATTGTCAACTACCGAGAGGTGACAACTATTTTTCACTATGACATAAACATCAAGCTTGATGAAACTTCCTCCAAGGCTTCAGGCAAAGAACTCTCCAAGGCAGAATTTCTTTCTGTCAAGGATGAACTCTTCAGGGAAAGCAGTTTACGGCGTCTTTCCTCATGTGTTGCTTATGATGGCGGAAGAAATCTCTACACTTCTGCTGAACTGCCAGCAGGTTTATTTCGTGTGAGAGTTCGATCAAAGACCTACATTGTATCAGTAGATTTGAAGAAGCAGCTGCCATTAAGTCAACTCTCAGAGTTACCTGTGCCTAGAGAGGTCTTGCAGGGTCTTGATGTTGTTGTGCGTGAGGCCTCCAGATGGCGCAAGATTATCCTTGGTAGAGGATTTTACTCACCAAGCAGGAGTGTAGACATTGGGCAGGGTGCTGTAGCTATGAAAGGAACCCAGCAGACCCTTAAATACACTCAGCAAGGACTGATCCTGCGTGCTGACTATTCAGTTATGCCATTTTACAAAGCTGGGCCAGTGATGAATATTGTTCAGAAATTAGTGCCCCACCTTGATTACCGGACAACACTGAACAAGAGGCAAATGGGAAATCTGGTTGATGAGCTCAAAGGCCGACGTGTGACTGTGATTCATCGGAGGACTAATCAGAAGTACACAGTGCAAGGCTTGACACCTTTACCTGCCAGCCAGATGACCTTTGTGGATGCTGAATCCGGCGAAACAAAGAGGCTTGTGGATTATTATGCTCAGAAACATGGCAAGGTGATTGAGTATCAGATGCTGCCATGCTTGGATTTGAGCAGGAGCAAGGACAAACCGAATCATGTGCCAATTGAGCTCTGCACTCTTCTTGAAGGACAGAGGTTTCCAAAAGCAAACTTGGATAAGAATTCTGACAGGATACTGAAAGGGAAGGCTCTAATACCTGCATCTAATCGGAGGAACGAGATTCAAGACTTGGTGAATGCTTCGGATGGACCTTGCAGGTAACTAACTGTTTTTCCATGTGTTCTTGTCAACCTGAAAGCTACTGCTATATAGCTATACTTTAACTGTCACTGTGAAATTAGATGCAATGTGATTACCCGTTCCTCATAACTCAATTTAACTGTATATATACATATACATACATACATACTATTAGTTCTCTTATTTATTCCTACCATTTTTTTTCTCCTGCAAATGCACAACAACGTAACTTTGAGCAATTCTACATCTCTTTTCTAGGATAGCAAACGAACTGATCATTACCTTCTCTTTTCAACAGAATATGCAATGTTTATTACTAGCTACTAACTATCATTTCATTTACAGCGGAGAAATTGCACAGCAATTTGGAATTTCCTTGGATCTGCGAATGACAGAAGTCACGGGTAGGATCCTTCCCCCACCAAACCTCAAACTTGGGGCATCCAATGGCCAGATCTCCAAATTAAGTATCGATCAGAGCTGCCAGTGGAACCTTGTGAAGAAGAGACTAGTAGAGGGCCGGGATCTTCAGTGCTGGGGCATCGTCGACTTCAGTGCTGAGCCGTCTCACCCCCGGCAGGAGCCCCTCAATGGATGGATGTTTGTTGAGAAGATTGTGAAGAAGTGCTGTGAGCTTGGTATCCGTATGAACTCTAATCCATGCTTCGTACACATATCAAAGATGGCAGTGCTCTCCGATCCGCATCGACTACAGGAGGAGCTAAACAAAGCAAAACAAGCTGCAGTGAGGAAGAAGCAGAGGTTGCAGCTCCTTTTCTGCCCGATGTCCGAGCAGCATCCAGGGTACAAGACACTGAAGCTGATTTGTGATACACAGCTGGGGATCCTGACCCAGTGTTTCCTGAGCGACCGCGGAAACAAGCCAAATGGGCAGGACCAGTACATGACCAACCTTGCTCTCAAGATTAATGGCAAGCTTGGGGGCAGCAACGTTCAGCTGTTTGACCCGCTCCCACGGGTCGGTGGTCGGGTACCTTTCATGTTCATCGGTGCTGACGTTAACCACCCGTCACCCGGGAACCTGGAGAGCCCATCAATCGCAGGCGTGGTTGCGTCTATGAACTCCGGTGCCAACAAGTACGTGGCAAGAATCCGTCCCCAGCCACACCGCTGCGAGGTGATCCAGCAGCTTGGTGAGATCTGCCTGGAGCTCATTGGAGTCTTTGAGAAGCAAAATGGCGTGAAGCCGCAGAAGATCATCTACTTCCGGGACGGCGTGAGCGACGGCCAGTTCGACATGGTCCTGAACGAGGAGCTGGCTGACCTGGAGAAGGCGATCAAGGTGGATGGCTACACGCCGACCATCACTGTGATCGTTTGCAAGAAGCGGCACCACACGCGGCTGTTCCCCAAGGACCAGGGCCAGCCGCAGACGAAGAACGGGAACGTGCCGCCTGGCACGGTGGTGGACACGGGCGTGGTGGACCCGTCTGCCAACGACTTCTACCTGTGCAGCCACACCGGGATTCTGGGAACCAGCAGGCCGACGCACTACTACTGCCTGGTGGACGAGAACGGCTTCGGGGTCTGACGACCTGCAGAAGCTGATCTACAACCTGTGCTTCGTGTTCGCGCGGTGCACCAAGCCGGTGTCGCTGGCGACGCCCGTCTACTACGCCGACCTCGCGGCGTATCGTGGCAGGGTCTACTACGAGGCGGCCATGATGGCGTCTCAGCAAGGGATGGGGTCGGCTTCTTCAGCATCCTCGACCTCCTCTGCTGGGACTTTTGACTTCACTAACTTCCCGTGGCCGCACAAGGACCTGGAGGACAGCATGTTCTTCATCTGACACCAGTTTTTCACCGGTGTCGTGGAGCAAGCTCGGGTCGATTTTGCTGTGTGGCAACATCGCATGGTTTTTATGCTGTTGCCTTTTTGCTGGTCGTGTCCTTTTGCATAGTGTCAGTGTGTTTGAAGTTGTTAGTTTGATACACAAGTCAGTGAAGGTTATGCTTAAAGACTTAAACAGTACGCGTCTTTCTTTTACTTTTGTGTGTGTGATTGAAACAGTCTGATCTGGTGTAAATATGGTTCTGAGTTTTAATAAATTATTGCTGGATATACTGCATGATTGTAGATTAAGGAAAAGAAGCAGGTTTGAGCTGCGAAGGTAGTGCTGTACTTGTTGCAGTACAACAGATATGTCAGGTTCCAGCTGGGGAGCCGCTCACATGTTGGGCCTCGTTTAGTTGGCCCAAATTGGGGTGGCCGAATTCCTGTAGAATACTGTAGCATTTTGTTTTTATTTGGTAAAAATTGTCCAAACATTGACTAATTAGGCTTAAAACGTTCGTCTCGTAAAGAACAACAAAACTGTACAATTAGTTTTTGATTTCATCTACATTTAGTATTCCATACATGTGCCGACATTTTGATGTGATGGGGAATCTTCTTCTTGTATAGTGGAATTTGGGGAAAAATTTGGCATCTAAACAGGCCCTTGGGCACTGTCTGGGGCAGGGGCAGGGGCAGGGCGTTGTGATTTAGTTGACGGCTTCTAGGGTCTTGTACCGTTGCGCGCAGAGAAGAGCACACCCATGCAGATGCAAGCCATGTCGCATTTTTCGACCCTGGGTGCGCTCGTCTTCCAAAGCTGCTTGCTTGAGCATGGGTGTACCATGTTATTGTGTTTGTCCCAAAGAGAAGGCCCTCCAATTATCTATCCGGAAAAGCCCCCTCACGCCATCTCCAATACTCACCACGACCAACGCCTAGAAGACGGCGGGAACATCTCGACTTGAGCATGGCGTGATCTTCAGTTTGCAAAATCAAGTTCCAAAGAACGGATGCCGTTCGCCCTTCATTCTCAAAGGTCGGCAGTCAGTTTAAAGTACGCAAGACATGGTTAGATTATTTCCTGCCAAGCAGGATTCCTGTCCATTCCATTCCATCCGATTCAAGCGTTGCTTTATGCTTAGAAAAATTAAGCATCTGTAGCGCATGGCACCATGACCATACACTGATAATCTGATACACACCAACATCCCTCACCAGTTACAATGCCGTCGATGTACCGGGTGAGCAAAGACCTAGTATTTACAGATAGCCAATTACAGTATATACAGAGGTCCCAAAGGCGCTTTTGGGATGCAGAACTTAGCAAGGAGAGAAAGGAAACATCCAATGGAATTCCGCTGCATACGACACATGCTCTTTCAACTCATGCTCTTTCAACTCAGGTGAACGGCAGCCTCCCGCGTGCAGGGAAAGGATGGCAGTGCGCCAGGCAGCTCAAAGAAAATCCCACACTGGTATTGACGACTGACCCTCATCACCATTCTGATGATCAATTTGAGGGGTTGTCTCCACAAATTGCAATGCATGCATATCGCCAGGATATCCCTGACGCAGTGTACAAATCATATAATTCATATTTCAGTAAATGTGGCAGTTAGGGTGCTAGGAGCAGATGACAAAATAGCAGATTCCCAGCACAATGTGCATCTATACTTTGGTCGCATGTCGTTACTCTACAGTGGGAAAGAACTTCAAATGCAAAGGGGGGAAAAATGAAATCCAACATAGACTTCTCTACGAATGCCAGTAATTATACAAACATGGAACTCACTTGGGTTAGTTGACCATTCCCAGTAAATGGCTGCTGTTGCAAGGTAGAAGCTGAGGAAGCCTGCATGCAGCACTAGCCTGAGAATCTCAATGCTTAATCAGCATGATAAGAAATTTACATTACAGGCAAGCACAGACCTGATCGAACTGATTCAAATTGTCATGAAGGTTCTGTGAGGTACCTAGCCCAAAGTTGTGGCCAAGTACATAATGTCCCTGCATGATAAAAGCATCAGCTAATGTAACATTTTCCCAGACTAACAAGGAAGGATAGTAATGATTGCCATCCTGCTTAAGAATTCACCTGCATTAATTGATCTGGGATGAACTGGTTTGAATCATTACTTGGCTCTGATTGGAAACTTCCAGGCGCAATGTTCAGCTCTCCTCTTGTTGGTCCACCATCTGTTGCATCAGGTTGCCCTTTGTTGACGACAATAAGTGAAAATATTAGTGTTCAGATTTACATGCAGAACATCAACGATAAAATCCTTAAAAGGAATCTATATATACACACCTTTTCTTGCTTTCTTTCGCTTATTGGTTTCCGAATCATTTCTACGGCGAGCGACTTCACACTTCTTTCCAGTAGAACCTATACCTTCAAGGCCACTACTAAGTAGATAGTCATTCTGGGCCATGTGAGTTAATTGGTCCGTAAGGGAGTGGCCAGATGACTTGTCAGACAGTGTAGATAACAAAGATCCTTCAACTTCTACAAGAAGGTTATCTGACTGGCTTGCCATCAGTGCAAATATCTCTTCATTCTCTGCAGCCTTAGCAGCAATCTTGTAGAATAGACGGCAAAGAGCTGCATAACGTCCTGGAATGGAAGATTTTGTGTCACTATCAAAATTAAACCCATCAGTTTCATCCATGGTCACCAACTTTGCATCTTTCCTCCACCTCTTCAGAAAGTACTGTGGGGGAATCTCTTTAACAATCCTCAGCTCATATACTTTTATTATATGGCAGCATAACAGCCCAGAATTTTCAAACTTTTTGCATGTACATGCAACTGAAGCATCTGATGAGTCAAATCGCACAAGCTGATCCTTAGTTTTGTTCTTGATGGTAATCATATATTCAGAAAGAGAGCCAAATTCCCCACAACCATAAGCCATGCAGTCCATACTTAGTTCACATTCCTTTCTAAATAATTCAAATATTGTTGGGGTATACAAATTCACAGCCTGCCATAGCAATGGCAGAGGTGTTCTTGGTACCCCTTGATTGGCTTGGTAATCAGCTTGAATCTCTTCTTGCCTCCTCTTCTCTGCTGAACTTTCAAAAAATTTCAAAAAAAGGGACAGATCTGTATCGTAACCCAAGTACTGTTCAAGCTTAGTGCCAACATTTTCTGCTTGTAGCAAGCTTTTAATATCCCCAGAGAATATTTGTCGATTGTATGGCATGGCCCAGTTTTCCCGATCTTCATAAAGCTTAATTAACCATCCATTTTCTCTAAGGTTGTATTTTTCCATTATCATGTTCCATGTGTCAACGAACTCCTGTTCATCCTCGATATTAAAAACACAATGTCTAAAATCATATGTGAATTCTTCAGAAGCACTAAACATATGTGCCAAGTACTTAACAGTGCTCTGGTATATTTGCCACACACAGGAACGGTGAATAGTACCAGGCCAAGTAAGACCCAGAGCTTCCTTCAAAGCTGAAGATCCATCCGTCAAAATTGTCTTTGGGTGTTTCCCACACATGGCATTCTTAAAGGTCTCAAGAAGCCACTTGAAAGACTCAACAGATTCACCGTATAAAAAAGCCACACCAAATATGATCATTTGCCGATGGTGGTTCATACCTAGAAACAATGCTAAAGGCCTGCTGCAATCATTTGCTTTGTGGATCATGTCTAAGCAGACTACATCACAGAAGTAGTGATAGTCCATGATTGACCTTGCATCAGCCCAGAAGACATTAGCCGCTTTGTCATTTTCATCCACCTTAATGGCATAGTAAAACGATGGATTATCACTCTTCATTCTTCGAAAATAATCCATCAGAATTCTGAGATCCCCTGATTTCATATCTTTTGTAGACCTGGACCGGAGATAATTCTTGTACCCTGGAGGGATGTTACTAGCATTTTGGCTTCCAGGTCGAACTTTGGTCAGCACTCTTTGTGATTTCAACATCTCAATATCAAATGGTGCAGCAAGTTGGTGATTATGATCCTCCACAAATTCTGTTACACGATATTTACCACTAGGTGTCACCTTAATTGCTATCCGTGCAGGGCAACCCACCCTTGTCTCTGAGCGAGGTCTCTTGGTGTCATTCTTTGAGCGAAATCCCTCCCTAGAACAGACATAGACCCTTGACCTGTTGGAACTTTTAGCAGTTTTCTCCCACCATCCTTTTCGAACACTAAATCCCATATTTCCTGCATAACTAACATAATACTCATATGCTTTTTCTTCACTCTCAAAGACCATACCAACTATGGGTACTCCTCCAGCATTTGAGAAGACTTCTGGTGGCAATTCTGGCTCTTCTTCTGCCTTTTCTTCTGTCTTATCTGCAGTCTGGGGAAAAAACAAAAGCTCTTACACAACAGAAGTTTGGATAACTAAGTACATATAAAATCATCTTTCGAACACAATCTTGAAGTATATCATTAACATGATGTCTTCAGCACTAATCTCCACTTCTGATAGTTAACATTAATCTCCACTTCAGCATAGGTACTCATCTACTACCCAGTTCATTTATGCAGTCAATATAGCTTGGACACTGAAGTAAACGAGCCAAAACATCAACATTTCTAACACTAGAACTGCTTTGTTAACGCAAAATTCTCTCTATTGATGGCATGGCAAAATTCACATAAAACTGGCTTAATGCAATACCAAGTGGTTCCATTCTTTAGGAACCAGATATCCCGGACTGTACCTGGGCGTCATCCTTGCCGAGGAACTTCCCTCCAGCACCCCTCCGCCGCCGGACTGCCAGAGCCTGCCTCGATGGGACCTGCAAGCAGCAGCAGTGGCAAAGAAACCTGTCAGCTTTAGCGCGCTCTGCAACCCAATCACCCCACTAAACTAAGCTCTCATCAAACAAATCGCACCTTACTGGCCGCGCGGTTGACGACCTGGCGGCCGCTCCGCTTCTGCATGTAGCGGAGGATGATATCCCGGCGCTCCTCGTGCGTGTAGCGGGAGACGCGGATGCCCAGCTCCCGGAGCAGCCGAGACGGGTGGGACGAGGACGGACCCGCCTTAGACCCGTCAGTTTCATCGTCGGCGGCATCCGTTCCCTTGTCGCCGGCGTTGAGCTGGTTCTTGGGAGCGGAACGGCGCTTCCTGGAACCGGAGAGGTCCAGGTAGGTGCGCACGATGTGGGAGATGCGGGATGTTGGGTGGCGACGCTGGGCTGGTCCTAGTGATGGGATTGGGACTGGTTCGCCGGCGGCGGCGGGGTCGCCGGAGGAGGATGGGGTGGCCATGGTGGTGGACCAGTGGTGGGATCGGGAAGATGAAGCCTGAGGGATGAGCGGAAGGATGTGTGCATGACATGTGGGCCCATGAAATCAGTCCTTAGGGGAATTACGTGGGAGGACCCACCTATCAGCGAGAGTGTTCGTATTGAAACTTCAATCCTCTCTATTTTTGCTTTTCATGTTTCTTCTGTATTAGGATGTATTAGGGTCAGTTTGGATCATTAGCACTAAAAATTAGCTAGCTAATAGCTGCTATTTTTTTTAGCTTGATAAGGTATGTTTGTATCAATTAGCACTAAAAATTAGCTAGCTGCTATTTTTTTTAGTAGAAGAGTGTTTGAATCCACCTACTAGTAGGTTGGATAGTGAGTGAAAGTATTAGCACCTATTAGCTACTACAAACTTGCTAATGGAACTAAACTTGCTAATGGAACTAATAGTTATCAACTCTCCAGCTACAAATTAGCAAGTTTGTTTAGATCCATTAGTACTAATTTTAGCTCCTAATTTTTAGTACTAATGGATCAAACAGGCCCCTAGTATATCGCAATTCAGTGATTCACAGCCTGGAAGAAAAAGCTCAGTACACAACAAAGTTCATAAGTAGTAATACCAGTGTAGCAAGGCATCCCATGGATACGGTGAAAAATCCAGTTCAATAAAATGTCCTGTGATATAACCCAACAAAAAATCACAATCACATAGTTCATCGAATATCTCAGTACAGAATTACAGAACGAAAGATTCCGTGATCATATCCATTCCGCATACACATGGCAGTTAGAAGAACCGCAAAGAACAGTTTTATACAGCTTTCTACAAAGTGAACTAGGGAAGGCACCTGAAGGCTCAAGAGATTTGCGTCCGAATTTACAGCTGGAAGACTTGAATGTCAGGGAAGGAGTGAATATATACTAAATCAAACGGGCCAAATTTCTGGTAATCATGAGATTTTTGCTTTTAAGTCACAGCTCCAAATTATTGAGAATGAACACCTCGAATTATGGTGGCCTATATACAGATCTCTACAATGTGATCTTGAGAACCTATGAAAGGGCATTGTTATTCCAACAAATTCTTCCCTGGAAACAAATGACATGGAGCAGACATGATTAGCCGACCAAAATATTAGATTCCTTAACCGTAAGAGACATAGGAATGGACGAACCTGCTTGATTTAGAGAGAGAAAAAAATACTGCTTCTGACAAATTTTCATGATTGGTTGCGATTAAGCATATTCTGGAAAGAAATGTATAAGTCCTTGTGTTCTGTTCCAAAAATCTCTTCTGCTTTTGACAGGGTGTCCTGCAGATATTAGTTAGTTAAATAAAAATCATCACATTGACATGTTTTCCATGTTTCTGTCGTAACCATGAAAACAATGGTAGATTACTATACCTCTCGTGATTGTTTCTGAGCATTGAACTCCTTGATATTAGCCAAAAATGCTCCAAATTGCTCATAAGAAAGTCTTGTCCTGGGAGTTGCGGGCACAAACGTTAAGAGAGAAACAAACTAACAATTGCTGCAAAAGGTAACCAGAATAACAACTAACCGTGCTTGTCGGAAGAATTCCTTCCCATCTATACGTGGCCGCCCTGGAAACAGAAAAGAGTTAGTGTATGCATCTTTAGTAAGCTCCAATATATGTCACATTTACTGTCTCAAACCTGTGAATGAATGGCGTTGAGGAGGAGAGGTAGGTGCTGAATACTGATGACTTGATGATCCTTGCCATGATGAAAATGTCAATTGGCCCTCAGATCGAGTTTTTGTAGGAGAAGTCGGACCAGATAAGAACTTGGGAGAAGGTGGGCCAGTTGAATAAGCTCGGGGAGAACCACTGGAGGACGAAATCCTAGGTGTTGAGCCAGGAGTTAATTTTGGAGGCATATATGATGTGATTGAGAACTTGTATCCTGTAAAAGTGTAAATTCTTTCACTGTAAGTGGCTGGGCTCAAAAATATGTTAATAGCTTAGCTGTTCACTGTTCAGTACTTCAGTAGCGAGAGTGAATTACCTCCACCATGGACGGATTCAATCATTGTGGATCTGCTGGACATATCTGAAGAAGTGTTACTGCTTGAAACTTCATCTATAGTCATTTAAAACAAAATGAAAGCATGTATCAGGCGTGTAGTTATGCCTATTGTTTAACAGAAAATGGTGTCAAAACTGTAAGGTTGCTGAATGACACCTTTCCAAGACGGGACTTGAGCTGTCAAATTATCTTCTCCGTTGTGATCTTGACTGGTTTCAGACAGTTGCTATGAAAATATGCCAATAAAATCATTTGCTCACACAAAAGTTCCAGCAGAAGAGAAGGCTTGAAAGGTAACAGTAAATTTTGACTAAGAGTGAGAAAAGATTTGATCAATACAACTCACCAATAGATTATCTTCACTCAACGATTTCATCAATTGTTTCTTAAATGCTTCCAACTGCACAGAATGAACAATCTCTGGTAATTTGGGTAACTAGCGAAGTGCATTTTTCATGTAGAATAGAAGTACAGTTTTTGAAACTTCATGCTGGTTAGAATTCCTCGCCAGGCTCATACATACGACATCATACAAGGAAATGACAAATAAACAGACAAGTAATGTTCCAGTCAGAAACTTCACAGCCAATTATTATAGTTTCTGCAACACTATGCGTGAAACTGCAAAGTAAAGTAACTGACAGCAAAGCAGTAGCCGAACCTGCCCTTATTTCGATGCTATTTATCTAATGAATCAGTTTCCACAAATCTGGCTTGACAATCTGGTATCCATAGCATTGTGTTCAAAATTATTTATTACCGGCGGGCCTCCCTAAAATATCATCAATTTAATCTGCCACACAATCTCAATGTCTGCAGTACAATTATCTATTTTCCAACTATACGAAATCCTTAACTAAGATTGAAAGATATAAAAACACCTGCAGTGTACAATTTTGTACCCCGCCGAAGTTGAACCATCTGACTAAAGTAAATAAAATTCTACTGCATTCTTGAAATCATCAAGAACAAATCGAAGGCTGTATTTCTTCCATCACAGTAAGTCAGTAATCATATAACATAAGACATACTCTCCACTGCGATGACGACTACACTATAAACAAGGCTACACACACGGTATATCCAAATTCATAGCAATGCATGTTTGTCCTATCTTTACCAAGTGTCCAAAATCATGGACTCATGGTCACTGAAAAGCACATCTCTGACATACACAAGCAAACAACACTAAAAGAAGAGTGTCTGGTCAAAGTCACCAACAATTCCACCAACTGAACACTCTAAACACACCTCTAATCAAAACTTGCAGGCTTCACACAACAATCCATGCCAAAGCCAAAACTTGTAACCAGAATTGAGAGAATCCACACTACAGATGGACCTAGAAAGCTAGTACCTTTGCCAAATTCCTGGCCAGTTTTTTGGTCGTCGCGGCGAGCGAGTCCCTTTCCTTCGCCAGCTTCGCCTGCGCACCAAAGGATCAGAGGCCAATTACAAACCATAATTCTGCGGGAAGAACTCCGGCAAAGGGAAGGGCGGGGACGGGGGAGCTTACGTTCTCGTCGAGAGCGGCGGCCAGGCGCGCGTCGGAGTCGGCGAGGCGGGCGCGGAGCTCGGCCTCGGCGCGATCGCGGTCGGCGATGTCACGGCGGAGGCGGGCGGCGTCGGCCTCGAGGCGGGAAACGCGGGAGGCGATGGCCATGGAGGTGATCTTGCGCGCCACGTCCAGCTGCTCGTACGGGTCGGTGGGGATCACGGCCAGGATCTCGTCGGGAAGGTGGAAGTCCACGCCCGGCGCGGCCGCGGCCGCGGACGCCGACGCCGACGCCTCGTGCCTCGCCATCTCCGCCGCCGCCGGGGGACGGGCGGGTGCCTGGGTGGGTCACTTCTTGGTGGCGCTGGCGGTGGTCCGCGCCTCCCCGGCGTCGGGGAAGAACAGGAGTGGAAATTAAAGTTTTTTTTAAAAATAAAAAATCTTTATGGATACGGACGCGGACATGTGGTTTTGTGATGGGGATGGGTTTGCCTGGCTGTACGCTGTTGGGTGTTCCATGTCATTTTCCCACTCAGGCCAGGTTTAGGGCCGTGTTTAGTTGCCCTAATTTGGGGGCGGCGGATTCACTGTTCACTGCTGTAGCGCATTGTAGCATTTTGTTTTTATTTGGTAAAAATTTTCCAAACATTGACTAATTAGGTTTAAAATGTTCGTCTCGCAAAGTACAACAAAACTGTGCAATTAGTTTTTGATTTCATTTACATTTAGTACTCCATGCATGTGCCGACATTTTGATGTGATGGGGAATCTTCTTTTTGCATAATGGAATTTGGGGAAATATTTGGGATCTAAACAGGCCCTAGATTCCAAAAATTAAAACCAAACTTTGCATAGTAAGTGTCACGTCACACTGTAGTAATTTTGTTTTATTTGGTAATAATTGTCCAAATATTGATTAATTAAGCTTAAAATGTTCGTCTCGCAAAGTACAATAAAACAGTGCAATTAGTTTTTTATTTCATCTATATTTAGTACTTCATATATGTGCCGATATTTTGATGTGACGAGGAATAAGAATTCTGCATAGTGAATTTGGTGAGCAAACTCTAGAATCTAAACAAGGCCTTTGTTTGAGTCTTTTCTGTGTATGCCATTACAAAAGTTTGCAATTTCTTCTGTGCCACTGAAAAAGTTTGGTGGACTTCAGCGTCATTGCTTCAAACTTTTTTTTGCCTTCCATGTCACTACCGTCATATTAGACTCTAACGGTGTCAAAGTACAGGTGTGAAAAGTCGAAAATACCTTTAGGTCTAAATATGTTATTAATTTTTTTAGCATATTAACGAATTCAAATGAAAAAACTCAAAACTAGAAAGTTGTAGATCTCGTCGAGGTCTACAATTTTCATATAAAAATTATCTTCATTTAATTCTGCAAAAAAAATATGATTTGATATGATTAATATGTCTTAGAAAAAATAATATATATTTTTTACGAAATTAAATAAAGATAATTTTTATATGAAAATTGTAGATCTCGACGAGACCTTGTAAGGTCCAAATAGGCTAGAGGGGGGTGAATAGCCTAATTAAAACTTTTACAAGAATTACTTAACCACAAATTAGTACGAAAGGTGGCGAAGCGAAAGCACTAGCTCTAACTAATTAAGCAAGCCACCTACACAAGTCTAGTACAAGGCTATCCACTAAACACAACAACAATTACAAGCTAGAAACAAGAAGTAATACGAGAGAAGAGCTTCGAGTGATTATACCGCCGTGTAGAGATGAGAAGTACCAATCAATCAATGACACAAGAGAAATCCTCGGGAAGAGAATGACATAAGAATTTATCCCGAGGTTCACTTGCTTCCCGACAAGCTACTCCCCGTTGTGGCGATACACCCACTTGTCGGTTCGCGAGCTAATCGACTATCAAGAGTCGAGCCCTCGGCGGGCGCCGCACAACCGCACACAAGATGGGGATCTTCCAAGCCACGAGCTCCACTAGAGTATCCAATTTGCGAACTCCCGCGGGGAAGGATCAATAACCCCTTACAACACTTGGTGAAGGCTCCAACAATCTCTAATTGTGAGCTCAATCACCTACGCTGCTCCAAGCCGTCTACCGTGTCGGGAAACACGGAAGAGTAACAAGAAATCCGCAGCAACTCGAAGATCAAGTGCCTCTAGAATGCAACTCTCAAGCAATGCACTTGAATCTCACTCAATCTCATACAAGATGTGCAACTAAGCAAAGAGATGAGTGGAGGGGTTGTTCTCTAGCTCAAAGTATGTCTCTAGGTCTCAAAATGTGCAAGAGATACCCTCAAACCCCGGCCAACGTCTATTTATAACGAAGGGGTACGCAGCTAGCCGTTACGGACGACGCAGTTCAAAACGAGCTGACCGGACGCTCCGGTCAGGGTGACCGGACGCGTCCGGTCACTACAGGACAAGCGTGAACAGTGCGCGTCAGAAGTTACCGTTGCTATGACCGGACGCGCTCTAGCGTATGACTGGACGCGCCCTAGCGTATGACCGGACACGCCCTAGCGTATGACCGGACGCGCCTCACCTAGCGTCCGGTCAGAGTCCAGTAAGCTCCCATCATGACCGGACACGTCCG
The DNA here is from genome assembly GCA_038087645.1 of Saccharum hybrid cultivar R570. Lineage (NCBI taxonomy): Eukaryota > Viridiplantae > Streptophyta > Magnoliopsida > Poales > Poaceae > Saccharum > Saccharum hybrid cultivar. The sequence goes on from JAQSUU010000512.1 coordinate 7,606,532, forward strand.
ATCGTACATGACCGGACGCGCCCCGCGTCCGATCATCACTCCTGTGCTCTCTGCGCCTCTGGACGCCTGACCAGATGCGCCGGTCCCGTGAAGGACCAGACGCGCCGGTCGCGCGCTATGCTTCTGCGCACAGGTGAACTGACCGGACGCGTTGGTCAGGCCAGACCAGCGTCCGGTCACTCACCCTAGGCACGCTGACCGAATGAACTGACCGGACGCGCTGGTCAAGCCGTGACCGCGTCCGGTGCAGCGTCCGGTCATCACAGTGACCTCCGTTCGTCTCCGTTTCTTTTCTGACTTCTGGCGCAATAGAAAATAGGCGTTTCACTTCCCCAAAAAGCGCTGAATCCCGCCTCGCAAGCTCGGCGGGAGGGAGAGAGGAACCCAAACCCCTCTCTACCGCTTAAACTCCATCGCCTTCGCAAATGTGCTAACACCACCAAGTGTACACCACCATGTGCATGTGTGTTAGCATTTCACAATCATTTTTCCAAGGCGTTATGTTAGCTCTTTACTAGATCCTAATACATATGCTCAAGATATTGATCTAGTGACACTTGATTTTCGAGCTAACCGTGATTGCCTCTCTTGATAGTCGGCTATGTAACCTAAACCCGGTCCATCACTTCTCTACTCATCTTAGACCGACAAAAGGAAAACCCTATGGTTATACCTTTGCCTTGCGCTCTTAGTTCCTTCTCTTCCACTTGAACATCATGTCCATCATATTATGTGCATCTCCACCATGATCATCATATTAATAGCATATTTAGACCTAAGGGTATTTTTGACTTTTCACACCTGCAGTTGACACCGTTAGAGCCCAGTCTAACGGTAGTGGCATGGAGGGCAAAAAAGTTTAGAGCAGTGGCGCTGAAGTCCACCAAACTTTTTCATTGGCACAGAAGGAATTGCGAACTTTTATAATGGCATACACGGAAAAGACTCTTTTTGTTTCTCCTTTTCTTCCTTTGGATTTTCTTTTGTACATCCCTTTGTTCCTAACCTCCGTATTAGGGGGTGTTTGGTTTGAGGAGTTAAAGTTTAATAAACACTGTAGCATTTTCGTCTTATTTGACAAAAAGTTTTCAATTTGGGACTAATTAGACTTAATAGATTCGTCTCGTAAATTACTCCTAATCTATGCCGACATACATGCAATTAGTCTACATTTAGTACTCCATGCATTTGAGAGAACATTGATGTGATGTGAGTTAAACTTTAACAACTTCAAACCAAACATGCCCTTATTATTGATGAGTTGCTAGGAGCTACACTTATTCCTCCCATGATCAAGAATGGCTAGCATCTTTTTATTTAAAAAAGATAAGTGCTGGCAGCAATACTACTATATTATGAGAAAAAGGAATACAATCAAAGCAGTACGGAGTAGTACACAAAGCTCTATTTGTAATAATTTATTTATAAAATACTTATTATAGCTACCAGTTCCTCTTCTACTTTTTGTAGGCAACCCTTGAACTAAAAACCATATATTTGAGTACACAAAGAAAATCTTATTTATTCTCCGACCAACGTACATATCAACATGCTGATGTGAATATGTGATGCGCTTTGGTGACTAATTTCGTATAAAACTCGTACTTAGCATTTTCTTCAACCTTCAAAAGTCTATAGAAAGAAAAAAAAAGACGTGCAAAGGTGGAGGAACGAGCAAGAAATAGCACTCTCACGGAGTGGACTGTCCGTCTTCTACTGGGCCGGCCTAGCAGCAATTACTGTGAGGAGTGAATGGCACTCTCACGGAGTAACGGGCCAGGCCCAATTCGCGTCGCGCAGCCGAGGCCGCACAGCAGAGCGCGCAGTGAGCGAGACAGTCGAGTTAGTTTTAGCACCACCTCGCTTCTCTAGCTCAATCGCAGTCCGAGGGAGAAGCATAAAAGGAGGGCCATGGCAGCCTTTAGAAGGCACGCAGCTGCGCGGTGTACACAGAGCGAACTATTCTTTCGCCTTTTTACTAAAGAATACCGTGTGTGCGCCGCAAATAGCAGCATACGCCAATTTTTGGAGGGGATTCTACTTTTAGGAGGGCCCCAACAATTCAAATCAAAGTGTTTTTCAAGAATTTAAAATAAAGAATGTTTAAAAATGTATTGGTTTTATATAAAATAGAATAAAATATAGTTTGAAATTTTAAAAAACTGGCAGTTTAACTATGTTCGAAAAATCTGTTTACGAGAGCGGTAGGCTATGTGCATTTAAGTTTGCAATTCAAAACTTTATATAGTGGTTTTTTTGGTGTAAAAGCAATACGTCTGTTGGCTGACTTTTGCTCCCTGCATATGTAAACAAATTGGTATTTTGTCACACGTTGCGTTGACAAATGTGGAAGAATACATGATTTGAATCTGATGGAAGTATTTTGCATAAAAATCACATGGCTCCTATAAAAATAGGTTTCATATAACCGATTACATGAATCCGATTTAGGGCTAGTTCGTTTAGTCCTTGTTCCGTGTGGATTCATTCCAGATGATAAAAAATAGCATAAATTTGCAGAACATTCCAGGCTGGAATCGTTCCAGGCATCCATTCCTTACATGAATCCGCACGCTAGGACGCTTGGTTCGACGTGAGAGACCGATCCTAAACTGCACTTGACTACTAGAGTAGCTTGGATATTGTACACCGTTGACTTTGCCATCATATCCAATTATCCATCTCCATTGCTTCAAAAAAAACATACAATTCTTCTCCTTGGTCTTGAGAACCATTGTCAGACAGTAAATATATGGAGTGTTGACTTAAAATTTGTATGACTGTGAAAACTCAAACGGATACTACCTGAGCTAACTTTTGACTTCTAGGTGTTCATTCCAGATAATTCAACTAATAAAGATGAGTAAGTGGCACCCTGGTCAGTGGGGATCCTGTCAAACTATACACAGACAGCGCTCCTGTTTCTAGTTGACAGTAGAACCTCTGTACATCTCAAATATTCCGAACGAAACACTCAAACAGGCCATTTGATTTCATTCACAACTGACGGTTTACACAAGGGGGAAAACAGATGAGCCACAAGCAAACGGAACCAATGGCACAAAATCAGAGGTGATCTCAGTTGTTTTTGCAGTCTCTACTATTATCCCCTCCGGTTACCTCAGATTCCTGATCACTACAGACTTCTGCTCCAACATCAGCCTGCAATGTTGATGCTGTCGAGATGGAACCCTGCAACAAAATGAAGCAGTCATTAGTCAGGGCATTTCAGCTAACCGAGATAAACGGCAATCAGAAATCAGGGCATTTCAGGTACAAAATGAAGCAGTCCATTTTCTCAAAATAAAATGGGATTCAAGAAGATGAAGAAGAGTAAGCATTCACCGTCGAACCGGAATGAGCAACAATGGCCCCCCTTCGCTTCCTCTCTTCCTTGGATCTCAGTGATTCCACCGGTGTGTACACCTGCCACCATGACGACGTCGACGTCTAATAAATTACCAAAATTGATAGCAAAATCAGCAGCCGCAGACAAAGAACGCCACAGCGGGCGGACTTACCTCAGGCATCCCGATGAGGCGCATGAGCTCGGAGACGAGCCTTCGCTGATCCTCCGCGCGGCGCTCCCACTCCACCGCCGCTCGCTCCATCGTCTCGGCGCGGCTCTCCATCTCCCGTTCTGTCTGCTCCCGCGCCGCGCGGAGCCGCGGAGCCTTCTCGAGCTCCTCCGCCAGCGACACTTCTGCCACCCCCGCCGCAACAGACACGCCGCACTGGGCCGGGAACAGCGGTGCCGGCGGCGGCAGTGAAGGCAAAGCCCGCCCCGGCCTCGTCCCCGCCTTTGGATGAGGTTTGGGCTTTGGCGGCGCAGCAGCCTTCTTCCCGACCACTACCGTGGACGCTGCCACGTTGGTGTCCCGCGGTTGTAGCGGCCGCCGGACCGCGGCGCCGGCAGCTACGGCCAGGCCGCCGCATTTCGCCTCCATCCCCATCAGCCTAGTTTTCGAATGAATCTCAATTGGGAATGATTTGATTGATTGGTAAGGAAGGAAGGAGGCGTCGTTGATGACGATTTTATTTGTTGGGATTGGAATCTGGTGGGTTGCGGGATTCGAATTTGAACTAGCAAGGCAGGAGAGGAGAGCGATGGGGTGAAATAAACTGTCTTAACGGCTAGTAACTTTGTCAGCGTAGCCGTGTGCCCGTGTGTTTGGTTTGGGGTTGGGTGGGTTAGGTTGGGTTGGGTTGGGTTGGATCCAACTTAGTTTTTGGAACGGAGCCAACCCGTCTAGTGCTTGATTGCACTTCTGATTTTGGGGACGGAATCAACCCGTTCAGTGTTTGGTTGAAGAAAGTTGAATGAAAACACGGGTTTGAAGAGCCAACCCGGCTGGAGCGGCTCCGTCCCCCAGATTTTGATGGACGGAGCCAACCCGCATCTGAGAGGAATATTCCACCCTAGAGCCAACCCAACCCTCCCATCCTCCAACCAAATAGCCACGGGAACGGGTTCGCTCCGACCCGGCTCGCCCCGCTCTCCAACCAAACACACGGTAGGTTATCCGCACTCATTCATCCTCTATATCATCCTCTATATTGCCTGTTCATTAAGATTCTCTCCTCTATACTCATTTCTCCCGCACCCATCCATCCTCTATATCATCATCTATCCACTGTGGGGCCCACTTGTCACTTTATCTAAATATATTCATGTGAGATCTAGTTTTGAAGTATTTATTGCAACAAATTCAATGGTGTAATCGGAATTTAATTTGGTTTTTTAGTTTATGAGTTATAACATTTTTTAGCTTGAAAAATCAGTGGGGCCCGCCACTCGCGCATGAACAGCAGCAGCGGCAGCGCCTGCCTCTCCGCGCGAAGCTGCGCCTGCCGTGGGCTCCACGCCCGTCCTTTAGCGTACGACCTGTAAAATCGCACTCGCACACTATATTTGGCAGATGCACTTCCGGATAACGGATAAGCTGGCAACATAGCGTATCCCGCTGCGGGAGTTTTTTTTTCTGTAAACGCGTCATATAGCGGGTGCCGATGCGACTAGTCTTATGCGCCTTCTTACGGGATAGGCGGCTCTCACAGTCAAGCAGTGCGGTGCTGCCGTGCCGGTGCTGGTGACGAGCTGATGACCAACTTTAGCTTGGATTTGGGGGCTTTTGACGATGTGCTCCAGCAACGGGTGGCGGGTTGGGCCGCTTTCGGCTTTGAATTGAATTTGTTCCCAAAGGTTAAAAAAAAAGTAGAGGAGCTCGTGTTTGTTTTGGGGATGAAGTAGAAGTGTAGAACTGGTCAACTGGAGTATACAGGACGGCGTGGTTTTAGTTTTTAAGCATGAAATGATTTCATGTCTTTGTTTAGTAATGTTGGATGTATAAACTTCGACGATATAGGTCCTGTTCGGCTGGCTATAAAAGCGGCTGATGCTGATTTGTTGTGAGAGAAAAACACTGTTGAATGACCGGCTGATTCTTGCTAATAAGTTCAAGCGAACAGGGCCATAGATTTGTGTTTTATGTACAAGAAATCAGATGGGTAACACACAGGACAATGGTTTATTGGTTCACGCACGAAGTGCTCTACATCCAAGGGAGTGCTTATGTGTTTGTCTACCTTGCTAAGATTTGATGAAATGCCAATTGGGGGCTCTCCACCCCGCCCTATATAGCCCGGGGATAGAGTTATAAATAGAGCCTCGATTGGTTTATATAAAGTTTCTTTAGTTTGTTACAAGAAAATCTCTTAGATAGCGTTGGTTTCTAAGAACATCTTGCTATGTCTTGTCCTTCGAGTAGATGACATACCCGTCTACGTTGAGCCTCTCCTTCGATAGCCTTGGCCCACCCCGACCTGTTAGGATCTTTTCCAAGCGGTGAGGTATCTGGATCCATAACACCGACAAATAGCCCGTTTTGTGTTTACTACGACTGTACGAGGGATGGAAACGAAGATAGTTGTAACACCCCTGGGTGTTAAGCATGCATTAACATCCCAAAGCATGAGCATTAGCATCACATACATATTCATCATCACATGTAATATAAGTTGAAATTAAATTGAAGTGTGAAAAACATCTGTTTAAACCCTAAATTATTGCATTTGCTTGCTAAGAGTGGTAAAACATGTATGGCTATAATTTTAAATCACCTAAAACTAGTTAGCACAAATTTTGGAGCAACTTTGGTATTCAAAGTTTTATCAAATTTTGCTTTTAAAAATATTATGGGAAAATGGTAAAAAACCCTCCCTATTTAGCTTTTATTCTCCAATTCAAAATATGTTGGGAATTTTGAGTTGGTCCCTTAATAAAAGTTGTAGAGAATTAAATTTTAAGCAACTTTTATTTTTGGGCCATTTTCAAAAAAAGCCATTTTCTTGCTCAAAATGGGATTTGAAAACTGTTATTTGAAATTTATTTGAAAATAGAAAATTAGAAAATCAATTTCTCACCTAAACGGACCGCCACCTCCCTTTCGGCCCGCTGGCCCAAGCGGCCCAGCTCTCCCGCACGCGCGCCCGCAGTCGCTCCCGCTAGCCCGCGCGCGACCACGGTCCGGCCCAGCACGGCCTCCTTCCTCTCCCTCCCGCTCGCGCGCACCGCTGGCCGACGCGGCAGAGCACGCCCGCCGCGTGGCGGCCGCATGCCGACGCCGTCGGCCGTGTGGCGCCTCGCTGCCCTCACGCGCTCGGCTTCAAAACCCGCGCCCACTCCTTCCTGCCTCCTCCATTTTTCCTTCTTCTGCTTCCTCACGCGAACAACAGCAGCAGCGGCGGTTCCGCCACCGACACCGCGCGCCATCGCCGGCGTTGCCGTTCCGGCCACGCTAGCTCACCACGAGCCGCTCCATCTTGCCCCAAGCTTCTTCTCCCTCTGGCGCAGCCCGCGCTCACCGCAACCGCCCGTGGTAAGCCTCCCCTCCGTGTGAATCGCTCGTCGGAGTTCCGGCCGACCTCACCGGAGTGAGCCGCTCCGTGGACTTCACCCCTCCATCCTCCTTCTCGCTCACTTCTCGAGCGCACGAGCACCGCATTTGCGCGGTGAAGCTCGCAGACCACACTGCGCGGCCCATCTCGGTCGGTGTTGGCCGGCCGACGGCGGGCCGAGCCATCGCGCCGCCATGCACGCCGGCGAGCTCGATGCCGAGCTCGTCTGACCACATACTAGGCACCCTCGGCTTCGCCTCTCCGCGAGGAAGCTGTTGCTGGTGACCTCACCGCCGGCGAGCTCACCGGCGGCGAGATTCACGCGGTCAGCGCCTCCCCCACCTCTGTGCGACTGACCCGTGGGGTCACGGGCCCGCCTGTCTGTCTCCCCTCGCGCGCGCGTGTGCACCGTGCCGGGTGCACTTAGCAGTTTCAGTCAATTTGTTTTAAAATGAATTTGAAAATGATTTCCAGAAAAGATGTAAATGGTTTAGAAATTCATAACTCGCTCATTTTGGCTCCAAAAATTATGAAATAAATTTTGGTAGACTTCTTAGAACTAGATCTATGATCTAAAAATATTGCATGTCAAGTTTAAAATACTTTTATGTAGGGTTTTTATTTAATCACTAAAATTACTGTTTTCTTGATAAATATGTAATAAATCATATAAAGCTAAGAAAAATATGGTTTCAATTTTGCTAATCTTTTTGTGTAATGTACTTTCTAGGAAAAATATGTATCATGCATGTTCTGTAGAAAAATTTTGATGTGTAGTATAAGTGTTTATTATTGTTGATAATTGTTATTTTTGATAGAGAGAAAAATATGAATAAAACATGCATGTAATAATTTTTCTATAGTGATTATTTATTGTGTAGAATGTAGGAAAAATGCTAAATCTGTTATTTGATACTTTTCATAGTATAAAGTATTTTCATGCTCTTATTTAGGCCCTACCTTGTTATTTTTGTGTAGGCAGTTCTATTAATCTAAATGCAATGAAATTTTTGTGGCATGCTAGATTAGGTGATAGTAAGCTACTGTAATTTTCTCAGATTTTTCTGTGCTACTAAAATAGGTGTTGCTGTTCAAACCTAGTTGCAATTAGGGTTTAATTAACCTTGTTAATGCAAGATTATTTGATAAGATTTGCTTTGGTGTATCTTTGAAGCATCTTAGTTTTCTGGGGTGACTTGGCATGGTAGAGAATGTTTGTAGTAGTATACTAGTACATGTTCTTGGATGAGGTGGACTACCTTGTAGAAGAGTTGTATTTCTACTTTATACAATAAAGTAAACATATTCATCTACATCTGTAAGGTCCTAGATGGCTAGAGAGGGGTGAATAGCCTATAAAAAAATCCTACACAAGCTACTTAGCAAACTTGTTAGAATAACAAACGGCATAAAGCGAGTTTTGCTTAGCCTACGGTTGTGATGCAAGCCTCCTATCCACAAGTCTAGTAGATTATGATCTCTAGTTCACACAAGGGCTATGTCACTAATTTTACACTAGTGAGCAAGCTAACAACTACTAGCAAAGACTATCACTAGAGCTACACAAGATAATCTAGTAAATGTAAATGCAAGAGAGAGGATTTTGAATCTTATACCGACGGTGGAGTGAAGATGTTGCCAATCACCAGGATGATATACGATCAATTAATATTGAAAACAACACAATATTAATACCAATCACCGGAAGACAAGAGACACAATATTTTTGTTCACCCGATGTTCACTTGTGCACCAACAAGCTACGTCACCGGTTGTGTCGACCAACACTTAGATGGTTTCCCGGTGTGACCCTCAAGTCACTTGCCCCTCAAGGCACGCCCCGCAAGGCACCGCAAGACACCACTCTCAAGTGAGGTAACTCAATGACACGCGCAATCCACTAGAGTTGCTTTTGGCGCTCCGCCGAGGAAAGCACAAGAACCTCTTGCAATCAACCGGAGGTGGCCAAGAACAATCTCCTTCTCTTACCAACGCCTCCAACAATCTCCAAGCCGGTTAGGAGCGGTACTCTCCAAGAGTAACAAGAAATCCACCGGCTAAACCACCCACAAGTGCCACTAGATGCCCTCAAGCTATGCAATGCACTTTGGGATCACTCAATCTCACTTTTGATTTGCAATCAAGCAAGAGAGATGAGTGGGAGGGAGAAGCTCTAGCTCAAAGGATGCACAAGAGTGTTAGAAATCACCAGTGTCCTCCCCAAGGACTGGCCAACAAGTATTTATAAGCATCTCAAATGAATAGAGCCGTTGTACCCCTTCACTGGACGTTTTTTGGGACGACCGGACGCATCGGTCGAAACTGACCGGACGTGCTCAACCGCGTCTGATCCTCCAACGGTCACTGTGCGCCAACGGTCAAATGCAACGACCGGACGCGCTGCTCAGCCGACCGGACGCGTCGATCGCACAGTATCACGCGCCCGCGAAGCATCGACCGGACGCGCTCCAGACAACGACCGGACGCGACAGTGCCAGCGTCCGGTTGGAGTCCAGTAAGCTCCTTCAACGATCGGACACGTCCGATCGCGTGTGACCGGACGCGCCGCGCGTCCGATCGACCTTGCGAACTATAGTTCCCTCTGGGCGCCTGACCGGACGCGCCGGTCCCGTGAGTGACCGGACGCGCCGGTGCAAAACCCTAACACCCGCGCGCCTAACTGCTGCATTGAAGTGACCGGACGCGTCCGGTCAAATCGTGACCGCATCTGGTGCAGCGTCCGGTCACCTCTGTGACCTCCGTTCGTCTCCGTTTCTTTTTTGACTTCCGGCGTAGTGGAAAATAGGCATTTCAAGTCCTAAAAAATGTCTGAATGTGCCAACACTCTCTACCGCTCAAACTCCGTCACTTTCACAAATGTGCCAACACCAACAAGTGATCACCACCTTGTGCACGTGTGTTAGCATTTTCATAATCATTTTCGAAGGTTTTTCAATTAGCTCACTAGGCCCTACATGCAATGCACTTCATGAATTCACCTAGTGGCACCCGTGCGTCGAATAACCGATAAGACTTCCTCTCTTAATAGTTCGGCTATCGATCCTAAACCACTCACACCCTCTATGGTATCTTGAGTGCAAAACAAAATGGCCTTATGGTTATACATTTGTCTTGAGCACATTTTGTTTTTCCAAAAGATATGATCCACTTCATATCATCACATGACTGTCTCGATCCATCGACCTTGACTTCACTTGCTCTTCACCGTTGCATAGGTCCATCGGCGCCAAGTCTTGCTCAAGCTTCACCATCGCATGGTCCTTTGCTTCAAAACCTCGACTTGCCCTTCACCTTCACAACCGGTCTATCGAGCCAAGCATCATCTCGGTCTTCATCATCTTGGTCACATAAGTTAATGTCATGTCTCATATTCAATGACCACCTTTATCTAAATCATCCACTTAGATACAAAGGTTAGTCCTAGGTTTTATCAATTAGCCAAAACCAAACTAGGGACTTTTAACATCCCATTCATCATGATCATTACATGTCATCTCTGCAATGCACCTAGACATGAGCACTTATATATTTACATCATACAGGATCATAAGAAGTAACTCCGGTAGCAGTTCCCGAGGAGCCAGAAGAGCAGCCCGAGGTAAAAGAGCAGGAGGTGCCCAAAGCCGACGAGGAGGTCGGTGAGGATCTTTTTGAGTGTCCCGACCACCGCCCGAGCTCTTTTGAAAGAGGCAAGCCCCGGAGCATTTCTCCCCCAGTTTGTAAATATTTTATTAATGCTTTACTTTAGTTGATGCATTACGTTTAGGAGTTGTTTGCAACCGTTGCTGCATTATACCTTGTTTACCCTGTTCTACCCTATCCTTGTTACCTTGGTATTCGCAGTCAAGAAATGCTTAGCTGGCTTAGACCGGTAGAAGTCAGGTGATTTCCTGTCACCTGCGAGCTATAGGTGGTTACATGGATCTGCTTGAAAAAGTATGTCATCTTAGAATAACTAAGTGTTAATGTGAAGTTGAGACCGGACGAAGACTTGCAGGGTTTCAGACTGTAGTGTTTTCCGTCTGTGTCGATTAAGGACCGACCGTTGTTGGACCTCGAGTCATGTTGAACTTATGCCTTACATTTAGCTGGCCGAATAATGTACCTTTCGACCGCGAAGCTGGAAGATTATTTGGGCCGAGTGGATTACCCGCAACGCACTATACCGGAGCAGGTGTGGTAGGACACGGGGGCACGATGATAAGGCCAAAGAGCAGTCGGGCGGCCTCCGGGTACATGTGGTTCATGGCAAACTCGAGACTTTACCTGAATAGTTGACTCGGTGACCAATATCTCACTTTAGCGGGTGAGTGAGGTTTGTGTGAGAAATAAATTACCAGCTGGTTAATAATCGATTCGAATCGCCATCGTTCACTGGATAGTGAACACTTGACTTGAGTTACTTCATCGTAGTAATATTGATGGAACACTTGGACAGTTATATGGAATATGACATGATTGAAGTTGTTAATGATCATTGGTTATCCTTACCTGTTTAATTGCATGTTACTCTAGTACAGGTACAAATGTTGTTGACAGGTTAATAAAGATTTAACTTGATATAAAAGCTTCTGAAAAAGATTCTTTAAATGGTAAAAATGCCTTTTACAAATGAGTCAGCTACCCTACCATAAAGCCTGTCATGATCCTTGGTGTCAATTTATTTTGGTTATGTCGGGTAAGTCTAGCTGAGTACCTTCTCGTACTCAGGGCTTTTGTTCCCACTTGTTGCAGATGGACAGATGTATTATGACTACCGTATCAACTGCCTTTTATCCTGCGATGGGTGAAGCTTAGGACCATGGGCAGTGGTCATTCCCTACTTCTCGTCTGATGCTTTTGTTGGAGATGATCAACAGTTGACACTTTATTTCGAACTCTGTGTGAGTGTGTGTGGTTTGAACTAAATGCTTCTGCTACTTTTATTTGAACTTGGTTTATAATAACTATGTTTAAACTCCGATGTATCTGCGATGTGAACTTTTATGTAATTTGTGATGGTGACCGCTAAACTTATTACGATCTTGACTGGTATGTAAGTTGGTTTGAAATCCGTCATGATTTCACGGACTACCGGGTTATACGGGCTTAGGTTTGCTAAATCATCTGCTCGGTGGATGATTTTCTTACTTAATTTCGTATAATTGGTCGGTTCTGTTACAGCTAGTATCGGAGCATGGTTTAGCGTGTTTACTGTTCACAAGTGTATTGAAAACAAAATTATGTTTAAAAACATGATTTCCAAATTAAAAGTGTGTCAGTGGTCATATCCTTTATGCCCAGTTAAGGACTTTAGGTGGCTTATTTAAGTACTAACTTGGGGTTCTTGCACCATATTTCTCTTTCATCGCTCATACGGCGTGCTATTGTATGAGTGTCACTTGATTGAGTGGTAATGCATAGATCAGTTGCCTCTATGCCTCGGTAAGTGTGAGATGTGAGAGCATGATCGGATACACCGCCGATCTACGGAGAGTGCTTATATGATACTGGAGTAATTACATGTTCTACGCATGTTTTTACAAAAGTGTCGCATGAGTGGTTATTCCATCCGTTGAGGCGATGCCGTCAATAGGGCGATGCTTTGGGTAGTTACTACCGTTGTACGCGTATCTTGGGATTCATGTAGAGCGTGTAGGTAAATTTACTGCTTTCATGCATTCATGGGGAATTGGGCTAAAATAAATTTTCTACAGGTACATAATAACGTTTCTCGTGTAGAACGTATTAGTTACGTATATGAGAGATCGCCTGTATGCCACTGAATTTATCGCTATATATTATTTATTTCATAAGTTTGTGAGAACGTAAGAAACGTACATACATCATGTTGCTTGTGTATTTCATTCATGTCATGCATTCCTCCCCTTATAAAGTGATTATCTCCTTTTGATAAAAATTATATCAACTTAAAATATGTTCTCACCGGGTAATCAAAACTTTTGCTACAGATGGCCCGCACGAAGCAGAATGCCCGTAAGTCCACAGGCGGAAGAGCACCCCGACACCAGTTGGCCCCGCGGGAGCGCCGCAGCACGGACACCTTTCTGAGCGAGTTTGGCATGACAACCTTGCTTTGAAGAGTGCTCCATGATGTGGGGTACCCAGAGGGTTAGGAGCCGGTGTACTCTTGGAGCGAGAGCCAGTTAGCCGAGGATGGACTTGCAGTAGTGGAGATCATAGTCCCTACTCTTGGTGATGCTCCAGAGTGGGATGGTTGGCACTTGGAGTTTGAGGGACACACTCCGGTTGAGGGTGCAGAGGGAGCAGCTTTCCGTGTCATCAGGGACATAATGAGCAGATTTCCTAACGAGCTGGCAGCTTTCCTCGAGATGATCCTCACGATGCTATTTAGGTGCAGCCGCAAGGAAGTGCCTTGGTCAGAGGCCCAAACGAAGGACAAGCTAGCGACAACCACGCTATGAGTGCTATGTATGCAGCTATCAGAGCATACCAGGGTCTTGAGTGTACCTATTGGACGTTGACTAGTTTGCCTGGTGATGATCGGCTCAAAGCAAGAAAACAGAAGAAGAAGCAGACACGTGCTATAGCTAGTTTGCAGGAGCAGTTGGCTGACATGAGCTTGCAGTGAGACCAAGCTCTAGAAAGAGGTGATAGTGCTCTATAGCGGGTGCATACGCTGACTCAGGCCAACAATAATATAGACCGCATGATTGGACAATTGGTTCAGGAGAGGAATAAAGCCTGGTACGAGAGGGACCTTCTGAGGCAGAGGGTCGAGGAGCTAGAGGAGTATAACGTCAACTTGCATGAGGAGTTTCATGTGCTCTACAACGGGATTGGCCTGTATGCTCCACCAGACTGCAACACCCCAGGTGTTTCTCCCTCATTAAGCAATGGGTTTGAGTTCAAACATGACAGATTAAGTGGAGATGATAATGTCAAGGTCAACCTATGGAGGTGAGCCTAACCTAAAGTTGGATGTTGCACCATTGCTTTACATATAGGCCCTTTTCAAAAATGTATGCTTGGGTGGTGTTATTGCCATATCTTCATGTGTCTCACCTTAATACCTATCTATATGGGTCACTGGAAAAGTTTCATGAAGTTTGGAATCAAAAAGTCACATGAAATGATAAGTTATATGCTTGTTTGGATTATAACTGAAACATACTTCTGAAACAAGGAAACATGTTTTACATTCCATGTGAACTGGTGCTTATGCAACATACAAGTGCAACATGTGCAACACATCTAGGAAATATGTGGAACAACCTAGTGAAGCATGTGTAGCATGTACCTTGCAACAACATTATGAAACAAGTGAAACGGAGCTTTGAAACAAGCATTGCAATTATAGTAATTTCTATGTTTCAGTGCATGTGAGGCCTACACTTTTGTGCAACCTATGCACGATGTGTATGTTTAGCCTCTACAATACCTTAACTATGCTTAGGACACTTAATGGAGCAATGTTCATGTTGACCATGTTGACTAATCAAGTCTCTAAGTGATAGTTGACCTTGATTTGACCTTGTTTGACCTAGAGAGCATAGTTGCTTGACTGTTTTAAAAGGGTAGCTAAAAGTGTTTTCCTGTAGCTGCACCCTTAAACAAAGTTGTAGAAAATTTGTTAGGGAACAAAAGTTGTTTAATGACCATCTCATGAAAATAACCAGAACAATCTCAAAGGTGGCCCACAAGCTAGGAATAGGGGCTGATTGGCACTTGCAAAATTTGGCTAAGTCCCTAATGCGCTGAAACTGAATTTTCAGTTTCGAGGTACCCCACTTCGGGGATTTATATCTCGCGAACCATTTGAAAATTTACCATGAGCCTTTAAGAAATGTTGTTGTACTCCTGTAGCTCTACACTTTGTATTACTGGAGTTTTCGCTAACTCGAATCGTATTAGGAGATGGACAGGGACGAAAATTGAGTTTCAGTCAGCTTAGAACTGAGTTCAGTTTTCAAGTTTCATGTACCCCAATTTGGAGCCTCGTATCTCATGAACTAGGCCGAATTAGACTTTGAGACTTTAAGAAAAGTTGGAGACCTCGTGTAGCTCTACAACTTTTATTAGTGAAGTTTTTGCAAACACCAAGCGGATTAGGAGCTATGGAGGGGAGAAGATCGCTGTTCAGTCGTACATTTGAGGTAGAATTGGATTTTGAACTCTGAGAACGAGTCATGGCCGACCGGTCTCAGTATCATGGCGACTGCAAGAGTTGGTTGACTCCTGCCGTAGTGGCAGGTTGTGATCATGGGCATGATCCTTCTGAGTTACCTTATCTCTAATGCTTTTGTTGGAAGTCGACCGTGGTACTGGCATGTAATTGAAATAAGAATAATGTTAGTTTCAAATTACTTTGCTTCCGCTACTTTTGAACTTAAGTTATAATAACTATGTTGAACTCCGATGTATATTGAATTACTTGTGAAATGGTTGTAACATGTGACTTGTTATGTTGAATCACTATGATCTTGGCTGGTGTGTTGGTTGGTTTGAAATCCCTCGTGATTTCATTGGACTACCGGAGTTATATGGGTTCAAGTGCGAGAATTTGATCACTCCGGTGATTGTTTTTGTACTTGTGCTCTTATAATTTGGACGGTTCCGTTACACAGATGCCGCCGGTATGGACGTCGACGAGGACGAGGACGAGCCTACAGTTGCACCTGTCGATGACGACGACGTCACTACTGATGGTAGCGATGGTGACGTCTCCGACCCCGACGATGGCCCTAAGGAGTAGGCTAGTTGCTTTGCGTTAGCTACTAGACCCTGTCGCGATGACCTTTCTTTTGGTTTCATGTATCTTGGTGTATCTCGTTTTGAACCTTGAGACTTGGGAGTATGTTGGAACTTGGTTGGTCATGCGATACCTGAGCGCATAAAAGTCCAGTGTATATATGCTAGCAATTTGGTTGTATGGACGCGATGTTTGCATTCGAAGTAATTTAATTAGTGGTGTTATTTTAATTGGAATACGATTATTGTGCCTCTATTTTATTGTATGACTTGTTCTCTCTAATGAATTCAGTACGATATATTTTTTCATTCACTCACAATTACTACAGTTTCACTTAATCATTACTTGTTGCTAAAATATGCAGATGGCAAACACTCGCCGCGCCACGTATGAGGCTGCTAAAACTGGTGGTAATGGTGCCGGGCCAGGTGGGAGTGGTGAAAACAATGTCAACCATAATGAGCCACACCCAGAACCACATTTGCTGCCTCCTCCACCGCTCACTACAGAGGTATTCTTTGCATAGTTTCTTGGAAGTCAGCGTAATGCCAAGCAATCGCAGAGTAACATGAAAGATTTTCTACGTACCATTGCCAACAATGTTCAATGTGGTAACAACCAAGGTGGTGGCAATGGGGTGAATCAGTACAGCAACTTTAATGATTTCATAGACACCAGGCCACCAATTTTCAAGAAAGCAACAGAGGCACTTGACGCTGAAGAATGGATCAACACCATAGAAGATAAGTTCTGTGTATTGAGGCTGACTGAAGTACTGAAGACAGAATATACTGCACATCAGTTACAGGGACCAGCAGGGATGTGGTGGAAGCATCATCCCACCACCTTCCCTCCAAATGCTCAGATCTCATGGGGAGAGTTCACTGAAGCCTTTCGTGGAGTTTGTATTCCACCAGGGCTGGTTGAGATGAAGTTAGGAGAGTTCTTGGCTTTAAATCAGGGCACCAAAACTGTGACGCAATATTTGCATGCCTTCATCAACTTGTGTCGTTATGCTCCCGACATGGTTGACATAGATGCTAAGAGAATTGCTAGTTTCAAGAGAGGGTTAAGTCCGAAGATGATGAAGCATGTGGGTACCAATACCCGCGCCAGATTCAATGACTTCATCAGTGATTATCTGAAACAAAAGAAGAATAACAACACGTACACTGCATCCAAGACTCGCAAGAGGGCCTTTGAGTCAGGACCATCACAGCCAAGAGTTCTCAGTGCTAATCGTTCTGCCTATCATCCGTCTGCACCAGGTGCAAGGTTTAGGCCACCACAGCATAAAACCCATAACTACAAGGGACCACAGAAGCTATATAAGATGGTCATGCCATCAGCAAAGACAGCTGCTACTGCAGGACAGGGCAACTCTAAGGGAGCTATAGGATTTGCTGGTACAGTGAGGGGACCCTGCTACAATTGTGATCAGCCAGGCCACTTTTCAAAGTTCTATCTTTACCCGCCCAGAAAGAAGCAACATACCTATACTACTCGGGTACACCACACCACCGTGGATGAGATTCCTGAGGGAGAGCCCGTAACCGCTGGTAAGTTTCCTGTTAACCAAAACCCTGCAGTTGTTCTATTTGATTCTGGATCATCGCATTCTTTCATGAGTCAAGCATTTGCATGGAAACATGAACAACTATGCACAGATTTGAGTTATGGTTACCGCATAAGTTCAGCGAGGGCTGATGTTGTAACAGAACCGACCAATTATACGAGATTAAGTAAGAAAATCATCTACCGAGCAGACGATTTAGCAAACTTAAGCCCGTATAACCCGGTAGTCCGTGAAATCACGATGAATTTCAAACCAACTTACATACCAGCCAAGATCGTAATAAGTTCAGCAGTCACCATCACAAGTTACACAAAAGTTCGCGTCGCAAATACATTGGAGTTTAAACATAGTTATTACAAACTAGGTTCAAATAAAAGTAGCGGAAGCATTTAGTTCAAACCACACACTCACACAGAGTTCAAAATAAAGTGCCAGCTCAGGATCATCTTCCAACAAAAGCATCAGACGAGACGTAGTGAATGACCATTGCCCATGGTCCTAAGCTTCTCCTATCACAGGATAAAGACAGTTGATATAGTAGCCGTAATACATCTGCCCATCTGCAACAAGTGGGAACAAAGCCCTGAGTACGAGAAGGTACTCAGCTAGACTTACCCGACAGAACCAAAAATAAAAGACACCAAGGATCATGACAGGCTTTATGATGGGGTAGCTGACTCATTTGCAAAAAGGCATTTTTAGCATTTAAAGAATCTTTTCTAGAAGCTTTGCATCAAGTTAAAACTTTATTAACATGTCAACTACATTTGCACCTGTACTAGAGTAACATGTAATTAAATAGGTAAGGATAACCAATGATCATTAATAACTTCCATCATGTTATATTCCATATAACTGTCCAAGTGTTCCATCAAGATTACTACGATGAAGTAACTCAAGTCAAGTGCTTACTATCCAGTGAATGATGCCGATTCGAATCGATTATTAACCAGC
Organism: Saccharum hybrid cultivar R570; assembly: GCA_038087645.1. NCBI lineage: Eukaryota > Viridiplantae > Streptophyta > Magnoliopsida > Poales > Poaceae > Saccharum > Saccharum hybrid cultivar. Next base: position 7,624,693 of record JAQSUU010000512.1, read on the forward strand.
TGGTAATTTATTCCTCACACAAACCTCACTCACCCGCTAAAGTGAGATATTAGTCACTGAGTCAACCATTCATGTAAAGTCTCGAGCTTGCCAGGAACCACATGTACCCCGGGGCCGCCCGACTACTCTTTGGCCTTATCATCGTGCCCCCGTATCCTGCCACTACTGCTCCAGTACAGTGCGTTGCGAGCAATCCACTCGGCCCGAATAATCTCCCAGCTTCACAGTCGAAAGGTACATTATTCGGCCAGCTAAAGGTAAGGCATGCGTTCAACATGACTCGAGGCCCAACAACGGTCGGTCCTTAATCGACACAGATGGAAAACACTACAGTCCGAAACCCTGCAAGTTTCCATCCGCTCTCAATTTCACATTAACACTTAGTTATTTTACGATGACATACTTACTCAAGTAGATTCAGGTAACCACCTATAGCTCGTAGGTGATAGAGAATCACCCGACTTCTACCGGTCTAAGCAAGCTAAGCATTTCTTGACTGCGAACACCAAGGTAACAAGGATATGATATAACAGGGTAAACAAGGTATAATACAGCAACGGTCGCAAACAACTCCTAAACATAATGCATCAGTTAAAGTAAAACATTAATAAAATATTTGCAAACCGGGAGAGAAAATGCTCCGGGGCTTGCCTCTCTCGAAAGAGCTCGGAGAGTGGTCGGGACACTCTGGAAGATCCTCACCGACCTCCTCGTCGGCCTCGGGCACCTCCTGCTCTTGCACCTCGGGCTGTTCTTCCGACTCCTCGTGAAATGCTACCGGAGTTACTTCTTTGCGATCTTGTATGGCAAACGTATAAGTGCTCATACCTAGGTGCATTGTGGAGATGACATGAAATGATCATGATGAATGAAATATAGATGAAGAGATTTACTTTATTACATAAAGTAGGAATACAACTCTTCTACAAGGTAGTCAACATCATCCAAGAATATGTACTCGTATACAACTACCAATATTCTCTACCATGCCAAGTCACCACAGAAAGCTAAGATGCTTCAAAGATACACCAAAGTAAATCTTATTAATTAGTCATGCATTAACAAGGTTAACTAAACCCTAATTACAACTAGGTTTGAACAGCAACACCTATTTTGGTAGCATAGAAAAATCTGAGAAAATTACAATAGCTTACTATGATCTAATCTAGCATGCCACAAAAATTTCATTGCATTTGGATTAATAGAACCGCCTACACAAAAATACCAAGCTAGGACCTAAAAATGAGCATAAAAATACTTTATACTATGAAAAGTATCAAACAACAGATTTAGCATTTTTTCTACATTCTACACAACAAACAATCACTATAGAAAAATTATTACATGCATGTTTTATTTATATTTTTCTCTCTATCAAAAATAACAATTATTAACAATAATAAGCACTTGTACTACACATAAAAATTTATCTACAGAACATGCATGGCACATATTTTTTCTAGAAAGTACATCACAAAAGAAAAATTTTGCAAGTGGAACCATATTTTTCTGATCTTTCTTTAATTTACTACACATTTTCTAAGATACCAGCACTTATAATAATTAAATAAATCTACACAGAAAAGTATCACAAAACGAACATGCAACATTTTTAAACTGTATATATACTCATGAGAAACACTACAAAATTTGTTTCAAAATTTTTGGAGCTAAAATGAGCAAGTTATGGATTTTAGAAACCCTTTTCATCTTTTCTGAAAAATTATTTTCAAAAATCCTTTTAACATCAGCCGCTGAAAACGTTAGATGCACCCGGTGCAGTGCACACGTGAGCGCATACTGAGACTGACAGGTGGACCCGCGACCCCATGGGTCAGTCACCTAGAGGCGAGGGAGGCGCTGACCGCGCGGTTCTCGCCGCCGGTGAGCTCGCCGGCGGTGAGGTCACCACTATCGTGATCCCCGTGCCAAGGCGGTAACGTTGGTGCACACGACATGACCGGAGGAGTTCGGGAAAAGGCTCACCGTCGCCAATGGCGGAGCGGCGGCACGGGTGGTCATTGGCCGGCCATCCCTGACCATGCCACGGTCACCGGAAGGGTGCTCGAGCACCGGTGAGTCGAGGCGAACAAGACGCGCGCACAATAAAGACAAACGGTGGAGCGGAGAGGCGAGCTCCACGGAGCGGCTCACTCCGGTGAGCTCGGTCGGAACTCCGACGAGCAATTCACGTGGAGGAGAGGCTTACCACGGGCAACTGGTGCGAGCATGGGTTGCGCGAGGGAGAGGCGGAGCTCGGGGCAAGATGGAGCGGCTCGCGGTGAGCTAGCGTGGTCGGAACAACAACACCGGCGATGGCGTGCGGTGGCGATGAGAGGCGTGCGCTGCTGCTGTGCTGCGGCTGTGGAGAGTGGAGAGAAGGAATGAGCGAGTGGAGTGGGAGGAGGCGGCCTCTGGCGGGGGTAAGCATGGGTGGCGGGGGCCACCGGGCGCCACGGGACGGCCAACGCCGGCGTACGGGCGACACGGGGCGGGCGAGCTCTGCCGCGAGCGCCACAGCGTCGCGCGCGCGGGCGGGCGGAGGAGGTGGACGCTGGTGCGGGCCGGGCCGCTTCGCGAGCAGGCCGGGAAGTGAGGTGGCGGCCCGTTAAGGCCGGGAAATCGTTTTTCTTTTCTAAATAAAATTCCAGATTTTCTAAATTGATTCAAATTCAAATTTTGAAGATGAAAAAGACATTTTCACAAGTTGCCCCCAAAACAAAAGTTGTTCAAAATTTAATTCTATACAACTTTCATTTAGGGCACTTTTCAAAATTCTAAACAGATTTTGAATTAGTGATTTAAAGTCCAAATTTTAAATAAAAACTTATTTTTCTGGAATATTTTTAAAAGCAAAATTTGGGGAGATTTTGAATACAAAAATTGCTCCAAAAATCATGTTAATTAATTCTAAGTCATTTAGAGTTATAGCCCAACAAGTTTTACCACTCTTAGCTAGCAATTGCAATAATTTAGGTTTCAAACATATGTTTTTCACAATTTAATTAATTTTAACTTATATTGCATGTGATGATGAACATACATGAAATGCTAATGATCATGCTTTGGGATGTGAATGCATGCTTAACACCCAGGGGTGTTACAGATGTTTTAACCAATTAGATGGTTAGAGGGGCAACCCTTGAATTAGGTAGTCGAAAGTTTCGAGTGAACTTGATAGTTATGTCTGAACTAGTTCTGGATGTCATCATAGGGATGAATTGGATGAAGGATTAGGGAGCAGTTATAGATACAGGAAGTCGGATACTTACCCTTAAGGATCCCCAGGGTGAGGGTACTTTTCAGGTACCATTGCCTAGAAGAACAGACCTTGTGAGTGTGACATGTGCTATGGAAGTCATTCCTATTCATCGGATTCCGGTAGTGTGTGAGTTTCCGGATGTGTTCTCAGATGAGTTACCTGGTCTTCCGCCAGATAGGGATGTTGAGTTTGGAATTGAGTTGATCTCCTGGACAGCTCCAATTTCAAGGAGACCTTATCAGATGCCTCCGGATGAATTAGCTGAGCTGAAGAAGCAACTAGAGGAATTGTTAAAAAACGGGTTTATCCGGCCAAGTAAGTCTGAATGAGGATGTCCTGTCTTGTTTATGAAGAAAAAGAAAGAGGGTACTTTGAGAATGTGTGTGGATTATAGGCCTCTTAATCCTGTAACTATTAAGAATAAATATCCCTTGCCGCATATTGATGTTTTGTTCGATCAGTTAGCCAAAGCCAGAGTGTTCTCTAAGATAGATTTAAGATCGGGTTACCATGAGATAAAGATTAGGCCACAAGATATACCGAAAACCGCCTTTTCCACCAGATATGGGTTGTACGAGTATCTTGTTATGTCTTTTGGCTTAACAAATGCTCTTGCATACTTTATGTATCTGATGAATATGGTTTTCATGCCAGAATTGGATAAGTTTGTGGTTGTGTTCATTGATGACATTTTAGTATACTCCGAGGACGAGAAAGATCATGAAGAGCATCTGAGAATTATCTTGACCAGACTTAGAGATCATAAGTTATATGCTAAGTTTAGCAAGTATGAATTTTGGTTGAAGAAAGTTCCTTTCCTTGGTCATATTTTGTCAGAAAATAGAGTTTCAGTAGATTCGAGTAAAGTGCAAGAGGTTATGGATTGGAAGACACCAACCATAGTTTCGGAAGTTAGAAGTTTCTTATAATTAGCTGGTTACTATCACCGTTTTATACCAGATTTTTTGAAGATTTCCAAGCCAATGACAAGTTTGCTATAGAAAGATCACAAGTTTGTGTGGACAAAGGAGTGTGAGACAACTTTCCACACCTTGCGGAAACTGTTGACCACTGCTCCAGTTCTAGCACAACCGGACATTAAGAAACCTTTTGATGTGTTTTGCGATGCATCAAAAACAGGATTAGGCTGTGTTCTTATGCAAGAAGGAAGAGTCATTGCATATGCCTCCTGCCAGTTGAGAAAGCATGAGATCAACTATCCGACACATGATCTTGAACTTGTTGCCGTAGTGCATGTATTAAAAATTTAGAGTCATTACTTACTCGGTAATGTGTGCAATATCTTCACCGATCACAAGAGTCTCAAGTATATTTTCACCCAACCAGAGTTGAACATGAGACAGCGAAGATGGTTAGAATTGATCAAATATTACAACTTGAATGTGCAGTATCATCCTGGAAAGGCCAATGTAGTGGCAAATGCTTTGAGTAGAAAGTCACATTGCCTGAATGCGCAACCTTTGCTTGAAGATGGTTTTGATCTGATGCACCCTGCCGTGTTACATAGTATTCAGATTAGTTGCTCTTTAGAAAGTAAGATAATAGAAGGCCAGAAAACCGACAAAGGGATATCTCACATCAAAGAGAAAATTAAAGAAGAACCATCCAAGCACTTTAGAGTGGATGAACAGGATGTGTTGTGGTTTGACGACCGTCTTATTGTTCCCAAGGATCGGGAGCTTAAGAATAAACTTATGGATGAGGCTCACCTTTTGAAGTTATATATCTATCCTGGAAGTAGCAAGATGTACCAAGAACTGAGACCTTATTATTGGTGGACAAAAATAAAGAAAGAGATTGCAGCATATATGGCCAGATGCGACACATGTTGTAGGGTAAAAGCCATTCATATGAGACCTACCGGATTGTTGCAACCTTTGTCCGTACCTAGTTAGAAGTGGGATGATATAAGTATGGATTTCATCATAGATTTTCCCACTACTTAGAAAGGACATGATTCGATTTGGGTAATCATGGATCGTCTTACAAAGACAACTCACTTTTTACTTGTCAAGACAGATTATAGACCACCTCAATATGCCGAGAAGTATATTGCTGAGATTGTGAGATTGCATGGCATACCGAAGACTATAGTGTCTGATAGAGGGTCATAATTCACTGCTCACTTTTGGGAACACTTGCACAAAGGATTGGGAACTAGTTTGATCCGTAGTACTGCCTATCATCCTCAGACAGATGGTCAGACCGAAAGAGTTAATGTTGTTCTGGAGGATATGTTGAGAGCCTATGTGTTATCTTCCAGGGGTTCATGGGAGTCATGGTTACCCTTAGTAGAGTTTGCTTACAATAATAGTTATCAAGAAAGTATCAAAATAGCACCATTCGAAGCTTTGTATGGCAGAAAGTGTAGAACACCACTAAACTGGATCGAGCTAGGAGAAAGAAGATATTATGGTATTGACTTCATAGAAGAAGCCAAGAAGAAAGTTCATATCATTCAGCAAAATATGAAAGCCGCTCAATCACGCCAGAAATGCTATGCAGATAGAAGGAGGAGACCGCTTGTGTTCGAAGTTGGTGACTATGTTTATCTGAAAGTCACGCCAATGAAGAAGAAACGGTTTGGAGTACGCAGAAAGCTCGCAGCCAGATTTGTAGGACCATACAAGATGTTGGAAAGAAAAGATCCAGTAGCTTATAAGTTAGAGTTACCTGAGACGATGGGTGCTATATTCCTAGTTTTTCATGTATCGCATCTCAAGAAGTGTCTGCGCGTTCCAGAGGAAAGAATCGAACACCAAGGCATAAAGCTCAAGTCAGATTTGATATATCGTGAGCAACCAGTTCGAGTTTTGAACTCTAAAGAGAGGGCTACTCGAAATAGTGTAGTGAAAACATATAAGATACAGTGGAGTCATCATGATGAAGGAGATGCAACTTAGGAAACAGGTGAATATCTACAAAAAGCTTATGAGGATTTTTATAACAAATGGTTCGTAACCCAAATCTCGGGACGAGATTTTTATAAGGGGGGAGGGCTGTAACACCTCTAGGTGTTAAGCATGCATTAACATCCCAAAGCATGAGCATTAGCATTACATACTTGTTCATCATCACATGCAATATAAGTTGAAATTAAATTAAAGTGTGAAAAACATCTGTTTGAACCCTAAATTATTGCATTTGCTTGCTAAGAGTGGTAAAACATGTATGGCTATAATTTTAAATCACCTAAAACTAGTTAGCACAAATTTTGGAGCAACTTTGGTATTCAAAGTTTTATCAAATTTTGCTTTTAAAAATATTATTGGAAAATGGTCAAAAACCCTCCCTATTTAGCTTTTATTCTCCAATTCAAAATCTGTTGGGAATTTTGAATTGGTCCCTTAATAAAAGTTGTAGAGAATTAAATTCTAATCAACTTTTATTTTTGGGCAATTTTCAGAAAAAGCCATTTTCTTGCTCAAAATAGAATTTGAAAACAGTTATTTGAAATTTGTTTGAAAATAGAAAATTGGAAAATCAATTTCTCACCTAAACGGGCCACCGCCTCCCTTTCGGCCCGCTGGCACAAGCGGCCCCGCTCTCCCGCGCGCGCGCCCGCAGCCGCTCCCGCTCGCCCGCGCGCGACCACGGCCTAGCCCAGCACGGCCTCCTTCCTCTCCCTCCCGCTCACGCGCACCGTTGGCCGATGCGGCAGAGCACGCCCGCCGCGTGGCGGCCGCATGCCGACGCCGTCGGCCGTGTGGCGCCCCGCTGCCCTCGCGCGCTCGGCTTCAAAACCCGCGCCCACTCCTTCCTGCCTCCTCCGTTTTTCCTTCTTCTGCTTCCTCACGTGAACAGCAGCAGCAGCGATGGTTCTGCCACCGACACCGCGCGCCATCGCCGGCGTTGCCGTTCTGGCCACGCTAGCTCACCGCGAGCCGCTCCATCTTGCCCCAAGCTTCTTCTCCCTCTGGCGCAGCCCGCGCTCACCGCAACCGCCCATGGTAAGCCTCCCCTCCGCGTGAATCACTCGTCGGAGTTCCGGCCGAGCTCACCGGAGTGAGCCGCTCCGTGGACTTCACCCCTCCATCCTCCTTCTCGCTCACTTCTTGAGCGCACGAGCACCGCATTTGCGCGGTGAAGCTCACAGACCACACTACGTGGCCTATCTCGATCGGTGTTGGCCAGCCGACGGCGGGCCGAGCCACCGCGCCGCCATGCATGCCGGCGAGCTCGATGCCGAGCTCGTCTGGCCACATACTAGGCACCCTCGGCTTCGCCTCTCCGCGGGGAAGCCGCTGCTGGTGACCTCACCGCCAGCGAGCTCACCGGCGGCGAGATTCGCGCGGTCAGCGCCTCCCCCACCTCTGTGCGGCTGACCCGTGGGGTCACGGGCCCGCCTGTCTGTCTCCCCTCTCCCGCGTGTGCACTGTGCCGGGTGCACTTAGCAGTTTCAGTCAATTTGTTTTAAAATGAATTTGAAAATGATTTCCAGAAAAGATGTAAATGGTTTAGAAATTCATAACTCGCTCATTTTGGCTCCAAAAATTGTGAAACAAATTTTGGTAGACTTCTTAGAACCAGATCTATGATCTAAAAATATTGCATGTAAAGTTTGAAATACTTTTATGTAGGGTTTTTATTTAATTACTGAAATTGCTTTTTCTTGATAAATATGTAATAAATCATATAAAGCTCAGAAAAATATGGTTTCAATTTTACTAATCTTTTTGTGTAATGTACTTTCTAGGAAAAATATGTGTCATGCATGTTCTGTAGAAAATTTTTGATGTGTAGTACAAGTGCTTATTATTGTTGATAATTGTTATTTTTGATAGAGAGAAAAATATGAATAAAACATGCATATAATAATTTTTCTATAGTGATTATTTATTGTGTAGAATGTAGAAAAATACTAAATCTGTTGTTTGATACTTTTCATAGTATAAAGTATTTTCGTGCTCTTATTTAGGCCCTACCTTGTTATTTTTGTGTAGGCAGTTTTAGTAATCCAAATGCAATGAAATTTTTGTGGCATGCTAGATTAGATGATAGTAAGCTACTGTAATTTTATAGGATTTTTTTGTGCTACTAAAATAGATGTTGCTGTTCAAACCTAGTTGCAATTAGGGTTTAATTAACCTTGTTAATGCAAGATTATTTGATAAGATTTGCTTTGGTGTATCTTTAAAGCATCTTAGTTTTCTAGGGTGACTTGGCATGGTAGAGAATGTTTATAGTAGTATACTAGTACAGGTTCTTGGTTGAGGTGGACTACCTTGTAGAAGAGCTGTATTCCTACTTTATATAATAAAGTAAACCTATTCATCTACATCCCATTCATCATGATCATTACATGTCATCTCTATAATGCACCTAGGCATGAGCACTTATATATTTGCATCATACAGGATCGCAAGAAGTAACTCCGGTAGCAGTTCCCGACGAGCCAGAAGAGCAGCCCGAGGTGCAAGAGTAGGAGGTGCCCGAAACCGATGAGGAAGTCGGTGAGGATCTTCCTGAGTGTTCCGACCACCGCCCGAGCTCTTTCGAAAGAGGCAAGCCCCGGAGCATTTCTCCCCCGGTTTGCAAATATTTTATTAATGCTTTACTTTAATTGATGCATTACGTTTAGGAGTTGTTTGCAACCGTTGCTGTATTATACCTTGTTTACCCTGTTCTACCATATCCTTGTTACCTTGGTATTCGCAGTCAAGAAATGCTTAGCTGGCTCAGACCGGTAGAAGTCGGGTGATTTCCTGTCACCTGCGAGGTATAGGTGGTTACTTGGATCTGCTTGAAAAAGTATGTCATCTTAGAATAACTAAGTGTTAATGTGAAGTTGAGACCGGACGAAGACTTGCAGGGTTTTGGACTGTAGTGTTTTCCGTCTATGTCGATTAAGGACCGACCGTTGTTGGGCCTCGAGTCATGTTGAGCGCATGCCTTACATTTAGCTAGCCGAATAATGTACCTTTCGACCGCGAAGCTGGGAGATTATTCAGGCCGAGTGGATTACCCGCAACGCACTGTACCGAAGCAGGTGTGGTAGGACACGGGGACACGATGATAAGACCAAAGAGCAATCGGGCGGCCCCCGGGTACATATGGATTATGGCAAACTAGAGACTTTACCTGAATAGTTGACTCGGTAACCAATATCTCACTTTAGCGGGTGAGTGAGGTTTGTGTGAGGAATAAATTACCAGCTGGTTAATAATCGATTCGAATCGCCATCGTTCACTGGATAGTTAACACTTGACTTGAGTTACTTCATCGTAGTAATATTGATGGAACACTTGGACAGTTATATGGAATATGACATGATTGAAGTTGTTAATGATCATTGGTTATCCTTACCTGTTTAATTGCATGTTACTCTAGTACAGGTGCAAATGTAGTTGACAGGTTAATAAAGATTTAACTTGATATAAAAGCTTCTGGAAAAGATTCTTTAAATGCTAAAATGCCTTTCGCAAATAAGTCAGCTACCCTACCATAAAGCCTGTCATGATCCTTGGTGTCAATTTATTTTGGTTATGTCGGGTAAGTCTAGCTGAGTACCTTCTCGTACTCAGGGCTTTGTTCCCACTTGTTGCAGATGGGCAGATGTATTACGACTACTGTATCAATTGCCTTTATCCTGCGATGGGTGAAGCTTAGGACCATAGGCAGTGGTCATTCCCTACTTCTCGTCTGATGCTTTTGTTGGAGATGATCAGCAGTTGACACTTTATTTCGAACTCTGTGTGAGTGTGTGGTTTGAACTAAAAGTTTCCGCTATTTTTATTTGAACTTGGTTTGTAATAACTATGTTTAAACTTCGATTTATCTGCTATGTGAACTTTTATGTAATTTGTGATGGTGACCGCTAAACTTATTATGATCTTGCCTGGTATGTTAGTTGGTTTGAAATCCGTTGTGATTTCACGAACTACCGGGTTATACGGGCTTAAGTTTTTGCTAAATCATCTGCTCAGTGGATGATTTTCTTACTTAATTTCGTATAATTGGTCGGTTCTGTTACAATAGTGCATGGTTGTTAGTTTCGTTACTAACGTAGAGTGAACCCTACATGTTAGCTTGTTTTCCACTTTCTTTCGCTCCATTATGTCCCACAATTTAACGGCTTGTTCGCTTGGGCTAAAAATAAGTGACTGAAAGTACTGTTGGCTGATTTATTTGAGAGAAAAACACTGCTGGCTGGCTGAAAATAAGTGGTTGAAAGCTCAAACGAACAAGCTGTAAGTCAAAGGTGTTTTTTCGCAAATAAAAAGAATTTAAATAAATTTGTCATAGTTTCATTTATATAGTGAGAAGGTTTTTGAAAAAAAATCTTTTCTGGTTCAATGGTTGAGTGTCAAAAGTAGCATACGCTAATTATGGAGGGTATATTCAGTGGAGTTTGCAATTCAAAACTTTGGCCACCTTTAGTTCCCAAAAATTTTCAAGATTTCCTGTCACATCAAATGCTTGGACACATGCATGGAGCATTAAATGTAGATGAAAAAAAACTAATTATACAGTTTGGTAGAAAACCACGAGACGAATCTTTTGAGTCTAATTAGTCCATAATTGGATACTAATTGACAAATACAAACGAAAGTGCTACAGCAGCCAAAGCCAAAAATTTTCGCGAACTAAACACACCCTTTATAGTGGTCAAGAGTTCGGTGTAAATTTTGCCATGCTTCTGTTGGCTGCAGGGTACGTTCAGTGAAGTTTGCAATTCAAAACTTTATAGTGGTCAAACTTTTGGTGTAAAATTTGCCGTACTTCTGTTGGCTGGCTTTTGGTCACTGCATACGTACACAAATTGGTATTCTGCCAGACGTTGCGCTGACAAATGTGACAGAATACATGATTTGAAACTGATGAAAGTATTTTGCATAAAAACTACATGGCTCGTATAAAAATAGCTTCATATACCCGATTACATGAATATGCAGACTAGGACGTTTGGTACACAGGTTCGACCTTTCGACGTAACGAGACTGATCCTAAATTGCACTAGACTACTAGAGTTTGGATCTTTGTACAGTTGACTTTTGCCATCATATCCATCTCCATTGCTTCAAAAATCATACAATTGCTCTCCTTGGACTTGAGAGCTTTGGACAAATCATGAAACCTGCACCACAAAACAGAGTAAATATATGTACCGTGACTTAAAATTTGTATGACTGAAAACTCAAATGGGAACTACCTGAGCTTATTTCTGATTCAAGCAAAATATCACCCAATATATAGCTGTTCATTCCAAATAACTCAACTAAAGATGAATAAGTGGCACCCTGGTCAGTGGGGATCCTGTTAGACTATACACAGACCACACTCTGAATCTATTGCCAACCCTGTTCACTTTACAGACCGCACACCAACAGTTCTGACTTTAAACTTGTACTGTGGCAGCTCATCTTCTTCATCGTCGTCATCTTCACTTGAATCGTCTTCAACTTTGTCCCATTTTGAGTAATCAAGGCCTGAATGGCCCTTTGGTTTTGGGATGGCCTCCCAACCCTGGGGTTTTGAAGGCAGAGCGGATGGAACCTCGGTCTTTAGAGGTTCAGTTGCAGGTCTTCTATCGAGAATAGGTCCAGTTGAAGGTTTGTTCTTGAGAGCCAGTTCAGTTGCAGGTTCGTCGGGCTTAGCGATAGAAGTCTCAGACTTCTGACCTTTTGGAGGAAGTTCTTCCTTTTCTTCTTCAAGACAAAGAGACTCCTCTTCACACTCAGGAATTGGGGCCAGTGACTTCAAAACAGTACAGCAGATGGGCAATAAAATAGGTCAGCTAAGTACACAAGGCACAATTAGGTAAGGATGTCAGGGAGGTGAACCAAAGTGAATTAACGAAGAGAGCGAAAACTGAAAACATACTAGCTGTGTCTTCAATCGTGCCTGCAGGTTCCGATATACTTCAGACGACGGATTTATCTCAATGAGCCTGTTGACATCAAATAGAGCAGACTGATAATCTTTCAGAGTAACGAGAGTCTGGGCACGTAACATCAGAGCTCCGGCATGCTCCGTATCCAACTCAAGGACAGATGTACACTCTTGTGCTGCCTGTACCAGATATCACAAATGGAGAATTTAATGTTAGAAACAAACGGCCTGTTCGTTTCGCTGGTTTATTGTGGCTGAAAGTACTGTTCGCTGGTTCGTTGTGAGAGAAAAACACTGCTGGATGGCTGCTGATTCTGCTGATAAGCTCGAGCGAACAGGGTGAAAAATGATAATATAGAAAAGGGAACAATAAATGATGCCATGATGCCTGCAGTACCATGATTCCAGAAGAATGCAGACTGCTATTTCCAGGGTCAATATAAATAATAACTATGGCCCCTTAATAGCTTTCATATTCGATCATCAGTTAAGCCATTTGACCGTCCCTCTAATTTCAGGTGCCCAAATCAACGGAATCATTTACGTAGGGCCATTCATAAATTTCTGGTATCCAAGTCAATTTTTTACTTTCAGATACCATGCCTAGCCTGTTTTCTAGTACTTTTGCTATTTTTGGTAAGGCAACAGCAAGCAAAACATAAGCACTGCATCTTCTCAAGTCGATTCCAATCAACCTAATGGATTCAGTTGCGTCTTAGAACACAAATTTACCAGCAACTGAGATAAATGCGCAGAGATCACCATAACAAGCAAAAGCTAGACTGAAGATTAGAGGAGCTTGGGCATAACAGATTAACATTATCACAAATGCCAGTGTCATAAGCTCCCCTTAAAGAATGGAATGCATCCACGGTCCAAATTGAACATTCATATTGTTGTATGACGACCAGAAAACACAATCTATCTACGGGACCTAAATCGCAGGAGCCGTGAACTCGGCAGCAAACAGGACACCTGTATGGCTGAAAAAAAAAGCGATCCTTTGTACCAAAACTGGCGCCAAAGGGACGCCCCTCCCCGCCGTCACCACCGAGGCGAAGTCAAATCAAGGCACGGAACGACGCAATCCGCCAAGGAAAGCAACCGGAACCCAGAGCAGAGGGAGCCAGGAGCGGGACCTTGTGGAAGTCGTGGAGCTTGAGGTAGCAGGCGGCGCGGTTGCTGTGGAGCGCGATGCGCTGCGCGGGGCTCCGCGCCGCCGCCAGCGCGGCGGAGTAGAGCTCCAGCGCCTCCCGGTGGCGGCCGCCCCGGTAGAGCCCGTGCGCCCTCTCCACCGCCTCCGCGCCCGCGGCAGCCCCCGCCATCGCCCGCGCGAAGAACCCGGGGACGAGTGAATCGGAGATGGGATTTGGAATCCGGGGGGACAATCACGAGGGGAGGAGTGAGACGAGACGACGACGGAGCGGAGGGCCGGAGGGGAGATTTTGAATGGGGTGGTCGGGTCGGGTGGATGCCTCTGGACAGTTGCGGGTTGTTGGGTTTTGCTGCCCGCGACCGCGCGAGGAACACGGCTCCAGGCTCACCTGCACCGGGGGGTTATTTGCAGCAATTGACCGATTTGCCCCCTTCTTTCTCGTTAAACCTCGAACCTTCCCAGCTTTCTGGATGCCTTCGCGCAGGAGAAATGTGTGTACAGATGTTCTGCATGTTTCACCGACAAGAAAAGTTACTACTTTGATTCACAAAAAACGAGTGATTTTTATATAAAGTATGCACAGTGGTGATTTAAATCATGCACGCATTTTCTAGTGGTATGAACATATTACATATCTACTATTCTACTCAGGTTTGAGTCTTACTCTTACATCTGACATGGATACGATGGTGTGCTTCTAGATTTATTGTATGAACTAGGAAGAAGTAGTGTTATCTATTTGTAGGTGATATGGTCGTTGATAATAGAAAATTTCCTATTTAGCATCGGAAGATGACATAGTTTCTTATTTACCATTGAAAGATAATTTTTTTTCAATATAGCATTGCTGTTATATTTGACATCTAACACCGTCAACTGCAAGTGGAAAAGGCTATTTTAGCCTTGTTTCGTTGTTTCATGTGTAGCAACATCAGTATGTTATAATACTCCATATATTGCATAGATTTTTGTATAGTACTCTTTTTTACATTGAACATTTTTTTCCAATATCATTTTTTAGTCCATGAATATTTTTTGGCATTAGCATTTTTTTGCATAGATTATTTATGAGGGTACAATTTAAATGGAACTTGATGAACGTTTGGTACTTTAAAACAAATGATCATTGTCCATATAATTGTACCGCCATAAATAATTTGTGTGAACCAAAGTTGTACTGCCAAAAAAACATTCATGGTCTAAAAAATTGTACTGTAAAAAATGTTCAATGTAAGGAAAGAGAAAATTTATCTTTCGACGCTAACCACGTCATATTCCGATACTAAACAAGGAATTTTGTCTCGATAATAAGACGTTGTGGGTTATTTCATTGATGTTAAGATTCCATGATTTAATCTCAAAGTTTTTCATAATAAAAATATAAGCACGTGTATTTATAGGTGTGAAGTGAACGTACCTAAACGTTTAACGTCTGTTTTGGAACATAAGAGTGCGTGTTACGGGTCTGTTGAGCTGCCATTGCTGCACCTGCTGCAATTTGATCTCTGATGTACTGTAGCAGCAGCTGAACGACCCGTTTGTCACGGATCTCTGATGGTCCCGTAGCCTCTCGGTTGTCACGGATGGACGGAAATGCTAGCTGTCGTTGAGCGCTTTTGATCCTACCGTTTGTTGTTAGCTAACGGTCCTCAGCTTGCTTAGCTGCTAACACTGATTGTGCTTTCCCCGTCACAAACCACCTGATTAGCCCATGTGACTTGGCGCCACGGCCTGTTAGTGGTCTCCTTTCTTTGGGAAATTAAAGATCAATGACCTTAACAAATCAAAAGGGGTGGGAAGACTTGCATGTGGATGCATGCACCGCATTGCACAGCTAATATATATAACGTGATTCACACACTTAAATATATATCTCTGATATCAGAGGAGGGGGCGAAAAAGGCGGTGAGGAAGAGGAACAAAGCAGAAAGAGAAAGGCGTACGTGTGATGGAGCCGTGTGCCGGAACGGGAAGAAGGTCAGCCGGACACGGTACGCCCATTCCCATACTAAACACCTGCACCAGCCACGTGATGCATGTCGAATTCAACTGAGATGTACGGTCGGTAATGCTTTGGTTAGAACGTCCGTATGCTCGGACGCTTGCTCGCTGGACTTACGGATTGGTCTGAAATAAATTGTCGTGGCAAATGTACATACGTTGCCGGTCTCCGATACGTCTGAGCTATACATCGCGCACGCACGCTGCTCTGGTCACTACAAGAACCGTGTGGTTTTTTGACGTTCTATTTACGTCAAAATATATAGAATTAATGTCACAACTTAAGGTTTGTGACATTCAGTTGACGAAAATCCAAACGTCAAAAAACCACCGTCACAAATTTGGTATGTGACGTTTATATATTTCACGTCACAAGTTATGATATTAGTTTATTGTCACAAGTTCTTGAACTATGCCATGTAGGCAGATGACGTGGCACTGAGTTGGCATCTGAATAAATGTCATAAAATTGAAATACGGCCTATTAAGGTCCATGTGGTTGGCAGGCTTATAGTGGGCCACAAATATTATCAGGCCTGATTTTTTTTCTTCCCAGCCCATTATTTGTTTTTCAATTTTTGACCCATTTATTCATTGAATACAGCCCAACCCATACTTTTTCCTGCAGCCCACGCCAAATTTTTACTGGGCCAGCCCATGACACATTTTTGTTGGGACAGCCCACACTATATTTTTTTTGGCTAGCACAGGCCACACATTCTGGCCATATTTTTTTAGGCAAATCTGAAATAGAAAATCCAATTACAAAACCATAACAATAGCATAACCAATACACAGATCTTACATCAATTATCAATATCATTACATTCATTACCAAATTCAAATCAACTTGATGTTGAACTGATCTCCTCCCCAGGAGGCCCAACGGCCCGCTGGGACTTGGTCAAGCGCCCTGATCGGGGGCGCCCAACCGTATGTGGTTGAAGGGCCCCTGTCACGCTGCGCAATAAATATAGGTGGGGGCTGGCGGCTCGGGCTATGAAGTTGACCGGCAGTCACACACCCACCGAAACCCTAATCCGATCTAGTGAGGGCGCAGTCAGTGACGGGATGCTCCCTCACCGCCACTTCACCGCGCCACCGTCTCCACTGCTTCGAACCCCCTTCACCGACCGTCGCTGCCTAGCGCAGATCGCCACCGCTGAGACGATGGCGAACACCGACTCCAGCTCCTCCTCTGCACCGGTTCTCCCCAACACCACTGGTCTGCACTACTACCTCTCCTAGTATCTTTAAATGAGAAATATTGTTGTTCTTCATGAATCAAAGACTTGTACCCTCTGGATCTACTACTACTGAACATAAAAGTTTAACAATGGTACCGGAGCTAAGGTTAATAGTCATATTAGTGGTAGATCTGGTTTTTTGGGTAGAAAAGGAGAAGGTGGGGATTCGGTTTTGACATGGTCAAACCCTAACCCTAAAGGAAAACAGAAAGGGGATTCGAATTCAATTTGGATTACCCTAAAGAACCCTAACCCTAACCTAAGACCGAAGGGGAAAGGATGGAGGGGAGGCGAACATACCCGGACCTACCTTGTCTTCCTCGCGCCGTGGACATCGTCAACGCGCGAGTAGAGAACAACCACCGCTGTCTCGACGGCGCGCGGGAAGGAAGCCGCCACCGCGCCGTGCGCGCGTGCTCCGGCCAGGGCACCACCGCAGTGCCGCTCGACGGCACCGCGCGCGGCTCCGGCCGCGTGCGTGCACCGGCGAGGGGCACCATGGCAGCGCCGTTTCTCCTCCGTCGACCGCCATAGATGGGCGCTGCGGCTGCTCCGGGCGCTCAGGATGAGAACGGGAGGGGAGGAGAAAGGAAGAAAGAGGAGGGGACCCCGTCGGGAGCTTGCTCCAGCGGCCCCTCGCCCTCGACGGGCTGCCACCGGCGGCGGCGCTGCTGTTTCCTCTGGGAACGGCGCTGAGCAAGGAAGAGAAGGGCAGCCGACCGGAGGTGACCGAATGGACTTAGGGTTTTGGGAGTGGCTCTGACCTGGGGGCGGTTTTGTTCATCCGATAAGCCCGCACGACCGTTGGATGGTGATGCCCTCAGATCTACGGCCAGGAGTGCACGGGCTACTTTCAGCCCAGGCGGGAAAGGCGATTCCCGGCCCAGGCCCAGGTTTCGGCCTGGGCGCGGGGGCTCGGGGGGCCAGCCTCGGCCATGGGCCGGTTTTGGCTCTAGGTCGCGGGAGGTAGCGGGCCGACACGCTGGGCCGACTAAGCGAAATGGCGAAATGGGCTGCCAGAGCGCGTTTTGGGCCGTGGAGCCGCTGCTGGGCTGCGGAGCCGCGCAACAGAGCGCGAGCACCATTGGGCCGCGCGCGCTGCACAGAGCAGGTCGTGGGCCGGCTATTGCAAGATGGGCCGCGAAAGCGCCTGAGGGCGCACGAGAAGGCCTTCGGGCCGAGCAGGGAGTTGGCCCAAATGAACAGTAACAGATGTTTTTTAAGTATTATGTTATTTTCAGAAGCGAATTTGATGAATAATGTTATATTATGAGTTTAAATCTCTGGAAATTCATTGCACCAACGTGTTTGAATTTTCAGAGAGTAAATGTTTACATAGAAATGCTTCTGAAAATATTAATTTATAGAATTATTCATGTTTCCGCTGCAAAGAAAAGGAATGGTGTCTTCTCATTAAATCCGAACCAACGGGAGGATTTAATTTAAAGAGCAGTTATAGTTATTCAGTAAATGATAATGAAAAGTTGATCCTCCAGCTAAAGTTGGAACCAACGGGAATTTTAAATTAGAGAAATAATCAGTTTATAGTTAAGATAAATTATAATATTGTTATTTTCTGACCAACGTTGATGATAACAATATTATAAGTTTATTTATGAGTTTAAGTTTAAAGAAAATTATGATATTGTTATTTTCTGACCAACGTTGATGATAACAATATTATAATTCTATGAGTTTTATGTTTAAAGTTTAAATCTCTGATAAATTTTGCATCAAAGTGACCAATTTTCAGAGAATAGATAAGAAACAAGAGATGCTTCGGAGTGAGCAGAATGTAATATATTTTCATATTTCCGCTGCAATAATGATGATCTTCAAAATTAAATTCAAACCAACGGAAGAATTTAATTTTGAAAAGGGTTATAAGATAATTGAGTTTTCATATGTTAATTCCATTTCTGCCCAACGGTGATGTGGAATTGATGTATAAGATTGATGGTTTTGTTCTATTTCTGCCCAACGGTGATATAGAATAGAACTTAAAGTTTAAAAGTTTAATGTGCATGTCTTTAACTAGACCAATGTAGGGTTATTTTCATGCTTATTATTGTTGATTATTGATTAATGTTTTTCAGACAATGAACTTCATGCCTTTATTCTTGAAGGGTGAAAAGGAAATGAGCTGGGTACTTGTGACTCATAAGATGAAAAGTGCAATTTTTGCAGAAAGAAGACCATTGTGTAAGGGACTGCGGTCTCTTTAAAGAATGGCTTCAAAAGGAAAATGATTCCAGGATATTGATACAAGAAAGAAATAGAACAATAAGAGCTTAGTTTAAAAGATGCCTTTTATGTACTCCTTATGAAGAAGATTTTAGTTATCATCATGATAAAAGATGTAATAAGTAATATAATTTTTAATCTTAATCATCATGATTTCAAATGTAATAAGTGACATGCATGTTTAATTTGACCAACGTCAGATTAAACATGTGTGTTAAAGAGTATTTGGATTTATTTCTAAATTTGTTGATTGAATATGAGCCAATATTGATATTTATGTCCCTTCAAGAAAATTATCTCGCATGGCGGGAAAAAGTTTGTGATAGTACCCGCATGACGGGAAAAGTTTGAGAAAATACCCTCATGGCGGGGTAAAGTTGGCATAGTACTTATGTTAATCAATCCTGCATGGCGGAAGAAATTTGACATAGTATTTATCCTGTATGGCAGGAGAAAATTGTAATGACTCATGTGCTTTAAGTGTATTTCGCACAGGGAGAAAAGTTTAAGGTAGCTCTTATACTATCCTAGTATAAGTTTAAGAAGAATAGAAAGTTACAGACGAACCTCAGGATAAGAATGAAATGCAAGCGTGACTTGCGAAAGTATCAATGATAAAAGACTCCGTTGAGTTCTTAAGTAAAATGAGGAAAAAGTACTCCCAACAAATTAAGAAATAATTTCATTTGCATGATGTAATCATGTGGACGAAGAAAGTAATCAAAGTTTCCTCATTCATAAAAGTTCTGGATAGTTTTCGAAATTGTGGTAGAAAAGTTCGTACCACATTTCGAGGGGGAGAAAGGTGAGATCAATTAAGAAAGATACTTCCCCATAATTCAGACAATACGATGCATACTAAAGTGATCTATAAAAGATGAATGTGATCGTCGGGGGAGTAAGACGGTCATAATATCGATACCCCTAAAATAAAGAAATAGCTAAATTCATGGACTTTTACAGTTACAATAGAAAGATAGAATAGTCGGCCAGTATTCATACTGGACGTGTTCAGAGTTATTAAGACGGTGCTAAATGCGCCATATGAGTTTTAGCAGATTAAACCCAAAATGAGAAAGTTTGAAGATAGGATAATCTGGGGGAGCATGGTACAAAGAAACCTGACTCCGCAAGGAGGATGAATAATGTAAACAAGGATCTTGTTACATAGGATCTTATAGAATCAATTGTCTTTTGGCAATAAAGGTCAAGAAATGCTAGTAGCTAAGGCCCCAGAAAGTCTCAAAGAATAAAAAAATCAGATACTTCTGATGATTATAAAGTCTATATTAGTGAAATTCAAATGGAGGGTAATCCCACCTAATTTGAAGAAGCCATGAGAGGCGTTCACTCGTCCAAGTGGCAAGAAGCAAAGAAAGATGAAATGAAATCGATAATACCAATAATACTTTGAGATCTAGAATAAATTCCTAAGGAGCCAAAACAGTAGGCTATAATGAGTCTACAAGACAAAATGTGACTCCAAAGGAAATATGTGAAGATGTGGAGCGTGACTTGAATCAAAAGTTTTTACGCGAAGCGAACGAATAGATTACAATTAGTGCTAGTGGCACATCAAGATCTGAGTTACATCAGATGAAAGTAAAGACAACATTTCCCAATGGGATTTGTATGAAAATGATTACGTGGCACAATCCAGAGGTTTTGTCATGAAAAAAAAAGAATGCAAGGGATGCCACCTGTAGAAATCTCTTATGGACTGGAGCAAATCTCTAGACAGTGGCATTTGAAGTTGAAGAGTCAATTATAAATTTTGGGTTAAAGAGAATGAGAGGACAATTGCGTTTGTACAAAGTTATAGAAGGGGAAGTTCATTTCTTAATCCTGTGTGGATGACACCCTAATTGTTAGTAGTGATGTCAATCTACTGCATGAGAAGAAGTTCTTGTCCTCAAGGTTGAATAAGAAAATTCTCGGTGAAATGTATCTCGTTAAAAGAATTGAAATTCACCGAGATAGAAGAAAATGGGTATTATGACTATCGCATAGGCATGCTAAGAAAAGTTTCTTAAGAAATAAAGTACCTATGTACGCCTGTTCTCATGGTCAGGGTAATAGTTTTGAGAACTTTAATGTTCCAAAAGCAATGTAAGATTATTATAGATGGACGTCCTATATGCTTCAGCTGTTGAAAGCTTAATGAGTACAAAGACAAGACCTTGCCCTGACACAGTTTAGGTATCCGGGTTGTTTTGGTAAAAGACCAGTCCAGATATAGATCACTGGAATGGAGTTAAAAATGTCGGCCTCATGCTAAAAGGAAAGAACAAGTACTCTCAAGTAGTTGTGGGTACAAATGTTATATTTTGGCGAGATGTTTAGTGAAACCCACATAGTAGCTAACACTCGTAGTTGGAGTTTTATTGTGGAAAAGCTCCAAAAGAAACAATTCTAGTATCATCAGTGATGTAAAGTTGTAATATAGCATGATATGAGGCTGAGGGACAGGCAAAATAGTTAAAGAACTTTACCCGGAATGGATAATAGTTGTCAACAGCAATGACCATTTGAATAGTTTGCTCCTAAGACAACGGGTCAAGTGTACTGCCAAACATGTTGACATTAAAGTTATACATTGTTAAGGAGAAAGTCCGGAATCATATTAAAAGGTATCGAACGTAAAAGTAACAAGCTAGTGCTTGCGGATCCGCTTACCAAAGGCTTACCACCCAGTGTGTTCAGAGAACACGCAGTCGACATGGGTTTATGGTATAGCCTATGTTTTCCGGACAATAAAGGGCCCAAAAGTTAATGAATTTGTTTCAGAACGGAGATATGTATCGTGGCTGTGAAATCTATCGGCAATAGACCGTGACGAGGAAGCACGCTCGATGCACTAATTTGTGATGGAATAAGTAAAAGTGAAATGTATTAAAGTTAAAAGTGTGAGTTGAGATAAGGGGGAGAATGTTGAACTGATCTCCTCCCCAGAAGGCCCAACGGTCCGCTGGGACTTGGTCAAGCGCCCTGATCGGGGGCGCCCAACCGTATGTGGTTGAAGGG
Organism: Saccharum hybrid cultivar R570; assembly: GCA_038087645.1. Classification (NCBI taxonomy): domain Eukaryota; kingdom Viridiplantae; phylum Streptophyta; class Magnoliopsida; order Poales; family Poaceae; genus Saccharum; species Saccharum hybrid cultivar. The sequence continues at coordinate 7,646,480 of JAQSUU010000512.1, forward strand.
CCCCTGTCACGCTGCGCAATAAATATAGGTGGGGGCTGGCGGCTCGGGCTATGAAGTTGACCGGCAGTCACACACCCACCGAAACCCTAATCCGATCTAGTGAGGGCGCAGTCAGTGACGGGATGCTCCCTCACCGCCACTTCACCGCGCCACCGTCTCCACTGCTTCGAACCCCCTTCACCGACCGTCGCTGCCTAGCGCAGATCGCCACCGCTGAGACGATGGCGAACACCGACTCTAGCTCCTCCTCTGCACCGGTTCTCCCCAACACCACTGGTCTGCACTACTACCTCTCCTAGTATCTTTAAATGAGAAATATTGTTGTTCTTCATGAATCAAAGACTTGTACCCTCTGGATCTACTACTACTGAACATAAAAGTTTAACACTTGATTCAATAAAACAAACCAACATAAGGTTTCAGCACAACTTAAATATAGACTAAAGTCTGACAATTTTTGTTTCCTCCTACTATCGACAACAATAATACCCAAGTACTCAACTGCATCAATCAGTAGACCCACTGCCAATCCATGCAGTGATGCAGGTGCCTCATCAGTTGTCTGCATAACAGATTACAACAATGCAGGGAAGAGTCAGCTCTTGTTTCATTGTGGAATGCATGTAAGATCTGCGTTTGAAAGGTGACAGTTCAGATCTCAAAATTCCATAAATGGAGTAGCTGAAAAATTCCATATATATATATATTTTATATTCGCCTCGCTTATTTCCAAGCTGACAAATTTAAATAGAGTAGCAACAAGTGAATTCAGGTTCACTTAGCAATAAAAGGACTCTGTACTCTCGCTCTTGGCCCAGACATCAAAATAGATGTGCAAATTCATACCGATGCCTCGGTTCAATCTGCCAACAACCACACAGATGCAATAGCAGCAGCAGCAGCATTACTAACTACTGATCTCACTGGAGCTAAAACAATTGTTTGTTTATATAGTATGTCCTAGGTTATGTAGGATGTGACTTACAGCTTCGTGCCAGTGCTGCCGTGCGAGGTTCTGCGCCTTGTCGTTCTTGGACAGCCCCTTGCCAAGCTAACAAAAGCAACCAAACAAACAAAGGTCACGACAGCAGCTACGATTTCGATGGGGTTCAGTTCAAACCATCTCTAGGAGCACTTCGACGAAAGAAATGCTGTAAAGCGGCGCGAGGTACCTTGGCCACCCTCGTCCTCGCGCGTGCCCACCGATACGCCGCAGTCTCGGGCTTGTCACCGTTGAAGGAGACAGAGCTGTGCATGAGGGACGCGAAGTCCAGCGCCTTCCGCCACAGCTCCTCAATCACCACGGTGCAGTCGGCGAAGTTCCGCCGCGTGCGTCCAGCTCGCATTTGGGGTAGCATGACACCGCCGGGCTCTCGTCGGTAGGTTCCGACGGTAGCGGCACATGGTACGCAGAGAGAAGGGCGGGAGTCGCGGGCTGGTCGAGAAGCAAGCCCACGTGCTCTTGGGCTTCGCAGTGGAGGTCCACGTCCAACAATAGTCCATATATAAAAGAAAATGAGGGCAACAACAAACACAAACACACTCATACCTAAGTGGTTAGCCTATATCACTTTATGATTAGGGTCATGCGTTCAAGGCTTCAAACGCCCTGCAAGTTTTTTATTTTAAAAAACAACCCAGTAGATTTTTTCTGCTACCTCATTTTTTTTTAAAAAATAACACAACTTTGCTATATATATATATATAATATATATATAGATTTATAGATTTATACGGGAGTTATAAAGAAAAATGAGATCTACAATGTGTGTTGTGAAATATAGATAGCACGGGCTGAAATATGTTGGAACAATGAATATCAAAAGTATATGCACCCACCTGACCATGTGGCTTTAGAACATGCCAACATGGACAATAATATTTTAAAAAAAATCAATAACTTATTTTGTGACGCACAAACTCTACCATAGATTGATGGCATTTGTAAATTAACCTTTGTGACACAGAAAAATGCCTCTATGACGCAATGAATATCGTCACTGGATGGGATTGGACTAGCTGTATGACATTTTTTGTGACACACAACTTTTTATTGTCACTAAATCAAAGTGCCTGAAATAGAATGTCATAAACCGGATGATATAATGACATTATGGCCTGTTGTCATACTAAATACGTCAAAAAACCACACATTTCTTGTAGTGGGTGCTTCCCTCGGCGAGCAAGATGTGGGGGCCGGCGTCCATGAAGGTGGGGAGTCAGCCGCCGTGGCTAGGGCTGAGGGCGGCCGTGTGGGTGCAGGTCGCTGGCAGCGTCATCTCCATGTTCGCGCTCTGCTCGCACGCGCTCAAGGTCTCACTCGGCGCTGACCAGAGCTGCCTTGTGCTGCTCAGGGTCGCCTGCGACGTCGATGAGAACCTCGGCCTGCTCCCAGGGCTACTCTGCGACCGGCTCCACCTTGCGCTGCTCCTCATTAGCGGCGGCACGTGCCTCCTCGGGTATAGTACCGCGTGGCTCCTCGTCTCCGGCGTCGTGCCCGCGCTGCCTTAACTGGATGCTCGAGCAAGCAGTGAGGGGAGGAGCTTCGTGTGACGCCACCCCACCGGTGGTTTCCCGCGCCACTGTCGCATCGGCGAGCTCCATGCGCTGCAGTCGACCTCTGCGCCGGCGTTGAGCTCCGTAACGACGAGGCATTCGTCTAAGAAGCAAGGTGACATGGTGCTAAAAGTGCATGTTGCAAGTGTTTCAGATGTTTCATAGGTATGTTGCAAGTATTTTATATTAATGTTACAAAAATAGATCTAGATGTTGCACTTATTGCAATGGGCTATACATGTATGTTTCAAGTGTATGTTCCAAATGTTTTATCTGTTTTAGACGTATGTTGCAAGTGTTTCATTTGGATGTTGTAAAACTAGATCGAGATGCTGCATATATATGCAATTATTTTAGGTGTTTTCATACGTATGTCGGTGTTTCATCTTAATCACTACACACGTGTTTTCAAGTTTTTTCTGGTGTTTTGCAAGTGTTTTAGCTGTTTCAGACGCATATTGCAAGTGTTTATCTGAATGTTACAAAAGTAAATCGGGTGTTGCACATGTTGCTATGCGTGTGAAAAGTGGAAGGGGCGTGAGCGGTCGCTGCACGAGGTCTAGCGGTGTGGGCATTGTCCGGGCGACGCATTGCACATATTACAACGTGCGTGAGAAGTGGAGGGAGCGTGAGCAGTCCCTGCGCGTAGTCTGGCGGCACGGACGTCGTCCGAGCGACGTGGGCCTCGCATGGGCGCACCATATGTAGGCTCGGGTAGGGGCACGTTGGCCTGAGTGCGAGAAACAAAGTGCAGCGCAGCGCAGGTGTTGCATCCAGACGTCCAGGCACTGGCACATCCAATATAGCATCCATTGGAACGTTCGTCGGGGTTTCCATTCTCCAGACGTGTCACGCGGCTACCAGCAAGCAAGGCGAGGCAGGCCTGGCGCCGGCGCGCACGCCATCCCATTCTTGGCGGGGACGATGACGAACCACCGCCAAGGAAAGGAACGCTTTCCATCCACCGTACGCGACGTCCCAAAACCTGCTGCCATTTCAGAGTGCATTCCAAAACAAATCTTCCGCCTCACATTCAAGTAAATTCCTCCCAAGATCACCCATCTACATAGCTGTAACTGTATAGCCACAAAACCAGAGCACAGCATCGTCCTAAAATTCAGAAGAATGATGACGCCACATGCATGCCAGGTCAGCCTTCACGTTTCTGCGGCTAGCTAGCTGTCACCTGCCCTCATCGATGATGGAGGTGAAGAGCGGCGACGGGACCACGGGCGTCAGGTCCCCGGGCTCAGGGCTCGCCTGGACGCCGTCGTGGCCGCCGGACGACGACACTGGCTGCGTCGACGACGACCCCACCTGGCTGCTCGTGAAGCTGCCGCTGACGTCGGCCACCTTCACCTGCCACTCCGTGATGTAGCTCGGCTTGGCCACTTCCTCGGTCGTGTCGGCGTCCCCAGTGAGCATGGCCACCACCCTCGACATGGACGGCCGCTTGTGCGGCGAGCCCTGGGTGCAGTGGAGCGCCACGCGGATCACCCGCAGCACCTCGTACCCGTCGTACTCCGTCAGCTTCGGGTCCACGAACTCCAGCGGCCGCCCGTTCTCGTACAGTTCCCACACCTGAAACGTAGTACGATTCAACAATTTATCTAGGACGATGCTGCATTACAGCAGTGTGTCCACAGTCTCTGATATTGAGAATTTAGCAGATATGCAGTGACAAACTGAAGTTCAGCTTATGGCATAATCAAATTTCACTCTGATGATCTTTTTTTTTTGACGGCAAAAGACTGTGGGAGAGATCCCCACAGTACACAATTTTTTTTATTGATAAATAAACGAGGGTTCTTACATACAGAAATTAACTGAAGGCATCAAGCCAGACACAAAAAGCATTCCTAACATCATCTCTAAAACGAACCGACTGAAGGAGACCCTGACTTTTAAAATTAGCTAACCATAGTGCTGGAGTAGGGGTACGTCTCTGAAAAACTTTGTCATTGCGCAATTTCCTAACATCATCTCTAAAACGAACCGACTGAAGGAGACCCTGACTTTTAAAATTAGCTAACCATAGTGCTGGAGTAGGGGTACGTCTCTGAAAAATTTCACTCTGATGATCTTACCCTTTCAAAGATGTAAGTCGTGTCTTCCTCCATCGTATTCTGATAGTTCGATTCGCCAGCGACAATCTCCAACGCGACCACGCCAAACGCAAACACATCAACCTTCTCAGTCATATGCCCTCTCATGGCGTACTCAGGTGCGAGATAACCACTAGATGAAACAACCAAACACAACCAAGATTTAACCAACTGTCATTAGCTACGTCACATTTGCAAATAATACACCATGCATTATACCCAAAGGCGAGATGGAAAATACACTTACAACGTGCCGGCAACTTTCGTGCTGACGTGAGTCTTTTTGTCATCGTAGAGCTTGGCAAGGCCAAAATCAGAGATCTTAGGGTTAAGATCGGCATCAATCAACACGTTACTGGCCTTTATGTCCCTGTGCACAATGCGGGCGGTCGACTCCTCATGGAGATAAGCTATACCTCTTGCTATGCCCAAACATATCTCAAATCGTGTTGGCCAGTCTAGATTCAAGCTCCCCTTTCCTGAATACGAAAGTTTAAACGTATTAAATTTCTGCATTAGAGTTGCACTCTTTGTCATACAAGAATGGATGAAGTCGTACCAAACAACACTTGATCAAGGCTTCCATTCTCCATGTACTCATAGACCAACAATGGTGTCTTGCTCTCAAGGCAGCAGCCATACAACCTCACGAGGTTACGGTGCTGCACTCGAGAGATGGTTTCTATTTCTGCAGCAAACTGCATCTTTCCCTGATTAGAGGATTGAGAGAGCTGCTTCACTGCCACCACTCTTCCATCACTCAACTTACCCTGCAAGAAAAGTTGCACATCTTTACTATTATGCAAGGCATTTCATAACTCAGGTCAAGGTTTTGCTTCACTTGAAAAGCATCAGTTTATGATAAAAGTGTCATAGGGTGACTTTTCTGTGTCTATTCAGATCATCAGGAGGCAACATTTAACTATTCATTTAAGCCTTCATAAGTTCACAAATCCAGTTCTATATATACTAGATAACTAGAATGACAAACCTTGTAAACTGATCCATATCCTCCTTCACCAAGTAGGTTACTAGAACAAAAGTTCTCTGTAGCTGACCTGAGCTCACTGTAACTGAAGACATTTGGCCTCCCAACTATGGTATACAATTCTGCAAGGTTCGGAATAGCTTGTCAGCATACTTTCTGTTTGCAGTTGAGCACACACTGTAATATTAGTATATCAAGCACCTTCTAGCTCTAGCAATAGCTTTCTCCTTTTCTGACACCATAAGAAGATTCCGGCCAGTGCGATCAATGCCAAAACTGAAAGACCAACTACAACCCCAACAATCACACCAGTTTTACGGCTGCTCTTGCTGTCTGCTGAACTACGGACTGTAGGGACGAAATCTGAAGAAGAGTTCAGTTAGTTGAGCATTGAAAACCTTATATAAAATAAAATTGAGATGCCATACACTGATACACAATATTTACAATAGTTACAATTCCACCAAGTAATAAAGAGGATAATGTGCAATCTCAGCCCTTATCATGGGTGTTCTCTGTTCTGCTTTTGGTATGAAATGTCATAAATTCAACTCAATTGAGGCCCGCCACTGCCAGCTTAGAGTTATATATGCAGTTACAACTGTACAACATCATAAAGATACCATGCCGACAAATTTCCATGTTCTAATTCTTCTATTAAAGATAACAGTTTTTTCATCCAAATTTAAAATTTCATATCATGTATACCACACTAACGAGTCTATTTTTTTGTGACTACACTAGTATATTGAATGATACTTCAAAATGTCATTTGAGCAGTAGTATAAATGCAATGTAGAACAAGTTTAAGTTCAGGTGAGTACTTGGAGTTGCACTCAGGGCTGATATTGCAGGACCATAGTATCCCTTATAAGGAATGCAACAAGTGCCCTTGCCAGCCCAGAAGAGATGAATCTCAAGGAAGTTTTTGGTTACTGGAACAACATACTGCTTCTTAACAGCAGTGAAAGATTTCCCTCCTGCTGCCTTTCTAATGTCAAAGTTCTGCTCCTTGCGCTCTCCCTAAACAAGCATGAAGTATCAAGCATAAAAGTCTATATCTAGAACAAATTATATGATTTAAAAGCATCAGATGCCAGCCAGATACAAGTTTGTAGCTACCTGGACATAGATATCAAAAACCCTCCTCCCTCTGCTTTTCCAAGACTGCATGTCTGGAAAGTCAACCTCTGCAAATTGAAGTGTGACTGTGTAATTTCCATTCTCAAGTCCAATGCCATAGTATCTCAGAGATGATGGTGACATCCTTGCTGTTTGGAACAGTGCAGAGTCTAGGGTGTTCTCGAACTGGCGTGAACTGTAGATGATATAACTTCCATTGGGTGCATCTGCATCCAAGAATAATCCAACGCTGCTAACACCCCATGTAGGTGCACCCGCAACGTAGTATGATGCGGCTCTAAGGTTGGCATTATCAGCCTGATAGATGGAATTATCTGAACCTGATATTGCTCTACTACCACCAGAGTCCAGCGCAAAGGAGGCAGCTGCATCCAATTTATCAGAATAGTGTTTAATTGGAACATTGCAGATCCAATATTAGAAAATAGATACATGCTCGAAATTCCAAAGGGTTGAAGCATTACACTTTGGAGAACCGAGGAAACAGGGAGTACTGCGCTGAAGACAGTCCAATCCCCATGGCAAAACACTGCAGATGAAATGTTTTACTATTTTAAGTTCTGATTACAAGCTAAGACGGGAACTTATTTTTATGCTAGCCTTGAGAACGAACTGGTGCTCACCTGTTATTGGAGCTATATATCACAAAGTCGTTTGCCACCAAATTCCTTAGTACAAAGTAGAACATATAGAGAGAATTAGCTATTACTGTTGTATTCAATCAGGCAGGCTTTGTGTGCAATAACTAAGGAGTATATTTTCATGAGAGAAGTTTCAGAACACAAACATACAATAGCAAATTTTTCTCAGTAGCCCAAGAAGGAAAGTTTCCTGAGATATGGTTGTATGAAAAATCTCTGTGAAAAGGCAGAGAAAAAGGTAACTATTAGATCAATAACATATTTCATTGAGCACAATGCCAAAACAAAGAGCATGTGAACATACAGATTAATCAGTAAGGGACTTTTTGTGGCAGGCAGACTTCCTGAGAGGCTATTATTCCCTAGAAATCTGATTCAAGTAGAATATTTGCAAATATCAGCAGAAGGTTAACAAGAAAGAAAAACAGATGTCCATTCAAACATATTATGAAAACTGCAGCAAGTAAAACTTACAAATAACTAAGAGACGGAAGATTCAAAATTGATTGAGGTATTTGTCCTGTGATATTGTTGAAACTCAGGTCCCTGCGAGAAATAAGAAAAATAGCATTAGACAACAAAAGGAAAAACATCATCTTAAAGTTGAGCTATAATATAAATTTGTCACTTGATTGTGACTTTCTGACAAGGGAAACATGCTTACAACAAGTATAAGTTTACAAAATTGGAGAAGTCTACTGATGCTAGTGTATCAGATATCTTCGTATTCCTCAACACTCTGCAAGATGGAACCTTGAATAATTAAATGTTTAGGCTATTAAACTGGAAAAAAAAATGTGGAGGGCACATGTCGTACAGTTCACCCAAAGATGTCATGTTGCCAATGAATGCCAGTGGAGAGCTTCCATTCACTATATCGCCTATTCTTCTGTTACATTGAAACGATTAATGCCATGATTATTATCTTTGCAACGATAATATAATAATCCTACAATCACAGAAACTACTAGGGACTCACAATTTTTTTAAGTTGACAAGATTAGAAAGACTTGTGGGAATGGGGCCTTGAAAAGAATTCCCTTGGAGTCTCCTGTAAGTACATAGATATTTAATTAGAGAAGTAATACCTATGCTGGTTCCTCATGACAAATTAATTGTGCTATAAAATAACAGATGATGTAGGTAAATATGCAAAAACCTTGCACTTCTCCAGAAAAATGAATGACTTTCCTTACTATTGATATCGAGAAAACAATTTGAAAAATATTGAAACCTTAGTGGTTTTCAGATATAAATCTTACAGTTGGGTCAAGTTAGTCAAACTCCCGAGATAATCAGGAATCTGCCCACTGAAATTATTGTCTGATGCCCACCTGGATACCGACAAGGATGGGTAAGATTATTAGCTTCTACCTCTGAAGGAAGAGCAAATTCACGAGGTGCTATCTTATTTTACTAAATTACAAGATTGACAGATTCTTCAGTTGGGACAATGTCAATGGCAGAGGACCACTGAAGTCGTTACTATCAATGTATCTGCAACTCAAAGATGGATAACATTTTTCAGTTATGCCATGCATACAATTATCAGTTTAAAGAGTGAAGAAAAACATAGATGGTAGAACACATATAAAGCGACCAAATAGACAACTCACATTTGTCGAAGTTTTGTCAGTTTCCCCAGCTCGTCAGGAAGTGTGCCGTTAAAATCATTTGAGCCCAGTGCTCTGAAAGAATTAATTAATTAAACCAAGTTAGATCCAAACAAATGCTCAAATGGAAGTGCTGTTAAGTACTTTTTGAGAATCGGAAATTCGAAATGCTGGGAAATGTTTGATTGGGACGATGCACATTCTTTTCCACCAGATTCTCATTTCCACAATATCATATTAACTTGTTGAGAAAACGGCATTATAAGATTATACTCAATATATGACCATAGTATATGCAAAACTTTAAGCCCTTGGCATACAGACTCGTGACTTTCATGCAATTGAAAATCAAGTATAACCGGGACAACAGATGCATGACAGTAACTGAACATTAACATTGTCAGAGAATATCCATCTTTAAGACTACCCAGGATAATAACATGATTGGAGGATCTTACAGTGATAAGAGATTGGTAAGATTTCCAAGCTCCTTTGGGACAGGTCCAGATAGTGCATTGATTCCCACAGTCCTTGTGATTTTCAAGGAAAAGAATGTAAGATTGCTTGAGGGCAGGAACTGCAGCACCATTTTGAGTTCAGAGTATTTACATGGATTCCAGATTAGTTAGCTCTCCAATGAATGCTGGTAATGGCCCATAGAAGTAATTTTTCCTGAAGTCCCTGAAATTTTAAGCAGCGTTAATCCTGCAAGTTCAAGCGATAACTGGACTGGCTGAATACAGTTACTGATTTTGACTATCAACATGAATCTGAAAAGCTTTATGTGCACTGCAGATTTCGAGCCGCCTTCAGCTTCAATTTAAGTATTTAATGCCTAAGGCAAAAGCGATCTTAACCAAACAAACATTATGAGCACGGCGTACCCCAATTATGAAAAGAGAACATAAATGTGTGGTCATGGACACTGACCAAGCCACAAAAAATCAGCAGGCAAACAAATTAGCCAGTGTGCTTGTGGCCTCTGAAGAGAAGCATAGGGTACAGACACAGCGATGAATTGTACCACTATCCTAGGTTAGAATTAGCTTGGAATTGCGGGGATATTCTTCATAAAAAAAATAAAATAAAATTTGCGGGGACGTCACAGTAAGCTACCGAGCTTGAAATCGGAACACGAGCGGAGCACTCCTTGTTTCTCCGGAAGGCGAGTGACACCCGGCCGTCTGCGCCGTCGAATGGCAATGGTACGCGCCCAGCGACGGCGGTGGCGGCCGGCGACCCCTCCGCCATTTCGGGGGCTGGACTGTTTTTTTTTTGTTTTTCTTTTCAGGGATGGGGGCTGGACCGCTGGAGTGCTGGACTGATTTGTCCGTGTGTAGCGGAAAAGGTTTACAACTTGCTAATCCCATTCGTGGCAAAAATTTGTCGAACTTCAACATGAAATCTCGTGAACACTGAACAAAGTTTGGCATCTCTACAGAAATAATCCCATTCATGGCAAAAAAAAAGGGGGACCTTAAGCAGCTGGCGAATAATTGAAGGGGAAAAAAAAAGAGTACACGTCTGAGAGACGCGTTTCAGGCAGCACATACAGCTTAACGAGGTGAGTGAGGTTCCGCAGCTCGTCTGGTATGGGACCAACCGCGTCCAGCGTGTTTATCTTCCTGCACCACCACCATCGGAAGGGGGGGGGGGGGGGGGGGGGGGGGGGGGGGGGGGGGGGACATAAATCTGATGAAATGAAGCTGTCCTAGAGAGAGATAGAGCAAGGGAGCAGCATGGACAGCAGCAGCAGCAGCTCTGGAGACTGGACGGTGGACGGACTCACAGCCTGGTGACATGGCAGAGCGTGTTGTTTCGGTCGGAGCAGTCGCACTTGATGGCCGGGTTGAACGCAGGGTTGTCGTCGATGGACGTGTCGTCCGTCGCCGCGCCGCTGCAGGGGTTCCCGCTGATGTTCCACGAGGGCGGCGCGCTCAGCCCCAGCTTGCTCAGGATCGCGTTCACCGCCGTCGCTGTCGTCAAGAGCCAAGAATCCTCTCATCGACGCACGGGCAACCATCACTTACAGAGCAGAGCTCTGTCGAGCGAGAAGATACAATACAAACATACCTTCAACCGGATCAGTCTGGGGCGCCGGCTGAGCCTGCGCAGCCGCCCTCCAAGAAGCCTCAAGCATCACCAGCAGCAAGAACAGCAGCACAGGGGAGACAGAGCCATGGAGGAGACCGCAGCCACTCAGCCTGGGCTTCCTCATCTCTCCCTGCCCGGAGCTCTCCCGGCCCCTCGCGCTCTGCCTGCTCACTCTGCTGCTCCCTTCGAATTTCTCTGAAACAAGTGGCGGATCGAATCGAACCGATCAGAGGAAATGGACAAAAGTGCCACAACAGCTTATATATGGAATCGTGCAATGATGACGCAGAGAGTAGGGCATAGTGGTAGCCAATTGCCCAATTTGCCTATGAAATTGGCGCCACCACTGTACCTGTACTAGACTACTAGTAAATCGCAAAGCCGGCAGCTGCTACTCTGGCAAACTGGAGAAAGCCAGGGGCCCAGGGCACTAATCAAGCTTATTAGGTGGTGATTGACGATGAATTTTAGCTGGTCATGGTCTCATCGATGGTGTGGTTTCACATTGGGACTTTTAAAGGACCCAAGTTGAAGGGACCTGACGTAAGGTGACAGGACACAGGTCCAATGAATCCAGTGGAGTTGTTGTCCTTGACTCCTGCGGTTCTGTGCTTAAAAAAAGTAGATTGCTCAGTGTACGGTGTCCCAGAAAACATGCCACTGCAGGTTGCAGGTCGGTAAAAATAGTTTATGTTTGATTAAATTTTTAATAAATATTATTTACATTTATGACTTTAAATTAATTTATTAAAAAATATATTTTTAATAAATTTAATAGTATTTATTTGATATTATAAATATTAATATTTTTTATCTATAATTAATCGGACATGAGATACTAAATATCACACCATGCTAGAATTATTATTTTTTGGATGGAGGGAATAGATATCTTAGTCTCTTTAGTTTTTCCATCGACGTCGTAGAAATTTCCCGAGTTTAATTTCTGTCCACTCTAATTGGGTGCATTCTTGCCATGCGAGGTGATTGTTGACTTCAAAATTCAAATATACAATTTGGCCGTACGTTATGTTTATCTGCAAATGGTGTCATGGTGACCTTTATTTTCTTAATAATTTTTCTTATCATACTAGTACTAGCTAGGTGAAAATGATTACGGTAAGAGTCGACACATGCTGCATGCATGAGGTGTAACACGCGGATATCTGCATTTCTTTACACGTGGGAGTTTTTTTTTGGTTCCTGTGCTTGGTTCCTTTCGGCCGTACTGCTTAAGTGTGCCAACTTGCGTCATGTTCATGTTCACTAGTCTTATAAGCCGTATTTTTCAGCCAACGAACAGTATTTTTTTTCATAATAAATCAGCAAACAATACTTTTAACCATGAATTTTCAGCCAAGCGAATAAGGCTTTGGACTTCAACCTCAGCATCGTCATCTCTTTCAACCTCAGGCTCGTCATCTGCCGTTAATCAGTTTTAATTTCTACGAATTTGCCGTTGATCAGCTTAGAGAAAGGAGATACTAAACGCGGTTTGCCACAAATATCAACTCAAAAAGATTATGCCACATCACTGGGGGATTATGCGTATTACTCTACTTTCCATGTACCTTTCCAGAGATCGAGCAGGCTAGCAGTGCAAAAAAATACAAGTGGATTTGATAGTTTATTGTCACTTGACACCAATCTGACTAATTATATGAAGTATATGGTTTAGCAGCACTAAAGCAGAGATAAAAAATTGATTAGCTTTATACTGCCGATGTAGACATCTTACCCAACCATTCGTCTTATTATTGCAGTGCAATATGTAATATACTCCCTCCATTCAGACTAACATGGTCACAAATTTCGAGCATGGGACACTTTTTGTCATGGAAATTTGATCTCTTTGGCAGGACGGAGTAGACTGCATTATTTTTGCATCGTGGATGATCATATTACACATGACACATATGACTAGATTCAAATAACAAGCATGGGACCAACAACTAGTTACTGCAACGGATAGTGTCACTTGGCCTGACCCCCCGCTCCCCCCGAACCCCCGCCACCGCCGCTGGCACGGGGCGGCCCAGCCCAGCCGCCCGCCGGCCACTCCGGCCGCGGGCGCCACCTCCGTCCTTCCCCTCCTCCTCCAGCGCGCCCTAGATGGCCGCTCCCCTGACCTCCCTCCCCGACGCCGCCCCCTAACCCGACTCCGCCGCCACCGGCGCGACCCAGCTCAGCCGGCCGCCGGCCAATCCGGGCGCGGGCGCCATCACCGCCCCCTCCCTCTCTCTCCGACATGGCAGGTAAGGGCCTCTCCCCGCTATCCCCGGCGGCCCCCTTCTTCCCCGCCTCTGCCGACCGTTCCAAGACGGAGCGGTGGAGCGAGGTCACCGTCTCCGACTGCTCTAATGACGAGGAGGACGACGCGCCACCGCCGCCGGCGACCTTCATCCGCGCCCACCGTGCTGCATGCCACGGCGCGACGGCCTTCCCCAGCCTTGAGGCTGGTGCGGCCTCGGCTAGGGTTACGGCCCGATCCGCCACCGCCACTGGAGGGGGGACGGATTCCGGCGGCCTTGAGGCGCGAGGCGCCTCGGCTGGCCGGATCCCGGCAGCCCAAGGAGGACGCCACCTCCAGGGCGGCCAAGCACACCTCGGCCATGCGCCGGCGCCGCCACCTCCCCTTGCTCTTGAGGTGGGGACCTCGAGCAGGGAGGCTGGCGGCCGCGCATCGATGGCTCCTCCGGCCTCCTTCCTGGAGGTAGCTCGACGCTCACTGACACCGGCCACGCCCTCCGCCGCGGGGGAAGCTCCTCCTCCTCTGCCGAGCGGCCCAAGCGACGGCGCCGCCAACGACACCGACGCCGAAAGGCGCCCGCGCCGGCATGTGCCGAGCCGCCAGCCCCGGGCCAGTGGCCGCCTCACGTACGGTTGGGCGTCAACCCGCTGCCGCGGCTCACGACGCACCAGAGGCTCGGCCCCGGGCAGCCGGCGCTGGAGCGGCGGTCGGTGCACCTCCGGCTCGGCCAGCACCGCCGTGCCACCACGCCCGACAGGGAGGGCTGGCAGGAGGTGCTGCCCCAGCGGCCGCCGTAGGAGCCTAACGCCGGTTGGTGGCAGGCTACCCGCCCCCCGCCCGAGGAACCGCGTCAGGCCCACCGATGGCTAGTGCCTCAACTGCTTGGCGACCGGTCACCACATCGCCACCTGCAAGCGGGCACCGAGATGTTTCAATTGCCACGACGAGCACCACCTGGCCAAGGACTATAAGCAGCTGAGGGCGGTGGCGCCGGCCAACCAGCAGCATGCTCGCGACGGTGGGCGATCTGTTCGCCAGAGGCGCGGCGGGAGCCTCGAGGGCGTGAGAGGCGCCGTTGGCGGCTCGCCACCACCACCCACGCCAGACACGCCAGTCGAAGACCAGGGCAGGACGCCATCACCGCCACCGAAGTCCGATGTCGAGTCTGATCATGTTCCGCTTGGCGCACCCCGCACGCGACCCTGTGAGACCTTCTGCTACCTCAAGCTGGACGCAGGCATGCGCACTGCAGAGGAGACCCTCTGGTTCGTGGTGATCGTGGTGGCCAGGGATGAGGTCGCCTCCATGCCCATCGACAACGCTCGTGCGGCTATCGCGGCCATGGCCGAGGTCCGGCTCGAGGAGCTCACCATCCGGGTGTTCTACCCGGACCACTTCATCGTCTTCTGCGGCACCCAGGAGTGGGCAGATCGGGTCCTCCGTTGCAACCCGTTGTCGCTGGGGACGAACGTCTTGACCCTATAACCTTGGTCCAAGCTCAACCACACGGTCGAGGAGTCACTTGGCTTCCGTGTCAACCTAGTGCTCGAGGGCATCCCCCTACACACTTGGCGTGAGGACACGGCTTCCAAGATCCTATCCCCTACGTGCTGGATCTTGTGTGTCGACACGGGCTCGGCCAACAGCGATGACCTCTCCTCGTTCAGGGTCACGGCATGGACCGCCCACCCCTCCTTCATCCCCCAGATCTGTTGGTTGGGTGTGGGCGAGGTAGATGAGCCAACCTACCAGTTCGTAGGGGTTCCAGCTATCCCACAGTACCTTCGTGAGATGAAGACCATGGGGTATAAGGTCTTGATCCACGTCCGCACCGTGGCGGACTTCACCAGGGTTGGTGGGACACCACCGCTGCCAGGGAGCGACGACACGGGGGAGGGTAGTCAGGGCGGCCCTTCACGCTCTGGGCCGTACTTGCACTCCTTTCCCTGCGTCCGTGGCATCCCGGACACCGACGTTCACAACGCCTGGGGACGCGGCTAGGGATGCATCAATGGGGCATGGCAAACCCTCTCGACCTCAGGTGGCACGGGGAACGCCGCCGTTAGGACCGCACACAGCCGCAGCGAGAGTCAACACGTGCGCCGAGCACCGCTCATACACCCAGAGCAGCGTGCTAGGCGGAGCATCCGGCGAGGGGCCTCCGCTGCCCCGGCCTCAAGCCGAGGCGCAATGGCACTGCCACTGCAGCCGCTAGGCACCACTGCCCGACCATGGCACCGATGAGGATGACGATCGGCTCCCCCGCGACAGGAGTGGCGGCCGGTCCAGCGGCCTTCAGCGACGCTCGCACAGTCTGGGGGGGTTGAGGGCATGGCCCTCCGCCACCCTACGCTCGCGACGGGCACTGCTGGGACCTCCCCACACGACGACGACCACCGGCCTTCCTTGGAGGTGGGCGCTGAGGACAAGGTCCTCTGCCACCCTTCGCTGTTAGTGGCCCCTAAAGGTCACACCTCTCGCGATGATGACCGACTACCCTCCTTGGAGCTGCTCGCACAGTCGGAGGTGGCCGTCGAGGACGAGGTCCTCCGCCACCCTACGCCTGCGTTGGCCATTCCGGGGGACACCTCACACGACAACGACCAGAGGCCCTTACCAGCTCAGCCGGGGGTGGACGTTGAGGACGAGACCCTCTGCCACCCTAAGCCTGCGGCGGCCACTCCTAGGGGCGCCCCTCACCACGACGACCAGCGGCCCTCTCTAGAGCCCACCGAGCTGGCGGAGGTGGGCGTCGAGGACGAGGTCCTCCACCACCCTACGCCGGTGTTAGCCACTCTGGGGGCCAACACACACGTCGGCGACCAGCGGCTCTCTTCAACAGCGCCTGCTCAGCTGGAGGGAGGGGTTGATGGTGAGTCCCCCCACATCCTCCGCTTGCGGCGACCACTCCCAATGCCACCCCTCATGGCAGCCCTTCGGAAGGGGGGGTTGACGGGCGCGCGGAGGCCAAGGCCCTGGGGCGGGCCGCCCGCGTTATGAGCTGCAGGACCACGCCCGTGTCACCATGACCTGGCTTTGGGTCTTGGGGAGGTGTTGAGGATGAGGTCCTCCACCAACTCCAGTCGCCGCAGGCATGCGGTTAGGGCTCGGAGGCCGTGACCAACACGGCACCATCGTCGCCGCCGGACCAAGCCACGACCAGCGTGGGTTGGACCACGACGTTGGAGGGCCCACTGTTGGCCCTACCCCTTGAGGCGGGGCACCAAAGGCACCACCACCGCGCCCCAACGGCCCGGGTCTATTGGTCTACACCAGGAAAAGGACCCGGCCGTGGGCCTTGGGAGCGACATCTGCTCCGCCCAAGCTACTTGAGGGCAGGGCGACATGCGAGGGCAACGATGGCCCTACTGACCTTCTGACTGCCTTCACGGCCGTGACCAGTGACGATGGTGTCGAGGATGGGGTCCTCCGCACACCGTCACGGCTTTCACCGCCACGCACGCCTCCTAGGGGTAGTGTTGAGGACGTGGTCCTCCGCACACCCACGCCAGTGGCAACCTCCACGACGGGGGCTGACGGCTCGCCTTCCTCCCTTGTCGACCGTGTAAAGCGGTTCACGCAGCGCGCCATAAAGAAGGCGGCCTCCCTCCTCCTGAAGACCAGGGTATATGACTCCTCGATAAAGATGCCCATCAGGAGTACTAGGATCACGGCGCAGCCACTCGCCAATGTCCCGGTCGCCAAGCGCGGAGAGGCGCTAGTCATTCAGTGATTGGCCAGCACTCGGGGGACAACTGTGGAGGAGGCTAGGGCGGACTATGGGTCCATGTTCGGGGACGACCCACCAGACTTAGAGTCCGACGCTTTGAGGGAGCTCTTCCCGGACTGCGCACGACCCCGGCACTCGCGGCGCGAACGACGCGCAGTGGTGCCGGAGCCGGAGGGGGACGACATCGATGGATAGTATGACCATGCTCTGTTGGAACATGCGGGGGCTTAATGCGGGAGCCTGACGCGACAACGTGCGCATGTTGGTGCAAGAGGAGCACCCACACATCGCTTGTATTGTAGAGTCCAAACTTAACATTGTAACCCCGATGGATATTTCTTCGCTCCTAGGAATGAATTATGTTGACTATGTGTACCTTCCTGTGGCGGGCACTTGTGGCGGGATCATTGTCGTGGCTAGGGGCCCGGACATACACCTCTCCGACGTCAACGTCGGTCACTACTCTGTCACCATCTCCGTCCACCCAGGCGATGATGGGCGGACCCCGTGGTAGCTCATGGTCATCTACGGTCCGCAGGAGGAGAACGAGAAGGGGCTCTTCCTTGACGAGCTAGAGGCCGTCAGAGACACTTGTCCCGGACCATGGGTGGTCCTAGGTGACTTCAACCTCATTCTCGATGAGGCAGACTAGAACAACGACAACATCAACAGACGCACGATGTCCAGCTTTCGTCAGACGGTGGCCGATCTCGAGCTCCTCGATCTACACCTGCATGGTCGACGATACACCTAGAGCAATGAGCGACGATCGCCCACCCTGGTGTGGCTAGACCATGCCCTCGTCTCCCTTGACTGGGAGGCCATGCACCCGGACTGCCATCTCCAGGCCCTTTCCTCTGACGCCTTGGACCACTGCCCATTGCTCCTTCAGACGCGGATGGCCATTCACGCCAAGCCCCGGTTCCACTTCGAGGCCTTCTGGCCTAAGTCAGAGGGCTACCTAGAGATAGTCGCCAGAGGATGGACCTGTCCAGACACCGTCAATGACCCCCTTCGGCGTCTTGATGCGATGATGCGCAACCTTAAGAAAGAGCTACAGAGGTGGTCCGCCAGCAAAATTGGGAATGTTCGGGAGCAGCTGCTCATGGCTTGTGAGATCATCCTAAAGCTCGACCAGGCCGCTGAGCACCGATCGCTTACTGATGCCGAGTTCGAGCTGCGCAAGGACCTCAAGTTCAAATGCCTCGGCCTATCCTCCCTCAAACACACCATTGCACGACAGAGGTCTAGAGTCAGATACCTTGCCGACAGTGACGCGAACACCAAGTACTTTCACTTGTTGGCCCGCAGAAGAAAACAAAAAAAACACCATCACCAGGTTGCAAGATGGGGACATCACCTGCTCTACACACAAAGATATTGAGATGGCCCTCTACAGCCACTTCAAGCAGGTGTTCGGCTAGCGGGGGCAGGCTGGTTACGAGCTCGATTTCTAGGCGATCGGCATCCAGCCGATGGACCTATCCGCACTGGACCAGCCCTTCTCAGTGGACGAGGTCGAGGTGGTCGTGCGCGAGATGCCCCCTGATGGAGCCCCGGGTCTTGACGGTTTCACCGGGGCCTTCTACAAGACCGCATGGCCAGTCATCAAGGACGACGTAACGGCGGCCATCAATGCCCTCTTCTTCGGCGACATCAGAGCCTTCGATAAGATCAACAATGCCTTCGTTGTGCTACTGCCTAAGAAGCAAGGAGCCAGGTCAGCTGCAGACTACCGCCCCATCACGATGATCCACAGCTTTGGAAAGATGGCTTCCAAGCTCATGGCCAACCGGCTGGCCCTAAGGCTTCAAGAGCTAATATCGCCAAACCAGAACACCTTCATCAAGGGAAGAACAATCCACGACAACTTCAAGTTCGTCCAGCGAGCGGCCGTACAACTGCGAAAGAAGAAGATCCTTAAGGCCCTTCTAAAGCTAGACATTTCCAAGGCATTCGACATCGTGTCCTGGCTGTTCCTACTCGACAGCCTCAGGGCGTTCGGGTTTAGGGATCATTGGCATCGTTGGGTCGCCATGCTTCTAGCATCGGCCTCCTCTAGGATCCTCAATGGAAGATCAGGCCAAGCTATCCAGCGCAGGAGAGGGGTGCGTTAGGGAGACTCCCTTTCACCGATGCTTTTCATTATTGTGATGGAATCGTTCGCACGATTGGTGGACTCAGCGGCTGAGAGCCGCCTTCTTAGACCCACGGGGCCACCCTAATACGGCACCATTGTAGCATCTACACCGACGACGTGATCCTCTTCATGCACCCGAGCGCGGGAGAGGCAATGCAATAAAAACAATCCTGCAAATCTTCGGCGATGCCTCCGGCCTAAGGACGAATCTGGGGAAATGCTCCATCACGCCAATCCACGTCTCGGAGGGCAACACACAGCAGCTACAGGCCATCCTAGGATGCCAGATCGTAGACTTCCCCATCACATACCTCGGCCTCCCTTTGAGCGTGAAGAAAGTGCCCAAGGCCAAGATCCAATCCGTAGTGGATGTGGTCGCCAGACGTATGCTGGCCTGCCATGGACCCCTCTTGAACAGAAGCAGAAGGCTCATCTGGATCAAGTCAGTCTTGTGCGCAATCCCGATCTACACCATCATCGCCGACGGTATGCCTCCGTGGGCAATCGAGGAGATCAATGCCATCTGTAGGAGGTTTCTATGGACAGGCAAGGAAGGCAGCATCAGGGGAAAGTGCATGGTCGCTTGGCCATTCGTATGCTAACCGACGGACCTAGGGGGCCTAGGCATCCTGGATCTACGACTCTCCTCCATCACGCTAACACGATGGTTATGGCTGCAACAGGTAGAGGAGAGTCGGGCCTGGGCTGAGCTGCCGCTGTCCGTGCCCCGTGAGGTCCAAAGCTTCTTTGAGGCGTCCACTTACACGATCCTCGGGGACTGTCGATCCACCGCCTTTTGGACGGGTAGGTGGATCCAGGGCAAGGCGGTCAAGCACATTGCGCCAAGCTTGCTAAGCTATGTTAGCCGTAGGGACATCCGGCAGACAACCGTGGTCGACGGCCTGCAGGGGCACGCTTGGGTACGCCAAATCACTGGAGGCATCTCTGTCCCGGCAACACAGCAGTACCAGCGTCTCTGGGACTTGGTCGCCCTGGAAACCCTAAACGGCAACACGAACCGCTTGGTATGGAGATGGACACAACAGGGACATACTCCTCCAGTTCTGCCTACAGGGCGCTACACCTGCCTTCGCACCCGATCCACGGGTGCACCCGGACCTGGAGCACCTGGGCGCCGCTACGTGTCAGACTTTTCCTATGGCTGGCAATCCGAGGAAGGCACTGGACCGCGGACAGGAGGCACCGCCACGGGCTCGATGCGCGCGACGAGTGCTACCTATGCGACCAAGACCCGGAAACCATCGACCACATCACCACCTCATGCTCCTTCTCCAGACACATCTGGTAGACCATCCTGGCGGTGCTTGGGGTCGATGCCTCACAGGTGGGTGGGGGCTCCGTCATCGACTGGTGGGAGCACTGGAGACGGAGGTGGCATGGAGACAAGAGGAAGGGCGCGGACACCCTCTTCGTGTTGGTGGCATGGGAGCTTTGGAAAGAGAGAAACACAAGATTCTTGAGGAACGAAGCGGCCACTAGCGTACAATTCCTCGCCAAGATCAAGCAGATAGCTGACCTTTGGATAGAGGCGGGGTCGCGCCATCTAGGTGAATTAGTCCGCGAGTAATCGCCATGTGTAAACCGGCAGGGGAGGCAGCGCTTATTGTAAACCTCATCCTCCCAAAGCGCGTCCGTGCACGTTGTAAAAACTCTTCTTCTTAAATACAACGATGTGCAAATCTTTTGTGTATTCAAGAAAAAAATAACAAGCATAAAACAATAATTCCAAATCGATAAATTAGGTATTTTTCTGTCAATAGTAAAAACCCGATGAAAAAATTAATTTACCTTTTGGTTTTTGTTTTTTATGTTGGCTTTAGGGACTCAGCAGAAAATTCATAATTTTCTTATCGCTTGAAGACAAGCCGACAGAGGAATCTCCGTTTTCAGTAGTGGTAGAAACTCAACTCCGTTTGCCACAACTATCAACAAAAAAAAAGAACCTGCCACGTCAATGGGAGATTATGTGTATATAATTTTTTTGCTTTCCACGTACCATTCTAGTCTTCCAGAGATTAAAACAGATCTAGCACACTAATAGTAGTAGTACAGAATTAACAAGTGGATTTTATTTCAAAAAAAGAATAACAAGTGGATTTGATAGTTTATTGTCACCTCACACCCAATCACCCCAACTAGATCAATGATTATGGAGTATACTAGTTGCTAATAACTACTCCTAACAGCACCAAAGTGCAGATAAATACTAATTCGATTAGCTTTATCATACCCAACCATTCGTCTGAACGCGGCGTACAAGGGTCCTTAAATCTAAAGTATGAGGCCGCGCCGTCTAGGCGGCCTCCCAATGTGTCCACGTATCCTTTATTTTCATAGCCGTTGGATGAGGGTAGATGAATCCGTGTTGGTTTGTTCCTCGCGACTTCGTGGACCTCCTATTTAATTTTCCGCAGAACCTCTTGAATCATGCATGCGTGGGCCAGGAGCTTGATGAATGTGATGATGACTTATGCATGCATGCATGCAACTGAAAGGCTGAGACGTGATAAATGATGTGAAGAATTGACGGGCCGTTGGATGAGGGTAGATGAATCCGTGTTGGTTTGTTCCTCGTGGCTTCCTGGACCTCCCATTTAATTTTCCGCAGAACCTCTTCAATCATGCATGCGTGGGCCAGGAGCTTGATGAATGTGATGATGACTTATGCATGCATGCATGCAACTGAAAGGCTGAGACGTGATAAATGATCTGAAGAATTGACGGTGCTTGTATGGAGTAGTATGTGTTGGATTCATACGTGCAGCTGAAAGCCTAGAGGTGATGCACGTGGTGCATTAATGCAGCGCCACCAATGGTCACTTGTCCATGCAACATTCATTTACTTTCATTTACTATGGCTGTGTTTACATACAAAATTTTTTGTAAAATGCTTATGTAGCACTTTTCGTTGTTATTTGGCAATTAGTGTCCAATCATGAACTAATTAGACTTAAAAGATTTGTCTCGTGAATTTCGTCTAAACTGTGTAATTAGTTTTATTTTTTTATCTATATTTAATGCTTTATGCATGTGTCCAAAGATTTGGTGTGATGGGGAATCTTGAAAATTTTTGCAAAATTTTTTCCATCTAAATTGGGCCTATGTGTATAGTCATTGCCATCCATGGAACCATAGGTCCAGTTAATGTGATGAGACTTGATACACATAGACGTCCGTGCGAGCTTGTTCTTTGCTCCTTGCTCTGAGCTCCACGCTAGACCCTGATTAGTCCACTTACTGATACATGCATCGGCATGAGCCACGACAGGTGCCTGCCCCCGCCTTGGCCCTCACTTGATGTGCCAACACTTAGCAGAATTGTTTCTTTATCGATCCATAGTTATTCACTTTTTCTCTATTAGCCTCTTTCCTTCTGTGCTGCACCATACGATGTGATGTATCCTAATGTGATGAAATCTCGTAATTAAAGCTCTTTGTCCTGTCCCTTTGTTAGCATTTACTCTTACTCTGTCCTTCGCGTTTGGCTCATGTATGGATGTTCAGGGTTGCATGTTTTCATGGTGCATGTGCGTCCCTATTTATAGCCTCCTAGGCCACCTTTCATCACCATCCTCGGCCATTGCACATACACCAGCACTAGGCTATTCTCTGCGTACTGAGAGACTACAATTATATGGTTGTGAAGGCCCTTGTTGCCTAGCGTTTAGTCAATGACGTATCATGGTGCGCAATTGATTATTTGCATGTGCAAATGATATATCTTTAGATGATTGGAATTTTATTAGAACATACAAACTTATTTTCCTTTCGAGTATATTTTTAAATCATTTTTTGACCTTCACGTGTGCAATACAAAGTAAACGTGAAGAAAAATATTTTTTCTTTAAAGATAGCCTTTCAGAAAGAGGCCATGAAATAATGTTAAAATTTATATTTCTTTATACCTGCTGTGGTCTTATGTACAGGTATAGGCATGGACTATGGAAAGTGCGCCTTCTACTAGCCGGGCTAGAAAGAGGCGGCGTGGCAAGGGAGCGGCTGCAGCACCAGGTGCCCTTGCCTAACCTCGCGTTCCTTTTCGGGTTGTCTACCTTCATGTGATTTTATATTATAGATGGAAATAATTTTCTGCCGTAATAAACCTGTAATCGTAAGATTGTTGAGTTATACTGGAACGTTATATATGTTTCATACAAGGTACTAACAAAAATTAGTATAGTTTTCGTCAGAGTCAATTCTAGAGCTCAATCTTTATAGCATTCCATTGATGGTTAGACGAGCAATGATTAACATACGTGGTCAGACAAATAATAATATAATAATAATATAAAATAATAATATGCTATTGTTATTATTTATTTGTCTACTTATGTTGGCTATCTGGCTTAGAGCCCGGCATATTATAGATGGAAATAATTTTCTGCCGTAATAAACCTGTAATCTTAAGATTGTTGAGTTATACTGGAACATTATATATGTTTCATACATGGTACTAACAAAAATTGGTATAATTTTCGTCAGAGTCAATTCTAGAGCTTAATCTTTATAGCATTCCATTGATGGTTAGACGAGCAGTGATTAACATACGTGGTCAGACAAATAATAATATAAAATAATAATATGCTATTGTTATTATTTATTTGTCTACTTGTGTTGGCTACCTGGCTTAGAGCCCGGCAAACAACTCACTTCCTGTTGCGCTCTGGCTGCAACGAAATAATTTTCTGCCATAATAAACCTGTAATCGTAAGATTGTTGAGTTATACTGAAACGTTATATATGTTTCATACAAGGTACTAACAAAAATTAGTATAGTTTTCGTCAGAGTCAATTCTAGAGCTCAATCTTTATAGAATTCCATTGATGGTTAGACGAGCAGTGATTAACATACGTGGTCAGACAAATAATAATATAATAATAATAATATAAAATAATAATATGCTATTGTTATTATTTATTTGTCTACTTGTGTTGGCTACCCGACTTAGAGCCCGGCAAACAACTCGCTTCCTGTTGCGCTCTGGCTGCAACGAAATAATTTTCTGCCGTAATAAACCTGTAATCGTAAGATTGTTAAGTTATACTGAAACGTTATATATGTTTCATACAAGGTACTAACAAAAATTAGTATAGTTTTCGTCAGAGTCAATTCTAGAGCTCAATCTTTATAGAATTCCATTGATGGTTAGACAAGCAGTGATTAACATACGTGGTCAGACAAATAATAATATAATAATAATAATATAAAATAATAATATGCTATTGTTATTATTTATTTGTCTACTTGTGTTGGCTACCCGGCTTAGAGCCCGGCAAACAACTCGCTTCCTGTTGCACTCTGGCTGCAACGAAATAATTTTCTGCCGTAATAAACCTGTAGTCATAAGATTGTTAAGTTATACTGAAAAGTTATATATGTTTCATACAAGGTACTAACAAAAATTAGTATAGTTTTCGTCAGAGTCAATTCTAGAGCTCAATATTTATAGAATTCCATTGATGGTTATACGAGCAGTGATTAACACAAATAATAATATAATAATAATAATATAAAATAATAATATGCTATTGTTATTATTTATTTGTCTACTTGTGTTGGCTACCCGGCTTAGAGCCCGGCAAACAACTCGCTTCCTGTTGCGCTCTGGCTGCAACGAAAAGGACCGACCCCCCGGACTCCCGGTTTGGCCTACCCGAACCCGACCCAAACGCCTAGCTCGAATCCTCCTTGCCCGTGCTCGCCTTCCTCCTCCGATCTGTATTTGTCTCCCGTCAGGCCTGGCCCCGGGCTTCTAATCCTCTCGGAGTAGGCAAAGGGATCGGTCGCAGAAGCGGCATCGCCGGCGAGATTTGCCCACCGACAGCCGCGATGGCCGATATGGTCGGAGGAGGCAGCGCGCCAGGTCTGGGCTGGCGCCGTGCCGCTCCAGGTCCACCTCCATAGCGCCGGCTGCCAGCGCCCCGTATAGCGAGTCCACATGGTCAGAGGAGGTCTGGTTTCCCTCTTGTTCCTGCTTGCTCCCAGTTCTTTGCCTCGCTTGACTGTTAATTAAGTGCTAACTAATACCATAGCTGCTTAATTTATAGTGGTCACACCACGATAAATAATCAATTTACCGCTTGGAGTTGTATCTGTTTCTAGAGAGATTAATAAAGTAAAATGTTTTCTGTTAGTTCAAATATAAATCTGATTTTTTGGCACTGATGGAATGTTAGTCGAGATAGGTATTGGCATGCATGGACAAGGTATTATTTGGAGCCCCCGGGGCCCTAAGAGTAGATAAAGAGCATTGCATACACAAATAGATTTATCTGGCTGTATAGTGCCTCATCTCTCATATTACATAAATATCGTGTTTAAGTCTCATGGATATAATGGATATTGTTTTTTGTTTTCAGCCCTACCTGTAGCTGCACTGACAATACGTGAGCGACAGACACTTCGCAGATCCATAAGGGAGGCAAAGAAGAAAGGTGCCCTGTTTGCTTCCCCTTCCTCAAAATATAGTCAGTTTTATCCAAGGGGTTCGAGTATGTACCTGTTGCTAACATGTGAGATTTATTCCTTATGTAGGACCCAGCGCTGGGCAGCAAAATACTCCAGGTCAGTGTAAGATATGTTGGGGTTAGAGGGCTGGTGTAGGCCAATACTCCAGGTGATCAGTCTGGTTACTTGTCCCTCCTGTAGTATCCTCTGCGGAACAAACTTCTTACTACGGCCCTCCTGCGCACGAGTGCCAGTACTGTGGTGCACAGTTCTGGTATCAAGAACGTGTTAAAAGGACATATCCAGGTGAAGCGGGTAGTGTTCGGTTTCATCTTTGCTGCAGGGGAGGTAAGGTCAGCTTGCCATTCCAAGAAAGCCCCCCTCCCTTCCTGGATAAACTATTGGACCCAGGGGGTGATGTTTTATCTAAGTACTTTATCAGGTCTATTCGTTCTTATAATTCGATGTTTGCTTTTACATCACTGGGAGCCAAAATTTATACAGGCATAAACAGGGCCCCCGGGCCATATGTATTCAAAATTAATGGGCAGGTTCATCATCGAATTGGGTCTTTGTTGCCAGATGAGGGTAGACCTCCCGTGTACGCGCAGCTGTAAATTTATGATACTGAGAACGAAGTCCAGAATCGAATATCAATTTTCGATAGAGATAGGGAATGTGATAGCGATAGCCAAGTTGACAAAACAATTGTGGAGGGCCTGGTAAGATTGTTTGATGAGTCTAACGGGCTGGTCAAATCATTTAGGATGGCTAGAGACCTTTTGTGGCATGGGCAGTGCCAATCTTTGCGTCTTAGGCTGTTGCACGATAGGTCCAGAGTCACACCCCAGTATAGCGCGCCAACAGGGTCAGAGATAACTGCTTTGATAGTGGGGGATTTCTCAGAGTAGAAGAAGACCCCCGACGTAATCATTCAAGATAGAGGAGGTGGGCTTAGAAGAATTAGCAACCTACATGCTAACTATATGGCCCTGCAATACCCAATTTTGTTCCCTTATGGGAGCAGGGGTTCAAGTTAGGAATTAAATATAGCCAATCAGGAGCCTTACCCGTTAGGACTAGAGATGAGGTTACTATGCTTGAGTATTATGCTTTCCGGTTACAACAGCGTAGATGTGAGGCAACAACACTGATACGTGGCGACAGGTTATTCCAACAATACATTGTTGATGCCTTTGCCTCCATAGAGGAGAACAGACTCAGGTTTATAGTAAAGAACAATAAAAACTTGTGATCTGAGGTGTACAAGGGCATTGAAGATGCACTACATAAGGGTGATGTTGATGGAAATAGCATTGGCAAAAGGGTTATTTTGCCCGCTAGCTTTATAGGGAGCAAAAGATACATGGTCCAGAACTACCAGGATGCCATGGCCATCTGTCGATTCTATGGACCTCCGGACCTGCTTATTACTTTTACATGTAATCCAAAGTGGCAGGAAATAGCTGATGCTCTTGCGTTTGTTCCAGGGCAGAGGCCTGACGCTAGACCTGACATAGTTAGCCGAGTCTTCAAGCTAAAGGCGGACGAACTTGTTTCTGAGCTGAAGAAAGGGACTTATTTTGGGAAAACGCGAGCAGGTACAACCCCTTTTTTGTGCCAAGGCTGCCTCTCGGCTTTGAAAAAATGATTGTTACCATGCATGTCTGGTTCTAATGATGGTGTTCGTAATTTGTTGCAGTCCTCTACACTGTTGAATTCCAGAAACGCGGTCTGCCCCACGTCCATATCTTGGTTTGGCTTCAAGGTAACACTAGAGACCCACACCCCTCTTTTATTGACTCAATCATATGTGCAGAGGTACCAGATAAACAATCGGATCTTATCAGTTATAACCTTGTTGATGAATTTATGGTGCATGGTCCTTGTGGCGAGATTAACCAAAAATGCCCATGTATGAAAAATAGCAAGTGTTCTAAATTCTTTCCAAAAGACTACCAGGCAAACACACTTGTCGGTGAGGATGGGTTTGCGCGGTATAGGCGTCGTCCCGATACTGGGCATTTTGTGGAGCGGTATGGGGTTAGACTTGACAATAGGTGGGTTGTTCCATACAATTTGGCACTTTTAAAGCGATTCATGGCACACATAAATGTGGAGTGGTGCAATAAAACACACCTTATCAAGTACCTGTTTAAGTATATTACCAAAGGCCCAGATCGCGCTAGAGCGGTGATTGAATCATTTGGCACCCAAGTCCCCGATGGCAATTCACATGATGTTCCTGTTGGTACCACCAGTGTTTCCCAACCATTGGAGTCACTAGATGCCCAGAGACAGTCTGTAGACGTGGATGAGGTTAAAGAATACCTTGACTGTCGTTACTTATCCTCCCATGAAGCCGTATGGTGTATGTTTGAATTTGATATACACTATAGGACCCCTACAGTGGAGAGGTTAGCTGTGCATCTCCCTTGGATGAATACTGTCGTGTATCCAGCTAGGCAGCCATTAGCTGACATTGTAGATGACCCTCGTCACATGCGAACAACATTGACTGAGTGGTTTTCTGCTAACAGGATGTTTCCATGCGCACGAGAGCTAACATACATAGAATTCCCCACGAAATGGGTTTGGGATAGGAAGGACAAGGCATGGCGTCCACGCAAGGGACCTACAAAAATCGGTAGAGCCATATACATTAACCCTAGCTATGGTGAGCTTTACTACCTCCGTATGCTTTTGAATGTTGTCAAGGGCGCTACGTCATATGAAGATCTTAGAACGGTTAGTGGTGTCCTGTATCCTACATTCAAGGATGCCTGCCAGGCTATGGGCCTCCTTGGCGATGATAGTGAGTGGCGTGAGGCTCTAAGGGAAGCATCCGTGTGGGGTTCAGCCGCTCAGATGCGACAACTTCTTGTTACTATAATTCTTTTTTGCTCTGTTTGCGATGCAGTGTCTCTATTCCATGAGTTTTACACATATTTCACTGATGATATAGAGTATAAAATAAAGAAGCTAATGCAGTTGCCTTTCTACAAAGTTCCTGACCATCATCTAAGGAATCAGGTCCTGATTGAGCTTGATAACCTATTTGTCAAAAATGGTGCTTCAATGACGGATCATGGTTTGCCTAAACCTGACCTTAGCACTAGCAATAAGATGAAAAATAGATTACTAGCTGAGGAACTGGCTTATGACTCTGCAAATCTCCGACACATGCATGATACCCTTGCCAACCAGTTGACCTCTGAACAGCGACATATATATGATGTTGTGCTCCAGTCAGTCTATGAAAATTTAGGGCATTGTTTCTTTATGTATGGGTATGGTGGAACTAGGAAGACCTTTCTCTGGAATGTGCTCATTTCACGTTTGCGCTCAGAAAAGCATATTGTCCTAGCTGTAGCATCTTCTAGTGTCGCCTCACTCTTGCTCCCTGGAGGTTGTACTGCACATTCTCGTTTTAAAATTCCTATAGTTATTGATGAGTCATCCATGTGTGATATTAAAAGGGGATCTTTTCTTGCTGACTTAATTGTGCAGAGCTCTTTGATTATATGGGATGAGGCCCCCATGACTCATCGGCATTGTTTTGAGTCCTTAGACCGTAGCATGCGTGACATCCTTGGACAAATAGACTCTTCCAGCTTTCATAGGGTGTTTGGTGGGGAAACTGTGTTACTGGGTGGAGATTTCCGCCAAGTGATGCCTGTAGTTGAGGGTGGTACTAGATTAGATACAGTTGATGCATCCATTACTAACTCCTACCTATGGAGCCATGTTAGGATCCTAAGGCTTACAATCAATATGCGTTTGCTTGGGATGGCGAGTGCTGGGTTACCAACTGAACAAATCAAATCATTCAATGATTGGGTGTTGAGCATTGGTGATGGAACTGCAGAAGGTACTGCCCATAATGAGGATGATGGTTCTGCCCTTATCGAAATACCACGCGATATACTGGTTCCAAGGATTGGTTCTGCTGTTGATGACATTGTGAGATCTACTTACCCTAACCTAGAAACCTCATATTCTGACCCAGTATATCTAAGGGAACGGGCTATTGTTTCTCCAAAAAATGACACAATTGATGAAATTAATACCCATGTGCTTTCCTTAATCCCAGGCCATGAAAGGATATACCTCAGCTCAGATAGTTTGGTTGATTCATCAAAGGAGCATGGTAACTTGGACCTGCTTTATCCTGTCAAGTTCCTCAATTCTCTGCAATTCAAAGGAATCCCTCCCCATAAGCTTATTCTAAAGATTGGTTCCCCCGTAATGCTTCTGCGCAATTTAAACCAGAGTGCTGGCCTCTGTAATGGTACACGTCTTATAATAACACAGCTAGGAGATCATGTGTTGGAAGCTCAAATAATAACTGGTTCGCATATTGGTGATAAGGTCCTCCTTCCTCGAATTTCCTTGCACGTATCCAACACTAAATGGCCATTTGTACTTAGTAGACGTCAATTCCCAGTGCGACTGTGTTATGCAATGACTATAAATAAGAGCCAGGGACAGACTTTGCATAGTGTTGGCCTATACATGCCCCGTCCAGTATTTTCTCATGGACAGCTCTATGTTGCTATATCTCGTGTTACATCTAGAGATGGACTTAGGGTTCTAATTGATGATGACAGCGATCCAGACTCCAACCTCACTGAGAACATTGTTTATAGAGAAATCCTCCAAGCCCTATGGTATTGTTTCTTCTACTGTCATGTGTGTTCCATACTTGCTCAAATTGTTATGGCATCTTTCATGTCACCCATACACCCCTGCAATTGTTTGTTGTATTTTTCTCGTTTTTTGTGCTTTATTTGACTCCTGCTTCCCTTGCCATGTTTGCCTGTTGCCAGATGTCGTACAACTTGCTATCCCATATTAATCCAACAAGGCACAATTGGTGCATCAAGGTTAGAGTTGCTAGGATGTGGCACTCATCTAGGACTTCTAAGGGAAATGGTGCTACTGCCATGGAGCTTGCTCTGGTTGACGAACAGGTGACTACCTGACACGTGTGCCTATATTGTTTTACTCCATGGTTAGTATGGACCTTTGAATCTTTGTGCATCAGGGTGTTGGCATTACAGCCTGCATTGCCCAGAAGGACGTTAACAAGTTCGCCGATGCTCTAGTGGAAGGGCATTCATACATGATAAAAAAATTTCAAGTTAGCAAGCAAGCAAGGAAGTACAATGCCGTGACCAACACACACACGATCTTTTTTACGCCATGGACTGTTGTTGAGGATGTCCCTGTGGAGCTATCCAACAATCTTCCACTCTATGTTTTTAATTTCGTGGACTTTGAGGTCTTAGATCGCAGGGCAAGAGGCAAGCATGTTGTGCATGGTTTAGTAGGTATGTGTTGAGCCTCATGGTCTAGATTTCCGTAGCCTCTTTGGCAATGTAATGTTGATACCATGTTATGTTGAGGAATTTTCAACAGATGTTATTGGACAACTTACGGTCATCCATCCAGTCATACAGTCTAGTGGTCTAAATGGGATGACTGTCAGGCGTTTGGTGGACCTACGCGATTTAAGGTTGGTTTCCGTATTTGTTTATACATTTGTTGGTAATTATTATTGTTTTCCTAACCCTTCACTATGTTGTAGTGACTGGCTTTTGCAAGTAACCTTGTGGGCTAAGCATGCCACAACCTTTGAGGATGAGTTCCTTGCTGAAACTGCCGATAAAGATGAACCAGTCGTAATCGTTTTTGCTGGAATGCATGTGAGGCAATACTTGGGTGGGTGTTAGCATCGTGTTCCTCAATACTAAATATATGCCCATCATGCATCCTGATCTGCCCGTTTAAATGCTAACCTAGGTAATCCAACATGTGGGAGTGGTGATGCAACAAAATGGTACATGAACATTGACATACCTGAGGTCAATGCTTTCCGTGCTAGGTAACCTGTTACACAGCCTTTTTTCTTGTTAAGTTATGCATATGCCTTTGTGGGTGTGCTCACGTGGTTTGTCCTGTCCTCAGCCTACAGGGGAGAGGTTCTGAGGTCGTGCTCCTACCAGGGGATGGTGCATCTGATGCCGGTGCTATCGATGACCCAGGTTCTAATAGGAAGACTGTGTTGGAGCTCCTCTCATTGGATCCTCATGAGAATAATGTACTTCCTTCCTATCAACTCATCATATTTGTGCCTATTGTTGCATGGTGTAGTTTAACCTTTATTATGTTCTAGGGCGTACGCTTTACTTGTGATGCAAGGATACGGGAAGTCGACGTTTCCAATGGGTGGTGGTACAAGGGATGTGCTACATGCAAGAGAGGGCTAAAGCCAACTTTTGATGGCTTCGAGTGTACTAACTGTGATGAGACGCAACCAACGGTCATCCCTAGGTATCCCTTGCTCGCCATTGGTTCCCTTCTAGTATCCAGGCCTATCAACTGATCTTAGTAATTGTCTTCCCTGCAAACACAGCTACAAGCTGAGTGTGGTGATTGATGATGGTACTGGCCGCGTCAAAATATTTCTATTCGGTGGTGTAGCAGAGCAGGTTGTCTGGCGCACTGCTGCTAATCTTGTGGAAGAAAGCTCATCTAATCAGATTCTGCTTCCAGCTTCCCTTCGCAGTCTTGTTGGACGGAGCTATGTGTTCCAGGTGGTTGTTAGTGAGCAGACATTTAGAACTAGACAGCTGACTTTCTTGGCAAGGAGGGTGTTTGCGTCCCCAGCGGACGCTGATGGCCAGCGTGGTGGTCCTCGTGCTTCTATTGGTGGCTTTCCTCTAGGTCCATCGCCGAGTAAAACCTCAACCCAACCAAAGGAACCTAGTGTTGGGACAACAATTGAGACAACAAATACTACCTCAACCCAACCAAAGGAACCTAGTGTTGGGACAACGATTGAGACAACAAATACTACCTCTGCTAAAGAAAACGATGGCACCGATTCCACCTTGGCTAAAGTCCCCACCTATGTAGAAAGCGCTTCCACTCCACCTCCAGAGGCTGTTGTAGTTGTTGATGGCAAAAACTTGGCAAATGAAAAAG
Organism: Saccharum hybrid cultivar R570; assembly: GCA_038087645.1. NCBI lineage: Eukaryota > Viridiplantae > Streptophyta > Magnoliopsida > Poales > Poaceae > Saccharum > Saccharum hybrid cultivar. The sequence goes on from JAQSUU010000512.1 coordinate 7,679,200, forward strand.
GGGTGCTCTCTAGTGCTCGTGAGGATACTGGGTATGCACATTTTCTCTCGATACAATTACCTATTGCTCTTGCGTGTTACTTAGTATTCCAATTAAAGATGCTACCCGTTTCCATGGCATAAATGAATGAAATAATTATATATTGGGACGGAACCTGTTGATGATGTATTTGTGTGATGCAGGAGCCATCTGGGCAAAAGATCAAGATCTGCTCAGAAGGAGCTATCCTTTCCAAAATAAGAGGAGGCAAGGTATATTCTCTATCGTGTTGGTTCTCTGTGCACCTTGAACAACTAAATGATTTTTTCTTTAATTTTCCAGTGATGAGTAGGCCTACGTCGGTGTGTTGCACCGTCAACCTACCACCGCTACGCCTCCTGTCTAGACCACACATGTGGTTACCGTGTGCCCATGTTGGTGTCCTAATAACCAGCAATATATGCACATGGAAGAATAAATAGTGCTTGTTGCACTTATGCTTTGCTGTGACGCTGTCTGCTATCTGTGTTAGCCTTTTGTGTTCGTTTAGGGACCGTGTACTCCGTACTCTAGACTCTTCTACATCAGTTCATTCAATAAGGTCCTATGTATGCCTACCTGTTCCAGTGTAGCATATGTATTAGGCCATTTGCTGTTGTCTCGCCTGGCATCGTGCCATGTTACTACTACCATGTGAGATATTGTATTCCAAGATAATTTGTACGGTCATGTTCACCGATTTGAATAGATATATATCTGCCGTTTCGTTTGCATATGGTACCCACGTCCACGTGCTTGTACTCGTGATTTGTCTATCCTTTGGTGTAGGAGCAACTTTCTGCGGTACCCAGTTGGCCAGGCTCCTCTGAAACAGTTTACCATCATCTATATGTATAGGTGAACCGAGGTGTATAATGCACCTTAGAAATAGTTTTATTAGATTAGTTCTAAGTAGTAGATGATGTGACCTTGTATGCAAACTTGATAGCAGTAGGAAATTACATTGGCCAAGCACAGTACGCGGCACTTAGCTTGGAACCTAATGAGTTGGTTGTCTCCAAGGAACACATACACCTAATAATCAGATAATTTGTATGTGCGTCCATAGTACCTTGTTCTATCGTTCCTTATCGGCTAGATTCGTCAGCACGTACATCCCTGTTCGTCATCGTTCCTTCTTGCAGAGAATCACGTACTTTCCATCTCCGTTCCCGAGTGTCGAGGCTGCCGACGTGCTGCTCACCAGCGTGCGAGCTGTTCGCATAGTTGCATGCGAGGGTGCGCACGGTGCATATCCGTCGTGCTCTTAGAACTCGCCTCTTTTGAGCTAGCATCCGTCGTGCTCTTAGAACTCGTCTCTTTTGAGCTAGCTTATGTTCCCGGCCAGGAAAAGGTAAGGGCGCCATGCATGGACGCTGGTCACCAAAAAACACACAACAATTGTCTGCTGGCTCTAGAACCATGAGTGCATATGAAGGCTTAAATGCGATCAATGCATGTAGCCGGTGCCTGATGAAAGTAGCGACGACACATGCATGCATGCGGCTGAAAGGTTGATACTTTCAATACCCATAGCATGTTGAATTTTATGATTGGGCAGTTCACCTAATATCTTAAAATTTTAGGGAAATTTTGATGAAGTAACTGAACAAAAACCGAACAAAAACACTTCAATCAGCACCATCAATCAAACTAACACATAAACCGAGACAAAAACCGAACATAAACCGAACATGTGCACTTCAATCAAACTAACACATAAACCGAACAAAAACACTTGCACCGAATCAATTACGAAGGATGGCCTCCACTGAGATTACTTACAGATCAAAATCCTGACATTGGTGCTATTAACCAGCACCATCAGTTTTGCACAATCCTCTGAAAATACAAAAAAAAGAATAATAAATACTTTGATCAGATCAATCTCCTAGGGATTAATTATACCTCCCAAGACAATTGGCATCGTATCTGACTGAAATGGAACGATCGGCCGCCGTGGCCCATGGCCATGGTCGACTGCGTGAGCGACGTGAATCGTGCTGGCTTTGCGCTTCTAGGTTCTGGCTGAAACAAAATGTGAGGGCTGGGAAGGGTGGCGGCGGGGCAGAGAGAGACGATCTGGGCGAGTTTATTTATGGTTTTTTTAACAGAGCGATTAATAGTCCGACCCAAATTAGGGGGTCGATCGTTTTGCAAATATTAGGATACGGTTAGCAAACGACCTAAAATAGTGTTCTACGTGATGTATGCGTATACACTACTAAAGGATGCCTTGGACGTGATGACCTCTATGGGATTATTGCACTGCCGCATGCGAGCAATTAGGGGCATGCTATATAGTTTAGACGAAAAAAATGCACGCAACATCGGCTGGAACCTTGTTTAAGGTAGCCCCAACGACATGGGTGGTGCGCCATTAGGATTACATACCCATAATATACATACCCTGGGGTTCTACTTATACATTACAAATACGCGGTACAAGGAAACTAAATATAGTTGGATAGTTTTATGCCACTGGATTGCATGTACCCTCCTCCTCAGACGGTATTCATGGCTTAGTAGAATGGCGCGCGTGTCGGTCTCCCTTTACGTGGGCTTTTAGGCAATGCACCCTCCTTATTGAGTGAGCATATAGATGGGGTAGCATCATCTAGGCTCTTAGGCAGTGCAACCTCCATGTTGAGTGAGCACATAGATGCCGTACCATTTTGCATCCTGAGTGAGCTAGAGGCTGCAACATTCTCCATCTTGAGGGAACGCTTGGGTTCCACGAGTAGCTTCTTCTGCTTTACAATTCGAGTAGCATGGTACATGTCGCACAAGGATCGGTACTTGCCGATGCCTTCCGAGTCTCCAGTAGGATCCGGGGTGCTACGTGCCTCCGTTTCTACCTGCATGCAGGAAATAAAAGACCGATCACGAGGTGTGTCACATTTTGGTGACCATGGAATGTCTTAGTCTGCATTAATAGGTAGAATGATGAATTCACCTTGCATTCGACTTGTTGACATCGTTTTTTAGCACGTGTCAAGATGGTCAGGAAGGGCTAATCAGCAGAGGAAAGATTATTGTGTAGATTGATAGCTGATGAAAATGAGTTTGCTTATGAGTGGTAGCGGCGTATGGGTTCAAATTGAAATGTTGCCAATAAGGTTAAGGGTATTATTGCCGATGCCGATGAAAGATGGTTTGAAGACTGCTGCCGATGAAACAGGGGATGTACCGATGGAAGGATCTTGAAGGCTGCTACCGATGGAACAGGGATTGTGCCGATAAGAAGGAGGTCGATGAGAATACCATCGTGACTGAGGCGGACTATGGAATAAGATAGGAGTTAATTTCCTTATATATGTTTATTAGAGTCTGAGTTGTATCAAAGTCATGTGTTTCCATAGATTTGGATTTAGTGTCCTAGTCGTATTTGGTTACGATTCTATAGATCAGGATATAAATATAGGGTGAAGGGCAATGTAAAGAGAGATCAATCAATACATCAAAAACAACTTTTATTCTTATTTACATCTACTTTCGATGACTTCGTCAATTTGCATATTTTTCTTTTTTACGAGTTCTCATCGATTCGGCGAGTTGCATTGCTCCAGTGCAATCTTCGGTGATCCTCGAGTTCCGCGTGAGTACCTCTTGGCCGTGACTTCCGGGCGTATCGCTGTTGTCAGGACCAAAGTGCTCGTATCTTCATCCTTGTCGATTAACAGGTCAAATCGACTGGCACGCTTTGGATATCGATTTCGGGTATTAGCCCTTTGTGTTTGCAGATCTACTTTTGCATCAACACATCTTTTGGCACGTCCGGTGGGACAGATCTAGTCAAGATGCTTAATCCTGAGATCGATGCGGGGAACATCATCGCGGTAACAGAAGAAGATCTTAAGGACGATCAGAAGCAGGCTATGGAGAGGGCTATAGAAGAATATAGACAGCTCTGCTTGAAGTCATTCAGTTTGAACAAAAGTGGACAAGTCATCCAGAAGCAAGACTTGCCGTTGCCTCGGCATGTTACCTTTGATTCTAATCCGGGTAAACTTCAAGAGATGGTTAATTCTGCAGTGAATCATGCTTTAATTAATCATTCCAATGTGCTGTCCAATACTGTTCATAATGCTGTGATTTGAACTTTCAAAGAAGGGCAAGGGTCACCTCGTTACGTTGGGCCTGCTTATCATCAACCAGAATCAGCATCTGCTATTGCTCCATCGGCTCCCCCGGCCGTTGCGGGTATAGAGATTTCTTCTCTTCCAGTATCAGCAGGTTTATCTAACGTACAGTCTACACCGATGCGTCCGGATTCAGCATTATCAGGACGAGTTCATCTTAATACAGATCTATCAGCATCGGCTTTATCAGGTCCTGTACCACAGAATAATCAGACTTCTGTTAATTGGTGGGGATATGGTATGCCTCCAGAGCCATCTGTTTTTAACCATGGATCACCTCAAGTGTTTGATGCAACGGGAAAAGCTCCTATGCTATCAGCCGGTTCACCGATAGCTCAAGTACCCCAATATACTACAGCAACTACTGTACAACCAACTCTAGGAGGTTTCCAGGTGTCTTTGGGTCAAACATCTAGTTCAAGTCCATCGACAAATTTGTTACCGATGCAACAGAAGGCTCCAATCGTAAGTCAACCTGGAGTCCAGGTTTTACCTCAAGTTAGTTGTAATTATCCGGCAATACCAACAAGTTACCAACCATCGGCAAATTTTGTACCGATGAACGCTAATAATTGGCCAAGGCAGTTTCCCACTCAACATTCAGTTCAGCCAAATCAGCAAGCCACAGGTGTTCATCAAGGTCACATGCATGCTGGTTTTTAGAATCAAGCATCGACAGCTCAACCGATGAACCCTTTTCAGTAGGTTAATGGACCACAGATAGTGACAAATATACCAATTGCTGGAGATCGTGGGCCACAAAGGTATGCAGAAGGGTATCAGCAAGTACCTCCAGTGGAGATTCAACCATGTCGTCAACAAGATGTTGATGCTTTTTGGGCCGATAAAATAGCAGAAATTATGAAGGATCAGTTTGGGATCAAGCCCAAAGTTAATACCTATTCTTATTGGACTCCGTATCCTCCGGCATATGATTTAATTCCTCTCCCAAATCGTTACAAGGTGCTAGACTTTACTAAGTTTTCTGGGCAGGACGACACATCAACCATGGGGCATGTTAATCGTTTTATTATTCAATGTGGAGAGGCAGCTTGTAGAGATGAATTGAGAGTTCGTTTGTTTTCATCATCTCTATCTGGATCAGCATTTACATGGTTTATTTCACTACCGCCAAATTCTATTATTACTTGGGCTGATCTGAAAAAGCAATTTCATAAGTATTTCTTTGCTGGAGTTCATGAAAAGAAGCTTACCGATTTGGTAAAGATGAAACAGCGCAATGATGAATCGGTAGAAGGCTTTGTGCTAAGGCTATGAGATGTAAAGAACAAATGTTATAGCCTGGTGTTGGATGATCGGCATCTTGCCGATTTGGCTTTTCAGGGATTGTTGCCACACCTTAAGGACAGATATGCTTCTCAGGAGTTCGAAAGCCTAAGTCATCTAGTGCAAAGAATTTCTGATCAAGACACTAGGGTTTTTGAACCTAAAAGGAATTGGAATAAGAAAGTTTCATTTGTCGAAGAAGTAGAAGATTCTGATTCGGATAAAGAACCAGTTATCGGTTTGGCTGAGTGGGTTAAGAATAAAAAGCCGATATCTTGTCCCTTTGGTCACAAAGAGCCAGAGAAGTTTACTTTCGACATCACCAAAGCCGATAAGATATTTGATCTTTTGCTTCAGGAGGGCCAGATTAAATTGTCACCTAATCATCTGATCCCATCGGCAGAAGAGTTGAAGCATATGCTGTATTGCAAATGGCATAATGCAACTTCACACAGTACAAATGAGTGCAAAGTATTTAGACAACAATTACAGTTAGCTATTGAGTCTGGGAGAATAAAATTTGGCAATTCCAAGATTCAGAAGCCGATGAAAATTGATCAACATCCTTTTCCAGCAAATATGTTGGATACTGAAGGTAAAATTAAGGTGTTGACATCGGAAGCTGCTAAAAAGAATGCATCAGTAGATCCCCAACATCAGATAACTACCGATGATGCAAAAGGCAAGGGGCTATTGACAGAAGGTGGCAGTTCTGGAAAGCCTCCTCGATCTGGCATCATGATTACTCAACAAAGACAACAGGAAGGCTGACGTTAGCGAAGGGACCGATATCGACAATAGCAAGAGGAAAGACATCAAGAAGAGTGGAATCGGCATAAGGATCATTGGAATTGTCCGTTTTTTATTCATTGTTGGGAGGAAGATATTAAGTTACCTACTGTTGAAGATTGCCCAGAGTGCAATGGTTATTATGGAGTTAATCGTCCTATAAGAAGATTTCAATCTGGTAATCAAGGTTTGTCCATTAATGAGCCGATCAGAAGGAGAGCATCAGTATATGATCGGCTGGGGGGCAGGCTCAGTGTACATGAAAGGCTTGGTAAACACGTTGCATATTTTCCGAGAAACCAAGAGGAACTTGAAGAGATGGCAAATGCAAGAGTTCCTGATGAAGAAATATTTTACAGGGATCCTAATATACGTCGTGTAGAGACAACCAGGACCTATCAGCCAGTGTGGAAAACTAAACTTCCTCAATGGTGTCCAGAGGGTTTGACAAAGACACAGAAGAGGAAAATGCAGCGAGAGCGTCAAAAAGACTTTTACCAAGAAGGAAGTCCCTCCAATGAGAAATCTGGTAATCAGCAGTGACAGATAAGGCACAAAAATAAAGGCCCATCGGCAGATGTCAATATGGTGTTTATGTTGCCGATGGAATTTTTAGCTCTATCTGATAGCGAAGAAGAAGTTTTTTCTCTGACCAAATAGCTCAATTAACACTAGATCTAATGATGGCTATTTTTGAGAAGCCTGCCGATGATGAGAGATAACACCTCAAGGCTTTGTTTGTAAAAGGCAGAGTTGATGGGCAGCCTGTATCTAAGATACTTATTAATGGAGGAGCTGCAATTAATATTATGCCTTATGTGATGTATCAGAAGCTTGGTAAGGGAGATCAAGACTTAACTAAGACTGATATGATGCTAAAGGACTTTGAAGGCAATGTATCACCAGCTAAAGGGGCAGTGTGTGTTGAATTGACCATCGACAGTAAAACTTTACCGACAACTTTCTTTGTTATTAATGGCAAGGGTGCATATAATCTGCTTTTAGGAAGGGATTGGATTCATGCTAATTGTTGTGTTCCTTCTACAATGCATCAGTGTGTTATACAATGGATTGAAGACAAAATTGAAGTTGTTCCTGGTGATTCTTCTTATATCATCGCATCAGCAGAATCAGACACTTATGAGCGAACTAGGTGCATATCAGGAGAAGCTTGGGAAAAGAGTTCCTCAAGGTTGCCGATTACGAAATTCTACCGATCCAAGCAGTCGGTTCTGAAGAAGAGTTTTAATGGATAGATTTGCCGATGATGGAAAATTAGGTCAAGGATTTACATCGGCAGATGATTTAATAGAAGTAGATATTGGTGAAGGCGATGGACCAAGGCCCACTTTTATTAGCGCTAAGTTAAATTCCAAGTGTAAACAACAACTAGTTGATTTGTTAAAGGAATATAAAGATTGTTTTGCTTGGGATTATACTGAAATGTCTGGGTTAGACCGATCTATAGTTGAACATCGGTTGTCTATTAAATCTGGATTTCGGCCACATCAGCAGCCGGCACGCCGCTGCAATCCTAATATACTTCCTGATATTAAGGCCGAAATAACTAAATTAATTGAGGCAAAGTTTATTCGGTAGTGTCGATATGCAAAGTGGATTTCTAATGTGGTTCCTGTATACAAGAAAAATGGGAAACTTCGTGTTTGTATTGATTTCAGGAATCTCAATAAGGCCACACCGATGGATGGTTACCCAATGCCAATTGCTGATTTGTTGATTGATGCTGCAGCAGGGCATCAGATTATCAGTTTCATGGATGGTAATGCAGGTTATAATCAAATATTCATGGCTGAAGAAGATATTTCTAAGACTGCTTTTAGATGTCCAGGACATGTGGGATTATTTGAGTGGATAGTTATGACATTTGGTTTGAAAAATGCCGGTGCTACTTATCAAAGAGCTATGAACTTTATTTTCCATGAATATATCGGCACGTTGGTGGAAATTTACATTGATGACATAGTGATTAAGTCTGGAGACATCACAAAGCATCTAACCGATTTACAGAAGATATTGGAGTGCACAAGAAAACATGGATTAAAGATGAATCCTAATAAATGTGCATTTGGTGTATCGGCAGGACAATTCTTGGGTTTTATGGTGCATCAACGGGGTATTGAAATTAGTAGAAAATCTATTGAGGCAATCAACAAGATTGTTGCTCCTGCCGATAAAACTGAATTACAATCCTTGATCGCTGATCAGGAATTTAAATGGGGGGATGAACAGCAGTCAGCCTTCAAGATGAAATGGATGATCAGAAGAAATGGATATTATTGGCCGACTATTCTTGAAGATTGTTTTAAATATTTTAAAGGATGTCAGGAATGTTAGAAATTTAGTAATATTCAAAGGGCACCCGCATCGGCTATGAACCCTATAATTAAGCCTTGGCCGTTCCGGGGTTGGGCTATTGATCTCATCGGTCAGATTTATCCACCATCGAGTAAAGGGCATAAGTTTATTATGGTTGCTACCGATTATTTCACAAAGTGGGTTGAAGCAATTCCTTTAAAAAAGGTGACATCGGCTAATATGATTGATTTTGTGAAGGAGCATATTGTTTACCGATTTGGCATCCCTCAAACCATCACTACCGATCAGGGCACTATGTTTACATCGGGTGAATTTGATGAGTTTGCTATAGGAATGGAGATTAAAGTTTTGAATTCTTTACCGTATTATGCCCAGGCTAATGGTCAGGCTGAAGCATCTAATAAAGGAATTATCAAGCTCATTAAGCGCAAGATTAAAGAGTATCCTAAGAAGTGGCATACAGCATTAAATGAAGCTTTGTGGTCATATCGGATGGCGTGTCATGACGCAACCAAGGTAACACCTTATCAGTTGGTGTATGGACACGATGCAGTCTTACCTTGGGAGATTAAAATTGGTTCTAGGCGAATACGCTCTCAAGATCAATTAACAGCCGATGATTATGATATCCTTATGAAGGATGAGTTGGAAGATGTAGCAGATCATCGGTTAAAAGCTTTGGTTAGCATCGAGGAGAATAAGAAAAGAGTAGCTAGATGGTATGACAAGAAGGTGAAGGTAAAGGAATTTATCGATAGAGAATTGGTTTGGAAGTTGATTTTACCGATTGGGACTAAAAGTTCTAAGTTTGGCAAATGGTCACCTAATTGGGAAGGTCCATATCGGATAAATCAATTTGTTCCTGGTAATGCATATATTCTTGAAACTCTCGAATGAGTTGTATTTCCCAGAGCATTAAATGGAAAATATTTAAAGAAATATTACCCTAGTATCTGGATGGATGCATAAAAGAGTAATTGCCGATAACAATCCTATCGGCTAGAGTCAAAACAAAGTATCAATCATTGCCGATGCGCTAATTTAACAAAGCTTGGATAGCCGATATCGCACGCAGGCGAATTTTATCGGTTTCTTTTAATTCCTTGGCATCTTCATCAGCACTTCCTTCCACAGGCTTGAGTTTCTTCTTGAGGACCAAGGCCTTGCGAGCTTGGACGTCTCGTTCTTGCTGAAGGACCTTGATAGCATCAGGAAGCTGGTCTTCTTCTTGCTTGGCTTGAGTCAGGGCTGTTTCAACCTTTTCCAGTTCGGCTAGCAGAGCTATCCTTTTTGCCGATAGGTCTAAGATTTTCTATTTAAGATTAGCACCGTAGGCTTGCAAGTTGCTGATGCTTTTATGCTTCTCATCGACAGTTTGCTTCAGCTGTAGCATTTCTTCCTTAAGTTGAGCATGAGCTGCTCTGTCGGCAATACGATGAACAGCCTTTTGATATTGAAGTTGTCTGCTCTCCAGATGGACTGCTGGGAAGATGATTTCTTCAACATCGGCAGGGACTTGGCCACGGATTGTTTTGAAGATGGTCCTTGCAGGGTCTGAATCGATCACCAGTTGAGCAGTATCTTGTTGCAGCAGATTCAGGAGAACTTCTAGTTTGTCATAGGTATCTGCCGATATTGTTCCCAATGCCAGGAAAGAACTCGCCTCTTCTCCGTCATCATCGGAGACGTCGATAGCAAAAGAAAACAAGCTATCGGGAGAATCTTGTTCCTGTGAAATAAAGAGAGTTAGGAATCCTATTTATGGTGTCTGGGGATATTATAAACCAAACAGTTAATCGGTTTACCTGCTTCAGGGCAATTTCTTGAGCCTGGCTTGAGGGAGCGGCTTGAAAAAGATCATGCGAAGGATTGACAGAGGATGCCGATGGAATGTCTTCTACGACCTCATCAGTAGTCGGCCCTTGGGGTATAATGGCTGATGGTGTATCTTGTACAGAAGAAGCAGCTTGTTCAATTATATCAGTGGGTCGATTGATAGGTGTTAGAGCGGATGAAGGGGCTGGTGTAGATTTCTGTCGCTTTTGTTGAGCTTTAGCATCGGTTAAAGCTTTGCGCTTTGTTTGGGCCTCAGTGACAATTGGCTGGGGGGCATCGACATGTGTTGATTGGGGAGCTTGCATGCTTGGTGTGCTTGCCGATGTGCCCGTTTGTTGCTGCAAAAACGAGTATAAGATTGGATATTTAACAGAAAAAATATAAAAATAAGAGAATACCTCTAAAGGAGGAGTAGAGGTCGTGGTGCTTGATATTGGAAGAGTTGCTGATAATGATCCAGCTGCAGCTCTCACATCCTGATAGTTATATGTTAATATAGTAAGCAAGGTTATTACCTTAAAAACCTTGATTAGGCTTGAAGCAGCAGCCATTGGAGTGGCCCTGGATGTTGCTAGTCTTGGTTTGGAGGTGATAGTTTTGGCGCGAGTCCTCTGGAAGGTTAAGGCCTCTAAGGTAGGGGCGTTGTAGCCAATTATTGAGACTGAAGAAATAGGATGGAGGTTGAAGGGTCTTCCACTTTTGCTTATTGATGAAACTGGATCATCGGCCTGTTTCAGGGAAGATTAGTTACTAATATACATATAAAAGGAAGGAGAGAGACAAAAGTTAAAAGGAACTTACTGCATCGTCAGGAACAACATAGTCGGGATCGATCATGTGCCGATATGTATGAACGGATGTTGAAAACAACTGTTCTTTCCACTCTTGCCACCATTGCTTATATGACTCTGTGATGAAAGACACTGGTGACCAGGCGGAGAGATCAACATTTGAAATATCGGCATCAGGAGCAAGTCTTACTACTCTACTCCATTCAGTTCCAGTTGTAATAATTTCTCTGGGCTTAATCACATCGGCAAAGCATAGCTTGATTGGCAGTTGCCCAAAGGCTAATTGGCGAGACACTACCGATGGATTGTAGAATTCATAAGTGATATGGGAATTCTTCCTGCTGCCAAATGTGTTTACTGGGATTGCTCCGAGGGTAATAATAGCCATCATAAGATCATTATCTTGGTTCAGATCACTATCGACAAAATTGAAAAGAAGAGGGAACTTGTTATCCTCATCGATATAGGGTACCCAAGCTCTGAGATCACGAGGGAGACCATGGTAGAAATTCTGAAAAAACCTGCCAATTTGATCTTCATTGGACTCTGTTCTAGGAAGGACGATTATGGCTTCGCCGAAGTTGAGAGGAGGGCGTGTTGCCGATTCATCATCTCCAAGGATGTAATCTTTGGCGATCTCTCGTGGGAATTCTTGGGCAAAGAAATCCCATTGTAGACGCTTATGCATGTGAGCGTTTAACCACATATTGATGAACCACCACGGGCCTCCTAGATTGCCGATGGGTTCACCAAGTAGAAGCTTCTGAGACACTTGGTGGAGAAGGTGGTAAGTTGAGCTCAGGAGGTATCGGCCAAGTGGGAATCTGACACCATTGGCCAAGAGTTCCGCTGCTGGGAGGAAGGCGTTAGTTGGTCCTACCGATCGACCACAGAAGATAAACTTCTCCAGCCACATGTTCAGGAATATGGCATGTTCCCTTTGATTGACAGTACCAGTTTTTTGGTACTCTTAGATATATCCTGTCCAGCCGCCGATGTTGCGTGTATTTACTCTATACTCAGTTTTTCTGCCAAAAATGTGGCCTTCATCGACAGTTGAGATATCCAAGCCGGTGAGCATATACATCAGCAAGAGTAGGGGCACATGGGCCATGACCGAACATGAAGGTATTTGTGGTATCTGACCAAAAATGAGCAGCAGCTATCATCATGGATTCATTCCTTTGCATATCAGCAATGGATAGCCTGATACATTGATCTATCTTCCGTTCTGCCCAGAACACTTGCATTGATCTGTTTACTCTCAAGTACTAGTTTTTCCACCCTTTGGTAGGTTTGGGCCAAGATCGAAATGTATCTTTCCATAAATTCAAAGAGAAATTTTGAGCTTTGAAGGGAATACGATTAGCTTCTGCATTGATCAGGTCAGTTGGATCTGGATCACCCATTGGACCTAGGCAATGGAGGGGAGGTTGGTTGGTTGGAATAACCAGTGTGTTGCGTAGTTCCTGAGTTTGGAAGATCAAGAAAATGGAAGAAGTAAAAAATACCAACTGTAAGAATTCGCAAGGGGCCAGAAGGGTCGAAGTAAAAGTAATAAAAAAAAAGAACAAACCGCAGGGACGTTGAAGTTGATCACCATTGTTTCGAGAAGGATGAGGGCACGAGCTGGAGATTAATAAATGACAATGGAAGGAGCTCTGGTGGGTTGAGGATGCGCAGTTAGGGTTGCCGCCGGATAGAGAATGCCAAAGGTTGCAATTTGAAGGTAGAAGATGAGCAGTTCAGAGAAATCTATTTATAGGCCATTTGGGGTAGGGGTATTCTTGACTTATCTCTATGCCGTACGCGAATGGATCGAGGTGGTTCAGATAGATATGGTAACTGTTCGCACGATAATCAAGGGATTGTACAGAAGATTTGATGGCATGGCAAGTAGTCATGACTTGAAGGATATTTTGATACAGGATCTTTCAGTTCTAAAATGGTGATGTTGCTGTGATAAGATCTTGCCGATGGATTGTTATTTTGGTATCTCAACCGTAATTGAGGCAAAAAACAGTTGGAAAATGTGTGATATTTACTGAGATACATGGATTAGATCTAGATTTGATTAAATCTGGTAACAGATCATGTTATGCTTGGAGAATGGGTTGAAAAATAGGTAATAGCAGGCATTATATGGAGTAAATTTCAGAGCATCAATATCTTATACTCCGAAATTGGGGGGCATGTGTTGACATCGTTTTTTAGCACGTGTCAAGATGGTCAGGAAGGGCTAATCAGCAGAGGAAAGATTATTGTGTAGATTGATAGCTGATGAAAATGAGTTTGCTTATGAGTGGTAGCGGCGTATGGGTTCAAATTGAAATGTTGCCAATAAGGTTAAGGGTATTATTGCCGATGCCGATGAAAGATGGTTTGAAGACTGTTGCCGATGAAACAGAGGATGTACCGATGGAAGGATCTTGAAGGCTGCTGCCGATGGAACAGGGATTATGCCGATAAGAAGGAGGTCGATGAGAATACCATCGTGACTGAGGCGGACTATGGAATAAGATAGGAGTTAATTTCCTTATATACGTTTATTAGAGTCTGAGTTGTATCAAAGTCATGTGTTTCCATAGATTTGGATTTAGTGTCCTAGTCGTATTTGGTTACGTTTCTGTAGATCAGGATATAAATATAGGGTGAAGGGCAATGTAAAGAGAGATCAATCAATACATCAAAAACAACTTTTATTCTTATTTACATCTACTTTCGACGACTTCGTCAATTTGCATATTTTTCTTTTTTATGAGTTCTCATCGATTTGGCGAGTTGCATTGCTCCAGTGCAATCTTCGGTGATCCTCGAGTTCCGCGTGAGTACCTCTTGGCCGTGACTTCCAGGCGTATCGCTGTTGTCAGGACCAAAGTGCTCGTATCTTCATCCTTGTCGATTAACAGGTCAAATCGACTGGCACGCTTTGGATATTGATTTCGGGTATTAGCCCTTTGTGTTTGCAGATCTACTTTTGCATCAACACGACTGAACAGAAGCAGGCCGCACCCATTAGCCACTGTTTGCACAACAGACATTCAGAGATTCTGTGCCCACGCTTGAATCCCACACATCCATTGGTGGTCCACCTGGTCAGATGTACTACCTGAGATTGGTTGATGGAATGCTGTTGTACTCCTGTTATGTCAACCAATCCCATGATATCTTCAGTCTGTACCACTTCTTTGAATGATACTTTGCGCACCTAGGTGATGATTTATGTGGTGTTACATATAATGTTAGTAATAAATAGAAGGACATGGTTGTTTTATTAAGTGTGATAACATTTGGAAACCTGTAAAATCTGATGAGACAGATGATTTTCTCGGCAGAGGGAGCACAGAGCCTCTTGTCGTAGATCCCGACAGTCTAGACAAAAGAAGCTGCACCGACTGTGCCTGTCTACTGTTGTTGAACTATGCATGGGGCAGGGGTGACCAAACTTGTTGCCAAGCAATGCTGCCATACGCTCAGCGCTTATGCCCGTAGCAGCCATTACGGCCAACTTAACACGCTGAGCGAGCAATAGTTACACTTGCCACCTAGTGTTTTTTGATCGGTGTTATACTTTACCCTATCTGACAGTATGTGCCAATGCACGTACCCACTACTACATGCCAGGTAGCATTGTTATGGTTTAGTTCTTTGGAAATAGAAGACAAGCTAAGGTGATATGAGGATTCACTTCTTTGGATTGAAGGCAGATTCAAGTAGCATCGGTTTCAAGTATCTATGAGAAGGCGCATGGGAGCGGAGGTTTTGTGAAAAGTCAGATACCCCATCTGCGCGTCGGGAAGTACCTAGGTGGTGTGTAGGTGCTGGGACACATTTCATAAGTTGCAGCCATGCATAGCTATGAGCAAGGCTCTAGTGGACGAAACGGGGCACAACTAATAATAATGGGCAACTGGAGCAATCATTACAATGTGGCTATTTCTCACCTTGCTTTTCTTTCTAAAGACACGATCAACAGGTTTGTGGGTTATAGTATCTACACTAGGCTGCTACTTGGGGCTGGAGAGCATGGAAGGGCAAGGTGTGGCCTGGAAGGTATATATAGGGATGGTCTATTTAAGGGACCTTTCGGTGGGTAGCCCCTATAAGTTGCTCTAACAGCCTGATCCGGTTGTGCTTATTTGGCCATGGCTGACGCTGTTTACGGCAATCTTATGCCATGATTATAGAGAATGACACCAATAATCATGCTATAGGCAGGTTCTGTGTCAAAAAACATGTTATCTGGGTTACCTACTGCTCAGCACTCGGTGCCCCGAATATTCTAATGATCCTAAATGCACATATGCCTTGAATCCGTATATGGAACGATAGACATTTACCATCTCCAATTTTGATAAATACGTACAGTCGAAAATCATATTTGAGGCAACTTTTGGAAATGTGAATCCTTAATTACCAATAAACTTCGGTATATTTGATTCCGGTGGCAAGATGGCGTCCGTATGTTTAGCGCAAGGAGAGGATGTTGTCATTACGTTACAATCTTGTCAAAATAGCTAAAGTCTTGTTTGGTTGCCTCTGTTTTTTTAACACACATCACATCGAATGTTGTGGCACATGCATGGAGTACTAAATATAGACTAATTACATGCATGTCGGCGTAGATTAAAAGTAATTTATGAGACAAATCTATTAAGCCTAATTAGTCCATAATTAGACACTAATTACTAAATAAGACGAAAATGCTACCGTATATGTTAAACTTTAACAGGGCAAACCAAACACCCCTAAAACTGGTGGTTGCATGTTGTAGGCTTTGGTCTGGACACTTGTTGTCACGTTGTGGTACCAGCTGCTGCCTGGTGATGCACTTGCAATAAATTGGCGCCTGGTTGCTGCTGGCTGCTGCTTGGTAGGTGGAAAAGACAAGACCCTGCTTTGGTGCTTCCGTGTCTGCATCCCTGAGTGTACAGCATGGACCAGTGCAGCGGCGGCGTGCAGCCATGTGCACGCTAGGCTCATGCTGATGGGTACCATCTATAATTACTGCTCTATATTGTTGTGCACACAGGCACACAGCTATGGCAGCAGCAACAATGAAAGCCTCGGACCGCTCCAAATGTACAGCCAACACATGGGAGAATTGTGGTCATCCCTTATCCCTGGCCTACGTTGCACTGGTAGACACTTTTTTTTTGTTTACATATGCAGACTGCATTTATTTGATTGGCTTCGTGAAACATGTTCTATCCTGTCACATTTGTACAGCAGTGCGTGTCTCATACTCTCTTGGATCAGATTAACTTGTCTCTTACTCCCTCCCTCCAATAATACATGCAACTCTGGGTTGCGTATCAGATAAAATTATTTATGTTTGATCAAGTGTTTAGTGCATAATATTCATAGCTATGACTCTAAATTAATTTATTATGAAATTATATTCCATATTTAATCTAATGATATTTATTTGGTATTATAAATATTTATAGTTTTTTTATCTATAATTAGTTAAACATAATATACTAAAACATGCTACTGTGCTAGAATTGTATGTTTTCTTGGACGGAGGGACTTCTACCTTCGTCCCATAGGGATTGTCCTTTTTTGACTCCCAAAAATAAATATTTCCAATTCTATCTAGGCATAGACAAGGGGTAGTACTAATATTTACGGTACCTAATAATATGGAATTAAACAAATTAGCATGCATTGCTCATAAATATAACATGTGTAGCACCATTCCACAGTCGTTCATATATCACTTCACACAATATAATACAGGGGTAAGAAGACAACAACAGATTGTCCACAATCAGTTGTTGCTCTTATGTTTGTGTGGGCCTAATTTCGAACAAGGTACCTACGCACAATCGCTAAAGTTGCGATGAGTATTACTCTCGCTATGGCTTGCTGCTATTACAGCATGCAATGAGCCGTGTGTGTAGCTCAAGTTTTACAAACACTAGCACCATGAGCCGTTGCCACAATGCCATGCTCGAGTTGTCGAGCTGCCACCTACTCCACGCGATTACCGCATGAGTTGCCGATGGTCCACTGCACGGGAGCTGCCACCTAGGCGCCCTGTGCGAAACACTTCCTATGCGTAGCGCCGGTCCGCCGCACGCGAGCTGCTGCCCGGGCACCGCGTGGGAGATGCCGCTGCGCCGCCCCACTCTAGCTGGCCTCGCGTGCTCCGTTACTGCAAACCTAGTGGTGGGCTCTGTTTCTGGTCAAGAAGCAAAAAGAGACCTTCTACTTTGCTGCTTTGAGAGAGACAAACCCCATGTCGTCGTGTGCTTTGTCACAGTTGCGTCTTACGTACATAGTTATATTGTTTTCACTCTTACATACAATTTTGTAGTTACTCTTTGGTTATTAATATAGATAATGTTACAGTCTTGTGGATGAAAATGCACATCATCTAATAGCGCCGAAGATGAAACCTTCATAGCCAAGGGTGAGGATGACATATTGTGTATCAGATGGCAAGGTGTGTCTCCACAGCAGTTGCCTGATATTTTGCATAAGCTTCAGTCATCTTCGACCTCTTGCTCTACCGAGAGTGCCCCCGTTGAAAGCTAGCCAGCCCTTGGTGCCGTGCTGCCTCGTCGTGCAAGTGTGCGACTGCAGCCGCAACAGCATTGCTTGCTGACCCATGCGCTAGGCCGCCGGCCCTTCCTTGCTTGCTTGACCTAGCTATACCTACCTGCCTGTGCACCCTGCACTGCCCCGCACAGGAACCCCCGATGTGCAAACGCACTGAGCTATCTATAGCGGCGTCAGTGGACCGGCACGCGGTGCCTAGCTGGGAGAGATCGTCGGGCGGCCGGTGCCTGGCTTAGTCAAACCGGTCATCTTCTTGTGAGCCCGTCGACTGACGGATAAGCAGATTATCAGGCAACTGTGCTTGAGTATTTCTCAAAAATAAAATACACAATTAATAATGGCTCAATGCAAAGTATTGAAGAAATTACAGACAATTTATTATAATATCTATCTATTTAACTGTCCATTTTCGGATTACAAGACCTTAAAGACGGTGGGTTGCCTGTAGGCTGGTGAACTGCCCTAAGCTTCCATCTTCTCCACCGGTGTTGGTTTCATCTAGCTACCTTCACCCCACTAGACACAACCTTACCAGGCTAGCTATTTGCCTTCCCCATAGCGGGCCATCTCCCTCTCAAGTTCCGTTATTTTAGCTTTCAACCTAGCATTCTCTGTGAGTAACTTGCCTTGTCTACTTTGTAGTCGTGAACAGGTCCATTCAAGGTCGTCCCTTTCTTCAGCAACTTCCTTACATATTTTTGCGACGCCCATCACCCTCGCCTTCCAAACATCCAGTTTCCTACTGCTAAAATCATTGATTTTAACAAGGCCACATTTCTCTAGCATGGTGACGGCATCAAGAGCCGACTTTCTAATGGCTTTTCTTGCAGAAATCGATGAGGTGGCTGTGAACTCTCATGGACCACGGTATCCCATGGAGACCCAGTTAAGAAGATCCACTTCTATGATAGCATAGAACTTCGTGTCCTCCCTCTGCTTGCATGTAATTCTTGGTTCATTCAGTCCAAGCCGACGCACAATCCATGCGAGGCTCCTCAAGTAGTTGATGGTTAGCTTTGCCATGTAGATCACCTGGGATGGTAACTAAGGAATAAAATTACAGTATGTTAGGGTAAGTGGAGACGCAGAAGAATATTTCGCTCAGCTTATACAAGAAGTGAATACTAATAAGTGTTCTATCTAAATATCGAGCCAAGTGCAATTATTCCATGCACTGACCTAGCACGTACGATGTCTAATTATTCTTAGGCTTAGTGAATGAGAAGTGGGAATTGATAAACATATTTCTTGTCAGCCATACCTCGCCCCCTATGGCTTCCTTCTTGCACGTATAGGATGCCTATGATGGCATAGACTTTGTGTCCCCTTTTATAGACTCCTAGAAACTATGGCTCGCACAAACGCAGGTGAAGGAAAGGGGTAGGGATATAGGTTCACCATTTTAGGGTCCGTTTGGATTAAATTTAGCTACTAAAACTATTTTAGCTACTCTTGGGTGATAGAGGGACTAAACTATTTTAGCTCTCTTTTTAGTCAGTGTTTTAGAAAATTTAGCTACTAAAGTGACTAAAATTTAGCTGGCTAAAATTTAGCAAGGGGAACCAAACAGGTGTTTTAGCTCTCTTTTTAGTCCGTGTGTTTGGAAATTTAACTACTAAAGTGACTAAAATCTAGCTGGCTAAAATTTAGCCGGGGGAACAAAAAAGGCCCTAGTGTATGTTGTCGTTTTCCCCATCCCGTTACGCGTTTTGACCTCAAACTGATAGCCGAGCATGGGCGTCGATATTGATAGATATGGGAAGCAGTTTAAAAATGGGTTCACGTGGGTCTATTATTGCCACCCATGTTATAATTAGACTCAGACATGAATATCTACGCTTTCTCTAAAATAAATACTCCGTCGGTTCAGAAGAGAACATAATTATAACTTTCCAGTAAAATAAATGATTTTAGATTTCGCTAGATCTATACAAAATATTACTAACATTATATTTTATGATACCAAATAGGGGTTATTACACTAACTATGGGGTGTATTTTATATAGAAAATTTATTTGTAGAGGCAATTGTTAATATTACTTGTGTTTTCTTGACCAAAATTTGTAAAAAATTGCTTATTCTAAATCTAGAATTGAACAGGTAACGCCTATACTTGTCATTTGAAATTTGCATCAGGACCCATCCCTATCCTTATGTTTCATCATATGATGTAGATTGATTCGACCCATGAGACAGTCAGCCAGTCACCCACCTTGCCAATTGTGACGGGACAAAACATGCTTCAGAGTCTATGAAAATTAAATGCTAGCCTGCATGCTTAGCTATAGTGTATGCATGTAACTGAAAGGCTGAGACATGATAAATGATGTGAAGAATTGACAGTGCTTGTATGGAGTAGTATGTGTTGGATTCATGCGTGCAGCTGAAAGCCTAGAGGTGCATTAATGCAGCACCACCAATGGTCACTTGTCCATGCAACATTCATTTACTTTCATTTACTATAGCTGTGTTTACATACAAAAATTTTTGCAAAATGATTCTGTAGCACTTTTTGTTATTATTTGGCAATTAGTGTCTAATCATAAACAATTAGACTTAAAAGATTTGTCTCGTGAATTTCGTCTAAACTGTGTAATTAGTTTTATTTTTTATCTATATTTAATGCTTCATGCATGTGTCCAAAGATTTGGTGTGATGGAGAATCTTGAAAATTTTTGCAAATTTTTTTTGCATCTAAACTGGGCCTATGTGTATAGTCATTGCCATCCATGGAGCCATAGGTCCAGTTAATGTGATGAGACTTGATACACATAGATGACTGTGCGAGCTTGTTCTTTGCTCCTTGCTCTGAGCTCCACGCTAGACCCTGATTAGTCCACTTACTGATACATGCACCGGCGTGAGCCACGACAGGTGCCTGCCCCCGCCTTGGCCCTCACTTGATATGCCAACACTTAGGCTGCGTTTAGATGCAAAATTTTTTGTAAAACGGCAAATAATATCCAATTATAGTCTAATTAGGCTTAAAAGATTTGTATAATTAGGCTTAAAAGATTTGTCTCGTCCATTTCGTCTAAACTGTGTAATTAGTTTTATTTTTATCTATATTTAATGCTTCATGCATGTTATATTTTTTTTTATCTATATTTAATGCTTCATGCATGTGTCAAAGATTCGATGTGATGGGGAATCTGAAAAATTTTGCAAAATTTTCAAGGAACTAAACAAGACCTTAGCAGAATTGTTTCTTTATCGATCCATAGTTATTCACTTTTTCTCTATTGGCCTTTTTCCTTCTGTGCTGCACCATACGATGTGATGTATCCTAATGTGGTGAAATCTCGTAATTAAAGCTCTTTGTCCTGTCCCTTTGTTAGCATTTACTCTTACTCTGTCCTTCGCGTTTGGCTCATGGATGGATGTTCAGGGTTGCATGTTTTCATGGTGCATGTGCGTCCCTATTTATAGCCTCTAGGCCACCTATCCATTGATGGTTAGACAAGCAGTAATTAACATACGTGGTCAGACAAATAATAATATAATAATGATAATAATATAAAATAATAATATGTCAAACAAGATTTATTATGAAAAAACATTCCATCATTGGTCAAAGTTGAAATTCGTTGACTCCTCGGGAAACGAGAATTGCATTCTTTTTGGGACCGAGGGAGCACATCGTTGTAGACGTGCGTGGTCATATCATTTTCTCCGTAGTTTATTCTTGATAGAAATATTCTTCCGTTCACAAAAATATATATAGTCTCATTTTTTGAGAATGAAACAGTTTAAACTTTCATTGAATTATATGAAATAGCAGCAATGTTCGTAATATACAATAGGTACTATTAGATTAGTTATATTAGTTATATAATATATTTTGGTAGTATTTTTTGGTAGATGTAGATGCTGGTATTATTTATTATGAACTTAGACGGACACATAAGCTAAGGGCCTGTTTAGATCCCACCCAAAAACCAAAAATTTTCAAGATTCCCCGTCACATCAAATCTTGCGACACATGCATGGAGCATTAAATGTAGATAAAAAGAATAACTAATTGCACAGTTTGCCTGTAATTGGCGAGACGAATCTTTTAAGCCTAAATAGTCCATAATTGGACAATTTTTGCCAAATACAAACGAAAGTGCTACAGTAGCCAAAAGCCAAAAATTTTCGGAACTAAACAACGCCTAATTATTTGATCGGCGAGGATACTGTGGTTACATTCTTGGAGCAAGTGATTTTGTCCACACCTTGGCAGGCATGACTCAATTTATATCTCTGTTTAAGTGGTCACACTACGGTCACTGTTTAAGTGGTCACATGTCTCGCCTTGCTGGATTTACACTTTATAGTGACGAGTGCCGCTACAGACACACTGCTGGTGTTATCACGTCAATATTTATTTGGTTCCTAGTCCTGGTCACATACATGCTGCGTCTCCATCCAGACGCGCACCCCAGGCGATGCGCGTGTGTGTCTACTTATACCGGCAGACCAATGCAAGACCACACATTCTAGATCAGCTACTCGCGGGCAGGCAAAGACCAACGCATAGGTAAATAAGCCTCCCAACATTTTCGCGTTCGTTCCCACCAGCAAAAGTGCACTATTTGTGCCACATGCCCACGTGTATAGGCCAAGCTAGGCATAGGTTTCTCTGCCTAGCATTCTATTCATTTTTATACTTCGAATCTTCTTAGTTCATCAGTGCTACATATATTTTTGCATAAGCATGGGAATCGGTAGCTCTGAATAAACAACTGGATACAAGTGAAATGTGGTCATGCGTTGTTTCCTTTAGATGATAGCGAGTGGAATATATATGCGTGTTTTAATCGTGTACACCTTTCCTTCAGAAATATGCTCATCATAATAATTCGTTGTTACATACGTCTGACAAATGGCAGAACGAGTATCGGTAACATGGACAGGGGGAAGAGCACGAACAGGGAGCCAATGCCGCAGGGCTCCCAGAGAGTACAGTCTAGTGATTTCGTAACCCAGGTACACTTTAATTTTAAGAGGGGTACACTTTAACATTATTAGGCACAACTAACACTGTTTCTTCCCACATTTTTATTAGCTATTATTTCATGCATAGCACATGTTCTTGTTAGTGATCACCTAGCATGTAAATGGCTAAGCGTATGGTAGGTGGTAATTATTTTCATGATTTCATAGCCCATCCGTGTATGTAGCTCATCTATATATACACTTTTTTATTCTTTTTAGGAACCTCTTGTAGTGGTTATCTCGCGCAAGGACATCCTGCGCCAAATCATTACTAGCATAGGCGCAACTATTCGTACTGCAGGGGTGGTAAAGATGGAGGACTGCAAAAGGATGGCCTGGCTTAGCATTGAAGTCCCATCTAAAAATGGTACAAGAGGCATGGTGCTTGAGAACTTCCGAGGTGCTCCTTGCATGACCGATTATGGGGCAGAAGAAAATGTTTGTGAACTAGCAATTCTCCACCTCATGTCACGTTTAAATATATGGGTCAAGGATATAAGTTATGATCCACTCATAGAAACAAGTAGGCAGTTACACTATTATATGTACTGGTCACAATACCTTCTCACCACATATCAAGAATTGAGTGCGGAGAAGGATGCCTTATTCAATGCCCACAAGTCTCTTTTGGAGTGTCTGGGCTCCATCTGTGTAAGATACAGTGACATCCTTCCCCTAGCGTCTAGTGCTGCAGCGACAAGCATACAAAGTCAACCAGTTACGTGCACAGGAGCAGAAGCACCAGAGCTACGATATGGAGGGCTTGCTCGCGAGCTAACTAGCGTTTTGCAGGATAACACCATTGGTGTTAATCTGGCAAATGTTAATTGAGTGGTACGCATATCCAATTATAGTTTCATGTTACATACCTCTCCGAATTTAGCAATCCATTTACATGTATTTGTGTACCCTCTCGTAGGAATTCAGTCAAACGAGGAATCCACTCTGCACCATCCAGTTCAGTCCAGTGCGTATGGGGCCTTAGGCTACCTAATAATCTCCTTCAATTATATTTCTCACACCTATATCTATCACAAACCATGTACCACCTAGCGAATTTACCTCGTACTAGCATGCATATGGCTCCCTCTACAGGGGGACATCTTAGTCCATCTGGAATGTTGGGTCACACAGATGGCACTATATATTATGATATCCAGAATTGCCCTGCCCTATAATGTAATTTCTATGTGTTTCAAGTCTGTGCCTTCCCACCATCTAGGTTGCATAATAAATAATATTGTGTGCTTTGACCTAATATTGGCTCAGCTACTGTGTTAATATAACTACATGCATTCTGCATGTGAAATTATATACACGTATGAACGCGCGCACACACAGTGTGTGTCTATATGCTCCTTATAAATATTGTGCCAGTGTGTATGGCACTATTTGATAAGTAATTTCATCTCCAGCACAGGATAGATTAGCATATTTAGTCAGCTAGGTAAATCGCATCCATCTCAACTATAATTAACGGTGTATGAACATAGTCCCTAGTGTACCCGACTAGCATCGAGTGGTCAACTACACAATCAACGAGTATAAATTAGCACACAAATTGATGATGAGGATTTTTTTTATAGATGGCTACTTCCTTGCATAATTCATCATAAAGAGGATGGAACGTTAAGGTACATACAACCATACAAAACATTACCGCTGCCCTCATAGATTAATACAACGGTAGGTAAAATGCTTCCATATATACAGCATAATATTACAAGTCCAGGTCTCAAGGGGGTGATTCAGGCAGCAGTCCATGCTTTGGCTACCAGAGGCCACCACCTTAATTACTTGATAATGAATTATGGGGAGGAAGTGGCAAGCATATGCATCTTAGTTTGTGTGCACTGGTACTGGCTCTGATGAACTCAAAGCATCAAATATGCAAGAAATCATTAATGGTGGTAATAGCAGGGAGACTGACGTAGTGTTCCCATATTATGTCCTCTACAATTTGGCTTGATCCATTGAGACGTGCACGCATGGCTTCTGTGGCATCTAGGGCACGAACAGGCCAACCCCAAACACCGGCAATGCGACAGATCTTTCTAGTTTGTGCTCTCGCAAGGGCTTGCGTATTCACCTTCATCTCATCTATACAGGTAGAAAGCCCCCTATGTCCACTAAAATAATCCTTTAGTTCTCGCACGCCAATTGCCCTGGCCAACCCATTGTGGCCATCGATCTTGCCAATGGACATAGTATCATAATACTCTTTGATTTCCTCAACTAAGCCATGTTGAACCATATCATCAATATGGCAATTTAGATATTCATTGAGAACCAACTCATCAGCATGGAGCCACAAGAGGCAGCTCTTGAACCTCAAGTTTGGCCGATACCTCGCAAGTGCGAAGGGATCACCAATGGAGGGATCAAATTGTTTAGCGAGAAACCCATGGATTAGTGAGTTGGACCCACCTACCAAAACTGGCACCCGGCCACGCCTTGCAATAGACATCGAAGTTGTAGTTGCAATAGATCGAAACCAAGGTACGGATAAATCATCACTAATTGCTGAAACCATTCCGATAAGGTGATGAGGAATACCGTGTTGGTCATTTAGATTGACCTTGTTGGTTGCAATGTTGAGGCCAGCATAGATTTGCATCTTGTCGGTGTTTACCACTTCGCCACCGATCGCCTTGCATACATCGATTGATAGCTTCGTCTTTCCCGTACCCGTGGCGCCTAGAATCACCACTGGTTTAATCGACAACATTTGGAGTCTATGGCAAGGGGAAAGAGTATGGGGGATGCAATCGGGGGAGGAGGGAAAGTGTCGCCGGTGGTGCCAATCGTTGCTCACCGTTGGTGTGTACTATATTAACGCATCTTACTACTTCTACCACTGTTTATGTGAACTTCCACATGGCAACCTTACAGAGAAATACAATGTCCTTAAGGACATGATAAGTGTTTCCACTAATTCATTTCTGGTTACATCTAGTTGCTAAGGTAGGTTACAAACACAAACTATACGTGTGCTCATTTCTCATGTGGTAATGAACCATATTTAACTCATTTTCGGTTAGAGGATAAGTATTTGGTGCATTTTTTAGTTTGTCCCTTCATGGGTGCCTTCTTTCACATTGTTTCTATATGAGGTAAATGTTGCTAGGCCATACCTTCTTATGTTTATGTTTAGACGTTGATTAGACCGGGTGTCTCCTATTGGCAATAACGACACCATCTATTGCATCATTATTGTTGTGTGAGGTGCGTATAGCGACATCCTAGGTCTTGTTTGTTTGTCAAGTGAACAAATTTTATTTTTGGTCTAGCGCTTAAATATAAACCACGCGCCCAACTTGTAATTTTTGTAAAATTCTTGACCTCATTGGTGTCCCCTAGCCATATAATTGCACTATGTCTCCACCTTGCTACACCATTTCCATTTCTGTCATCATGTTGTATCTGTGCATCATACATAAAGGCACTCATGCCCACGAATAATGGAGAAAGCCCCTAAGGCATCTCACAACTACTGACTGACCATACCACTACACAGCTCCACGCGCATGTGATCTAAACGCATCCTAAGTGTTGGCATATCAAGTGAGGACCTGCCAGCCTGATGTTTGAGCTTGTCCCTGCATGGGTGTTTCGCATTGTTTCTATATGAGGTAAATGTTGCTAGGCCATGCTTTCTTATGTTTAGACGTTCATCAGACCGGGTGTCGCCTATTGGCAAAATAACGACACCATCTATTGCATCATTATTGTTGTGTGAAGTGTGTATAGGGACATCCTAGGTCTTGTTTGTTTGTCAAGTGAACAAATTTTCTTTTCAATCTAGCGCTTGAATATAAACTGCGTGCCCAACTTGTAATTTTTGGAAAATTCATGACCTCATTTGTGTCGCCTGGTAATATAATTGCAGTATGTCTCCAGCTTGCTACACCATTTCTGTTTCTATCATCATATTGTCTCTGTACATCGTACATAAAGGCACTCATGCCCGTGAATAATGGAGAAAGCCCCTAAGGCATCTGGCAACTACTGCCACTTTATCAGTCGCCATCGACCATACCACTACACAGCTCCACCCGCATGCGATACCACGGTCCCTAACATTAAAGAATACCATCGGGCTGGCAGGTCCTGCCCATGAGTAATGGATAATGTCCGTTAAGCACCCAACAACTACTCCCATGTTGTCACATCGCCACCGCCTATGCCACTACACAACACTACCCGCGTGCGCTAACACAGTCTCTCACATTAAAGAAGGTCCTTGGACTGGTGGACACAGCTCCATCCTTCTATCTATAAGATGTGGCAATGAAGAGCCCCTCCACATCATGAGATCTCGCACGTTCTCGCACAACATCCTTTCCATCAAGAATCCCTAACATTAAAGAATACCATCGGGCTGGCAGGTCTTGCCCATGAGTAATGGATAATGTCCGTTAAGCACCCAACAACTACTCCCATGTTGTCACATCACCACCGCCTATGCCACTACACAACACTACCCGCGTGCGCTAACATAGTCTCTCACATTAAAGAAGGTCCTTGGACTGGTGGACACAGCTCCATCCTTCTATCTATAAGATGTGGCAATGAAGAGCCCCTCCACATCACGAGATCTCGCACGTTCTAGCACAACATCCTTTCCATCAAGAATCATACCTCCAATTCCTCCCTTTTTCTACTTTCTTATACAAGTTGTGCTACGTTGCTTCTCGGTGCCCTTAGCAAGGTAACCAAGTCATTATCGTATCTATAGAAATCTTACCCTCTCCTAAATGTTGAAAATGACTTTCCTCATTTTCCTCGCAGATGGCAGATGAAGGGTGGACCACCAGCTATTGCCTGAACAAGGACGGCTTCCCCAAGCTCCTGTATGCCACTATGGTCAGGCTAGGTATTTTGGATCACCCAGAATATGTAGGAAGGGAGTATGAGGAGTATGGCACTAAGAGGTGTGAGGTGATCATCTATGTTGGAGCAAGTAGGGATTTCCCTGACATAAATCCTTGGATGGTGTCCACCACAGGGTTTCGGTTTGCGGACACTTACCAAGCTGTCGCTCGCAAAGCTTTGAGGTACCTATGCCAGATTTTTGAGAAGCCAATATGTCATACACCCATGAGATTCTTCCCCCCTTTTGTAAAGAACAACCCTGTGTGGGTAGCCCGAATGAAGACCCTAGAAGGCCTTGAACTTCGTAAACATGATCCAACTACGATTTTTATGTCTGACTACTTGCTTTCCTTGGATAAGCAGTATGATAGGCAGGCTAAGCATTTGAGGAAGTGCATTCGTAGGGCACAGGAGGCAGAGAAGCAGATTAGAGAGCTCCAACTGCAGCTTGCGAATGCTAAGGTGCAGGTCGCTGAGGCGGAGAGCCGTGAGGCAGCAGCAATTGAAGCCTTCAAACAAGCCGAAGATCGGCACACTCAGCTACTGAAGAATATCTATCTTGTCAATAGGGCCAAGAGAAGGATTGCCACCCTCGAAGATAGAGAGTGCCCAATACTAGATGGAATCCCAATTGCAACCATGGAAGAAATTCAAGGGGAAATAGTGGATACACTGCCTGCACCTCCCCCAACCGAGGCCTCCCATGGAATTCCTGAGATAGGGCCACCAGATGGAGAAGAGATTCTCCCACTCACTCAGCCACCACTAGGAGATGGTGCATGTGCTCATGCCATCCTTTCAGAGGATTCCTCAAGCTCCGAGGCATGATCTAAGTGGCCACATGGCCCCCTCACGGAATGAGGCTAATATGGTCCGAAGCTAGACCCATAAAAGTGGTTTTAGCGATACGCCCTTACGCCTAAGGGGAGTGAATCCTGATTCACTTGTAGTGTTTGCTCTTTCCATCTACAATGTAATCCCCACCTACTGTTGTGCTTTAAATTAGTAGTTCTAGCTAGGTTCGCTTACACGCTCGCGTGAGATGTACCCGTATTTTAGTGTTTGCCTTTTCCACCTATAATGTAATCCCCACCCAGTGTTGTGCTCTGAATTAGTATTTCTAGTGCTGAATCCTAATTCACTTCTTTGTAAACCCTCGCGTGAGGTGATGTACTGTATTGCAGTGCTTTCTTTTTTCCAAGTATGGTGTAATATAATCCTACCATGTAATCACTCCAGTAAATGTTTCTTTGAGCTAGCATGCCATTGATTTTATTAACAAATAGTATCTTCCTTGGATGTATTTTTCCAAGATTCAATGTATCAAACAAGCCCTTCCATATAACACATAATGGAAAAGACACCTTAGCCTTTACTAACATGT
This sequence comes from Saccharum hybrid cultivar R570, assembly GCA_038087645.1. NCBI lineage: Eukaryota > Viridiplantae > Streptophyta > Magnoliopsida > Poales > Poaceae > Saccharum > Saccharum hybrid cultivar. The sequence continues at coordinate 7,708,207 of JAQSUU010000512.1, forward strand.
TTTCCCAAGGTTCGATATACCAAACAGATCACCCGCAGCGAAGCGCGGGCATCAGTGGCTAGTAGTTGTAATTTGTAGCATCGTTTACATATGCTCTAAAGATATGCTCTCGCCGGCTGTGTTTGTTTTCCTCGTATAAAAGTTTAGCCCTGTCACATCGAATGTGTGGATATATGCATGGAGTATTAAATGTAGACCAATTACGAAATTAAATGCATAGTTTGAAACTAATTTGAGAGACGAATTTTTTAAGCCTAATTAGTCCATAATTTGATAATGTCGTGCTACCGTAATCATGTGCTGATGACGAATTAATTAGGCTTAATAAATTCGTCTCGCGGATTACTGAGGACTCCTGTAATTTGTTTTTTTATTACTATCCGAACACTCGACGTGACACCCCCATATGACACCCGATGTGACACCACTAAACTTTAGGCCTTGTTTAGATGCGAAAAGTTTTTGGTGAAAATGCCATATTGGATGTTCCGTGCGATGTCGGAAGGGGTTTTCAGATACTAATAAAAAAACTAATTACATAGCTTGCCTGGAAACCGCGAGATGAATTATTAAGCCTAATTAATCCGTCATTAGCACTTTTGTTATTGTAGCACTTTAGTGTCAAATCATGAACTAATTAGGCTCAAAACGTTTGTCTCGCAATTTACACGCAAACTGTGCAATTAGTTTTTTATTTCGTCTATATTTAATACTCTATACATGTGCCGCAAGATTCGATGTCATAATTTTGGGTGAAAAGTTTTCGGATCTAAATAAGACCTGGTCCCATCTGTCTCGACCTCTACAAGGGAAGTCTCTTCTCAGTACGTAACCGGCATGCGACAATAATGTCACTCTGAAGAAAAAAAAAAGTATCATGTTATGTAATACGTTGTACATATCGGATTACACGCAACATTGTGGACAATTTTATTTTAATTTAGAGATTGTGGATTGACTAGGGACTTGTTGGAAATTAAACACGTGCCCACAAGGTGTTGAAATCCAACCATTTCAATATTTCTTGTTTTTTTAGAAGGAATCATTTCAATACTAAACTGTTCAAGACGGGAGGGAGAGCCTTCGGGCTTGTTTGGTTGCCTGAACCATGGTGGCCCGTCAGGACCAGCTGGGCCAGAGCATCCACAACCAGGTTTTTCAGTTGCAAAGTGCCATGTTTGTTTGAGTGTCTCGGTTGGGCCTGGCTCTTGCAGAGTGCTATTTGGATGCAGCACTGGTTGCCCAACCACCAACTAACATAACTACTCTTTCCGTTTTTATTAGATACGTACTAGTGCCTCAACTACCAACTAATATAACTGCTTTCATAATATATAAAAATTTGTATGTTGTAAAATTTTAAGATTTTTTAAAATTGAATGGACAAAGATAGATTTAATCTGTACCATGCTTTTATTATTATTTTTTGTTTGATAACAGTCTAGGCCCCTAGGGCCTGGCTTTCTACTCCAGTACCAGCACAATTTGCCTTTTCTTATAACTCTGTGCTCTTAAATGTTCCACTAGATTTTCCTATCAAGGTGTATGTGTATCCTGTATAATTTTGAAGGATAAAGCGTTTATGTCTATCCTTCAATTCTTCTTGTCCTTTCCATGAGTTGCTGATACTGTTTTATCCCTCATATATACACGGACATTATTCTGTGTAGATTTCAGCATAAATATATAACTGCTACGGTTAATGCTTTTATCGTTTTATCTATTGTTCCTACTACAAAAGAATAGTAGAAAAGGGTTGCTCAAGATCAAAGCAGCAGGAAACTGGAAAAGAGGTACGGTCACATTAAAAGTTGTATGCTCATCATGTATAGGATCCGACACATATTCATGCATGGTCTAATTCAAGTCTCCCAAGACATGACCATCATGTGCACAGAAAGCACATGTCCCCCGGCTTCATATCATGAATTACTTTTGCTAGGTGAACTAAAATCCCTTCTCTGAAAGCTCAGATATAGATGCACGTTTGGATCAATGTCATAAATTGAATGCACATAAACAAAAACTAGATCTGGAATTCTGGATGTTTAGTCACTTACTTGCGATTGAGACATTTCCACGTTTTGCTCATACACGTTCAATAGACCTAACATACACACAAATTATATGCATTAATATTTACTTCATTGAATCACATTCTTATATTTCCAATGTGATATAAAAACCCTACAACAACTCACATTCTTATTTCTCAATGTAATATGGAAGTCTCGTAGCAATACGTGGGGAATTCATCTAGTACGCTTTATTGTACTGAGCTATTGCTATCCTTTGATGCCCGGTGTGTGTTGAGTTCAACCATAAAACTGAACAACTATGTCCAGTAAAACTAGTCAGGGGAACTATGCACGTTCTGGCATTGGAGGTAGCGATTACATGGAAGAAGATGCCCATGTGTGCATCTCTGATATGTTGGCATGGTCTAAAATGGCGGGTGCAGCGACAGCAGTGACGAGGATGTAACCTTAGGAGCAGACACGCTTTGCTGGATGGGCATATCTATACCTAATAATAAAGAGGCAAAATTTCTCTCCATCTATTTTTTAGTCTGATCATTCCTTAACTAACTTTATAAATGTGAAAAACCGCATGTAACCCTTCTATTTATATAACTAGGAATCCTAATCCAATTAGATCTTTTCGATTTCGGGTGAATAAGAATCTTAATCCAAATAGAAAAAAATATAATAATATGGACAACTAGCAATCTTAATCCAATTAGATCTCTCCAACTCCGAGTAACCGGAATAGAAATCTTAATTCAAATGCAAAAATATAAGAATAGAAATCTAATAAAGAGAAAAGAAGGGTACAATTTCTTTGTTTAGTTTCTTTTCGGTTCTTTTTTTAGTTTTTTCTGGTTTGTCTGTTTTAACTTGCTCAGAGTAGCTCGACTTTTCTGATTTTATTTTCATTGTTTTCTCCACCTAATTTTTTTGTTCTAATAAATATAATAAAAGTAAAAATAAAAAATAAATAAGAGATCACATCCATTTTAATCTTTGACTCTTTAAGAAACAAAGATTTTTACCACTAAGTTAGTTTAATTTTTGACTCAAACTCATGACCTGTGCTACAACTCACTGCGTATTGGATCTCGTTGCAACACACGAGTATGTTTGCTAGTAGGTACCTAAATATAGATTATGTATTTAAATGTTTATTCCACAACATTAACCTAGCTTGATATATAATTAATTTTCCCAATGGGTTACTGCCAGGATTTAAAGAGTAGTTTTAGTCTTTTAGATGAATTCGCTATGAAGCAAAGATTGTAAAAACCAAAGAGAACATTCAGTAAAATAAGATGACCCTAGAATAGATTAGACAAAAGTGGAGAAGAATAATAAAGTGAATTTAATTGCTTAAAATTTGATATCGAAAACGACGACAAGATTTTCAAAAATATTTATACCTATGGCTGGGCATTCGGGTTATCCGAAAAATTCGGTTCGAGTAATTTGGTAATTGGAAATTCCGGTATTAGAAATTGTTACCTGATTTTGGCCCCGAAAAAGTATTGCCCGAAATTTCAGGTACCCGATAATTCGGGTTCGGGTTTTACCCGAGATACCCAAAATTGACAAAACCAACCATTTTGGAAGAATTCTAGTAGCATATTAAAGCAATAAACAATGGCCCTTCAAAGCACATCATGTCTTCGTATCAATTAACAACAAACCAATTATCAAGTTAGCATAAATCTATATTAATTCATACCAAATAATAGATTTATAGTGCACTGAACCACTTCATGTCTTCATTTTAGGAATAGAAGACAACATATTTGAAATATTTCGAGTAGTTCGGGTACGGGGAACATTACCCGAACTACCAAACTAAATTCGGGTTTTTACAGTTACTATCCAAAAATGTGATCGGATATTTTGGGTTCAAGGATTGGGTATCGAGTATTTTGCCCACCCTTATTTATAGCTACTAATTTCGCTGGTACTAAACCAATTTGATAGTCCAACTAATGTATACGAGCCAACTAGTTTTAATTTGCAGGGAACCTAACAACAAAGTGTAGCGAATCTTAACCAACAAAACATATGACTTTACATCCATATGTAACTCAGCTAGGCATCTGATCGACCCCTAGCTAGACCTAAGGCACTAGTCACCGGTTAAACTCAGCTTCGCGATCAAAGACAGGGTCTAAGCTATAGTGAACATGTACAAGAACCCGCTGCTTCTCTGGTTGCGACTGAGGTGGTGCTCTCTTGGGTATCATTCCTACATCTTGATATAATTCTCGTTCTTGATCTAATTTCCATGCTAGATCACATGCATATTGTGCTTCACAATTCTCGAGGACAGACTCATCCTCTTCTGAATCATCATCTTCTTCCTGAAGTAGTAGAGAGGCATAATCTTCTGCGCGTCTTTGGTACAGGCGTTGGTGGAGCTAGCTATGGCGGGGATAGTGGCGGCAGCGGCGGCGATGATTGTGACGATGCCTGGGCACAATTGTCCCTATCTTTTGGTATAGCCTGTCGTCATGCTCCGCATTGTTCGTAGAGGTCCCACATAACCTGCACATCTAAGAAATCAGAGACCACTATATCTCATGTCTCTGCGACATGACACAAACAATCTTTGTCTTGGTCGTCGATGGTCATCAACACACTTCTACAACAATGAGGACCAGGAACGTAACTTTCATGTCATCACGGCAGTATTGTGTCAATTCAATTGCAAGTAAGGTCGAGTCACGGTTGGATCCTATAGAGCTCGAAAAAGAATGCATTATAGGGTATCATTTTCAAACCAGAGCTTCAAAAAACATCTGAACTAGGCAAATAATATGTTAACTTTTCACTTTATGCTTAAAATTCCAACATCTACCAGGTCTATTTCTTACAAAGACAACTTGCACAAACTCAAACACAAACAGAATATAAATATCCTGCACCGTGGATCTCAACAGAAGTAGAAACTAGGAAACTAAAGACTAGGAAAGCCTAGAGATGAACAACTGGAGAGATTGGCTGGTTAGGAGCAGCAATCCTCTTATTTATAGAGCTATTACACACTCCTAACACTGCTCTTAGATATTTTGGCAGAACCACTTAACCCAGGGGCAGAATGGTCCAACTTGAGATCCAAGCATCCCAAGGTCACGGGCTCTTCACGACTTTGCTTTTCCTCAACACAGGCTTTGTGATGATGCCATCTGTCTCCTCCCATTCCCACCAGAACTCCAACCGGGGTTTGAAGCCCAGACCCGAGAAATTGTCCACCGGTGGTTTTGAGGCTCAAACCACCAAACCCCATGTTGAAGCATATCCGCTACACTGCCTCCATGGTCTTGTAGGATCTCTGTTAAGCCTAGAGGGGGGTGAATATGCCTGTTCAAAACAAACTCAAACTGAAATCAAATTCCAGGTGCCGCACTGTGGCACTGCTGCTCAAAAGAGCAGCACAGCTGCACCTACAAACAAGATCAATTCACAATTCGAAATGTACCAAAGGAAATTTAGATCAAGAAAATTATTGAGCTTCCTGATGCATAGTAGAGTCTAGATCACTAGCTAGAAGTAGTAGGAGATGCACAAATGAGCAGATCGAGACCAAACCCTAGAATCACCACAAGAACAACATATAGCACAAAGTAAAGCAAGAACACAAGTAACACAAGATTTATCCCGTATTTCAACTCACCACTAAGGCTTGTCTACCTCCACATTGTTGAAGTTGCCACTAAGGCTTGGGCTTTGCAACCCCACCTAGTTCTGAAGTCAAGGAAGTGAATCATTGACATGAGGGAGTTCTTACTAGATGCTTGGGTGATTACAAATGTCCCAGAGCAGCCACACAAAGACTGGAAGCTTCCGGGCGACGCCTTGCTAGCTAGGAGCAAGCTCCAATAATAACAAACACAATTCACCGGCTAAAATGCGAACCAAGTGCTCTAGGGGTTGGGAATCAGTTGGATCCACTCTCTAATCACTTTCAGAGGCTTAATCTCACATGGATTTGCAAGGAAATCAAGGGAGAAAGCTTAGGGGAGATTTGGGGTCTCCAATGGAGGTGAGAGAGAGCCAAAATTGCACTAGGTGTCGGTCTAGTCGAAGACTGAGGCGACAGAGCCGTTGCGAGGAAGGAGAAGGGGTATAAATACCCCTGTCACAATGGTCACAGATAAGTTGCGGCAGAGCCGCGCCTGAGGTACGGTAGTGCTGCACTGTGGCAGTACCTCACCTCTGCTGCCGCGCCTGCCAAGCAGCACAAGAATAGGAAATGGTGTGCTTGCTACCTTGGCAAAAGACTTGAGGATGTATAGATGGAAATGTGAGCACTTGGTTACATATTCAAGCTTGTACATTGTATCCCCTTTATAGTATGGCTTTTCCTATACTCAAATTTGAAATATAAAATGAATTAAACACTTTTGAGTTCATCGCCGCAATCTTTTGTAATTGGGGACTCCACCATCCCATGTAACATCCTCCTTTTCATATTTCCTGCTTGTCAACTCGATAAATTTCATTAGCTCTCTAATTGTGTGGTCATTATAGCCAAAATCCACATTAAGGCTTGATTGCACTTACAGACCTCGACACGTGTCATTATCGTCCTCGACCGCCGGATCACCAAGTCCTTTAGCGCCTCCGATTGACTTAGTCAACCGCTATCTTGACTAGGTCAACATGGTCTACTCCTCCGCACGTATCTTGCTTGTTGATGTCCCCAAGTGTCAGCTACCCACGGTCAGTCTTTCGGCCATCTTGGTCCCTCGGCCAAGCCTCACGTTTGTCCTTCACCGCTCCTAGTCCATCGACACGACCCATATCTACTTGACCTTCTCCGTATCCGTGATCGTCCTTGTGCTCCACACTTGCACACCAACATAGCCAAGCGACATGTTGCACATACACTCACGCAATGGTTAGTCTCCAAAGTCCAAAACAACCAAAGACGATCATCTCCTAACAATCACTCATCACAACTCGACACACAAGAGTGCATATCAACCTTGGTTCGCAATTTGCATGTCAACTTTTATATATGAGTCGTAAATATTTGTATGTGTTCCAAGTTTAAAAAAATTGAGCTACCAGATACAGTATATCTCAAATACACACTGAGGCACAATGGGAAAGAACTATTAATGAGATTAAAAATTAGAAAGAGTTACTAATGACCAACGTCTGTGGCTAATGGATAAAGGTTATACATTATCTATATCAGAGATAGCAAAGCCAAGAAACTCTCAGTAGCTAATGACTAAACATTTGTTGAGAAGCTTATGATATTTATGTCTTTTTTAAGAAAAAAACAGATTATATCTTTTAATTAGTGACAACAATTGGAACTAAATCACTCGGCGCCATACAGTACAGTTTTGCCTAGATTTACCCCTCAAGGTACCGCGAGGCAATCCTAGGCTGCCCCCTGGCAAAAGAACCAAGAAGGCCGGTGCCTCGGGCAAAGTCCAAAGTAGAGATGAAGTGCAGAGAGCAGAGGTGCGGTACTCTCTCTTCTGTGTGGATGAACTCGATTGGAGCTGCCGAGGAACGTACAGAACAGCAACCAAGGATGTTTAATTCAGGAGTGAACTGGACATAGATAGACTTACCATCGGTTGGATCCGTTCTTTGTGCCTAGGAAAATCAAGAAAGGGGTGTACTCTGGAGTACTTTGGAACGATGGATGGCCCCGATTCTGAGTGTGGTTTCTTAACGAATCATGCGAGCAGATGGAGTGGGTGTTGAAGAGCAACATCAGCCTCCAAGCGGTGGTACAAAATTTCCCCTTCAACGATCACAACATTTACAACAGTGGGCTGTCACCTCTAAATCTAGCGAGCATGTGGAGCGAGCAGGGGCACAAGAGGAATTTGAATGGGACTCGGATGTTGCTGTTGTTCTTGAAACCAAATGTGATGTTGAAACAGACTACCACCAAGGAACATCTTTCCTTGGATTTCATCCTTACAAAGAGAAGGTGGCATATCTGAAGTTTTGCTTTCACTTTTTGTGTCTAGATTGAATTGAGCCAGTATTTTTTCTTAAGATAATTAACTGTCCCATGTTTGTGTTAAAAAAAACTCGATCCGCGGTGGCTAGATAGCCTCAGGTATTCCGGCTTAAGAAGAAGATCTTCTCACGCAGATTGAGAAAACCCCCGAACCCCTACCCCACCTTTACACAGTGGCACCGTAACTCCGTGAGATAAGCTAGCCACAGACAGATGTAGGGCGGACAGAGTCCCCCCCCCCCCCCCCCCACTCTAACCACCCCGAGGGAAGGTACTAAGCCTGATGTGAAAGTGGATACAAAATATGAACACAATTTCTTAGTTTTGCATATTGAGCATAAGTTGTGTTAGCCTAGCCTGATGATACCGCTTTCTTCTCTCTGAACACCATATTTATATATATAAAAAAATCCTACATTACAACAAATGATTTGATGTCACACACACATAAAAAAAGTGCATTCCTGTTCCTTGGCTTCAAATGCACCGAATGATCTATCATCACAAAATAGCAACAACTAGAGTTTTACACAATGACTTGCGTTCTTCGACTTTATTTTGAACTTGAACTCACCGGATGAGCTTCACGGTCACCGAACCTCCAGTGTATTATCAGGTGCTAACTGAAAATTTTCTTGATCCAAATTCAAGATCAATATGTCACGGTCTCATTCAGCTTCGGATCAAATGAACTGAGCCCAAGCAGTTCATGAGTCCCCAGCGAAGCTGTGGATGCGAACCTCACTCTAGTCCAAAGTTGATGCGCTTTGAGCGAGGTAGTGGGAGAGGGGCCACCACCGTGTCTGCTCCAGTCATTAACAACATAAACTTGTCATACACATTCAAATTAAATTGGACCGTTTTCAAAGTGGATATCCAAGAAAAGAATCCGTGGCTTGACATAGGTCATGTTCATTCGGCTTATAATCCGTCTTTTTCAGCTTGTTTTTTCAGTCGGAACAGTATTTTTCTCTCATAACAAATCATCCAACAGTGTTTTTCAGCCGGTTTATCAGCACAGCCGAACGGCTCTATAAGCTGATCTTGGCGATGATTAACACCGGCCATCATCCACAATGGAAGCTTATGAATGGAGCCACGGACAGTCTCAACTCTGGGCACCGAGCTTGACGGTTGACGTCCCTCCAGTGCTGCTCTGCCACTCAGCAACATAGCTAGGCTTGGACACTGCCTCTGGCACCTCAATGTCTCCTGTGAGCATTGACACTACCCTCGACATGGATGGCCTTTGACGAGGTGAGCTCTGATGGGTGCAGAGAAGGGCAATACGGATGGCACAAAGCAACTCGTCACTATTGAATTCTGTGAGCTTGGGATCCGCAATGTTGAAGGGATGATCTTCCTCGCAATCCGGATAACAACCAATCTTTTAGAACACTACGCTGAGCAAGACGAGGACTTCGACGAAGTAGAGATGTATTATAGGACTTACTCCTACCTTGTCTTGGTCGGTGGCAGGAGGGGAAGAATATGACGGGATGCAAGGTCCTTTCACCCTTCCTAGCTGCGGCAGTCAAAGAAGATGCTGTAGTTGGATCCTCTGTCATCAGCCGGGGTTTATTTTCCTTAGAGAATTGCTAGGTGACGACCGGTTGTTTTGGCTCCATCTAGCAACTGAATTTGTGGTCGTCGGAGTGGGCATGTGTCGCGTGGTGTGGCGTCCGATCTCGCTTTCTCTGGCTGGTCGGCCCTCCGCTGCCCTCGGACCGCCGCCACCAGTTCACCCCTAGGTTGGCCCTCCACCGCCGCCCCCGTCGCGCCCAGGCCGGCCACGGAGAATTTTTATTTTTAATCCTTTTTTATTTAATATTATAATAATAATCGCACTTAATTTTTTTTTTGCAGATCTGACCCTTTTTGGTCGCACCAGTGCCGCTGGCGTGACCAAATAACGCTGTCGTGCCACATGTATTGGCGCGACAACACCTGCCACATTAGATAACCTTTCCGACGTGGAAAACCATGTCGCATCACTCCCGTTGGCGTGACAGTATTGTTCTGTCGTGCCACCGGGAGTGGCGTGACAAGGCTCAAATTTAGAAAAATTATAACTCTTCGATACGACGTCGGATGAAGATGAATTTTATATAAAATTTGTAGATCTCGACGAGATCTACAACTTTCTAGTTTTGAGTTTTTCCATTTAAGGACGTTAATACTTAAAAAAATTATATAAAATTTCAGTAGCATAATAATCGCGTACTATCGCTTATCTCATTAGAAAAATAGTATCTTCTTTGTATGGTGTCAAATAAAGATACATTTTATACCAAAGTTATAGATCTCAATGAGATCTACAACTTTATAGTTTTGAGTTTTTCCATTTGAGGTCGTTAAGATGCTCGAGAAAATAATATAAAATTTCATTTGAGGTCGTTAAGATGCTCGAGAAAATAATATAAAATTTAAGCCCGGGTATAATGTTGAAATTTTATATTTGTTTTCTGGAGCATCTTAATGACCTCAAATGGAAAAACTCAAAACTAAAAAGTTGTAGATCTCATTGAGAGCTACAACTTTGGTATAAAAAGTATCTTCATTTGACACCATACAAAGAAGATACTATTTTTTCTAATGCGACAAGCGATAGTACGCGATTATTATGTTGCTGAAATTTTATATAATTTTTTTGAGCATCTTAACGTCCTCAAATGGAAAAACTTAAAACTAGAAAGGCCTTGTTTAGATTCTAGAATTTGGCCACCAAATTCACTATGCAGAATTCCTATTTCCCATCACATCAAAATGCCGACACATATATGGAGTACTAAATATAGATGAAATAAAAAACTAATTGTACAGTTTTGTTGTACTTTGCGAGACGAACATTTTAAGCCTAATTAATCAATGTTTGGACAATTATTACCAAATAAAAACAAAATTACTACAGTATGACGCAACACTTACTATGCAAAGTTTGGTTCCAAAATTTGGAATCTAAACATGGCCAAAGTTGCAGATCTCGTTGAGATCACCATTTTCATATAAAAATTATCTTTATCCAACATTGTATCGAAGAGTTATGATTTTTCTAAGTTTGAACCTTGTCACGATACTCCCAGTGACGCGACAGAACAATTCTGTCACGCCAACGGAAGTGGCGCGATAAAGTTTTCTACGTCGGAAACATTGTCTAACGTGGCACATGTTGTCGCGCCAATGCATGTAGCGCGACAGCGTTATTTGATCGCGCCAGCGGCATTGGCGCGACCAAAATGGTCAGATCCGCAGAATATTTTTAGATGTGATTATTATTAAAATATTAAATAAAGAAGGATTAAAAATATAAAAAATTCCGCCGGCCACGGTTCCCTCCGCCCCTGCTCGCCCGCTATATGCCCCTGCTCTGGTCGGATGGCCGTGGAGCAATTTGTGAACAACTTGGCATATATTTCTCTAATATCTGCAATTCATAGAAATAATTTGTATTTTTTTTAAAAAAAAATGCATATATTTCTCTAAGATCTGTAATCCATAAAAATAGAAGTTGTGTTATTTCCAAATTACATCACTCTGTCCAATAAATTATATTGAGAAAACATTGTAAATATAGTAAAATCAGTTGCCAGGAGCTTTCAAAACATTCACTTGCCAGGTACATAGATCCTTTCCTTAACCTCAGATATAGAATGGGGGTATGTATTCGATGGTGATGAGAAAGATACACACGAGACAAATTCATTTACATCGAACATGTCCTCCACAAGAACAACAACATCAACCTGCTTTTGATCCATGGGCTTCCGTGAAGGGGTATTGGCGCCGTATTGGGCCAGGCGTCGGCGATCGGTTCGTCTTCTCCCTAAATGAGGCCCATTTGGCTCCTCCACTCCTCGTCAGACGCATCGTCGACGTACGCTGAAGCGAAAGCAGAGAGGGAGGGAGAGGAAGAAGCCGTGGGCCAGTGTTGTTGCAATGCCGGCCGGAGTTGGCGTCGGACATGCAATGGTCGAGGTCGAGTGCCCCAACCCAGTAGCGACAATAGTTCTACAATTTGGGAAACTAAAATGGATCGAGTTCCAGCCTCGAACCCTCACCAGCCTGCAGTCACCATGACTACTATATATGCCTTCGTGGTAAACTAAAATGGAGCGAAGAAATCTTTATTTATGAACCGCGATGATTTGAGTTAATGAACCTCGATCAAAGTGGTCGTGCTTTGAGTTTGAGGTAGGTGGCAGAGCTGCACCACGTCTACTGCAGTCATCCGTACAAATCTCCAAAGACCTGCTATTTTCAAATTGAAGTGAATCTCCAATAAACAATACTGTAATCCGGCCGTGCGTGGGTTGACAGAAGCTCATCGTACGTGTCCATGCATGACCATCATCGATCACCGGCCTTCATCGATGACGGAGCTCAGGAACGGCGACGCGGACATGGCCTCCGCCCCCGGCTCCGAGCTCGACTGCTGCCCTCTGGCGTTCACCTGCCACTCGGCCACGTAGCTGGGCTTGGTCACCGCCTCGGCCACCTCGCTGTCTGCGGCGAGCATCGACACCACCCTCGACAAGGATGGCCGCTGACGGGGCGAGCTCTGGATGCAGAGGAGGCCAATGCGGATGGCACGGAGCGCCTTGTCGCCGTTGAATTCCGTGAGCCTGGGGTCCACAACGTCCAAGGGATGATCTTCCTCGTAAAGTTGCCATACCTAAATTGGATTAGTCACAGGGACAACTTCAGTAATGATTGTCGTAATACCGGAAAATAATACCGTACTAGTAATGGATTACTTATCTTTCAGTTCGTTTTACAAAGTTACAACTATTTGTGCATAAAAAAATTAATCCGAGTAACTACAACTTGTAAAAGTTGTAAAACTAGGGCCTATTCACCAATAAACAATACTATAATCCTATCAGACACGCACACTTCTTGGCAACGGTGTGGTTGTGGGTGGGTCCACGGAAAATACTTTGTGTACGTGAAATTGATGGCACAAGTAATCGTATACTTTATGAAATGGGTTTACGAAAAATATAATAAAGTGTCTATTTATATCTGTACTAACAATAATATTAAACAAAAGCACCAATATTTTTCATTAAAGTACGATAATTTCTTTAGTCCGCCACTCACTTACCCGTCTTACCATTCCTCATTCCTACCGTCTTTTTCTACCCTTCGCCAGGGGCGGATCCAGAAATAGGCTGTGCCCCGGGCTAACTACTGGGCTCTTCTCGTGTCGGAGGGGACTATACCCACCCTTCACGCTTTCCCATACGGAAAATGTAGCTTCCTCATCTCGTTGCAAAACATGGTGTCATTTATAGTTTTGAGTTGCAAAACCTTCACCGGCACTACGTTACTCATCTCGTGGCCTTGGTCGTGACTCGACATGGCAAGGTGCGCATAGGCATGTGGCTCGTCTTGCATCTTTCTAAATCTATATAAATATGCACACACAATAGCCAACCACTAGAGCTGAGTTGCAACGATTAATAATTTATTCATATCCAATATTGAAAGCAATAGTGATCATGTATGCCGTTCTTTCCACCAGGTGACCGCTGGGCCTGAGCTGGTCCTACCCCTTTTCCATAGCCGGTTAGGACTCCGCCACATATTAGATTTTGTGATCATCTAATGGCTTCCATAGCCGGTTAGGACTCCGCCACATATTAGATTTTGTGATCATCTAATGGCCGAGGCTAATATGTTGGCGGAGTCTTGATAATTATAAGCACACATCTATAAAAAATCACCATTGAGAAGAACACTAGGTACACAAACCTTAGCACGAAAGCACTCTATGTAAATTTACTCATATCATAACATATTGTTTTCATAATCTGTTGCAATCAAAAGTTCAGTTATGTGTTCCCAGTAGCTTAGTGTATACTTAGTGTAGATTATCCTAGCTAGTAGCACAGAAGAAAAAGTGGATGATCTGGGTCTAAATCTCATAGAGAGCTTACCCATTCTAAAAGATAAGCCATGTCTTCGTCAAGCCTGTCATCATAGTTTGGCCTTCCAGCTACAATCTCCAACATGACCACACCAAAAGCGAAAACATCAACTTTCTCAGTCATATGACCTCTCATGGCATACTGAGGTGCAAGATAGCCACTTCATAGAAGGCAAAAGAATATTCCATTATCTCACAAACTAATGGAAGTAATGACTAAACACAAATGGAGACAAGAAGGATATGTACTTACAATGTACCGGCAACTTTTGTGCTGACATGTGTCTTCTTGTCATCATAAAGTTTGGCAAGCCCAAAATCTGAGATCTTAGGGTTGAAATTGGCGTCAAGTAAGACATTGCTGGCCTTTATGTCTCTATGCACAACACGAATGCTAGACTCTTCATGGAGATAAGCAAGTCCTCTTGCAATGCCCAAGCATACTTCATAACGCGTTCGCCAATCCAGGTTCAATCTTCCACTTCCTGCCAATGAAGGATTATGATATCTGATTTAAATTAGAATTATGGACTAGTCATTGTGACATCAAATTGAATGAAATGTTGGTACCGAACAATGCTTTATCAAGGCTTCCATTCTCCATGTACTCATAAACCAACAATGGTTTATTGCCCTCAAGGCAGCAACCATACAACTTCACGAGATTACGGTGTTGCACTCGTGAAATAGTCTCTATTTTGGCTATGAATTGCTTCTTCCCTTGGCTAGATGTTTCTGATAGTTGTTTCACCGCCACCGCACTGTTATCGGTCAATTTACCCTGCCAAAAGGTGGCATTATTTTTGAAAGGTGAGTTTTTGGCAAAGCATTGCAAACAACATCATGTAATGGATAAAATGAACTTTAGTCCTGACTCTCATTCTATTGACCATGTGCATAAATTAGGAACCAACAAAAAATGGAAAACAATGGGTGATGTCCGAGATTTGTATTTGTTGATATATTAATAAAATAATTGGAGAAGAATATATGTTCAATTAAAAATAGATTTTACATTACCGTATGTAGAATTGAACTAAAAAAGTCTAGTCAATTTTGCATAATAATTTTGTTGTTCACTGGTTGTCTTCATTGATAAAAAAATAGAATTTCATAGCAAATTCAAGTCCATATGTACTATAGATGAACTAACCTTATAAACTGACCCATACCCCCCTTCGCCAAGAAGGTTTCTGGAACTAAAATTTTCAACAGCAGTCCTTAGTTCACCATATCTGTAGCTAAATACATTGGGTCTTCCAACAATGTTGTAGAGCTCCGCAATCACCACATATTGTAAGTATATATGTGGGTAAGAACAATCTTTTGGTGGGTCAAAAAATTCAGGTCAGTCTAGCGTATCATCTACCTTGCTGATACAATGATTTTTGTCTCCTTTTGTGCCTCCACATATAGAGTCCAACAAGTACTAGTCCTAAAACTGCTGCACCAACCATGACTCCAATAATTACACCTGTTTTACTACTCTTCTTCTGTGCAACTGTAGGAGAAAATCATCAAAAAGCGAACAATGGTCGCTGTCACAGAACCTCCTAATTATGATGGCCCACAAGTACCCGTCATTGCCATAATAAACTCTGATGGCCGTACTTATGTTCACCATAACTTAAAAGGCCTGCTTTCCTCCGAACAGGATCCAATCACAGGAGTATTGCAATATTACAACAGTTTATTCAAAATATTCAACAGAGTAACGTAGCGGAAGTCTTACAATAATATAGGTTTACAAACCAGTTTTGAAACTTCAAACCTTATGTAACATTATTACAAACCAGTAGTAGAGAAGTATCGGTATTAACTTTATTACAACACACAAGCGAGATGTCTTGCCCAAAGGCCACACAGTCTACTCGTCGTTGCTTTCTTCAACCACGACGGTCATGCAACAAGGCTCGAAGCAGACTTGTTCATGAACCGCACCTGCAACAAGGGGTTAACAAACCCTGAGTACTTGAGGGTACTCAACAAGACTTACCCGACTAAGACAAAGACTCCAAGGGCATGCTAGCTTTAGGGAATCAAGGTACGGGTATTCTAGAATCAAGATTTTCCTTTGCAGAAAAGCTTACTAAAGTAAGTCCTTACCTTCAATATTTTACTTCTACCATTGATGGTTCATTAACCAATTCTAGGTGATCCTAATCTAGATCAAAGTAATTATCATCAAAACCTTTCTCATTCTTTCTTTCAATTCCAGTTCTTAACTACGATGCAAGTCAGGTGATCAAGTCTCCATAACCGAGGAGCAACGACGATTCGAACCGATTATACCCAGCTGGGGATCCCTAACCTCACGACATATGTAGAACTGAATCTTGCATATATCAACCCTCATTTAGATCTCCCAAAACCAGAACGTGTCCATCGCCACTCGAGAGTACAGTACTCCTCAAACCCGACCAAATTCTAGCCCCGAGGGTACACGCTACTCTCGCCATCTCTCCACTCCCAGTGCGAGGTTAGACATTCTCGTAATGGAATCACCAACATTTTGGGCTTACCCAAGGCATGAAGCTAGTTGCAAAGTCTTGAACACAACAGGCTTACAACGAACGGACCTTAACTGACAAGGCGGAAACACTACATTGAGACTCCTTTCCCAATGCATGTTAGCAGTGGCCAAACCACCCGCCCGATCTTTCAAGTTCATTCTCATATTTCAATATTCATTCAATATGCCGTCATGGCTATATAAACATTGCATTTAAAAGCTTAACTTCTAAGCATAGCGAAGCATACTACGCATTTTCCATAAAACAGGTATCAAGGTTGATATCACACTAATCAAGGATGATAATGCAGCAATTGGGTTATCACTCAACTCCTAATTACTTAATGCAGTAAACCATATTATAAATAATAAAACATTTGTAAAATTCAAGGTAGGGTTTAAATGCACCGGGGCTTGCCTTGCTCGGACACGACGACTGACTCAGACCCGAGAACTCCAACGTCAGGTCCGAAACCCACCGACGATCGCTCTTCTCCGGAAACTGGCTCGACGGCTTCGACTTCTTCGAAAGCGGAGACTACACGAACACATAACATGCTTTAACATGATGCTCGATGATAAACATGATGCTTGATGATAACATGCTACGAGTTACGACTGGAGTACAACTTCCTTCGTGGTACAGTCGCAAACAGAACACCTACTAACTAGTAGCGACGATTTCCAGCGATACCAGCTTTTAACCTAACAAGTTACTAACGAGCTCAATCTTGAAATTAAGGTGCCAGAGATCACCAAAGGGTAGTGACCTAAGGACATCACTCAATCAAAAGGCACACAACACTTAAAGTTCTTAAATTAACATTTATTTATTATTTAAATAATTAGGACATAATTAGAAGTTAATCAAATTTTACCTAATCAAGCTCAAACTTTTTCTATGGATTAAGAATGATTTATAACAGTGTCATAATAAATTTCATCATTTTTGGATTAATAAATTAATTATTAAAATTCATGGAAGTTGCATTTAATCTTTATTAGAACTAATTAATTCTACTGCACAAATTACTCAATTTCAGCATTTAACATTTTTCCTAGATAGTTTATACATTGAGAAGCCTACACAAAAATTTTCATGATTTTTGGAACTCTACACAATTTTTAGTGAAATAAACAAATAACAGCACTATTCATTTATTTGAAAAAGAAAAACAAAAACGAAATCGGGCCGATTCTTCCTTTCTCCCGCGGTCCGGCCCAACTAGACGGCCCGCTTACGTGCGCCCGCGCCCGCGCTTGGCCCAGCCGCACGGCCCAGCCCAGCATCGGCCTGCTCCGCCCGCGCGCGCCTGCTCTCCTTCTCTCTCTCGCTGACACCGCGCCCCCACATGTCATCGCCTTCCTCCCGCTCGCCCGCTCGCTCCCGCGTGCCCGCGCTCTCTCCCACGGTGGCTGGCCGGTGACCGGTGCCTCGGTCGACAAACCGACTCCACCATCACCATCTACACTACCCCACGGTTCCATTTTGCTACTAAACACCATGGCTTGAGCTCCGGCGACAGCTCACCGACGACGGTGGCGGCTCGACGGCCACGGTGACCGGTGACTCGACGGTACAACGCGGTAGCGATTAAAGCGAGTGGTCAGGGAGTATCAGGGGCGTACCACGATCACGAAGGAGTGATTGGTTGAAGCTGAGAGGCTCTGGAGGCGGCTGGCCACGGTGGCGGGGTTCAACGGGAACGGCGGCGACCCGAGGTGGAAGACGACGGCTCCCCGGCGATCCAAGCGGAATTGGGCCAACTCAACTGGTTCACGAGGTGCGCAAGGATGAGACAGAGCTAAGGGTGCGGTTGGCGTGGCCGGAGATGGCTTGGTGGCGGCAGCGGCGAGCGGCGGAGCTGCGGTGGCGACGGTGGCGAAAACGGAGAAACAAAGCCGGTCATGGAGAGCTCGCATATATATAGGGAACAACCACGGTTACTGCACTGGAAGACGCGCGATGTCATGCTGGCGATCGAGGACATGCCTGGAAGCTGGCCGAAGCCGTCCGGCGTCTCGCCGGCGCCCATACCGCGCGGTGGTCGGCGGTGATTCGTCGGTGCACTGTAGCTGCCCCCCAACTTTTGAAATTCAAACTGATTTTTCAAATTACTTTCAAATTCATGTAACAACTTGAAAAACTTCCAATCTATGAAATCTTCAGAATTTCAAGCTTTACAAGTTTTGTATTGAACACTTTTTCAAATTCACACAGGATTTTGAAATTTGAGTTTAAATTCAAAAGGGGACAAAATTTTCAGATTTGGTAATTTAGAAATTACTTTTGATTTTATATTGAAACTTCAAAATCTCCAAACATCAAAGTTGTACATCTCGACCAGACCTACAACTTTGCTGTTCAAAACTTTTTCAAATTTTGCCTCCATTTTGAAATCTTAGTTTGGGGATAAAAAAATGAATCAAATCTGAAATTTGTTTATTTTCAAAATTGCTCCACATTTTACACTAAAACTTTGAAAACTCAAAACACCAAAGTTGTAGCCCTTGAAAAGTTCTACAAACTTGGTTTCGAACTTTTTCCCAAATTTTGCTTAGATTTTGAATTATTTCAAAAGGGGTAAAACAGGGTTTTGAAATTTAGGGTTTTCGGAGGAATTTTAAATTGGAATTTGTTGCTACTTTGATTTGTGATTACTTAGTGATCAAAACCTCACCCAAGGGCATCATTTGGACCAACATGACATGGTTGACCAAATGCCACTCTTGGTTGACCAATTAGCTTTTAAAATTCTTTTACATTTTTCCCCAATTTTGAATTCGAATTCAAATCGGAAAACTCGTGACAAGTTTTGGGACTCCAATTCAAACTCAAATTTGGAGTTTCATTTTAGAGGTTGTACTTAAGCTCATACCCTACACTTGACACTAGTGTGCAACACAGTCGCACACCTCAAATTACGCAGGGCATGGACTAAGCATTTGCGGTGGTATTAAAAATTAGGGTTTTCGGGTTCGGAGCACACCACTGAGAAACACATTCAACCTAGATAAGTAAACTTGTTTTAGTTGATGCATAACAACGTTAACCTAACAGGGATGCTTTGCAATGCATTATGATGACATGGCAGATTAATTAGCACTATAACACCCGGGGTGTTACAGTCGCTCACAACTGATGTTGGACTACTGACAGATTAGCTCGGCGAGGTCTTCCCCACCCAGACAAATGCCTTCTATGCGACTAGGAAGAAGAGAGCATTCAACACCTCCTCATTGGGTGCGTGTTTGCTAGACAGTTCTAGTATTCCCTCCTGCATCGTGTGGGGCTCTCCTCCTTCACCCACAACCTACTGATTCAATCTTGGATGATTGGTGGGTAAAAGTGGAAGTAGCTATTACTAGTGTGCAAGGAAAGGCCTAGACTCACTCATATTGTCCTTGGCGCCTAGAAGCACCGAAATTATTGTACCTTCAATGGTGCGGCCCCAAGCATTAATACGACTCTGAGTCTTGCTTAGGAGGAAGCCCATTGGTGGTGTCTGGCAGGAGCTAAAGGGTCTATCCCTGCTCATAGCTAGGGGAGCTTAGATCGAATCTTAGAGGTCGTTTCCATTCTGTAAAAGGTGATTGAGTCTTAGCTTGCTAGTGAGTGGGTGTGAGTGTGTTGGGGTCTATGTATAACTCTTTTCTCCTTCTTTTAATACAATGATACGTAGCTCTCTTGCGTGTTCAAGAAAAAAAGGAGGGAGTTGTTGATCTAGGTTCTATGGAGTGGAGAGAGAGAGAGAATGAGCGTGGTCCTCCTCTTTTATAAACTTTTGGGAGCCTGGTTACAACTAGCGAGAGAGAGAGAGAGAGAGAAGAGGAGGAATGTTTTTGTCCACCCCTTAGCATGCTCCTGTTGTATGTCCTTATTCGTTAGGGTCAGTGGCCCCATCGTCCTTGCACTTGCGGTAGAAGATATGGAGATCGTGGTGTCTGTCAGTGATCGTGGCATTAGTAGCGTTACAGGGGTAGTCGGGCAGATATGGGTTGTCCCTGTCTCCTATTTAGCACGGGGGTGTGCTATTGGGGGCGTGCCCTCCCCTCTACCAACATGGGTAGCATGCCACACACGAGTGATGTGATAGCCTTTGTACGACCATTGTTTGACCCTTCAGAGAGAAGGCAAGCCCTACTGAGTTCCCCGGGAGTACTTGGGTGCCCCTTCGAAGGAATTGTGGAGCACGGATGGCATGGCGCGCCCCTATGACATGGAGTCCTCTTAGCTGGTTGGGCCTTCATAGTGTGTCTTGCCTTGACCGAGCTCCCTCATTTAGGTGAGTTCTCCTATTCCGCCAAGTTCCCCCCCTCTGTCGAGCTCTACT
The DNA here is from genome assembly GCA_038087645.1 of Saccharum hybrid cultivar R570. Lineage (NCBI taxonomy): Eukaryota > Viridiplantae > Streptophyta > Magnoliopsida > Poales > Poaceae > Saccharum > Saccharum hybrid cultivar. The sequence goes on from JAQSUU010000512.1 coordinate 7,728,989, forward strand.
AGGGAAGCAGCTTAGGGTTTCGTTTAGGTTTTAACTCGGCAACACTTAAACATGTAAAAATACCTTGGGGGATGAGGTACCCTTTTCCTAGGTATTTGTCACATTTAGATATCTAAACTAATAATAATTTTGTAGTTTATGTCCCTAAACTTATGAAGTGTTTCATTAACAATAAAAACATAATCCCCTTATTTGGCAATAATGTTGACCATGTGTGTTGCCATCTTGGATACTATTTTGTGGGGTCCATAATTTTGTGTTACTATATCTCCTCTCTTGTTTCTTCCTCCCTCCCTCCATGATCCCTAACCAATGGTTCTCACTAGAATTTTTTGTTCATTTATTGACTATTGTAGCGAATGTGTCATCCTTTAAGCTATCCGCTTTGTGGTGATTAGTTAACAACATAGTCACTAGGACTAATATATGTTTGTGAAGAATATCATTGACATGGTTTATAGGTCCTAAGGAGGAAGAAGAGAAGGAGGAAGACAAGGAGGAGGAAAAGAGAAGAAGCAGGAGAATTGAATAGCCCGTTGAAGATGAAAACACAAGCACCGAAGCTGATGGTGTGCCTTTACATTCCTAGAGTAGCTTGACAAGCTACTTGATAGGATTGTCTCTATATTACATACTTTTTGTGGTGGTTAAAATCACTAGATAAGCAAAGTTTTAAGTGGTCCAATTGATCCTCCTCTCTATGTTATCAATGCATATATAGATAAAATGATTTAGGTTATCTTGAGCAAAGTTTTTACTAGACCAAAGGTTAGATTTAAGTGGTCCAATTGACCCTCCCTCTCTTGGGACACATGTTCCCTTCAACTATTACATGGGCAGTAGTGATAGTCATGATGTGTTGGCACAATTGAGGTAACATATACGCTACATAGATGCTAAGTAGGCAAATTAACATCATTTAGGGAGGTTTAAATATCCTGCAAACTACTTAACTTGAGGGACATAAAACTAGAAATTAAAAGTTAGGGACTCAACTGACACCCTTGAGAAACTTTAGAAACACTTGCATATTTTACTATTAACTATTTTAAGAGGCGATTGAATGGAAATTCATTAGAGTTAAAAAATACACTTAAACCATCCATTCGATAGACTACAATGAGCCAAATGCATGTGTTCAAAACGAATGTTATACTTCAGCACAAACTGAAGTCTTGCTAAAAGTGATTAAAGTTTAGTTTGTTGATTGTTGTTACAAATTGTAGCAATTTTCTTAAAGAAGCATCAACAACATACAAAACAAAAGCTACTATAACAACATATCCACATTATATTCTTACTATTTTTGGTTAGGAAATAATCACAAACAACTAAGGTTAATAAAAACAAATTCTTACAACTCAGTTAAATTCCTCCAACTCCCAATATAATTAGGTATTCGCCCACTAAAATCATTGTCTGATGCCCACCTGAGCAAAAAAATAAGAAATGAGATGGAGTGGCATAGAACAATACTGTTAACAAGATCGTCATTCGTATGCATACAATATCTTCATTTTTGTAAGTTTGGAAAATGATGATGGTAGAGGACCACTTAAGCCAGCACTATCAATATACCTTCAATTAAGAGAGACAAATATGAGCACAAATTAGACACTGATCATGCTAGTCCAAGTAAAAAAAAATAAAAATAAAGAAAATGTATAGAGCGCCCAAAATTAGTGAAGACACACAATTGCTCAAGTTTAGACAGGTTCCCCAATTCTGAAGGGAGGGAGCCACTCAAGTTGTTTGAGCCAAAGCCCCTGGACACACAGCAAAACAATCCAGGTTAGTCAAAAAATATGATAATTGGAATAATGTTATTTTTTAAACTGTTAGCAGGGGAGGCCCCTACCTATATTTTTTATATTCATAAAAGAAAATATATGTACAAGTTACAGAGCTTTCAAAGCTCAAAGATGAGAAATTGGAATATGTATTCTTGGAAGCACTATTACTAGCAGTAGCAGCATAACTGTAACACCCTAAAATTTGCTTCATTTTAAAAAAATAGGAGAATTGGATTTATTTACGCAATTTTGTGAATATTTTAACCTAGAGAAATAATAATTTTTGATAAACAAAATCAACCATAAGGTTAGATACATGCTTGTGCATTCATGCCGCTGCATATTTTTATTTGTGTTGATTGGTTTTTATTTTAAGAAGAAAATGATTTCAAAAACTATTTGAAAATATATTTGGAAAATTAGAAATGAAAAAGGAAAAGGAAAGGTTCTCCCTTCTCAACTTTCGGCCCGAAGGCCCAGCTCTCTTGGCCTGCCCTTTCTCCCAATTTCGAAGCCCAGCGAGCCAGCGGCCCTTCTCCATTTGCTTGCGCCACGCAACGGGCCGGCCCAGCTAGCAAGCCGCAAGCCCGCCTCGCCCTTCATCTCTCTTGTCTTGCTGCCATCCCGGGCCCGCATGTAAGCGATGTCGTCCACCTCTCACTCGTAACCGAGCCAGACACCGTCGATGGAATCCGCCTCCGCCCCGACACCTTGTTGCCTTGCACCGCACGTTGAGCCTCTCCTCATAAGTAGCCGTGCTCGCGCCGCCTCTCTTCCCAACCTCAATCGCTAGCCACGCCCTCGAGACGAGCAAGCTGTCGCAACTCAAGTAGCCGCCGCCGCTCACGATTGGTTTGACGAGTTCGTCGGCTCTACTGCCACCGTAAGCCTTCCACGGATTTCGTGAAGCTACTCCGAAGTCGCCGAGCCCCTTCTTCTCTTCCTTTTCGCTTTGGTTAGCTATTTGAGCATCACCACCGTATACAGGAGCTCCGCCGCCCGCCATTGGGAGCCGCCCGACGTCCTCATCCGATTTCTGCCGCTCCAATCCATCCAGGTGAGTTCACGGCTCTCTCTTCTACCTTCCTGTGCAATCTGTTCATCGAATCGTGTCCCCTGCTGCCGGATTGCTCAACTTCGGTGAGCAATTGCTCGCCGCCGGCCAAGTTGCCACCGTGGGGTCACTGTTGGTGGCCGGAGTCCACATCTCTCATCCTCGCCATCTAATCTCGGCCATCCGATTCAGATCCAACGGCCCAGATCTAAAGATACCCTTTCGATGATAGTTTTGCAAATAAGCCCTTATAATTAATGCTGACTCAACCCGCAGTCCAAAGCGCATTTACAGAATTCTGTTTTCTCTTTTCGAAAACGTACTTTGGTTCGGTTATGTTAAAATACGTTTTCAAGTATTTACAGTTTTGCCATTCAACTTGTTTTAGCCATAACTTCTCCGTTTTAACTCCGATTTGACCCGTTCAAATTGCGTTAGGTTCGTAATTTCATAATCTACATGATAGTGTTACTGTTTAGTAGGTTCTCCACTTTTAAATTTTGAGAATAGATTTAATCTATTATTTTAATAAAGAAAAGCTTGTCTAAATCATATCTTTTTTGTTTTAGCTCCGATTTGCGTGCAATTCGTGTCTGTGTGATCTTAGTGAGATGTAGATTCGTTTTACAAACTTTTCAACTTATTTCGCTACTATTGGTGTACTATTCTAATTGTAGCTTTGTTTGCTTTGTATGATTGCTCTTGGATGATTGATGTTGGTGTATTAATCGAGAATAGACGGTGAGCAATTCGTTGGTGATCAAGAATACTATTACGAACCAGGTCAACAGGATCAGCTAGATCAAGGTAAGTATAGCATGAGATTATCCTTGTTACCTATTCACTTTAATTCACTTAATTCATTATGCATGTGTCTTCTTGTTAAGGATGCCTTAGTGTTGATCTTGTTCCTTGAATCCTATGGTTATAGCATTGGGTAGTTTGCTAGTACTCACATAAACAATGATCTTGTAATTTGATTAATGACATATGCAATAACACTAAAATATGATTTTTAGCAACAAGAAACAAGAGGGCTAGAGTTTTCTCTAGATTCCTCTCCATAAGGACTTATCTGTAAGCGAACATCCGGGACTTACAGTACAGCTATGAGGGCTACATGGCTCTGGCTTTAGTCATATAAGAGGACCTTTTCTAGCTTGTTAGTGGTTACCTTTATGGCGCAAAAGGGGTGTGTTCCGGGTTGGGTGTAGTGCGGCTTCTGTCCCTATGTGTATAGGCTGCGTGTCATTGTACCATACAGAAGGAGGGCTCTACATTCGCAGGCCACAAAACCTAGCGGCCCTAACTTGTTAGACGAACCTTGGAAAGACTTCATAGTGAAACTTAACTGTCCATTGGGGAGTCATGACCTCAGACTTTTGGGGATCACGACTCATAGTGAAAGTGTATAATCTCTGCAGAGTGTAAAACTGGTATATCAGTCGTACTCACGGTCACGAGTGGCCTTAGACCCTTATGAAATAGAGATCACTATTAATTTACTTGTTCTTGCTATTCATTATTCTCTTTACATGATCATGTGTTTATTATTGGGAACATTACCTACTTGTTGCTACTCAATTGCTTAAAACATGATCAAGTAAAAGCTACTTGCAGTTAAACCAGTGTCTACCCTATTTGAGCTTCATGAACCCAATGTTATATTTGTTGAGTACTATTGTGCTCACCCTTACATTCCCCCACACCTCAGAATGGACTCCCGAATATACGAATAGTGACTACTACTTCTACTTCCCTGAAGATTGCTAGACTTGTGGTCAACCAGTTGACGTGCCTGTGCTTTGGAGCTAGCTACCACGAGAATTATTTTATGTTTCCGCTTAGTTATGTGAAGACTCTGTGATAATATTCATTATGTAATAAATATTTGTGATGATACTATTTATATTTGTCATCTTATGTGTGATTGATCTCTGGACGCACATAAGATTATGCATTCCATTTGTTCCTTAAAAATGGGTGTGACAATAGCCACTGTCACACCCAGTTTTGCAAAGAATAAAACTAGGCTTGTCATATGTGTGCCCAGGAAGTCCACACATACAACAACAGAATAGAGATATCAAAACAATATTTATATAAAAGCAGAATACTTACTATATTAACACTTACAACTATCAGAGTATCGCAGAACGGTCACTAATCTTTTCTTCAGGCTCCAACATCATAGGGACGGCTAACTGGGGGTTCCATATGCCAAGCACTTCTAAAAAGACTTCTAAAAACTCCACTACACTTTTATCCTTTTTCTAAGCAGCACCTTACTACACACTGGAGTGTGGTGGAAATAACAAGAGTGAGTCCATGTTGAACTCAACAAATATAACATGGGGTTCATGAGGCTCAAAAAGATAGACACTGGTTTGACTGCATTTAGCTTTTAATTGTCTCAATTTTATTACATGAGTAGCATCAAGTTTGCATTAATCCCACAATAAACATATGATCAATGTAAATATGAATAACGAATAGCAAAACACATATTAAACCAATAAATGTTCATCTATTCTGTGAAGGTCCAAGGCTCGTATCCATGAGCACGGCTAGTATACCAGTTTATTAAACTTTGCGCAGAGGTGTACACTTTCACTGTGAGTCATGATTACCCATATGCCCAGGATCGCTACTCCCAAAATACTTCCAAGGTGAGCAGACAGGAAAACACTATGAAGTCTTTCAAAGGTTCATCTAACAAGTTAGGGCCGCTAGGTTTCCAAAGTCAGTCTATGTGATACAACCACGCAGGGATCTACGGTCTAACAAGCTAAAAAAAGGTCCTTATACTGAGCTAAAGCCAGAGCCATATAGCCCTCACAGTTATACTATAAATCCCGAATATTCGTCCACAGATGAGTCCTTGTGGAGAGAAACTAGAGCACCAAGAAAGATAGCATCATGCTCTAGCCCTCTTTAAACAGTAATCAAAATATCATCTTTTAGTGTTGTTGCATATTCCATTAATCATATTACAAATCATTGTTTATGCTCAGCGCTAGCAAAAGCTACCCAATGCAAAATCCCATAGGTGACAAGGTATAGATCAAAAACTAAAAAATCCTTAATGGCATTCAATATAGACACATGCAATATGATTTTATGAGGTTAAAGTGAATAGGACAACAAGGAAATCCCATGTTATACTTGCCTTTTCCCAAAGTTAGCTACTCAGAATCTCCAGTTGTTATCTTCTGGACTCAAGTTCTCTTGCTTCGACTGTCGGTCCTCAGCTCCTCGTCTTCAACGCTAATTAACCATACTTCTTCTACTCTCAGCAATCAAGTAGAATAAACAGACAATAAACACACCTAAGAACAAACATCATACAAAAGAGACACTTTAAAAGAGAACACACTAAACAATACGGTACGTTGCTACGATCGCGAAAACGCAATAACAACAGATAATGGAGCTACCATCAAAGAGGACACGCGACTATCGAGGAGTTTACAACATACTAAAAGAGAAAACTATATGCTGGATTCATTTGAGTTAGTAAATTGTGTTGGACTTTTTGGAGAAATATGCTAAAGTGGAACTAACCAAATTATGTTGAATTGTAAAAGCTAACATTATACCTTAGCCATATTTTATTTATAAATATATCATATCATAGTATTTTAAGTCATGTAAATTTAGATAATCATGAAATATGTGGCAAAAGCTAAATGAAAACATTTACAAATCAAGGTGGAACTAATCATCTTGTAATTTAAAAGAAAACATTTATGTGGATATGAATCTTATTAACATTCAGTTATGAAATACCGGAGTTATAAACCCTAGTTGCTTCTAAACATTAACCAAATCACATCTAAGATGATCTTATACGAATCTTGATTAAACTAAGCAAAACATAATATATTATCCTATGTTACTTTTTCTCATAACCATTAATCAAATTATAAAGCCAAAGTTAAACCTTAGTTATATTTTATTTATAAACAATGCCATATAATTTAATCAAGTTTAACTTTATCTTTGCAAAAGGAAAAAGTATACGTGAAAGCAACTTGTCACACCCGGCTTTCTAATGAATAAAACCAGGCTAATCATATGTGTGCCCAGGAAGTCCACACATATGTCAGAATGAAAAAGTATCAGAAACAATGTTATTATATAACGTATACATAGCTATATTAATACTTACATCAGAGTATCACGGAACGGTGACTAAACTTCAGGCTCCATTCTTCTCAGGGACGGCTGACTGGTGGTTCCGTATGCCAAACACTTCTGAAAGACTTCTGGAAACTCCACTACCTCTTTATCCTTATTCTGAGCAACACCTTACTAAACACTGGGGTGTGGTGGAAATAGCAAGAGTGAGTCCATGTCGAACTCAACAAGTATAACACAGGGTTCATGAGGCTCAAAAAGGCTAGACACTGTTTGACTGCGTTTAGCTTTTAATCATCATATATTTAACAATTGAGTAGCATCAAGGTAATCCAATTCTCATTAATGAATCAATGATCAATTGTAATAAGGATAATAAATAGCATTAACATGAGCATAATAATAACAACAGTAATTAAGCATGATATATCAATGGTGATCAGCTATCTGTAGATGTTCCAAGGCCGCCCGTATCCGTGGGCACGGCTAGTATACCAGTTTTTAACTCTGCGCAGAAGTGTACACTTTCACTGTGAGTCATGATTTCCAAATGCATGGGTTTGCAAGGCCCAAAACATCGAAAACCATATAAAGCCATTCAAAAGTTCGTCTAACAAGTTAGGGCCATTAGATTCACTCGGCAGGCAGATGTAGGAACCCCCCTTTTCAAATGGCACAATTCCTTCTCGGCTATACTCATAGACTAGAGGCTGTCCTACACCCAACGTGTCAAGCCATTCTTACGCCAATTAAGGTAACCACTAATAAGCTAGAAAAGGTCTCTTAAACAACTAAAGCCAGAGCCATATAGCCCTCACAGCTGTACTGTATGTCCCGGATGATCACGTACAGATAAGTCCTTATGGAGAGAAACCAGAGCAACAATATAACCCCTTGCTCTAGCCCCCTTTTCAACAGTAATAAAATCATCTTAATGGTTGGTTGCTTAATCCATTAATCAAATTATAAGATCATTGTTCATAATTAAGCACTAGCAATAGCTATCCAAATGCATAACCCATAGGTGACAAGGAAACAAGATATCAATAGCTAAGTTATAATCTCTATGGTTGTCAAGGAGGACACATGCATATGTATGATAATTTCAGTGAATAGGACAACAAGGATGGTCCCATGTTATACTTGCCTTTTTCTCAAAGTTAAGCTACTCAGAATCTTTAGCTGCTATCTTTCGGTCTCCAACTTTTGCTTCGACTGTCGGTCCTCAGCTCCTAGTCTTCAGCGCTGACGAACCACGCTTCCTCTACTCGCAGCAACCAAGCAACACAAATAAACAATACACACATCTAAGAACATGCATCAAACAAAAGAAACACTTTAAAAGAAAGCGCACTAAACGACACGGTACGTTGCTACAGTCATGAAAACGCAAGAACGACGGATAACGGAGCTACCATTAAAGAGGACACGTGACTATCAAGACGATTACAACATAACGCAGAAGACCGACTATAAACTTAATGCATTTTAGTTATTGAAATAAGGTGATAAACATTCTGAAGAAATATTCTAAAATTAGATTAATCAATTGAATTACAAAGCTAGGTTTAACCCTGGTCATATTTTATTTATATACATTTTATATTATTCAAGTCATCTAAATATTTATAGTTTAGATAACATAAAACATGAGAGAAGACTAATCGAACTACTTTATGTTTCAAGGTTGTCCAAGAAAATCATCATAAATGAAAAGAAATTAATGTTGATATTCACCATATTAACATTTAATATTATTTAAGTCACTTAAGCATATATGATTTAGTAAGCACAGTACGCATGAAAACAACAAATCGATCCATCATATCTCGTGATTAGCTTAAGCAAGTTATAATTAAAAACAAAACATTTAAGTTGTTATTTATTAAGTTAGCATTTTATTTATAAGACGTCGAGATTATAAATCTAAGTTGCTTTTAATAGATTAAAGACAATAAATACACATCAACAAAATTGCATTTGACGTGGCTTTATATGAATCATGCTTAAATGAGGCAAATTATAATTATAATTAATAAACACATATCTAAGTGGTCAATAATCATGTTGACATTTACTTATAGAAGGCCAACACTATAAAGCTAAGTTCATGCTTAGTTACAAAGGACTGACGTAACAAGATTATATATTATTTTTAATTATAAAACTAATAACAAACATATTAATTAATATAATATTCAGCTATATATGGAAAAGCATATGACATGGAAAAACATTAGTGTTACTGCACAGAGAACGTCGATACGAACCTAACACAACTTAATTGGAGCAAAACAGATTTCAAACGAATAAATGCTCGAGGATTAAAACCGTATAACTATGAAGAGCAGATACGTACTGTAATATGAAATTGTCTACACAAGTCTATCATATATGTAACGCACTTAAACTAAGAAAATTTTAAATTAAAATATAATGTACCCTAATCATATTAATCAATTTAATATTGAACTATATATAGAAAACAAGTGGCAACTGAACGAAAGCACTTATGTTTCAAGGTTGAACTAAGCATCTTATAATTCAAAAGACATTTAGTTTAATATTAATTAGATTAAGATTAATTTAGGACAGACTACCCATGTTGCGTTCAATTAGAAACTCAATTGCACAAACATAAATCAAATTAATATATAATTTATAAATTTCAAGGATGTAAGACATGTTAAATGTTATTGCTAACAATAACCTCGATCACCAAGCATCAACACACAATCATTCGAGCAATCATACACGAAGCAAACAAAGAAACATAATTAAAACAGTACACCAACAATATCAAAATAGTATAAAAAGTTTGTAAAACTCTTCTACACATTACTACGATCACACAGGCTTAAAGATCACGAAATTCGAATTTAAAACGTGAAAGTTATGAATTTTCTAAGATTTCCTATATATAAATAATTACTTTAATATAAACTCGAAAATTAAATTTTCCAAACATACTGTTTAATAACACTAACATGTAGAGCTCATAAATATGAATCTAACGTAACTTTAACGGGTCAAATCAGAGTTAAAACGAAGAAACGATAAAGATATTACGAACCAGTGGCAAAACCGCAAATACTTCATCTTCTACCTCCATCCATCTGAAGGGCCTCGGCCTAGGGACGACACGAGAAGGAGGAGAAATATTTAATTTACTACACAAGAGATTTCCCAAACTAGGGGCTCCTCCTACGGTAGTTTTGGTGTGCTTAGCCCAAGGGGTAGCCACGTATATATAGGGAGAAAAACTCTCCACCTCCACGTCAACTAGCAATATGGTACTATTTGATGTTGCACCCTCCACCTTTACTAATAGGCCTAATTAATTATTAAAGCCCATTAGTAAATAAAGACATGGGCCTTTGGGCATGAGGAAATCTGAGATATTTTATTATTTTCGGAATTAATTAATTTTATGGATAAAATAATTCTAGAAAAGTCTAGAATTGAATTTTAAGCCACGAAAAATACTCCGAAGGCTTCGAAAATTCAGGGAAAATTCTCAGAGATATTTTATAATGAGACGAACCCAAATAAAGTATTTGGAGGTCATGAAAAGATTGATGAAGAGATCAAGGAAAAAGATTAAGCTCATAGAAATTAAAATTTTAAATCAAGAAAATACCAAAAAGTTTTTCGATGAGAAGTAAACGTCGTCCTATGGCATTTTGAAAATAATAGCAGTCACCAACACCAAAGACAAGCATCAAACAAACACCACATTATCAAATTAATATGAAATGGTTTAAAACCACAATTTTCTATATTTAAATTAGCATCAACTTAACTTATCTAATAAATTTATTCAAATATTGAAAACATTTATTTTATTTAGTGTTTTCTAAGCATAACCTAAAATTCAAAAATTTTAGGGTGTGACACAACTGAACGAGTTATGTTGTGTCTGTAACATGCTTAAGCTAAGCAAAATATGATTTAAAACGTATTCACATTTTCATTAATCCAGTTAGCAATCGTTATGGTCCAAAGTTCCTTTAAAATTGAAAAACTAGTTTGCATTAACATTAATTAATTTACATTGAATTATAAAAGATGAAGTTAACCTTATTCATATTTTATTTATAAATATTTATTTAGTGTTTAAGTCATTTAAACATTTATAAATTAGAAAGCATAAAGAAGGCGATAACAACTAATCGAATCATTATATGTTTCTTACATAAACTAAACAAGTTCTATTTAAGAAGTACTTAAGTTCTTATTAATCATGATAGCATTTGATTATTTATAAAAGACAAATTATAAACCAAAGTTACTTTTAATTTAAAAATACGGTAGATAAATATTAGTTAAATTAACTACATGCTTCATGTTTAACTAAACTAATTATGATTAAGAAATATTTAAGTTAATATTAAACAAGTTAACATTTATTTAAGAATGTTCTATGAATGAACCTAAGTCGCTTCTAATTTAAAAGAGCATGACACAAACATTAATCAAATAAACATAATTTAATTTGTAAACACATAACGTGATATGGTAAACAACGTTGCGAATGCGTCTCTTACGCCAGCACAGTCACGAAGCAACAAGAACGAAATTATACCCCTATGTTGCTTTTAGTTAGAAAGCTGTTAAATAAATATTAATCAAGTTGCATTTAAATAGATAAATTCATACTTAAGTGACATCACAAAAACTATCGCTACTGTATAGAGCACGACGCTACAAAACTATCGTAACAAGAACAGATTTACAAACCTAGATTGCTTTTAATCATAGAACTAATTGCATGTCAATTAAATTAATATTTAATTTATATATAACTAGTAGGTAACACGTCTACGCCAATAGCATGTAGCTTCAGTTAGCATGATCGCAAAATCACAAGAACGAGTTACTACACTAGGTTGCTTTTAATTAAAAATGCATTAAATAAATATTGCACGTAAATCAATAAATTCATAATTAGGTCACACGATATACATCACCACTACTATGTAGAACGCAACTATACGAAACTAACGCAACTAAAACGGATTAAAATAAAATTAAAACAAAGAAATGACAAAGATGTTACGAACCAGTGGCAGAACCGCAAATACTTCATCTTCTACCTCCATCCATCTGAAGGGCCTCGGCCTAGGGACGGTACGAGATGGAGAAAAAATATCTAAATTACTACACGAGAGATTTCTCAAACTAAGGGCTCCTCCACGGTAGTTTTGGTGTGCTTTTACCCAAGGGGTAGGTACGTATATATAGGGATGAAAACTCCTTACATCTACATCGACTAGCAATATGGTACTAATTGATGTTGCACCCTCCATCTTTACTAATAGGCCTAAGTAATTATTAAAGTCCATTAGTAAATAAATGCCTTTGGACATGAGGAAATCTGAGATATTTTATTATTTTCGGAATTAATTAGTTTCATAGATAAAATAATTCTAGAAAAGTATAGAATTGAATTTTAAGCCACGAAAAATACCCCGAAGGCTCCGAAAATTTAAGAAAAATTCTCAGAGATATTTTAGAATGAGATGAACCTAAATAAAGTATTTGGAGCTCATGAAAAGATTGATGAAGAGATCAAGGAAAAAGATTATGCTCACAGAAATTGAAATTTTAAATCCAGAAAATACCAAAAAGTTTTCTGATGAGAAGTAAACGTCGTCCTATGGTATTTTGAAAATAATAGCACTCACCAACACCAAAGACAAGCATCAAACAAACACCACATTATCAAATTAATATGAAAAAGTTTAAAACCACAATTTTCTATATTTAAATTAGCAACAACTTAACTTATCTAATAAATTTATTAAAATATTGAAATCGTTTATTTTATTTAGTGTTTTCCAAGCACAACCCAAAATTGAAAATTTTGAGGTGTGACAATTCTACCCCACTTAACAGGAATCTCGTCCCGAGATTTGGAGAGACTAGAGAGAAAAATAAGGTTTGATCTGCAAGTCTTCACATTTTCTTCATCAACTCCTATCCAATGATGATGCTACAAACTCAAAACCAACTTTGTAAATGTCTTCTTTAGACCCTTAAGATTCTTGTAGATGGTTCTAACAGATTACCACTCTGAGAAAGGATACCTGCGCTCGATAGTGACTTTGCAATCATATAGATAGCTGGTGCTTCCAAGTGACGAAATAGAACGTATAAAACCTCCATCTTGTATCGTGTTTAGTTCGGCAACCCCTCTTAAGAAGAGATCAACTAGAGAACACCAAAGAATAACTTGAATTTGTTTCTGAGTGATGACTATCATCATGTCCTTCTGGCATCCCAAAGAGACTCATGAGCATATGCAAGAACAAGTAACCTGCACTTCCTCGCGAGCAGAAAAATGACAGTGTAGAGATACAGTTATAACTCGAGTTCTGGGAATCCGATGATATTGTAGCTTCTACCATTGGAAAGCTTATCAAATTTACTATAACTTTCTTATAGAACACTTCTCCAGATTCTGCAGTTAAGGTAGTCAAAAACTATGCACCACAGAAACTATTCTAGATTACTGACAGCACAGATGCATCGTCTTATGATTTTTATAAATCCCAAACCATAATAGCTATCGGGGTGGTTCTTATGGTCAGAGAAATATATTGAAGTCTACTATTATCCAGAATTTATTCATGATTTTTGGGCATCCAAAAATAGAGATATAAGCTAAGGAAGACAGATTGTTCTGAAAAAGAATAAATAAGCTAATTATTAAAGTCCATTAGTAAATAAAAACATGGGCCTTTGGACATGAGGAAATCTGAGATATTTTATTATTTTCGGAATTAATTAATTTCATAGATAAAATAATTCTGGAAAAGTATAGAATTGAATTTTAAGCCACGAAAAATACCCCGAAGGCTCCGAAAATTTAGGGAAAATTCTCAGAGATATTTTAGAATGAGATGAACCCAAATAAAGTATTTGGAGCTCATGAAAAGATTGATGAAGAGATCAAGGAAAAAGATTAAGCTCACAGAAATTGAAATTTTAAATCCAGAAAATACCAAAAAGTTTTCCGATGAGAAGTAAACGTCGTCCTATGGTATTTTGAAAATAATAGCACTCACCAACACCAAAGACAAGCATCAAACAAACACCACATTATCAAATTAATATGAAAAAGTTTAAAACCACAATTTTCTATATTTAAATTAGCAACTACTTAACTTATCTAATAAATTTATTCAAATATTGAAATCATTTATTTTATTTAGTGTTTTCCAAGCACAACCCAAAATTGAAAATTTTGAGGTGCGACAATTCTACCCCACTTAACAGGAATCTCGTCCCGAGATTTGGAGAGACTAAAGAGAAAAATAAGATTTGATCTGCAAGTCTTCACATTTTCTTCATCAACTCCTATCCAATGATGATGCTACAAACTCAAAACCAACTTTGTAAATGTCTCCTTTAGACCCTTACGATTCTTGTAGATGGTTCTAACAGATTACCACTCTGAGAAAGGATACCTGCGCTCGATAGTGACTTTGCAATCATATAGATAGCTGGTGCTTTCAAGTGACGAAATAGAACGTATAAAACCTCCATCTTGTATCGTGTTTAGTTCGGCAACCCCTCTTAAGAAGAGATCAACTAGAGAACACCAAAGGATAACTTGCATTTGTTTCTGAGTGATGACTATCATCATGTCCTTCTGGCATCCCAAAGAGACTCATGAGCATATGCAAAAACAAGTAACCTGCACTTCCTCGCGAGCAGAAAAATGACAGTGCAGAGATACAGTTATAACTCGAGTTCTGGGAATCCGATGATATTGTAGCTTATACCATTGGAAAGCTTATCAAATTTACTATAACTTTATTATAGAACACTTCTCCAGATTCTGCAGTTAAGGTAGTCAAAAACTATGCACCACAGAAACTATTCTAGATTACTGACAGCACAGATGTATCGTCTTATGATTTTCATAAATCCTAAACCATAATAGCTATCGGGGTGGTTCTTATGGTCAGAGAAATATATTGAAGTCTACTATTATCCAGAATTTATTCATGATTTTTGGGCATCCAAAAATAGAGATATAAGCTAAGGAAGACAGATTGTTCTGAAAAGACAGGATAAGGTAGAAACGAGATTCAGAGAGACTAGAGAGATAGATAACACTACTCTTCAAGTCTTCATGCTTCTTTGCTTTGTGTTGATGAGATATAAGATATGGATCGAGGATAGCCAAAAGATAACAAGAAAGATAAAATTTGATCTTCAGTTCTTCGTGCCTCGTTGCTTGGATATTCAGGAGTTGTTGTTATTGACAACAGATGCTACCCCACTTAACAAGGGCTTTCCTTGACTTCAAAACATTACTTTCGGGGCTTCTCGGAGCACAGAAATGACACACAAGCATCACATAAAACAAGACAAGCACACATCAGGCAAAATAAAAGCACCAATCACATCATCGGTACTACACGTGCTTCTTCAACAGTGATGATCATCCTAATGGCACATTGGAGATGATGAAAGGCCATTGAACTTTTCAACAAGGTAAGATCAGAAACCTTTTGGTAAAAACAACACAAATCAAAAACCAAGAGAGTAAGAAATAATAGCTCAAAGGAAGCTATCAAGGAAGGGATACAACAGGACAAGGAACAGGAAATAGTCAAAATCAATGAGTCAAGGGATGAGATAATAGTTTTATAGTAAAATAAGTTTTAGAATACGTCCAGTGCTACTTGGCATACGTCCTATAGTCAACACCGCTCTGATACCACTCTGTCACACCCAGTTTTGCAAAGAACAAAACTAGACTCGTCATATGTGTGCCCAGAAAGTCCACACATACAACAACATAATAGAGATATCAAAACAATATTTATATAAAGCGGAATACTTACTGTATTAACACTTACAACTATCAGAGTATCGCAGAACGGTCACTAATCTTTTCTTCAGGCTCCAACATCACAGGGACGGCTGACTGGGGGTTCCATATGCCAAGCACTTCTGAAAAGACTTCTGAAAACTCCACTACACTTTCATCCTTCTTCTAAGCAGCACCTTACTACACACTGGAGTGTGGTGGAAATAGTAAGAGTGAGTCCATGTCGAACTCAACAAATATAACATGGGGTTCATGAGGCTCAAAAAGATAGACACTGGTTTGACTGCATTTAGCTTTTAATTGTCACAATTTTATTACATGAGTAGCATCAAGTTTGCATTAATCCCATAATAAACATATGATCAATGTAAATATGAATAACGAATAGCAAAACACATATTAAACCAATAAATGTTCATCTATTCTGTGAAGGTCCAAGGCCGTTCGTATCCGTGAGCACGGCTAGTATACTAGTTTATTAAACTCTGCGCAGAGGTGTACACTTTCACTGTGAGTCGTGATTACCCATATGCCCGGGATCACGACTCCCAAAACACTTCCAAGATGAGCAGGCAGGGAAACCCTATGAAGCCTTTCAAAGGTTCGTCTAACAAGTTAGGGCCGCTAGGTTTTCAAAGTCAGTCTGTGTGATACAATCACGCAGGGATCCACAGTCTGCTTTTCTCCATTTGCGCCACAAGGGTAACCTCTAACAAGCTAGAAAAGGTCCTCATACTGAGCTAAAGCCAGAGCCATATAGCCCTCACAGTTGTACTGTAAATCCCGGATGTTCGTCCACAGATGAGTCCTTGTGGAGAGAAACTAGAGCACCAAGAAAAATAGCATCATGCTCTAGCCCTCTTTAAACAGTAATCAAAATATCATCTTTTAGTGTTGTTGCATATTCCATTAATCATATTACAAGATCATAGTTTATGCTCAGCGCTAGCAAAAGCTACCCAATGCAAAATCCCAAAGTTGACAAGGTATAGATCAAAAACTAGAAAATCCTTAATGGCATTCAATATAGACACATGCAATATGATTTTATGAGGTTAAAGTGAATAGGACAACTAGAAAATCCCATGTTATACTTGTCTTTTCCCAAAGTTAGCTACTCAGAATCTCCAGTTGCTATCTTCTGGACTCAAGTTCTCTTGCTTCGACTGTCGGTCCTCAGCTCCTCGTCTTCAGCGCTAATTAACCATACTTCTTCTACTCTCAGCAATCAAGTAGAACAAACAGACAATAAACACACCTAAGAATAAACATCATACAAAAGAGACACTTTAAAAGAGAACACACTAAACAATACGGTACGTTGCTACGATCGCGAAAACGCAATAACGACAGATAATGGAGCTACCATCAAAGAGGACACGCGACTATCGAGGAGTTTACAACATACTAAAAGAGAAAACTATATGCTGGATTCATTTGAGTTAGTGAATTGTGTTGGACTTTTTGGAGAAATATGCTAAAGTGGAACTAACCAAATTATGTTGAATTGTAAAAGCTAACATTATACCTTAGCCATATTTTATTTATAAATATATCATATCATAGTATTTTAAGTCATGTAAATTTAGATAATCATGGAATATGTGGCAAAAGCTAAATGAAAACATTTACAAATCAAGGTGGAACTAATAATCTTGTAATTTAAAAGAAAACATTTATGTGGATATGAATCTTATTAACATTCAGTTATGAAATACCGGAGTTATAAACCCTAGTTGCTTCTAAACATTAACCAAATCATATCTAAGATGACCTTATATGAATTTTGATTAAACTAAGCAAAACATAATATATTATCCTATGTTACCTTTTCTCATAATCATTAATCAAATTATAAAGCCGAAGTTAAACCTTAGTTATATTTTATTTATAAACAATGCCATATAATTTAATAAGTTTAACTTTATCTTTGCAAAAGGGAAAAACATACGTGAAAGCAACTGAACGAGTTATGTTGTGTCTGTAACATGCTTAAGCAAAGCAAAATATAATTTAAAACGTATTCATATTTCCATTAATCCAGTTAGCAATCGTTATAGTCCAAAGTTCCTTTAAAATTGAAAAACTAGTTTGCATTAACATTAATCAATTTACATTGAATTATAAAAGATGAAGTTAACCTTATTCATATTTTATTTATAAATATTTATTTAGTGTTTAAGTCATTTAAACATTTATAAATTAGAAAGCATAAAGAAGATGATAACAGCTAATCGAATTATTATATGTTTCTTACATAAACTAAACAAGTTCTATTTAAGAAGTACTTAAGTTTTTATTAATCATGATAGCATTTGATTATTTATAAAAGACAAATTATAAACCAAAGTTACTTTTAATTTAAAAAGACAGTAGATAAATATTAGTTAAATTAACTACATGCTTCATGTTTAACTAAACTAATTATGATTAAAAAACATTTAAGTTAATATTAATCAAGTTAACATTTATTTAAGAATGTTCTATGTATGAACCTAAGTCGCTTCTAATTTAAAAGAGCATGACATAAACATTAATCAAATAAACATAATTTAATTTATAAACACATAACGTGATATGGTAAACAACGTTGCTAATGCGTCTCTTACGCCAGCACAGTCACGAAGCAACAAGAACGAAATTATACCCCTATGTTGCTTTTAGTTAGAAAGCTGTTAAATAAATATTAATCAAGTTGCATTTAAATAGATAAATTCATACTTGAGTGACATCACAAAAACTATCGCTACTGTACAGAGCACGACGCTACAAAACTATCGCAACGAGAACGGATTTACAAACCTAGATTGCTTTTAATCATAGAACTAATTGCATGTCAATTAAATTAATATTTAATTTATATATAACTAGCATGTAACACGTCTACGCCGATAGCATGTAGCTTCAGTTGGCATGATCGCAAAATCACAAGAACGAGTTACTACACTAGGTTGCTTTTAATTAAAAATGCATTAAATAAATATTGCATGTAAATCAATAAATTCATAATTAGGTGACACGATATACATCAGCACTACTACGTAGAACGCAACTATATGAAACTAACGCAACTAAAACGGAGTAAAATGAAATTAAAACGAAGAAATGACAAAGATGTTACGAACCAGTGGCAGAACCGTAAATACTTCATCTTCTACCTCCATCCATCTGAAGGGCCTCGGCCTAGGGACGACACGAGAAGGAGAAAAAAATATCTAATTTACTACACGAGAGATTTCTAAACTAAGGGCTCCTCCACGGTAGTTTTAGTGTGCTTTTACCCAAGGGGTAGGTACGTATATATAGGGAGGAGAACTCCTCACATCTACATCGACTAGCAATATGGTACTAATTGATGTTGCATCCTCCACCATTACTAATAGGCCTAAGTAATTATTAAAGCCCATTAGTAAATAAAGACATGGACCTTTGGGCATGAGAAAATCTGAGATATTTTATTATTTTCGGAATTAATTAATTTCATGGATAAAATAATTCTAGAAAAGTCCAGAATTGAATTTTAAGCCACGAAAAATACCCCGAAGGCTCCGAAAATTCAGGGAAAATTCTCAGAGATATTTTAGAATGAAACGAACCCAAATAAAGTATTTGGAGCTCATGAAAAGATTGATGAAGAGATCAAAGAAAAAGATTAAGCTCACGGAAATTGAAATTTTAAATCCAGAAAAATACCAAAAAGTTTTCCGATGAGAAGTAAACGTCGTCCTATGGTATTTTGAAAATAATAGCACTCACCAACACCAAAGACAAGCATCAAACAAACACCACATTATCAAATTAATATGAACAAGTTTAAAACCATAATTTTCTATATTTAAATTAGTAACAACTTAACTTATCTAATAAATTTATTCAAATATTGAAATCATTTATTTTATTTAGTGTTTTCCAAGCACAACCCAAAATTGAAAATTTTGGGGTGTGACAGCCACCTCAAGCAGATTGACTATATAACTAGTTGACAGAATGAAGAGACCAAATGGATATTTAATTTGAACTTTTATAATGAAATAAGATCATGACAGTAAGAAATTATGCTGCTTACAATGATATGAGATTTGTAAGGTTCCCGATCTCCTTTGGAACTGATCCAAACAACGCGTTGATGTCCAGACTCCTTGTATATATGTTCAAGAGGGATGGTGACTTTATTATTTGTATTAAGGGAAACACATGTAACGGAATATTGTTTAAAGTTCTAAATCTCGCATGTACTGCATTGCAGTTAATTCCCCAAGGAATGGTGGCAAGGGCCCCGTTAAGTAGTTTTGTCTTAGATCTCTGAAACAACATCAGGTCGGTATCAACATCATTAGTTGATAGTACTGCCATATAGGAAATAACAGAAGTTGATGGTAAAATTAAATATTTCTTTAGATGGTTCATTCCCTTCAAAATGCACCAACATCTATAATATAAAATTAGTTTCATTAAATCCATCATAAATATATTTATATAAATTTGATCAAATTTAAAGAATTCTGAATTAGAACAAAACTGAAACTAGCTAGCTACATTTTGATACAGAGTGTATCTTAAGAAATAAATATCATCGGCAAATAACAATCCTTATACTGAACCTGAAGCAAACACTAACATTGGACGCCTTCAAAAGTTCAGATGCATACGATGCTTCCAGTTCATACAAAGCTTTCATCATGCAAGAAATGCTGAGATCGAGTTCATACAGTTCGGTCAAGTGTGTAAGGTTCCGCAGTTCTTCTGGTATTGGTCCAGCTGCATTCAATGCGTATATTTTCCTGCATTAACAATGTGCCCATCAGCCCACACCATTCATCTCAATCTATTCAGCACTGGTATTCGGGGCACATAAAGCCTCCTATCGAATCATCCAACAAAGCACTTGGCGTTTGCAGACACATCCTGTTTGCATCGTGATCTGACAGACAGGTCCAGGCAATGATCCTAGCTGCTCAAAAATCAATGGCTTGGGTTGCCGCCTAGCCAGACAATGTTGCCTTGATACATAACTAAAACAGCCTTAATGGCATATTTGCGTGCTTCCTAGGGAACTAAACAATCCCAGATTCTTCAAAATATTTTGAAGGCATGGAGACCGCACACGCACCGCTCGAAATTGACGGTGTGAGAAGCTGCCTATCTGAGACAAAGGGCTTTTTTTTTACATGACTCTGACTCCAAGAGGAACCATATCAAACACTTTACGAGGATGAGCCGATTTCGTTAATAATAGAGGAGTTAGGGCCGCTTTTAAGGGTTTGTTTGTTACACCCGGCTAGTTACTTGTTGGGGTTAAAAAATTAGCCCAAATTAGTTATGATTGACTAGTAGGAGTTAAAAACAACCAGTTGAAGACTTAGCTAAAGAATTAACCCACCTATTAGCTCTTCTGTTTAGATGCACTAGGGCTAATTTTTAGCTAACAATGAGTAACTTATATATCGAACAGGTCCTAAATCAGGAGCCGTGTCAAACGCCTAAAGTTAGCCAGTGGGTCAACTAAAAAAGCCCCGCATGCCACCGGCTCAACGCGAACAGCCAGCCTCCGCATGCAGGAAACCTGTCCAACCAGGAGAAAAAGTGGGGAAAACTTACAGCCTCGTGACGTGGCAGACGGTGCTGTTCTGGTATGAGCAATCACAGCTGAAGAATAGATTCGCTTCCCCGTAGTCTGAGGTGTCGTTGGTGGGTGGGTCGGCACACGGATCTCGATGAATCCAAGGCAGTGGAACCATCAGACCGAGCTTCACAAGTACGGCATTGAGCGCCGCCGCTGCAGCCAACACCACATCGAAAACGTGACACACCCGACGGCAGAAAAACAATGACCCCATATTAATTTGCCATTGTGAAGATTAACCCAAAACAATTCTTGTATTGACATCTAAATTTTTCACCTCTACTATATTATAAAAAGAACCCAGATTATTCCCCTAAAAAGATAAAAATAACCCAGATTATTTGGTGAAAACTACGTCTTCGATGGAAACGTGTAAACCAATTCAAAAAACATATTTTGACCACTCAATTTGTTTTTGAAATTTGACACACTCATAGTGCATCCAGATATGTACTCACATATTGAAGTTGGGATTCCGTATCTCTTTAGAAAATTTATGCGAAAATAACAAATTTCAGATGCATATAATTTTGTCTTCTAGTGCTCATGTACATGAAATTTATCATTTTCGTATGAATTTTTCTAATTAGAATTTGCATGTCAACTTTTATATATGAGTACATATTTGTACATGTTCCTACAAAAAAAATAATAATTTGAGATACCAGATGGAGTACAGTATGTCTCAAATACACACTGAGGCGCAACTTGGGAAAAAAACTATGAATGAGATATTTTGAGATTAAAAATTACAAAGAGTAACTAATAACCAACGTCTATGGCAAATGGATAAAGGTTATGTTATCTATATCAGAGATAGCAAAGCTAAGAAACTCTCAGTATAGACTACTAATATTTGTTGAGAAGATTATGATATTTATGTCTATTTTAAGAAAAACTGATTATATTTTTTAAATTGGAACTAAATCACTCAGTGCCATACAGTACAGTCTTGCCTAGATTTGCCCCTCAAGGTACGGCGAGGCAATCCTAGCCTGCCCACTGGCAAAGGAACCAAGAAGGCCGGTGCCTCGGGCAAAGCCCAAAGTAGAGATGAAGTGCAGAGATGAGACGTACGGTACTCTCTTTGTGTGGGGATAAACTCGATTCAAGCTGCCGAGGAATCGTACAGACAGTAGCGGAGGCGGGAATAATTTTAAGGTGTGACGGGTTTATAAAGGTTTTTATTTTGAGAACATGCTTAGCATAGGAAGCATTGCCCTCAAAATACTTCACTAAATGAAGACTACATAGCTGATTGATTCGTTGGTGGCACCATTTTTGATGTTGATCTGTTGTATAATTGTACTCAGACTCAGCCAGCGGCCATCATACGCCAGTAAGACGTACAGTCAAAGACTGGATTGCCGATCGGCCAGAAAAACGTACGAGGCAAATTAGCTTCTTTTGTGGGCTTTTGCCGTAGGCCCATGATCATCACTTGATCAGGACGACCAGCCATCAGCCCCCTCAAAAAAAAAAAAAACCAGACACCATCCCAGCCATGTATTGTATTTCACATATATACACATAATATAATAGTCTTTTGTATAAAGGTTAGGTACGGCGGCTGCCAAACCTCGCCATACAGCTGCCTCCGCCCATGCGTACATAACAGCCGCGAAGGACTTGGTAATTCAGGAATGGATTGGACATAGACTTACCGTCGGTTGGGTCTGTCGTTGGTGCTTGTTGTTGAGCTCCGGCCGGTGAAACCAGAAGAAACAGAAGCATCGAGAGCACAGGGCCATGGACGCGACAACTCCACTTCGCGCTCATCTTCCTCCTTCTGTGTGCTCTCGCTTAATTAGCTTGCGCTAACTAACCACTGCAGACACAAATGCACGATGGAGATGGAAGGTGGAACCGTGCAAGTTTGCTATCTATGTATACAGACAGCGTTTCTACTGGAACGTGGAGTGATGACACGACCAAATACTAACAGCTACTTGCAATAAAGTTGTGGTCGACGCTCATGTTTTTGAGTTGTCTTCGGTCCATAAAACTGTGTGGACCGACGAGTGGTGGTCGCTAATGCACCTAGAACTTTCTATTTTGCCGTCGTTGTTATTGTCAATCATCGCCTGTGTCACTGATTGTAAGCTGATTCAAACAAACGCATGTGCTATCTATATATCTATGCGACTAGGTCTACAACACCCGTCCACCCCAGCTTCCCCCGTCATCGTCTCCGAAACATTTGTCCTCATGCTTGTGATTCAAGGTATATATCTGTAATAAACGAATTAAAATTAGAAGAAAAAACTAGATGCATTTTTTTAAAACGAAACAGGCACGAGACTTGCCAATTATATATTAAAAAGAAGAATCAAACCTAGGCCCCGTTCGGCTGTGCTGATAAGCTGGCTAAAAAACACTGTTGGTTGATTTGTTGTGAGAGAAAAACACTGTTTCAGCTGAAAAAACAAGCTGAAAAGTACAGATTATAAGCCGGATGAACATGACCCTAGATGGACACAAAAAGTACAACCCGAAAGGGCCAAACAACTAAACGACAAGAACAAAATAAAAGAAACAAAAGAAACTGCGAACACATAGTCCACATGGTCGATATATACCCATGTGGTTTCGTTTGTGATGAATTATTGTCAACGTGAGTAGCGCTTTGGGTTGAGTTGTTGAACTAACCGAGGCGTGGAGTTTAGGTTGTGCAACATGTCTCTTGCTTGTGGTGTGCAGGTGTAGAGCTCGGAGACGGTGGTCGATGGCGAAGGTGAAGGTCAAACGGTTTCGTACCGATGGACCGGGAGCGGTGAAGGACAAATACCGAGGCTTAGACCAAGGGACCGGAGAAGCCAGGGGACTGACCATGGGTGGCTGACACCTGGGGTCATCTACAAGTGCAAGAGTACATAAGAAGTAGACCGTGTTGACCAAGTCAAGAAGGTGGATGGGCAAGTCAAGTAGAGGTGATGGAGGACTTGACGGCCGGGCAGTCAAGGATGATGGTGACATGTTTCGAGTTCGTGGGGCGAGCGTATGGAGTACGCTACCCACGATCGGTTTGGTGGTTTGGCCTCAAAACTACAGGTAGACGGTTTTCGGGTTTGGGCCTCAAAACCCAGGTGCAGTTCCGGTGGAAATCGATGCCGGCACCTGGCGTCATCGCGAGGCTTGCGTCGAGGCGAAGTTAAATCATGGAGGGTGCGTGGCCGTCGGATCAGCGAATCTCTGAGTTGGACCATAATACACTTCGGATTAGGTGGTTCGCTCTAATTATCTAGGAGTATATTGAGAATGTGTAATAGCCTCTATAGATAAGAGGAGGGAGAGGAGGGCTGTCCTAATCAGCCTTATCACTCAGTCATCATCTTCCATTTCATCTCTGATAGGCTTTCTCCCTCTAGACTTCTGTAGTGATCCGCAGATGCCTTAGCAACTATCATCTGTGTACTATGAATCTTTTGAAGTGGGAAGAGAGGCCCTAACCTCTCTGTGCCAGCGTTGATTCAATTCTGATTTCGTGATTTTGGATTTCACATTTTGGTGTTCTTCTTCTCCTGGCTTCCCCTCTCCTCGTTTTGCTTTGATCTCTCGTTTGAGATGGTTTGAGGTCGTTCCGGTTGATCTGAGATGAGCTAGGACGTGTGTTCATCCTTTTCACCAAGTGAATTCATCTGATTCCACACAACTTCCTCGTGACCATCTAGTTCAAATTTGGTGGAAGTTGGAGTTGATTTGGCCGGCAATCGTTCGATTTCTTTTCTGTTCGCGCTGTTTTTGGGAGCATCAGACAAGGTGTCGGGGGCGCCGGACCGGTCACAGTAGCTGTCCAGTGTGGTTTGTTCTTCTCGACCCCACACCACCGCGACCGATGTACACTGCACTCGTCCGATGCACCAGACCAATGAAGCACTAGACCAGTTCGGTGCGGCAGGTTCTTCTCTGTGTGTTTTCGCTGCTCTCGGGTTCTCGTTCCAGGTGTCAATAGACCGGTCCGGTGCAGACCGTGGTCCTGTCCGGTACAGTGCATGCTGTGTGTTGCTGTTTCTCAGTGCTCTGTCATGTTTTTGTGTCCTATCTTCTCCGAGTGTGTCTTGTTGTATTTCTTGGTCATTACCGAAACACCGAGCCACCAGTTGGCTCGTAGACATCTCTTCGTGTGAGAGTTTTGCTTCTTGAGGTTGAACTTGGGACAGCGGTCTATTTTTGAAAGAAAATTTTAGGCTCCCATTCATGTGGAACGAGATCCTCTAACTTGGGGCTCCTTCTACAGCAGAGGACGTAAGACCTCCGATGCCATCCGCTCCACATCCTGCGGCCCAGAGAAAAAGCAAATACTGGAGGGGAAGGAGAAAGCAATAACACATCTTGCGGCCCGGAGAAAAAGCAAATAGTGGAGGGCCCCTGCTGTAGATGGAGCCCAAGCCAGAAGATCTCGTTCTCCCATTTACAACCCCCTCTAGTTGCCTTTGTCCAGTCCTTCAGAAACCTCTCACAGCAATGGCTGGTCAAACTAAAAACCTCTACACACGCTGCACAACACCGTGTCGGACTAGCTAATTGTACACCTCTAAACTGACACTCCACAGGTTTAACACCATATCCAGTCAGGCACCACGTTGCACCACCAGCGCCTTTACATTGCCGGATATTAAAGTTTTACCTATCTCTACAAATTATGCTATGCTTAGTTGTCATACTATCGGGTCTTATCGTGTGAACTTTTCTATGTTTGACTTTTAAACTCTCATAATTGTATATTTAGATTTTCTACTATATTTTGACATCAAAAGATAATTTGAATCGTAACTTCGAATCTCCTTTTATTAAATAAAACACGAAGATTCAATCACTTTGCCTAATATAAAGCTATGGAATGTGTTGGTAACAGAGAAATACTCCCTCCGTTTCAAATTATAAGTTGTTTTTGAATTTTTTTGGTACATCTACTGTGCTATGCATCTAGATACAGTATATATTTAGATACATAGTAAAATAGATGAACTAAAAAAAGTCAAAACGACTTATAATTTGGAACGGAGGGAGTAGATATTAAGGGTGTCTCTAGGTAAATTTTTATGTAATAGGTACTTTAATTTTATTTTTCTCTGATTAATATGATAATTTCTAAGCCTTGACACTTAACGTGAAGGTTTCTTTTGTTGACTAAATACAAACATAATAGATAGTTTTTTTTTTGCAACGTATGGATAGGCTCATATTTAACCTAATGTGTTTTGAATCTTGGTTAGACATTTGTTCAGTTAACAAGGACAATCGATCATCTGGGCTACAACAAAAAACAAATGGGTTTTCTGTAGAACATTTTTACCTTTTTGGAATAAAATATGTTGGCCTCCAACATTCACTGAATGAGTATAGCCGTTGTTGGCTTTCTGTACAATTTAGAAATTGTTTGGATCACCCAAGACTAATTGTTTGCCCGGGCTAAAAACTAGCTAGCTAAAAACTAGCAAGCTGTCTATTAGTTAGTTCCCTGGCTAATAGATGCATATATATCATTAACAATAAACTATTAACTCTCTTGTTAGCTAGCTGTGCTTGGCTAATAGGTTAATAACAACTAGCCAACGGCTCTGCTAATTTTTAGCCTACCTATTATCACCTAAGATTATTTTTAGCAGCTAACAATTAAATCCTAAACATTCCCTTGCAATAGCTCAGCAATGAAGGAGAGATCTCTCCTCATACTTGCTATTTTTTATTTGACCGGTCGAAATTATAGATTGTTCAAGAATTCAGAAAAAAACATGTATAAGTGCGACAACTTCATTAATGTTTGTTGGGTTAGCATGAAAAATAGCACAAATCACATTCTAGTTAGTTTATAAAGTTACATATTTTTGTAAATAATAACTATATGAAGTAATCACAACTATTAAATAAGTTTCATATAAATCAATAACTACATCCGCATTGCCGGTGAGCACACCGGTGACCTCCACACGCTGACGAGCCTGTATTTGCCAAGCAGCAAGGAGATGTTTGCACTAAAATAACATGTTGCAAATGTATGTTTCAAGTGTTTCAGTTGTTTCAGAGGTATGTTGCAAGTGTTTTATATCGATGTTGTAAAAGTAGATCGGAATGTTGCACATGTTGTAATGACAAAATACGCATGTTTGAAGCCTATGTTTCAAGTGTTTCAGGTGTTTCGGACGTATGATGCAAATGTTTCATTAGGATTTTGCAAAAGTAGATCTTAGTGTTGCACATGTTGCAATGGCTAAGTATGTTTTTAAGTGTTTCATCTATTTCAAATGTATGATGCAAATGTTTCATCTGGATGTTTCAAAACTAGATCTAACATTGCACATGTTGTTATGGCTATATACGTATATTTCAAGTGTTTCATCTATTTCAGACGTATGTTGCAAGTGAGTTTTCATTTGGATGTTTCAAAAGTAGATCTCAGGGAAAGCACATGTTGCTGCTGCTAGTGCACCGTTGTGGGTCACCACGCGCCTACTGGTGTTGTTGCTGCATGCATGCGGGCACGTGAAACAAAGAGGGATCGAGGTGGCCCCCACGCATGCGTGGGCCCGTGCGGCCTCCGGAGTGGGATGGGTGCGGGGCGATGGAGTTGGGTGCGTTAGGCGCGGGAGCACTGTCCAATGCTAGCGCCCTGGATCGAACGTCCGGGCTCTAGCAAGTCCGCCCCCTAATTCCGTTTCACCACCCATTGTAGTTAACAGATAGAGGAAGAGAAGTGGTCAGGGTGCACACGGAGGACGATGATTGAGAGTTGAGACGGTGAGACGAAGCAGGCGGACTCGATTTCTTGTGCGAGCAAAGCACGACGCACATGGCAACACAGGCGGACCTTATGCTCGGTTTCCTACCGCATGAGCCGCACACCACCAGAGGGCTCCCATTTTTCCATGAGGCACCGATGACGCTCTCTCTAACACGCATTGCTTGCTTAGGCCGTTCCAGCGGTCCACTCTGGACGTTGGTTTTAGATTGCCACATCGGCAGCAATCTGCCGTGGAGATAGTATAACAAATGATAGCTTGCAGAGGCACCAATGGTTTGGAAAAAAAGCTATGGCCTAGGAGAGAGAGAGGATAAGGTAGTGTTTGGTTTGGACCGGGGTGGGACAAGGACGGGACCGTCCCCTGAGAGGAATATTCCTCTAGATTGGGCTCACTCTGTCCCTCAAAAATCTAGTTACCAACTTGTCCCTTGTAGACTTCGTCTGGCTCCATCTGCTGTCGCAGCCTCTTCTTCACGCACGGTCAGGTGGGGGGGGGGGGGGTCGGTCGGGGTGGATGTGGTGCGGACTAGGGTGAAGCTCCGGTAGCACCCCCATGTGGAGGCGGCAGATCCGAGCGGAGTCGGTGGCGGGGCCAGATGGGGTAGGGGCGGATGAGCTCGGTCAGGTCCTCTCGGGCCTCAGCGTCCTCTCGGGGCGGAGTCGGTCAGGGCGGGGCCAGATGGGGTAGGGGCGGACGAGCTCGGCCCCATCGGTGGCGCTGGTGGCCCCCAACCAAACAGTTGTCTAACAGAGCCGCAAACATGATGTTGTCCCCTTCCTCTCCATCCGTCCAACCAAACGCGGAGTAAGGACATCCTCGTCCTCTCAACTAAACACCGATCGAGATGGAACCATCTTATCCCTTAAAAAATGGAGTGAGGGGGCAAAAGGCATAGGACCCATCGAAGGCAGCTATGTTTCCTACTGCTGCGATGTAGGCGTAGTTCCCTGTTGTTGTTGGTTTAGCCATGTGCTCTCTCTTGAAACCCCTACTCCATGGTGGTTAACGTTAGGCTTGCTCTTATTCGCACGTAGCGATATGGCGCTTCTCCGTGCGCATGAGATCCTCTCCACTTTTTGGATCAACGTATTGCTTATCATTGTCAAACCTATCTCTAAATATAGAGTTGGATCGAACCCATTCGTTCTCATCTCAAAACTAACACACATGCCTCTATTTTCGAAGGCATTCTACTCTCCTCTCTCTGTCTCTCAACTTTTTGGATCTGTGCGCATCCACTGATCTCGAGTATTAGAAACAGGAATAATATAAACTGATTTTTCGTAATAAAACTCAAAGGCTACTCTACACGTCTCCATTTTTTCGCACGAATTAGTTATTAGAGGATTGAATTGAAAGAGTCGCTCGTCCACGAGCTGCATGCGCCACTCGCGTTTCTGACGGCAGGGTCTACGCTAGCCGCCAGCGCCGCTTCCCGGAACTAGGACCGCCGCCCCCGCCGGCCTCCCGGCCAGATCTTAGTAAGTCCGGCTACGGCCTCCTCCTCCTGGACGCCGCATAGCGGAGGTGGAGTGTGGCACATTACAGCAATAGCAAACCAAGTGCACAAGTCCAAGGAATATAAATCCTAACCTATATGTTACAGTGACAGTAGTTAATACATACTCCTAGATTGATTTGTCCTCAAACTAGTTGTTTAATTGATTGATGCATAACGTAATCTGGTAAAAGATCAGCGATGGACCGTGACGTGCTCGCCGACATCTTTGGCTGGCCGCCTCACCGCGTCGCGCTGCGTCCGCAAGTCCTGGCCCGCCCTCATCGACGCCCGGCACCTGCTGCGAGCCGATCTCCTCCCCCTCTGCCGTATTTCTTCTCACGCAACAGATCAAAAGCAGGCCGCCACCGGTGGATCGGCGGCAGGCTTGAATTCCTGGGCACGCCCTTGGATCTGGACATCGTGGATCACAGCAACGCCCTGCTCCTGCTCGACCATGGGCGGGTGGTTAACCCTGCCACGCGGCAGTGGGTGCGCCTGCCTCCCCCTCCTGACCCATCCGTTGCGATGGAGGACTTCTACCGGGGCTACTGCCTTGTGTATGATCCCGTCGTGTCACCGTACTACAAGGTTATTCTGATCCACCTGCTTCCCGGAGTGCTCGGCCCTAACAACGAATTCAGGGAAGACTCGGAATGGCCGTCGTTGCCGTACACGACGCACGTCTTCTTGTCGAGGAGTTGGAGGTGGGAAGAGAGGTTCTTCGTCCGCCAAGGGGTGGCTGCAGGGACCATTGCCGACAAGCTCCTCGAAAGCCGACTGTTCGAACGCCACTCTGTCTATCTCCGGGAAAAACTATACGTTCACTGCGAAAACCATGCTGTCACGAGGTATCCATGCATCCCATTCGCTCTGTTATTTTGATTTCCTGCTGAATCTAATCTACATACACCATGTACATATACTAAGCATAGTCACATAGAGCATCTCCAGCACTACTACCTAAAACAGACTACCTAAAACTCTATTTGGGTAGCCATCCATTTTCTTACTACCCAAATTTTGCTCTCAATTCCAGCAATACTAACTAAAACTGGCTACTCATTTTTGTCCTCCTAGATAATGACATGTGGGTCCCACATATCATCCTCACTCGTGTTCTTCTAGACAGAGCAGTCGTGATCGGAGCAGAGGAGCCACGCCCTTCCGGGATCTGCCGTCGGGAGGCCTGCCGCGCTAGGATTTGTTGTCGAGAGGCTTGGCGTGTCTGCGTCGGGATCCGCTGTCAAGGAAGGAGGGCCGCATGGCGTCGAGATAGCAGGGCTGCGCGTCGCCTGGGAGCTCCGCCCGCCGTTGAGGAAGAAGGGCCGCGCACCGCCTAGGAGCTCTCCGTCATCGAGGAAGCAGGGCCGCCACTACCTAGGATCTCCGCGCACCGAGGGCACGGCCGCCTACGTTGGGGAGCTCCGCCCACAGGGGGCAGGGCCGCCCATGCCAGCAAGCCGCCAGGGAGCTCTGGCGTGCCTGGAGCTTCGCGCGCCAGGGACAAGGTCGAGGCGGCGGCGGCGGGGGAAAGTTGCGCGCGGGCACACGGCAGAGGAGAGAAAACTGCCGAACAAACTTTTAAGTAGTGTGCTTTGGCCCAACAGAAGTAGGTAGTAGGAGGAGAATTTGGGTAGCCAACAAATTTGTTGGGTCAAGTAGGTAGCCTGTTGGAGCTGTGTTTCTTGCTCCCACTACCTAATTTGGGGATAAATAGTCCATTTAGGTAGTCTGCTCGAGATGCTCTACATGTTTTCTTTTCCTTGATCTCATCTTATTTTGCAGGATAACCTTGTCAAATGACAAGTTCCGAGTAATTAAATGCCCTACGGTGAGCCAAATAGCTGGTGTTGGTGTTCTTTCCTTGGGAAAATCAGAGAAAGGGGTGTACTCTCGAGTACCTTGGAACGATGGGCCCTGTTTTCGAGTGTGGTTTCTTAACGAATCATGCGAGCAGATGGAGTGGGTGTTGAAGAGCAACATCAGCTTCCAAGCAGTGGCACAAAATTTCCCCTTCAGAAATCACAACATTTACAGCAGTTGGGCCGTCACCTCTAAATCTAGTGAGTATGTGGAGCGAGCAGGGGCACGAGAGGAATTTGAATGGGACTTGGACGATGGTGTTGTTCTTGAAACCAAAGATGATGGAACATACTACCGACGACAAACATCTTTCCTTGGATTTCGTCCTTGCAAAGAGATTGCCTTCTTTTGGTATCATGCTCGAGAGTAGTATCTTATCACTTGACCACCTCAAACGTTCAAGACCTGGGCATATTAAATGCACATTCTGTATTAAGTCATTTCAATACACATCATGCTGGATGGGGGAGTTATGTGAAAACAATTAGCTTTGGAATTTGAATTGTTTGGAACAATAATGTCATATGATCTGCTATTTTAATCCATTCGTATAAATATGGATTCCTACTGTATTTGTGTGCCTACTGTCTGGTACTAATCGATCAGAGTGTACGTACGCCTCCAGTTTGTATTATTCATTAATCTTCAGCTAATGTTTTGTCATTTTTGTGAGATAAATAATCTTCAGCTAATGTTTTGTCATTTTTGTGAGATAAATATAAATATGCCACCACCTATAGTAGCTAGTACATGAAGAACATGTTGTAACGTCCCATCTCCTCGAGGTCGGGACCGCTTACATCTTGGTCGCTTTTTTAGATATAGATTGTCCTCACAGACCAACATAAGTCTTTTCTGCGCACTTTGTCCTCACTTGTGCGCACCCGGGAAGAACTTCCCGGTCGGTCACCCCTCGCTCCAGGTCAAGCACGCTTAACTTTGGAGTTCTTTAAAGATGAGTTTCCGAAAAAAAATTGCAACTTGTTGGTATGAGTATCCTATTAATCCTTTAAGCCCTGCGTCGGGATGTACATCCTCACTCGCTTAAGAGATCGACGTCCTCGTCGGTCAATCCCATGCCAGGAACGTCCTCTCTTGGCCATGTCCGTGTGTCCAGTGCCAGCGCATGTGCCATGCTGTGTGACCACTCTGGGTCCACACCAGCCATGCGCACTATGCTTGCGCAACTGCGACACACACGCCTGTGAAACCGCGAGG
Source organism: Saccharum hybrid cultivar R570 (assembly GCA_038087645.1). Lineage (NCBI taxonomy): Eukaryota > Viridiplantae > Streptophyta > Magnoliopsida > Poales > Poaceae > Saccharum > Saccharum hybrid cultivar. Next base: position 7,761,772 of record JAQSUU010000512.1, read on the forward strand.
GTCGGCTTTGATACCATTCTGTAATGTCCCACTTCTTCGAGGCCGAGACCGCTTACATTTGGCCGTTTTTCTAGGATATAGACTATCTTCACAGACCAACACAAGTCTTTTCTGCGCACTTTGTCCACACTCGTGCGCACCCGGGAAGAACTTTCCAATCGGTCACCCATCGCTCCAGGCAAAACACGCTTAACTTTGGAGTTTTTTTTAGATATGAGCTTTCAGAAAAGAAGTTACAACTTGTTGGTATGAGTATCCTATTAATCCTGTTAAACCCTGGGCCAGGATGTTACACATGTACAAGTCTTAAAACTTCAGGGACGTACTAGAAAGGCAGACACGGCCTTTGCTGTGTCTAGATAGAATTAAGCCAACATTTTTCTTAAGATAATTAATTGTGAAAAATAACTCCTACATGACACCGAATGACCTGTCGTCACAAAAAAAAAAGGTGCATACTAGAGTTTTACACATTGACTTGCCTTCTTCAGCTTCTGAACATGAACTCTACCGGATGACTTTCACGATCACCGGACCTCTAGTGTTTTATCCGGTGCTAATTGAAAATTTTCTCGATCCAAATTTGAGTGTCGATAGATCACATGTTCAGAATTCAGCTTCGGATCAAATGAGCTGAGCCATGGCATGCAGTTCATGAGTCCCAAGCGAAGATGTGGATGCGAACCTCATTCAAAGTTTATAGGTTTTGAGCGAGGTAGGTGGGAGACGGCGGAACCATGCATGTCTGTTCAAGCCCACAGCACAATTGGACCATTTTCAAAGTGGATCTCCAAGAAACAATCCATGGCTTGACATAAGCTGATCTCGGCGATGATCATCACCGGCCATCGTCATCCACAATGGAGCTTAGGAATGGATCCACGGACGACACAGTCTCCACTGTGGGCACCGAGCTTGACATCCCTCCAATGCTGCTCTGCCACTCGGCAAAATAGCTAGGCTTGGACACTACCTCAGGCACCTCAATGTCTCCTGTGAGCATTGACACTACCCTCGACATGGGGGACCTTTGACGAGGTGAGCTCTGGGTGCAGAGGAGGGCAATGCGGATGGCACGGAGCAACTCGTCACTATCGGATTCTGTGAGCCTGGGATCCACAATGTCGAGGGGATGATCTTCCTCGTAAAGTTGCCAGACCTATAAATGGATAAAGTGGGACAACTTTACTAATGTTTGTTGCACTAGCAGAAAATAATAGAATAAATCACTTTCTAGTTAGACGTTTAGGGTCAATAGCAAGGTATTGACTATAAAACAATTGTGATGATAAAAATGTCTCATGCTATGTATATATTATGAAGTGTTTTTCCAAGATGACGGATCTGTCGCCAACTTAATGCCTAAAGAATTTCTTGTTATGTTTCATCAACATGTTTCAGATCCTATCACATGCACTTGTGCACACAATACTTGCTAATCACAAGTGTCCATCCCACCCACATGATATTCATCCACCACTTCTTGATTATCTACACATACCCCTTCATTCTTTCTACCTACTTCTCAACATGAATTTCAGTGTAAATGAATGGACCTGATAGTTGTGTGTAAACTTACCCATTCTAAAAGATAAGCCATGTCTTCGTCAAGCTTACCATCATAGTTCAGTCTTCCAGCAATAATCTCCAACATGACCACACCAAAAGCAAAAATATCAACTTTCTCAGTCATGTGACCTCTCATGGCGTACTCAGGTGAAAGATAGCCACTTCAAGGAATAAAAGCAACAAGGAACTTCCATTAGCACAAATATTAGTGTAAACTAATTACTAAACACACAGGGGAGGCATGTATGTGTCACACCCTAAGATTTACTATTTTGGGTTGTGCATTGAAAACACTAAATAAAATAAACATTTTAATATTTGGATAAATTTCTCAAGTTTAGTCTAAGATAACATCAATTAGTTATAGGAAAAATGTGAATCTTTAAATTTTTCTGAACTAATTTGACGGGCTATTGCTTGATGTGATGTATGCTTATTGACTTTATATTATAGAGGTGTAAAGTTTTTAAAATGCGGTTAGGAGGTCGTTTATCTTTCTCTGCCCACTTTTCTGTGAGCATAATCTAATTTTTAGATGCTCCAAATTATCTTATCATGTGCTCTAAATATTTTATTTAGGTTCCTCATGTTCCATAATGTCTCTAAAAATTTTCCCCGAATTTTCGGAGCTTTCGGATTATTTTTCATGGCTTAAATAATAATTTTAGACTTTTCTAGAATTATTTTATCCACGAAATTAATTAATTACGAAAATAATAAATCTCTCATTTTTCTCAACGCTCAAAGCCTATGTGCAATAATCCTAGTAAATCCTAAAGGCACATGTCTTTATTTACTAATGGGTCTTAATGTTTATTTAAGCCCGTCAATGCAGGTGGATGGTGCAACGTCAATTAGTATCATATCACTAGTTGATATAAATGTGAAAAGTTCTCATCCCTATTTATATGTATACCCTTTGGACAAAGCACCTTAGAACTATCGTAAGGGTAGTAATTTATAGGTAGTTCTCATCCCTGGTTAGGGAATCTCTAGGTAGTAATTTATATATTTTCTCCTTTCTCTACTATGTCATCTCCAACGTCGTCTCACCAGCGCCATCATCGCCCCAGTGATGCACTATCGCCGATCTGTCGTTGGAGGAGCTGCTTGCGAAACCCGATCTCACCGCTTTTTGCTTCAATGCCGACATCGCTGTTCCTCGTTCCATCGGTGAGGACCTCCGTGCGCCTCCTTTTAATTTTCCCTCCCTGACCTGCACCCTGCTGGCTCTGTTGAGCCTATACGATCATCAGATGTTGCCGTCCATGCAGTTGCCCTACAGTCGGCCATGAAGGAAGTAACGCCTGGTATTTTTCGCGATCAGTTCATCCATGGCTGGCCGGGCGGCAATGTCACCTGGAGTTGCAGTCACTCAAACCCTGTTGTATGTGAGCATCAGAGATCACGTGAAGAAGCTAAGTAACTTTCCATCTATCTCTGGAAGTCTTTCCATAGAAATACAGATCCTTGTAAACCGGTCTTAGCATCTTTAATCCCAACCCGTTTATCTGTTCTAGCTCCGTTCCAGCCCGTTCCTTATGTAATGCATTTACGACAATGTAGAACCTACGTGTTAGCAATAACCTATATCAAGTATCATGTTTTTGGATTTAAATATTAATTAATGTACAAGCAATGAGTTTTCTAAATTAAAAGCAATATAGGAGTTACACTTCAGTATTATATATATATATATATATATATATATATATATATATATATATATATATATATATATATATATATATATATATATATATATATGTCACTATGTCACGCCCGGTTTTTCAAAGAACTAAACCAGGCTCGTCATATGTGTGCCCAGGAAGTCCACACATATGTCAGAATGAAAAAGTATCAAAACAATGTTTATATAAAGCGGAAAATATATTATATTAACACTTACAACTATCAGAGTGTCGCGGAACGGTCACTAATCTTTTCTTCAGGCTCCAACATCACAGGGTGTCACACCCGGTTTTAAGGACAAAACCAGACATACACCATATGTGAAATAAAGAAGACAAATCTCACATATAGCCACAGATAAGTGTAATATCAAAAGACAAATGCTTAATATACATAACACAATAGTATAAAATATACCTTAAAGAGTAACACAGCGGAAAGACAACTCCGAACACCGGGTGTAGACCTCACTCCAGGATCAAACTAACTGGTTGATCACAAGCCTAACAATTCCAGAATCTAACAGTCTGGTACCCTTCCTGAGATGTGGGGAAATAGCAAGAGTGAGTCCATGTCGAACTCAACAAATATAACATGGGGTTCATGTGGCTCAAAAGGTTTGACACAGGTTTACTGCGATAGCTTTTATTATGTCATCTTTTAGCAATTGAGTAGCAACAAGTTTACCATAAACCCAAATAACCTCATGATCATGTAAACGAGAATAATGTATAGCAAGAAACAATAATCATTAGTGAGCATCAATATCATCAGTATTATCATTATCATCAGTGTTCATCATTTATTCTGTAAGGGTCCAAGGCCACTCGTGACCGTGAGCACGGCTGTTATAACAGTTTTACACTCTGCAGAGGTTGTACACTTTCACTGTGAGTCGTGATTACCCATATGCCCGAGGCGGCCAATCCCCAAAACACTCCCAAGGTGAGCAGGCAGGGAAACACTATGAAGCCTTTCAAAGGTTCGTCTAACAAGTTAGGGCCGCTAGGTTTCCGGAGTCAGTCCGTGTGATACACCACGCAGGGATCCACAGTCTGCTCTACCCCATTTGCGCCACAAGGGTAACCTCTAACAAGCTAGAAAAAAATCCTCATACTGAGCTAAAGCCAGAGCCATATAGCCCTCACAGTTGTACTGTAAGTCCCGGATTTTCGCTTACAGATAAGTCCTTATGGAGAGAAACTAGAGCACCATAAAAATAACCAAATATGCTCTAGCCCTCTTGAACCATGTTTTATAAAGCATCTTTTAAACGTTTATTGCATATACCATTAGTCAAGTTACAGATCATGGTTATTTATCTTGAGCACTAGCATAAATACTACCCAATGCAATGTCCCATGGATGTCAAGGTACAAGATACAAAAACTAGGATATCCTTAGTGGTAACAAGGTAGACACATGCACATGAATTAAGTATATTAAAGATGAATAGGAAACAAGGATAATCCCATGCTATACTTGCCTTAAACACCGATCCTTCGGTAAGCTTTAATCTTCAACGTTCTTCTTCTTCTTCTTGGTAACCTCGTATATCTCACCGACTGGACGAAATCATAAATCACCACACACGTATCCATACAATCATACACGAAGCAAACAATAGATCTAAATTAGAACAGTACACCAAACATATGAAACAACATGTGAAAAGGTTTTAAAGATGTTCTACGCATTGCTACGAACACACAGACGCGAAAAGCACACTAATCAGAGCTACGGTTGAAAAGATACATTTACCGAAAAATTTGCTCATAGAAGAAAATATAAAACTATTAGTTTCATGAATTTTAATTATTTAATAACATATATAAAATATTTTATAAATACTATATACGGAATTAAGTCAAATTTAGATTCAAATTATGAAACTAAAGTAAAACAAATTATATTTTATTTACAAAACCCAGTTGCATAATTATTAATCAGGATATGATTTAAACAATAAAATTTCAGAATTAATAATATGGTAAACACTGTCACTAACGCGTAGATCTCATTGCTATGAATCTAACGCAACTCGAATGAACTAAAACGGATCTAAAACATAGAAGATATGATTTAAACAAGATATACTTTATTAAAGTAATAGATTAAATCTTACGTTGGAACTTAAAGATAGAAAACCTAACCAACAGTAACACTAACAGTATAACAAGTTTGTAAAACTCTTCTACACGTTACTACGATCACATAGACGTAAAGATCACGAAATTTGGATTTAAAACGTAAAAGTTATGAGTTTTCTAAGATTTCCTATAGATAAATAATTACTTTAATATAAACTCGAAAATAAATTATCTCAAACCTACTGTACAGTTGCATCATTAGATAGAGCTCTCAAATATGAATCTAACGCAATTTGAATGGATCAAATCGGAGTTAAAACGAAGATTCTACGGCTAAAACAATCTGAGTGGCAAAACTGTAAATATGAGAAAGCGTATTTTTCTTTTTCCGAAACGAATTACGTTTTTATTTAATCAAAACGTATTTTCCCGGTTTACGCTTTGGACCGCGGGTTAGATAATTGAAAACTCCAGGGGCTCTTTAACAAAAACACCAGCGAACCGTTATCTTCTAATATGAGCCGTCGGTTTTAGATCGGACGGTCCAGATCGATCGGGGGAGGAGACAGGCGGCGCTCCGGCCGGAATAGGGCCCGACGGCGACCCTCGCGGCTGCGCCATGGCCGGAAAACTCCAAAACTCGCCACGGTGCACGAAATCGCGAAGCAAGAGTACCGTTCGGTAGATAACTTCAAGGCGAACTTACCCACGGCAAGATTGAGGCCAAGAACAAGGCGAGGGAGGCGTGCGGCTTGATATGGCGGGCGGTGGAGGCGGTGCTTCGGGTGTAGCCGCCCCGAGGTGTTATAGCTGCGGTTTAGGGTGGGATGTGGAGCGGGGAGGGGCTACGGTCCCGTTTTTATAGTCCGGAGAGGTCGCTAACTAAGGAAAAGGCGAGATTCGAAGATCCAAATCGGATCGGGAGAGAGGGAAGGCGGCGTCGGCCGGAGGAAGAAGAAAGGAAGGCGAGAACGGGTCACTGACCGGTGGGACCCACGCGTCAGCGACTCAAGGTGAGACGCAGGCCGCGGCTCGGGCTCGGCCCATGCGGGCGAAGGGGGCGCGCGGGGGAAAAAAAAAAAGAACTGGGCCGCGGCTAGCAGGCCGAGAAGATGGGCTACGGGAGAGATGCGGCCCGGTAAGAAGGTAAATTCCTTTTCTTTTTCTTTTCCAATTTTTCAAATCCATTTTTCAAATGATTTTCAAATCAAATTTGAATTTGATTTAAACTACTCAATTCAAAACTCCAAATGCAGCAGCATGAATGCTCAATCATGTTTCTACCCTTATATTTGATTTTAAATTTATAAAATTATTCTTATTCTAAATTTGCATGCTCACAAAAATACATAAAAAAACATATTTTCCTATTTTTATCTCTTTCAAAATTTTAGGGTGTTACAATTCTACCCCCCTTAAGATGAATCTCGTCCCGAGATTCGGAAGATGATGATAAAGGAGATAATGACACTTTGTCTTTATTTGATCCTCTTTTTTTTCAAATTACTCTTTCGTTCAGAATCATAAGACAGTTTCTCATATCCTGACTAACTAATCTGCCTAAGCATAATCATCTCTTCTGTTGAGCTCCTCCAAAGTTATTTGTTCCTCTGCTATGACTTCAGTAAACTCTTGGTCCACTTTGCTATTCTCGGTGTACCTATCTTCTAATTGATCATTCTCGTCTTCCTCAGGTAAGAGTCGACCACCTTGATACTCAATTCTTTTCCCTGACGGTGTTGTTAAGAACATTGTGCACCGAGTACCATGAATCACTCCTTTGTGTGCACAGAGCCATCCATTACCAAGAACCACACGAATTTTAAGTGACTTCAGCACAATGAGTGTCGCGGTGAAGTTTTCCTTGTTTATGACAAGACTGACATTCGGGCATATCTGATCTGTCTGCATTTCTCCCACTGGGGTTTGAACTAGCAAAGGCCTCCTCATTGGACACTTCACCATCTTACACGTATCTACCATGTCGGCGGAAATGAAAGAATGCGAAGCACTAGGGTCAAATAAAGCAAAAACTTGTACTGAGCTTACTTGAATATAACCTCCCACTACTTTGGTAACTCCATGAATTTTATCCATATCCACATTGCTCAGTCTTCCATTGACATAGATTTGCTGCGCTTTGCTTCCTTGAGCAGGCTTCTTATGGACTTTCCTTTTTCGCTTTCGTTGTTGTGGATTCTGACTCAGTTCACTCCCAACTTGCTCTTCAACATTGTTGTTTTGATAGTGCTCAACTTCATCATACCCATAACATTCTTCAATGGCAGAAATATCAGTCTTTTCCCACATATTAGCACAAAACATCATATAGGGCTCCTGAGTCATGAGACACTACACTTCCTGTTATCAAGTGACCAACATCAGCAACGCGAACAAGTATAGATGATCATAATCATGAACTATCTAAAGGGACAACTCTCGTCTCCATGGATCCAAAATTGTCAACCTTGTACACAGGATATTTTTGCTTGAGAGTGGCAACTCAATCATGGAGACTAACCAATACTTTCAACTAAAGAGTTCAATCTTAATAATCCTTCTTTACATTGGCTACCCCCCTTAAAATAAGAGACACCAAATAGGGTAGCTTGAACCCTTTTCTAGATGAGCTACTTAGCATAAAAGTGTTCTGACATCCCAATAATACTCTTGTGCATGGGTAAGAATAAGAAATCTGAAATTTCTCACGAGCAGAAAATCAGCAGTGCAGTAAAACAGTTGTAACTCTCATTCTGTTAATCCAATGAAGCTGTAGTTTACACCGATGGAAAACTTATAAAATTCTCTACATCTTTCTTATAGAACACACTTCCAGATTCTACAGCTAACTTGACCGAAAACAACACATAACAGATTCTGTTCCAGGTTTATGACAGCACATATACATTGCCTTATGCTTTTTGTATCTCCCAAACCAAAACAACTATGAGGGTGGTTCTTGCATTTAGAGAGAGATGTTGAAGTCCACTCTTGTCTAGAATTCTCTTATGATTTTTGGTCTTTCAAGAACAGAGATATAAGTTGATAAAGACAGGCTGCTCCGAAAGACAAGATATAGAAAGCAGGAGATAACCAGAACCCAACTACTTATTTCATTAATCCTTATACCTTATACATATAAACTAAATGGAATCATGGTCAAAACCCACGAGATCATTCCACTCATTACAAAATTCCAACTCAAGCATAAACATAAGCACAAAGCAACTAAACACTTAAAAGTTCATAAGCCACACATTAAGACGACTCAACTTGGCTACTAACGGTTTTATTACACGGGACATAACTCCTATTTCTTAATCATGGTGTGATTGCAGCAGTATCCGGAGTAGACAGAGTCTCTTACATTCCTGAGTCCTCTATATTGACATCTGAATCTCTGTATCCCTCTTTACCATTCTTATAACTCATACCTTAAGATGGGTCAACCTGGTATCCCTCAGGTATAGATTTAATACCCTCATACTCAATCCTTTCTCCTGAAAGTGTAGTTAGAAACACTGAACATTGGGCATACCCAATCACTCCTTTACAAGTAGATAACCAGTCTATTCCAAGGATAACATCAATGCCCATTAATTCCAAAACAATGAGGTTTACCTTAAAATTTACCCCCTTTATGTCAAGACTAACTTTTGGGCATACGCGGTCTGCCTTTATTTCACCTCTTGGAGTTTCAACCATAACTGTTTTCCCCCTTGGAAGCATAAGTATGTTATGATCTTTTGCATATTGTCTAGATATGAACGAATGTGAGGCACTAAGGTCAAACAAAACCTTGGCGTTTCCTGAACTTACTGGAATTGATCCAAACACGACCTCCTTAGCTCCAGGAATGGTGGAAATATCCAAATGTTTCAACCTTCCATGGATGTAATTTCTCTTTAATTTATTTCCCTGCACATGATCCTTTTGGACATCCTGTCCTGGGTCTCGCTGTTGTGGATTCTTCTGTGGGCAAGATTTGATATAATGTCCTTCCTGCTGGCAATGATAACACTTTCTCTTAGCTGGATCTTTTGTGATGTCATACTCCAAGGAACTATTGTTTGGTATGTTGCTATCTTGCTGGCCATAAAAGTTCACCTTCGTCCCTTTGGCTTGTTTCTTAGCTTGTTTGGCCTTTCGGGGTTGATACTCCTTATAGGTAATTGTCCACCCATCTATGACTACTTCATGGGGAGTAGTTTTAGCTGAAGAAGCTTCTAACTCTTTAAGGTTTGGATTTATTTGACAAGGGATCGGAGCTGCATGTGACATTGTAGTATAACTTGATTGCTGATTGCTTCCCTCAAGTGGTTCTAATGAGATTGCCTTCCCCTTCTTGTCCTTGTTGATCTCAAAATTTGGATCCACCCTGACTTTCCCCTTATTAGACTCGTTTTGAAGACAGGGAAAACCATAATGCTTACAACAATGACATTGTTTCTGCTCTCCAAGTGCCTTACTATCAATATCTTTATTGGGTTTCATATTCTTCCAAGCTTCTGCTACTTGTATCTTCTTTGGTCCCTTGGATATGTTGGTCTGACCTTGAGATAAGCATCGTTGAGAATTCCCATGTTGAGCCATTTCTTCTAGTAATTGGTTTTGCATCGCTAATGGTTTCTTGTCAAAAGTGAGCAAGAGCAATACAATTCAGTCCTCTTAACCTCTGAAATCCATAGCCTTCTCGTCACGAGCCGTCTAATAGACAAGGAGAAAAAGATTCAAAATAGAGACAAGGTTTTTTTTTATAATAGAACGGGGATAGAATTAAGCATAACTTTGAGAAAATAACAAAGTTAAAGAGAAGCAAGAAATAGGCAACAATGAGAACATGCTAAACGTCCAGTTCTAACTAGGCTTGCGTCCTACAGTCAGCATTGCTCCGATACCAATCTGTCACACCCGGTTTTAAGGACAAAACCAGACATACACCATATGTGAAATAAAGAAGACAAATCTCACATATAGCCACAGATAAGTGTAATATCAAAAGACAAATGCTTAATATACATAACACAATAGTATAAAATATACCTTAAAGAGTAACACAGCGGAAAGACAACTCCGAACACCGGGTGTAGACCTCACTCCAGGATCAAACTAACTGGTTGATCACAAGCCTAACAATTCCAGAATCTAACAGTCTGGTACCCTTCCTGAGATGTGGGGAAATAGTAAGAGTGAGTCCATGTCGAACTCAACAAATATAACATGGGGTTCATGTGGCTCAAAAGGTTTGACACAGGTTTACTGCGATAGCTTTTATTATGTCATCTTTTAGCAATTGAGTAGCAACAAGTTTACCATAAACCCAAATAACCTCATGATCATGTAAACGAGAATAATGTATAGCAAGAAACAATAATCATTAGTGAGCATCAATATCATCAGTATTATCATTATCATCAGTGTTCATCATTTATTCTGTAAGGGTCCAAGGCCACTCGTGACCGTGAGCACGGCTGTTATAACAGTTTTACACTCTGCAGAGGTTGTACACTTTCACTGTGAGTCGTGATTACCCATATGCCCGAGGCGGCCAATCCCCAAAACACTCCCAAGGTGAGCAGGCAGGGAAACACTATGAAGCCTTTCAAAGGTTCGTCTAACAAGTTAGGGCCGCTAGGTTTCCGGAGTCAGTCCGTGTGATACACCACGCAGGGATCCACAGTCTGCTCTACCCCATTTGCGCCACAAGGGTAACCTCTAACAAGCTAGAAAAAAATCCTCATACTGAGCTAAAGCCAGAGCCATATAGCCCTCACAGTTGTACTGTAAGTCCCGGATTTTCGCTTACAGATAAGTCCTTATGGAGAGAAACTAGAGCACCATAAAAATAACCAAATATGCTCTAGCCCTCTTGAACCATGTTTTATAAAGCATCTTTTAAACGTTTATTGCATATACCATTAGTCAAGTTACAGATCATGGTTATTTATCTTGAGCACTAGCATAAATACTACCCAATGCAATGTCCCATGGATGTCAAGGTACAAGATACAAAAACTAGGATATCCTTAGTGGTAACAAGGTAGACACATGCACATGAATTAAGTATATTAAAGATGAATAGGAAACAAGGATAATCCCATGCTATACTTGCCTTAAACACCGATCCTTCGGTAAGCTTTAATCTTCAACGTTCTTCTTCTTCTTCTTGGTAACCTCGTATATCTCACCGACTGGACGAAATCATAAATCACCACACACGTATCCATACAATCATACACGAAGCAAACAATAGATCTAAATTAGAACAGTACACCAAACATATGAAACAACATGTGAAAAGGTTTTAAAGATGTTCTACGCATTGCTACGAACACACAGACGCGAAAAGCACACTAATCAGAGCTACGGTTGAAAAGATACATTTACCGAAAAATTTGCTCATAGAAGAAAATATAAAACTATTAGTTTCATGAATTTTAATTATTTAATAACATATATAAAATATTTTATAAATACTATATACGGAATTAAGTCAAATTTAGATTCAAATTATGAAACTAAAGTAAAACAAATTATATTTTATTTACAAAACCCAGTTGCATAATTATTAATCAGGATATGATTTAAACAATAAAATTTCAGAATTAATAATATGGTAAACACTGTCACTAACGCGTAGATCTCATTGCTATGAATCTAACGCAACTCGAATGAACTAAAACGGATCTAAAACATAGAAGATATGATTTAAACAAGATATACTTTATTAAAGTAATAGATTAAATCTTACGTTGGAACTTAAAGATAGAAAACCTAACCAACAGTAACACTAACAGTATAACAAGTTTGTAAAACTCTTCTACACGTTACTACGATCACATAGACGTAAAGATCACGAAATTTGGATTTAAAACGTAAAAGTTATGAGTTTTCTAAGATTTCCTATAGATAAATAATTACTTTAATATAAACTCGAAAATAAATTATCTCAAACCTACTGTACAGTTGCATCATTAGATAGAGCTCTCAAATATGAATCTAACGCAATTTGAATGGATCAAATCGGAGTTAAAACGAAGATTCTACGGCTAAAACAATCTGAGTGGCAAAACTGTAAATATGAGAAAGCGTATTTTTCTTTTTCCGAAACGAATTACGTTTTTATTTAATCAAAACGTATTTTCCCGGTTTACGCTTTGGACCGCGGGTTAGATAATTGAAAACTCCAGGGGCTCTTTAACAAAAACACCAGCGAACCGTTATCTTCTAATATGAGCCGTCGGTTTTAGATCGGACGGTCCAGATCGATCGGGGGAGGAGACAGGCGGCGCTCCGGCCGGAATAGGGCCCGACGGCGACCCTCGCGGCTGCGCCATGGCCGGAAAACTCCAAAACTCGCCACGGTGCACGAAATCGCGAAGCAAGAGTACCGTTCGGTAGATAACTTCAAGGCGAACTTACCCACGGCAAGATTGAGGCCAAGAACAAGGCGAGGGAGGCGTGCGGCTTGATATGGCGGGCGGTGGAGGCGGTGCTTCGGGTGTAGCCGCCCCGAGGTGTTATAGCTGCGGTTTAGGGTGGGATGTGGAGCGGGGAGGGGCTACGGTCCCGTTTTTATAGTCCGGAGAGGTCGCTAACTAAGGAAAAGGCGAGATTCGAAGATCCAAATCGGATCGGGAGAGAGGGAAGGCGGCGTCGGCCGGAGGAAGAAGAAAGGAAGGCGAGAACGGGTCACTGACCGGTGGGACCCACGCGTCAGCGACTCAAGGTGAGACGCAGGCCGCGGCTCGGGCTCGGCCCATGCGGGCGAAGGGGGCGCGCGGGGGAAAAAAAAAGAACTGGGCCGCGGCTAGCAGGCCGAGAAGATGGGCTACGGGAGAGATGCGGCCCGGTAAGAAGGTAAATTCCTTTTCTTTTTCTTTTCCAATTTTTCAAATCCATTTTTCAAATGATTTTCAAATCAAATTTGAATTTGATTTAAACTACTCAATTCAAAACTCCAAATGCAGCAGCATGAATGCTCAATCATGTTTCTACCCTTATATTTGATTTTAAATTTATAAAATTATTCTTATTCTAAATTTGCATGCTCACAAAAATACATAAAAAAACATATTTTCTTATTTTTATCTCTTTCAAAATTTTAGGGTGTTACACAGGGACGGCTGACTGGGGGTTTCATATGCCAAACACTTCTGAAAAGACTTCTGAAAACTCCACTACACTTTCATCCTTCTTCTAAGCAGCACCTTACAACACACTAGAGTGTGGGGAAATAGCAAGAGTGAGTCCATGTCGAACTCAACAAATATAACATGGGGTTCATAAGGCTCAAAAGGATAGACACTGGTTTACTGCATTTAGCTTTTAATTATCACAGTTTTATCATATGAGTAGCATCAGGTTTGCATTAATCCCACAATAAACATATGATCAATGTAAAGATGAATAATGAATAGCAAAAACACATTTATAGTCATTAGTGATCATCAATTCTGTAAGGGTCCAAGGCCACTCGTGACCGTGAGCACGGCTGTTATAACAGTTTTACACTCTGCAGAGGTTGTACACTTTCACTGTGAGTCATGATTTACCCTTTCGCCCAAGGTGATCAGCCTCTTGACCCACTACCAAGGAAGGTCGGCAGGGTTCACTATGAAGTCTTTCAAAGGTTCGTCTAACAAGTTAGGGCCGCTAGGTTTCCAAAGTCAGTCTGTGTGATACACCACGCAGGGATCCACAGTCTGCTCTACCCCATTTGCGCCACAAGGGTAACCTCTAACAAGCTAGAAAAGGTCCTTCTATATGACTAAAGCCAGAGCCATTTTAGCCCTCACAGTTGTACTGTAAATCCCGGATTTTCGCTTACAGATAAGTCCTTATGGAGAGTAACGAGAGCACCAAATAACCCCATGCTCTAGTACCCTTTAACAGTAATAAAAGTCATCTTTTAGTGTTTATTGCATATTCCATTAGTCAAATTACATGATCATAGTTCAAGTTAAGCACTAGCAATACTAATCCATGCAGTATAATAGGTATCAAGGAATAAGATCAACACTAAGTCATCCTTAACAAGGAATATATGCATAATGACATTATTTGCTTATTGTGAATAGGACAATAAGGATAATCTCATGCTATACTTGCCTTAGAACTTGCTTTATGCCCAAAGCAACTTGCTCTGAAAAACCTCAACTTAATCTTTCATTTGCAACTTCTGGCACTCAGCTTCTGGTCTTCATCTTCGGATCTTCGGCGCTCACGGATAGTCTTTCTTCTACTCGTAGCAACCAAGCACAGTAGACAAACAACAAACACAACTAACAACATGCATCAAACAAAAGAAACGCTTTAAAAGAGAACGCATTAAAGGACACGGTACGTTGCTACAATCACGAAAACGCAAGAACGACGGATAACGGAGCTACCATTAAAGAGGACACACGACTATCGAGACGATTACAACATATCGGAGAAGACAAACTATACATTTGATTTATTTTAATTAATGAATTAAGGTGATAGACTTCTAAAGAATTATCCTAAAGTTGAATTAACCAACTTACATTGAATTATAAAAGATGAAGTTTACCTTATTCATATTTTATTTATAATCATATCATATCATAGTATTTTAAGTCATGTAAATATTTTATAATTTAGATAATCATGGAACATGTGGCAAAAGCTAAATGAAAAACATTTACAAATTAAGGTTGAACTGAACATCTTGTAATTTAAAAGAAACATTTAGTTTAATATTAATTAGATTAACATTGATTTAGAACAGACTGCCCGTGTTGCGTTTAATTAGAAACTCAATTGCACAAGCATAAATCAAATTAATATCTAACTTATAAATTTTAAGGATGTAAGACATGTTAAACATTGTTGCTAACACATAACCTCGATCGGCACTATTGCAAAACAACAAGAACGAATTTAAATCACTAGATAGCTTTTAATTAACAAAGCAACAAAAACGAAATTATAAACCTATGTCACTTTTAATTAAAAACTATTAAATTAATACTAATCAAATTGCATTTTAAATCAATAAATTCATAATTATAAGATATGACAAACATTAGCACACTGTGTAGAGCGCGACGACACGAATCTAACGCAACTTGAACGACTCGAATCGGAGCTAAGACGATAAAACGGTGGAGATCAAAAGATCGATGGCGAACTAGTTCGGTACCTCGTTTTCTTCCTTGCAATCCTGTACAGCTAGCTAGGGAGGAAATCGGGGTGCTGCTGCTGCTACAGGTCACAGAGGGGACCGGGGACATCGGCCAAGGCTCAGAACGGGCAGCGATGGAATCGTGCGAAGGTTCTTAAGTGCTTTTGCTATTGGTGCATTGATACAGGTCTTCCAACCATATAGCCGATCAACAATAAACCTCACATTGCGGTGTTTCAAAAGTTCAAGGGACTCCATGGTCTGCTTCTCGAGCCCATGCGTAATATCAACAACCACTACAGCAATGTCACACAGACTTGATCCCCTCGAGCGCATGTTACTGAATGACTGGTGCCCCGGGGTGTCAATTACAAGCAAGCCAGGAACTTTGATGGTAACCTCAGCTTTAAGGGAGGTCCTCTCCCTGATATTCTCAACAGGTAAGTAGGTGGCACCAATCTGCTGCGTGATTCGTCCAGCCTCCCCACCCTGCACATTGCTTTGCCGAATACAATCAAGCAGCTTTGTCTTTCCAGCATCCACATGCCCAAGGATGCAACATATGGGTGCACGAAGCTCCATGTCAACCCCATTGCCTTGACCTTCATCCTCAAGGATAGAGACCAAATCTTCCCCAATATCTTCCGATAAACTGATTGGGTTAGAAATTGGAGTAGCAGAGGTCACCTGCTTTTCCTCTGCTTGGTCCTCTTCCAGTTCTCTAAAAGAGGGATATTTACCACCATGCAATAGGAAATCAAATCCATCGAAGCTCTTGTTCTCCCAATTATCATCTTCGTCGATTTCATTGCTCTCTTCCGAAGATGATTGTGTAATTTGTTCCTCCCCCAATTGCAGCACATCAATGCCTACTCCATCATCCTCCAGCGATGCATTGCTCTGTTCGTTCTGCAATTGGTCCTCAGACCCCAAAGTTTCTCCCAAATCAGTTTCAATTTCAGATTGGACATTGACATGACGCTTGGGCACCGATTTAGACTTCCTTGATTCATACACGGGCCTCCTCTGCGTGCCACCACACCCATCACTGTCGGTGGCATCAGCAACGGCAACGCCTAGCCGCCTCCATCCGGAGCTTCTCCTGGATCGTCCTCACGTGCCTGGGCACCGATGTCGCGCCACTAGCCGGCGGCGGACGACAACAGCGGCGGCGGCATAGGGCTGCATGGAATTTGATCAAATAGATTAAGGGGTGAAGGGTTTGGAAAAGGATACGATCAAACGGTCATGGATTCGTGAAATAAAAAGCGTGCCGGTGTAGAGAACGACGAGACGAACCTCGGAGTGGAAGCGGAATTTGCCGGAGATGTCCGAGGTGGCCGAAAAAGCTCGCCGAATATTCATCGGAAGTTTGCCGGAACGCAAGCTGTAAATGCAGAACTTCGGCGAGGGGTGGAGGAAGTTACGAGCGGCGGCTCGCGATAAGAAGGGAGAAAATTCTAATTTACTACACGAGAGATTTCCCAAACTAGAGGCTCCTCTTACGATAGTTTTGGTGTGCTTAGCCCAAGGAATAGGTACGTATATATAGGGACGAAAACTCTCCACCTCCATGTCAACTAGCGATATGGTGCTAATTGACGTTGCACCCTCCATCTTTACTAATAGGTCTAAGTAATCATTTAAGCCCATTAGTAAATAAATGTATGGGCCTTTAGGATTATTGCACACAGGCTTTGATGGAAAATGAGATATTTATTATTTTTGGAATTAATTAATTTCGTGGATAAAATAATTCTAGAAAAGTCTAGAATTATTATTTAAGCCACGAAAAATACTCCGAAAGCTCCAAAAATTCGAGGGAATTTTTCAGAGACATTATGGAACATGAGGAACCCAAATAAAGTATTTGGAGCTCATGATTATATAATTTGGAGCATCTAAAAAATAGATTATTCTCCTAAAAATAGGAAAAGGTTCCCGACAAAGCCCGAATAATTTCTGGGAATATTTCAGAGATACCCTGATGGATGATGAAATGAAATAAGTGATTTCAAGTGGAAGAAAAGGATTTTGGGGAAACTCAAAATGAAAAGATTAGGACCGAGAAAGCGCAAATTTGATTGTAGAAAAAGATAAAGATGTGCTGGAGAAGAAATATCGATCCACTAAATGCATTTTTAAAGACTTTGTTCGCTCTTAACACACAAGAGTTAACAAGCAAACATCACATCAAACAATAGCCCGTCAAACTAGTTTAGAAAAATTTAAAGATTCTTATTTTTTTATAACTAATTGATGCTATCATAAACTAAACTTAGGAAATTTTATCCAAATATTAAAACATTTATTTTATTTAGTATTTCCTATGCACAATCCAAAATTGAAAATTTTGGGGTGTGACAATTCTACCCCACTTAACAGAAATCTCGTCCCGAGATTCGGAGAGACTAGGGAGAAAGATAAAGCGGACCAATAAGGTTGTTTCGAGACTTTTTGACAAGTTCGGATATAAGCGTCAAGGATTATCAAAGGATAACAAAAGAACATTGGATTGATCGTTAAGATTGATTCAAGTTAATGAAAGAAGGTCAAAGGATTGAAGGTCAACATAGGTGAAAAGGAAGATCAAAGGAGGTTGAAAAGATAGATCAAAGTTGATCATCGAGTCTTCA
Organism: Saccharum hybrid cultivar R570; assembly: GCA_038087645.1. Classification (NCBI taxonomy): domain Eukaryota; kingdom Viridiplantae; phylum Streptophyta; class Magnoliopsida; order Poales; family Poaceae; genus Saccharum; species Saccharum hybrid cultivar. Next base: position 7,779,909 of record JAQSUU010000512.1, read on the forward strand.
CTTTATAAGGTCTAAAAACAAGGGTGGAAATTAGCAAAAGATAATATAAGAGATAAAGAGATATCTTAAGGTGCTCAAAACTCCTAGATTCAAGATTTATGAGATATCACGAAAAAGTGACAGACTAGCATTAGTTGAAGAAAGGTAAAGACTAGTCTTCCGTTTTACCATTCAGGGAGACCAGTGAGAAGGATAAATTGATCTTTAAGTCTTTGTAGGTCCTTGAATCAGGATTTATAAGATGTAAGGACAAGGGTCAAAAGTTATCAAATGTTGATAAGAAAAGTAAAGATTAATGGCAAGAAGGTGAGACTGGTTAAGAGGCAAGGACTAGCAAAAGATGATATTATAATAGCGATTGGTCTCTGGATCTTCTTGTCTCGTGACTTGAGATTGATGATGGTGGCGGACGCTACCCCACTTAACAAAGATCTTGTTCCACCTGGCAATGTCGTTAAAGGCAACACTTTCTCCAAGGCTTACTACTATTGATGAGTCATTCACGTGTTGATCCTCCCTTGGGTTAAGATAAAGAAGATAGCATAGAAACCAAGAGTAAGCATGGATGATTTATGGAAAAGACTATAAGAATTAGGATTGATTGAAGGTCAGGTAGGTCAAGAGAGGATACTACCCCACTTTAACATAGATTGAGCTAATTCTCAAGATGAAACCTTTCGGACCACCTTCAAAGCACGAGAACAAGGACAACACACAGGCATCACATCCAACAAGACAAGCACACATCACATCATCGATACTACACGTGCTTTTTCAACAATGGTTGTCATCCTAAATGGTAGATTATAGATGATGAAAAGCCATCGAACTTTAGAACAAGATGAGATCAGAAAACTTTTGGTAAAAACAACACAAATCAAAAACCAAGGGAGTAAGAAATAATAGCTCAAAGGAAGCTATCAAGGAAGGGATACAACAGGACAAGAAACTGGAAATAGTCAAAATCAATGAGTCAAGGGATGAGAAAATAGTTTTATAGTAAAATAAGTTTTAGAATACGTCCAGAGCTATTTGGCATACGTCCTACAGTCAATACCACTCCGATACCACTTTGTCACGCCCGGTTTTTCAAAGAACTAAACCAGGCTCGTCATATGTGTGCCCAGAAAGTCCACACATATGTCAGAATGAAAAAGTATCAAAACAATGTTTATATAAAGCGGAAAATATACTATATTAACACTTACAACTATCAGAGTGTCGCGGAACGGTCACTAATCTTTTCTTCAGGCTCCAACATCACAGGGACGGCTGACTGGGGGTTTCATATGCCAAACACTTCTGAAAAGACTTCTGAAAACTCCACTACACTTTCATCCTTCTTCTAAGCAGCACCTTACAACACACTAGAGTGTGGGAAAATAGCAAGAGTGAGTCCATGTCGAACTCAACAAATATAACATGGGGTTCATGAGGCTCAAAAGGATAGACACTGGTTTACTGCATTTAGCTTTTAATTATCACAGTTTTATCATATGAGTAGCATCAGGTTTGCATTAATCCCACAATAAACATATGATCAATGTAAAGATGAATAATGAATAGCAAAAACACATTTATAGTCATTAGTGATCATCAATTCTGTAAGGGTCCAAGGCCACTCGTGACCGTGAGCACGGCTGTTATAACAGTTTTACACTCTGCAGAGGTTGTACACTTTCACTGTGAGTCATGATTTACCCTTTCGCCCAAGGTGATCAGCCTCTTGACCCACTACCAAGGAAGGTCGGCAGGGTTCACTATGAAGTCTTTCAAAGGTTCGTCTAACAAGTTAGGGCCGCTAGGTTTCCAAAGTCAGTCTGTGTGATACACCACGCAGGGATCCACAGTCTGCTCTACCCCATTTGCGCCACAAGGGTAACCTCTAACAAGCTAGAAAAGGTCCTTCTATATGACTAAAGCCAGAGCCATTTTAGCCCTCACAGTTGTACTGTAAATCCCGGATTTTCGCTTACAGATAAGTCCTTATGGAGAGTAACGAGAGCACCAAATAACCCCATGCTCTAGTACCCTTTAACAGTAATAAAAGTCATCTTTTAGTGTTTATTGCATATTCCATTAGTCAAATTACATGATCATAGTTCAAGTTAAGCACTAGCAATACTAATCCATGCAGTATAATAGGTATCAAGGAATAAGATCAACACTAAGTCATCCCTAACAAGGAATATATGCATAATGACATTATTTGCTTATTGTGAATAGGACAACAAGGATAATCCCATGTTATACTTGCCTTAGAACTTGCTTTATGCCCAAAGCAACTTGCTCTGAAAAACCTCAACTTAATCTTTCATTTGCAACTTCTGGCACTCAGCTTCTGGTCTTCATCTTCGGATCTTCGGCGCTCACGGATAGTCTTTCTTCTACTCGTAGCAACCAAGCACAGTAGACAAACAATAAACACAACTAAGAACATGCATCAAACAAAAGAAACGCTTTAAAAGAGAACGCATTAAAGGACACGGTACGTTGCTACAATCACGAAAACGCAAGAACGACAGATAACGGAGCTACCATTAAAGAGGACACACGACTATCGAGACGATTACAACATATCGGAGAAGACAAACTATACATTTGATTTATTTTAATTAATGAATTAAGGTGATAGACTTCTAAAGAATTATCCTAAAGTTGAATTAACCAACTTACATTGAATTATAAAAGATGAAGTTTACCTTATTCATATTTTATTTATAATCATATCATATCATAGTATTTTAAGTCATGTAAATATTTTATAATTTAGATAATCATGGAACATGTGGCAAAAGCTAAATGAAAAACATTTACAAATTAAGGTTGAACTAAACATCTTGTAATTTAAAAGAAACATTTAGTTTAATATTAATTAGATTAACATTAATTTAGAACAGACTGCCCGTGTTGCGTTTAATTAGAAACTCAATTGCACAAGCATAAATCAAATTAATATCTAACTTATAAATTTTAAGGATGTAAGACATGTTAAACGTTGTTGCTAACACATAACCTCGATCGGCACTATTGCAAAACAACAAGAACGGATTTAAATCACTAGATAGCTTTTAATTAACAAAGCAACAAAAACAAAATTATAAACCTATGTCACTTTTAATTAAAAACTATTAAATTAATACTAATCAAATTGCATTTTAAATCAATAAATTCATAATTATAAGATATGACAAACATTAGCACACTGTGTAGAGCGCGACGACACGAATCTAACGCAACTTGAACGACTCGAATCGGAGCTAAGACGATAAAACGGTGGAGATCAAAAGATCGATGGCGAACTAGTTCGGTACCTCGTTTTCTTCCTTGCAATCCTGTACAGCTAGCCAGGGAGGAAATCGGGGTGCTGCTGCTGCTACAAGTCACAGAGGGGACCGGGGGCATCGGCCAAGGCTCAGAACGGGCAGCGATGGAATCGTGCGAAGGTTCTTAAGTGCTTTTGCTATTGGTGCATTGATACAGGTCTTCCAACCATATAGCCGATCAACAATAATCCTCACATTGCGGTGTTTCAAAAGTTCAAGGGACTCCATGGTCTGCTTCTCGAGCCCATGCGTAATATCAACAACCACTACAGCAATGTCACACAGACTTGATCCCCTCGAGCGCATGTTACTGAATGACTGGTGCCCCGGGGTGTCAATTACAAGCAAGCCAGGAACTTTGATGGTAACCTCAGCTTTAAGGGAGGTCCTCTCCCTGATATTCTCAACAGGTAAGTAGGTGGCACCAATCTGCTACGTGATTCGTCCAGCCTCCCCACCCTGCACATTGCTTTGCCGAATACAATCAAGCAGCTTTGTCTTTCCAGCATCCACATGCCCAAGGATGCAACATATGGGTGCACGAAGCTCCATGTCAACCCCATTGCCTTGACCTTCATCCTCAAGGATAGAGACCAAATCTTCCCCAATATCTTCCGATAAACTGATTGGGTTAGAAATTGGAGTAGCAGAGGTCACCTGCTTTTCCTTTGCTTGGTCCTCTTCCAGTTCTCTAAAAGAGGGATATTTACCACCATGCAATAGGAAATCAAATCCATCGAAGCTCTTGTTCTCCCAATTATCATCTTCGTCGATTTCATTGCTCTCTTCCGAAGATGATTGTGTAATTTGTTCCTCCCCCAATTGCAGCACATCAACGCCTACTCCATCATCCTCCAGCGATGCATTGCTCTGTTCGTACTGCAATTGGTCCTCAGACCCCCAAAGTTTCTCCCAAATCAGTTTCAATTTCAGATTGGACATTGACATGACGCTTGGGCACCGATTTAGACTTCCTTGATTCATACACGGGCCTCCTCTGCGTGCCAACACACCCATCACTGCCGGTGGCATCAGCAACGGCAACGCCTAGCCGCCTCCATCCGGAGCTTCTCCTGGATCATCCTCACGTGCCTGGGCACCGATGTCGCGCCACTAGCCGGCGGCGGACGACAACAGCGGCGGCGGCATAGGGCTGCGTGGAATTTGATCAAATAGATTAAGGGGTGAAGGGTTTGGAAAAGGATACGATCAAACGGTCATGGATTCGCGAAATAAAAAGCGTGCCGGTGTAGAGAACGACGAGACGAACCTCGGAGTGGAAGCGGAATTTGCCGGAGATGTCCGAGGTGGCCGAAAAAGCTCGCCGAACATTCATCGGAAGTTTGCCGGAACGCAAGCTGTAGATGCAGAACTTCGGCGAGGGGTAGAGGAAGTTACGAGCGGCGGCTCGCGATAAGAAGGGAGAAAATTCTAATTTACTACACGAGAGATTTCCCAAACTAGAGGCTCCTCTTACGATAGTTTTGGTGTGCTTAGCCCAAGGAATAGGTACGTATATATAGGGACGAAAACTCTCCACCTCCATGTCAACTAGCGATATGGTGCTAATTGACGTTGCACCCTCCATCTTTACTAATAGGTCTAAGTAATCATTTAAGCCCATTAGTAAATAAATGTATGGGCCTTTAGGATTATTGCACACAGGCTTTGATGAAAAATGAGATATTTATTATTTTTGGAATTAATTAATTTCGTGGATAAAATAATTCTAGAAAAGTCTAGAATTATTATTTAAGCCACGAAAAATACTCCGAAAGCTCCAAAAATTCGAGGGAATTTTCCAGAGACATTATGGAACATGAGGAACCCAAATAAAATATTTGGAGCTCATGATTATATAATTTGGAGCATCTAAAAAATAGATTATTCTCCTAAAAATAGGAAAAGGTTCCCGACAAAGCCCGAATAATTTCCGGGAATATTTCAGAGATACCCTGATGGATGATGAAATGAAATAAGTGATTTCAAGTGGAAGAAAAGGATTTTGGGGAAACTCAAAATGAAAAGATTAGGACCGAGAAAGCGCAAATTTGATTGTAGAAAAAGATAAAGATGTGCTGGAGAAGAAATATCGATCCACTAAATGCATTTTTAAAGACTTTGTTCGCTCTTAACACACAAGAGTTAACAAGCAAACATCACATCAAACAATAGCCCGTCAAATTAGTTTAGAAAAATTTAAAGATTCTTATTTTTTATAACTAATTGATGCTATCATAAACTAAACTTAGGAAATTTTATCCAAATATTAAAACATTTATTTTATTTAGTATTTCCTATGCACAATCCAAAATTGAAAATTTTGGGGTGTGACAATATATATATATATATATATATATATATAATTACTAACCTAAATGTATTTCTAAATTATAATGGGCTTAGTTTGAACACAATGCATATATCAAACTTGTTTAGATGCTCTCACCTATGTTTTTATTTTGCAAAGTCAAAGTTTAACCTGATTAAATTTTATGACATTACTTATTATAAATAAAATATGACTAGCTTCAACCTGACTTTTGAATTAAATTGTGTTTTGACTAATCTAATATTAATAACTTTGACATGGTTTGCTCAATTAAAATAAATCAAGCAAATAGCACCGTGCATGCATGTCAATAATGCAAGCTAGCAAGCGCTAAGGATGATGAGTATGTCAGTTTAGCAACATGATCTTCTATCTAGATGCGAAGGTTCCCCATGCCACATATTTATGTGTTTGATTAATATCCATGTAATTAGTTTTCCAAGTAAAAGAAATTCAGGGTTTTCACATCGATCTTTTGTAAACACTTATTAATTATGCTTTCATTAATTATGAATTGTGTAGTTTAAACCCTATTATATAACTTCGATTAGATGCTCACATAAATCTATCTTTTGTAAAGTTAACTTGCTTGAATGGTACATAAATGTTTATAAATAAAACATGATTAGCTTTAACTTTTGAAATTAAATATGTTATATGATATGATTAATCTGAATTAGTAAACTTTTCATAGTTTTGATTAATTAAAATTAATCAAGTTTGTAGTTGTTTCTTTTATAATATAAAATTTCCGGTAGCCGTTTCTTTTTAACGATAGTTTCGTTTTCAGCGTCTCTTGCGTTCCCGTGACCGTAGCAACGAGCCCTCTCTTTTAGCACGTTGTTTTTAAGTTTTTACTTGATTGGTGTATTGTTCTTAGTCTACCTTGTTTGCTTGTATGTGTGCTTAACTTGTTTGGTGCTTGCCACGAGTAGAAAGAGAACCACCGGTGAGCGTTGGAGATCCAAAGTTGATGACTGAAAGCTAAAGTACGAGAATGTTTGACCAAATATAAAAAGGCAAGTATAACATGAGACCATCCTTGTCCTATTCATTGAAATTACTATTTATATGCATGTGTCCTCCTTGACAATCATAGAGATTATAACTTAGCTATTGATATCTTATTTCCTTGTCACCTATGGGATGTACATTTGGGTGGCTTGGCTAGTGCGTGATCTATAAACAATGATATTGTAATATGACTAATGAATTATGCAACTAACCATTTAAAGATGATTTTACCACTGTTGAAAGGGGGCTAGAGTAAGGGGTTATTTTGTTGCTCTGGTTTCTCTCCATAAGGACTTATCTGTACGTGATTTATCTGGGACATACAGTACAGCTCTGAGGGCTATATGACTCTGACTTTAGTTGTTTAAAAGACCTTTTCTAGCTTGTTAGTGGTTACCTTGATTGACATAAGAATGACTTGACGATTTAGGTATAGGACAACTTCTAGTTCCATGTGTATAGCCGGGAAGGAATGTGCCATGTGAAAAGGGGGTTCCTATATCTGCTTGCCGAGTAAATCTAATGGTCCTAACTTGTTAGACGAACTTTTGAATGGCTTTATATGATTTTTGGTATTTTAGGACTAGCTATCCCATGCATTTAAAAATCATGATTCATAGTGAAAGTGTACACCTCTGTGCACAGTTAAAACTGGTATACTAGCCGTACCCACGGATACGGGTGACCTTGAAACATTTACAGATAGATGATCACCATTGTTACATCATGTTTTAATTACTGTTGATATTATTATGTCATGATAATGCTTTTTCATTATTCTTATTGCAATTGATCATTGATTCATTAATGAGATTTGGATTACCTTGATGCTACTCCATTGCCAATTATATAATGAATAAAAGCTAAATACAGTCAAACAGTGTCTAGCCTTTTGTGCCTCATGAACCCTGTGTTATACTTGTGGAGTCGACATATGCTCACCCTTGCTATTTCCACTACACCCCAGTGTGTAGTAAGATGCTGCTCAGAAGAAGGATGAAGGTGTAGTGGAGTTTCTAGAAGTTTTTCAGAAGTGCTTGGCATACGGAGCCTCCAGTCAACCATCCCTGAGAAGAATGAAGCCCAAGCAGAAATTTAGCAGTCGTTCCGCGATACTCTGATTGTTGTAAGTGTTAATATAGTATGTTTCCTGCTTTATATAAACATTGTTTTGATATTTCTATTATGTTGTTGTGTGTGTGGACTTCTTGGGCACACATATAACGAGTACTTGGTCTTCTTTGGAAAATCGAGCATGACAGTATGCCCTTACAATGTACCAGCAACTTTTGTGCTAACATGTGTCTTATCATCGTAAAGTTTGGCGTGCCCAAAATCTAAAATCTTAGGGTTGAGATTGGCATCAAGTAATACATTACTGGCCTTTATGTCCCTGTGCACAATGCAGATGCTAGACTCTTCATGGAGATAAGCTAGGCCTCTTGCAATCCCCAAGCATATTTCATATTGTGTTGACCAATTCAAGTTCAATCTTCTGTTTCCTGCCAATGAAGGTTTAAGATGTTGGATTTATATAAGAGTCCTAGACTAGTCACTACTGGATAAATTGAATGAAATGGTTGATACCAAAACATGCTTTATCAAGGCTGCCATTCTCCATGTACTCATAAACCAAAAAGTGGTTTATTTCCCTCAAGGCAAAAACCAAACAACTTCATAAGATTACGGTGCTGCACTCGGGAAATAGTTTCTATTTCAGCTATGAATTCCTTCTTCCCTTGGCGAGATGTTTTGGATAGTTGTTTAATTGCCACCACACTTCCATCAATTAATTTACCCTGCCAAAAGGTGAAATTTTTCTAAGGAGAGTTATAGGCATCAAGTAAAAGCAATATCATGTAATGGAGAAAATGCACTAGAGTACCCAATCTCATTTTATTGACCAAGTAGAATTGAACTACAAAATTTTAGCCAATTTTGCATAATGAAAAGAATTTGTTGTCCACTACTTATCTACAATGCCACAAATTATCTCTAGCAAATTCAAATAATTGTGTGCTACATATGAACAAACCTTATAAACTGATCCATACCCCCTTCACCAAGAAGGTTTCTAGAACTAAAATTTTCAGTGGCGGTCCTTAGTTCATCATAGCTGTAACAGAATACATTAGGTATTTGAACAACATTGTAGAGCTCTGCAAACACCACATAATGTAAGTTTGTAAGAAAAAACCTTTTTGGTGACTTTAAGGATTACATTAGCCTAGCGTATCATTTACCTTGCTGCTCCAATAATACTTTTCTCCTTTTGTGCCTCCACACATAGAGTCTAGCAAGTATTGCTAGCCCTAAAACTATTGCACCAACCACGACTCCAACAATTATACCTATTTTATTACCATTCTTTTGTGTATCGGTAGGATAGATATTTGTTAGAAAGTATGATCATACATCAATATAAACAATATTTTGGCTTCTATGTTAGGCATTCTAAAATTTTAGTCACTTTAATCTTCAGTACTTCTCGTGTTAGAAATTATTATTGTTTTGTTGAATATAAGGACATTATCTAAACAATGTTAAAGCCATGATTGTAGCAAAAGGGAATACTTAGAGTTGCACTCAAAGCTGATATTGTAGGCCCATAGTCGCCTTGACTAGGGATGCAACAAGGGCCCTTTCCAGCCCAAAAGAGATGAATCTCTAGGAAGTTTCTGGTGATAGGAACAACATATTCTCTCTTGATAGCAGTGTACGATGTTCTTGCTTCACCTATTTCTCTTGCTACCTTCCTTATGTCAAAGTTTTGCTCCTTACGCTCACCCTGTACCAAGACAAATAAAAGAAAGGACAAATTAATTGAAGGAAAAATGTGTCCAACTCATTAAGCTAAAACCCAAGTGCAAGTTATAACACAACTGGAAACTACCTAGACATAGATATAAAAAACCCTTCTCCCAACACTCTTCGAAGTCTGTGAATCTTCAATGTCAAATTCTACAAACTGAAGTGTGACTGTGTAGTCGCCATTCTCAAGTCCAAAGCCATAGTATCTTAAAGATGATGCTGACATCCTTACTGTTTGGAAAAGTTTTGAATCTAGGGTATTCTGAAACTGGCGCGAACTGTTGATTATGTAACTCTCGTTTGATGCATCCATGAATTTCCCGACATTGCTGACACCCCATCTTGGTGGGCTTGAAACATAATATGATGCAACACCAAGATTGGCATCATCAGGTTGATACATGGAACCATCTGAAGCAAATATAGATCTACTACTCCCACAGTCTATTGCAAAGGATGAAGCTGCAAGCAAATCAAATTATTGAATAGTGTTAATTCACTGAAGTACATGCTTGCTTGAAATTGAAAAAAAAGGAGGAAGCTAACATTGTGGAGAGCCAAGAAAGCATGGCATGTCTAGCTGAAGGCACTCCAGCCCCGAAGGTAAGGCACTACACATGTCAAGCATTGTCGTTTTGAATTTCAAATAATGTGAGCTAGAAGAAAATAATAATAATTGTACTTGAAGACTTTGAGGAGCCAGTTAAATATGAACTAACATGTCTTTGGACTTGTTGATCACGAAATAGTTTGCCACCAAATTCCTATGTAGAGTGAGGCATGCAAAAAAAAGTTGACATGTCTTTGGACTTCATGGCCACAAATATCTTTGGACTTTGTTGCATATTAACTATTTGTTTAGTTTCTAGAATCAAGATGCACTAAATAAAGCAACAATCTTTTTTTTTTCCTTTTTGAAGTTAAGCAGTAAGAGAATGCATGTCTACTCTCTTTGTCCCATAAAAAGAGTCATTCTCACTTCCTAGGAAATCAACTATCTTTAACTTTGATCAAATATATTCAAAAAATATCAATATTTATGGAACATAATTACTATCATTGGATAGGTCTTTGCATATATTTTCATAATAAACTTATTTAGATATACAAATGTTGCTAATATTTTGTACAAATCTAGTCAAACTTAAGAAAGTTTGACCAACACAAGTCCCATAGTGACTCTTTTTATGGGATGGAGGGAGTACTTCTTCAAAGATTCTGAACCATAGGTTGCTTCGGAATGCAACAAATTTAAAATAAGTATAAGCTAAATGCATCAACAACAAAAAATAGATGTATGGGGGGATTCAAAATTCTAGTTTAATGCATGTGTGTACTATATAATAAGCATATATTCCAAGCTGGCTTGCATTATCATTTAATTTAAAAAATAATAATTGGGTTATAGGTTATGTCAATCAATAGAAGTTATAGAACTTACTACTTACAATTGCAAATTCTGACCAGTCCAAGAAGGAAGGTTTCTGGAGAGGTGGTTGTAGGAAAAGTCTCTACATAAAAAACAAGGAGCCAACATTATAGATAAACACCTTCCTGAATTTATTTTACAATTAAAGGAAACTGGACCAACATACAAGGATTTAAGAGAAGGTCCTATAGAGCTTGGAAGGCTTCCTGTAAGACTATTATTCCCAAGAAATCTGATCAAGGAAATGTGTGCTAGCATTAGCAAGATAAATGATGAAATCCATTATATCTCTAGAATAAGCATTGGAAGGCATAAAAACATACAGCGACTTGAGTGAATTCATATTTAGTAGAGCTTGTGGTACTTCACCTACGATATTGTTAAAACTCAAATCCCTACATCAGTAATTAAAAGATGGGATATGAGGGAAATGAGTCATCTCACAATGCATATCCATAGCAAGCATCTTGCACGAAGCACATTTAGCTAGATTTTTGGAAGAAACAAAATGCCTTACAATAAGGTTAATCCTACAAACTTTGAAAAGTTCACTAATACCAAAGTACCAGATATCCTGCAGTTCCTTAAAATTTTGCAATGAAAAATGTCACCAATTTAAGTATTTAACAACTTTGGTTATAATGGAGCAAATGAAGGCGTGATTTGATTCATAAAGTGAATGACAAGTTGAGAATACAATAAGTTCAAAGATGTCAGGTTACTAATGAATGCCAGCGAAGAACTCCCGGTTACAATGTCACCTATTCGTCTGAGTCACAGAAATAGATAATTAATTATTTAGTTGTGTAACCCTAATATTTAGGAATGATACTTAGCTACTCTTGCCACCAATAGTCGCACTTACAAGCTTGTTAGTTGAACAAGATTGGCAAGAGTGGTTGGAAGTGGACCTTGGAATGAATTGCCTTGAAGCCGCCTGCCATATTAGCATTGTTGTTGTTACTAGTAAAAAAGAAAGAATAGACCCACAATAGATACTTCTTTGGTAAAAACAAAGTAAATGGATCTATGTGGCTACAAATATGATGTATTTCATAAAGAAAAGATAATTAATTGATTATACTAGTAATTTATCAAGAATTAGCACCACGTTGTCAAAAATACTAAAAAAGTATTATTTCCTAAAATACAACCTTAATAAATATAAATAAAATTTGCAATCGTAGAAAATAAACTTCATGTCATCTCTTGTAGAGATCACATTGAGCCACGGGGTTCAAAATGGAGTCCATACTTTAGCCACACCAAAGTTTTGCTAAATGGATGGCTTGAGTTATTTAATTGTAATAAATGTAGATGATGCTACTTTTAGAGAAGTATCAATATTATATGAGAACTAATGTAACTTGTAACAACACATCCAAATTATGTTTACTAGGCTCAGTTAGGAGATAGTTTCAAATGATGAAGGTTAATAAAACATCTTACAAATCTGTTAAATTACTCCATCTCCCAATGTAATTTGGTATTCGCCCAGTAAAATCATTATCCGATGCGCACCTGAACACAAAGTGGATAACAAAATAACATTGAGTGGCATAGAACAATACTATTGGCGAAATGTGTATAATAGTCATACAATATTTTCATTATTGTAAGTTTGGAAAACGATGATGGTATTGGACCACTTAAGCCAGCACTGTCAATATACCTGCAATTAAGAGGGGAACAAATGTCACACATTAACATGGAGCATAATCATCCATGAAAAAACATAAACATGGTTCGCCAGAAGTAATGGTATAGATTACATAGTGTCCAAAAGTAGTCATAATACGCACAATTGCTCCAGTTTAACTAGGTTACCCAATTCATAAGGTAGGGAACCAGTTAAGTTGTTCGTGCTTAAACTCCCGAAATCACACAAATAATAACACCGGGTTAGTAGCATTAAATTTGTGGTTCAAATTTCCTTATCTTGGAAGCATGACGATAACTAGCAGAATCAATAAAGATGTAATTTTGTTTCCTCTTGAATAGATAAAACTTGAGGTGGTTTGAGGCCAAGTTAAATTGTCCTACATTTGATTTGTTGATGATTACACACTTGAATATATTCTTGTATGTACATGAACATAAGTTAAATTGAGGACTTGTAAATTCTGTACCTTCAAATTGAGTAGAAATATATTTCTAATCAAATTGATCATGGCACTACAAAGTACATTTCTTACAGGATTACGAGATTCACAAGATTTCCCAGCTCCTTTTTTTTAAAGGAGATTACCTCGGCTTTTAAGAAAGCCAATAACCATGTTCATTACATACTGGGGTTTCCAGTTTGAAAGTTACTCAAAGAAAAAAAAACTCCCACCTTGGAAGGTAACAGCAACTCATCAGCAGAACAAAAGGAAAAAAAAAGTTCAAACATCTAACAGAAACTTTAGCCACTAAAGAATAACAATGTCCGAGCATGGGCCGGTAAAATGAGGCTTCTTATGCATCCAGTCCGACAAGCCTTGAGCCAACTCCTTCAGCTTGGCAGCGTCGCTCTCCTTGTGTAAACTGCACCACATCTGCAGAGAATTGATTGCATCATGAATTACAGCATCTGGATTGCTAGGAAAGCGCTTCTCAATAGCCATTTTATTTCTATTCTTCCAAATTGACCAAGCTAATCCAGCCAAGAAAACAAACAAGATCCTTTCAGGTACCCCCAGTCGCCTTGTCAGCCACTGAGTCAACAACTCATTACCAGATGTTGGGAAGTTCTGAAGGTTAAAGGTATCTCTCACAAAGCACCAAATGTACTGAAAAAATTTCCCAGCTCCTTTGGAATAGTTCCCGACAGTGCATTGCTAGAAAGAGACCTGGTGTGTTGAAGGGAGAAATTTTAGGTTTCGATGTTACTCGGTGTAATTTTAAGTTCTAAATCTATCTCACATCTGCTGCATAGCCGTCAATTCCCCAAGGAACGGCGGCACAGACCCTGTTAAGTAATTGTGCTGTAAATTTCTGAAACAACATCCAAATAGATCAAATAATAATAAAATAGATTGGCTTAGTAGAAAAATAAAGCTAATTTTAAGTTGGGTATATATGACGATGGACCATTATGAGCTTAAGAACAAAATTTTCAGTTACCTGCATTGCAAAGCATATGGGAAATACTTAAGGACACATTTTTCAGTTAATTGCAAAGCATACGTGAAATGATAGTCACTGTAACAGATAAGTAGATAACCGTAATAGCCAAATTGAAACTGGTACCATCCGATAAAAAGCCTAAAAGCACTGCTAGAGAAATATGACAGCGTAGTGGCAAAGATAGGACGCAGAAACTTCTTAATGTCAAACAAACATGACCTCGGCCGGGGAGAAATAAAGTTGAGAGTTCATACAAAGTTGTCAAGTGCGTGAGGTTCCTCAGCTCCTCAGGTATAGGACCAACCACATTCAATTTGAACATTTTCCTGCAATAACAAGAGTGAAGAAACCATTAGCTCGTACCCTCACGATTTTGCCTTTTAATCTTGTTTGTCAGACAAACACCATGAGGTCAGCATAGACACCACAATTTTGCTGAGCACGAACACCCAACCTCGGGAGGGGAACCATCGAATATTCAGTTCCGTGGAGAGTTATATAGGATCGGAAAAGGGCTAGTGAGACAATTACAGCTCGATGATGTGGCAGATGGTGTTGTTCTGGTCGGAGCAGTCGCACTTGATGCCCGGGTTCATGTTGGCCGCATAGATGGATGTGCCGTCTGTGGCCGCGCCGACACACGGGTCGCCGGTGAACCATGGCGGCCACACCTGCAACCCGAGCTTAGAAAACACCGCGTTCAACGCCTTCGCTACAAATGACAGTACACCAGGAACACAACGACGAATATTATTAGTATGTATTATTGGTTATTAAGCAAGTTTTTGATCTAGACTATGTTTATTTGTTATCTTTTTGCAAAATTAGATAGGTAGCCGCTCAATGGTAATGTGCCAGGACTTAGTGCCTAGCCTAGTGCCCTATAATTATGGTCCCACTCCCACATAGAGCCGAGAAAACTATATACTTCCTCTGGTCACAAATAAGTGACGATTTGGGTTAGTCTCTAGCTATCCTTTAAACTTTAATTACAGCACAGTACAGGTTTGTTCAGAACATGGGGAAATTTTCTAGTTCCTTTTTTTTTCTTAACTGGTTCTCTTCAAATACACTGTTCCCGAATATTTTGATGGGGCACCTGTTTGGTTGCGCCATCTCACCCTCACCCCCGCTCTAGTCTCAGGCAGAGAGCACGAGCAACCAAACACAGCAAAACAGAGATATTTGAGATTCCAAAAGCCAAGGTAGCTGCTGATAAAGAGTAGAAAGGGGAAGGCAAACCCTCGGCTTGAGACCAGAAATCCCTTTTTATTGCAAAAAAGAAAGCGAATACTCCTAGGAAATAGACTTATCAATTACCTTCAGTTGGATCTGTCCTCTTGGTTGATACTTGCTGAGCCCCAGCCGATGCAAACGCGACTAGAAGAACCAGCAGCGGCAACATGGAGAGCACAGGGCCGCGGACGCAGCAAGAGCTCCATTTTGAGCTCATCATCATCTCCCTCTATCTGCTATCCTCTCACTTACAGCAGCTCGGCCGTCAAATGATCTGATTTTCAGTCAGTCAGTCAGTCATTCAGTTAGAGGCTTCACTTGTACTGTAGGAGTAGGAGAACTGGAGAAGTGGAGAAGCGCCCTCTCTAGTCAAGTAGTACCGCAGCTGTCAGAGATCCAAGCCTCCAACCCCCAGCACGCACGCGGCACGCACCATGCATTGTTTGATTGGCACTGCACACGTTGAGATCCACGCACGCCTTTGAAAATCATCACACGCGCACATCGTCCTAATAAGAGATGGCAACGGGTACCCGAAACCCGAGTACCCGACGGGTATTACCCGACAAAGAGGCGGGTATGAGATGAATTTTCTACCCGTGGGTACGTTATTGGGCAAAATCCTATACCCATCGGGTATGGCGGGTACGGGTGCGGGTGTATACTACCCATACCCGCATACCCGCGGGTAAGACATACCCGCAAAAATAACAAGCCGATCTCAGTTATTTTAGGGCATATAAGTCATGAATTTAGCCCATTGAGACATCCACTATATTTCTAGTAGATTCCCTTTGTTGTAATTATGCTAATAATGTTTGTTAGCATGTTTGTAACTTGTTGGAAGCTTAGAATAATTTATTTTTGCATGTGACTATTTGATATTTTTAGGTAATTTACGGGTATGCTATCGGGTACGGGTTACCCGTCGGATGAGAATTACCCGGCGGGTACGGGTATGAAACTATTTTTTTAACCGCATGTGGGTACGGGTAACCCAACGGGTAAAATTTTGCGGGTGCATGTACGGGTACGGGTGGACACTACCCGTCGGGTACATACCCGTTGTCATTTTGAGTCCTAATAGTCTACTCCCTCCCTCTGTTGTTGACTTTCTGACATCTTGTTTGACCATCCGTTTTATTCAAAAATTTTGTGTAAATATCATCCACTTTGATATGATTTATTTTATCATTAGAGATATTTTAATAATAATTTATTTATATTTTAATTTACATACAAATTTTAAATAAGACAAGCGATCAAACATGATGTCTTAAAGTAAAAGCATCCGTCTTTTCGAGACGGAGGGAGTATGCGATAACATATGCGCAGGAAGCAGGAACTGAGAATCCCTCTGGACCCTGCTGGGTAACCTGCATTCACACAGCAAACAACTTTCGATTCCCCTCGATGCAAGAAACAAAGTAATAAGCACATGTGCCTTGCAAGAGGCACCGTATCTGTCCACCCAATCTCATAAATTTGAAAAATCACATAGACATCCAGAGAATCAAACTGCACCGTTTCCAAATTAAAGTCCATTTCCAATAAACAATATCCGTGGCTTCACTCACAGTCACAGATGCTGTTGCCTGCTGATCTGAATAAGAACCAGCAGCTGCATGCCCGGCCGTCACCGGCCTTCGTCGATGACCGATGATGACATGGCCTCCACCCCGGGCGCCGAGCTCGACTGCTGCCCTCTGGCGTTCATCTGCCACTCGATCACGTAGCTCGGCTTCGTCACCGCCTCGGCCACCTCGCTGTCTCCCGTCAGCATCGACACCACCCTCGACATGGACGGCCGCTGGCGGGGCGAGCTCTGGATGCAGAGGAGGCCAATGCGGATGGCACGGAGCACCTCGTCGCCGTTGAATTCCGTGATCCTGGGGTCCACTACGTCCAAGAGATGATCGTCCTCGTAGAGTTGCCAGACCTGAAAGTGGATGAGTGAGATAATAGTAACTTCACTAATTAATGCTTGATATGTTATTCGCAAAAAAAAACTTGATATGTTATTATTATCGGCGTGGAGTGTCTGGACGCCCGTGTAGTATGCATCTGTCCGCCTCACTCCAACTCACACGTGGATCCCGCCCTCCACATTGCGCCCGTCGCTCCTCTTGTCCAGATGAACGGCCGCGCAGCCAGCTCCATCCCCGTGACCCCCTCCTCTCTCCCTGCATGGACGGGACCCGAGAGCCGGCCCCAGCTCGCTGCGCCCCCATCCACAGGTCCCCAGCTCTGCCACGGTCCATCCACCGGCACCCGGGCTGTGCGCCATCACTCAACGTGCCCCGTGAAACACTTGCAACATGAAACACTTAGATGCAACATACGTCGGACACAGATGAAACATTTAAAACATACTGTTACAACATATGAGTGAAACATATGCAACATCCAGATAAAACACTTGCAATATGTGTATAAAACATATGCAATATCCAGATAAAACACTTGCAATATGTGTGTGAAACATATGCAACATCCAGATAAAACACTTGTTGCAACATATGTCTGAAACAGATGAAATATTTTTTTTCAAAACACTTGTAATATACCACTGAAAACACTTGCAAAAATATACAATATTCCGATCTACTTTTGCAACATCCATATGTAACTATTGCAACATATCTCTAAAACATCTGAAACGTTTGAAACATACATTTGCAATATAGAGAAGGGGAAGGTCGGGGCCGGTCGATTTCGGTCGTCGGGGTGAGATTTGGCAGTGAGCGGCGGCGTACGAGCACCACCAGCACCGGGCACGCTCGCATGGGTCCCCTTGGCTTGGCCAGGGAAGACCTGAGGTGCCATGGCACGTGCGTCCCAGCAGCTATGGTGGGGTCAGCGGCGCGCCCGACGACGATGGACGATAGAACGGTGATGGGTGATAGAACGGCGAGGGAGCGAGCGGCATATGTGACTAGGACGCAGGTGAGTTGCGCTGGGAGCGAGGGCGCATGGCGCGGCCGGCGATAGGGGGGAAGGGCACGGCATGGCAGACCGATGAGCATGTCATGGGGGAAGAGGGCGGACGGATGAGCGGCCACGCTGCTTCGGGGCCGAGCGGATAAGATTACGAGGGAGCGGGGATTTGTTTTTTTATTTCTGAGAGAGATGACGCCTGCTCCTGCGGAGCCGCGTCCGGACAGGAGTCACTGACGGATTATCGTTTCATATAATATATAAATTAAATAAAAGAAAGTGAATACCTTTTCACAAAGTTACGACGTACACACATATAATAACATTTTTAGTTATTATGTGTATGACTACGCACACATGATAACTAAAAAAAAGTCTGCCTTAAAAAATACTAAATAAAGTAACTACACTTTTAAAACTACAGATGTGTATGCCCTTGGTTTTATGCACGGACGCACACCCACCCACCTGTTTGGCACACATTTTTCATGGGAACAACATGATTGTTGTGAGGCAATATAATGCAAATTATCCAAGGTATGTGAAATTCCTATGCACTATAGGAAATTAAATAATATAAAGACAGGAAAATTATTGAAGAGAGAATTGAGAAACGCTTTAAGCGATTGGAAGAGTAAATACCTATTTGTCAGTGGTAGATTAGTGATGATTAATTATGTTGTGTCTAGTTTACGAATGTTCAAGCTCTCTTTTAGGTTCTAATAACGGGAGTACTTAAAAATAGAGTATTTTGTGTCAAGGTTCTATTAGCATTATGATCAACAAAAAAAAGAAATATCATTTGGTAAAATGGAATATCATTTCTCAACCAAAATAAGTTGGACTAGGGTCCCAAAATCTTGGCATACCAAATAAATTTCTCCTGAGTAAGTGGTTATTTACGTTGTGTAATGAAGAGGGAGTTGGCAACACTTACTATAGAATAAACAGCTCACGACCAAAACTTTAAGTCAAGTAAACAAAAGAGCTAGGGACTGACATTTTTGGTTGGGTCTCATCGGGGTGAAAGACCCATTCTTTTTAAACTGAGGAGTTTTTAACTTTTAAGTGGAACTCATCAATTTTCTAGGAAGATATTTGGTCGGGTCTCATCGGGGTGAACGACCCATTCTTAAAACTGGGGAGTTTTAACTTTTTAAGTGGAACTCATCAATTTTCTAGGAAGATATTTTGTTAGGCACTTAAAAAGCAATAGTGGTGAAAGTCGTAGCTGGTTCAACCCCACCGAATATCTCCTTTAGAAGAGCTTTGTTTAAACTGGGGTGTTGGAATCCTAGTTCCTTTGTTTAATACTAAACTGGGGTGTTGAAATCCTAGTTCCTTTGTTTAATATTATGTGATGAAAACAAGCAATAGTGGTGAAAGTCGTTGGTTCACCCCACGCTGAATATCTCCTTTAGAAGAGCTTTGGTAAGGGATAAACTAACAGAGTGGTATAGCCTAGTTGCAACAAAGGTTGCACATATTAATCTTCGGGGTGGATAGGGATGCTTTCATCTGGGGCTTACATGAAAAGAGGTCTTTTACAGTAAAGTCGATGTACAGCCATCTTGTTAGATTGGATTAGGGTTATAGGAAAAAAATTGGTATATGAAATTACCTCTAAAGATTAGGATTTATGTGGTATCTGAAAAAGTGGTCATTAATTAATTATAACTGAAAATAATCTAGCTAGGATAAATTGTAATTGTTGCAAAACTTGTTCTTGTAGCAAGATGGAAACAATCAAACACCTTTCTTTGACTGCCATTGTGTGAAATTCCTTTGGCATGCCAACTTTAATATTTAAATTCAAACCATAAATATGAGTACAGATTTTGGGAGTATCTACCGGTCGTTCGGTTATTTAATAGTCCGCCAACAACCGAGTGTGGACGA